>CAEMYA010000018.1:7113537-7161469 GCA_903131615.1 Diplodus sargus | reverse complement strand
CATATATATATATATATATGTATATATATTTTTTTATATTATATTTATGTATTTTTTACATAAACTCCTGCAACAATTTTGCTCTTTTTGCTCTGATGAACACTTTATTGAAACGCTTAAAAAACATTTAAAAAACCTTATCCGGGTGAGAGGACAGCGTATTGTCATGATGTTGCTGTCACGGCTGCAGGTGTTCACAATGCTTGAACTCTGTGACACCCAGTGGCAGCTTTCTCATGTCAAGTCTACCGGTAAATCACTGTAACCGTGTTTTACTTTGACAATGAAGCCGAAACCTGTTTATCTCATTTGAAAACTATAGACACGAAATCTTCTCCACTTCACAGACATTTGTTTTTATTGCGTTTGTACGGTCTGCAGTACGACATCTTTCGTGTTAGAGTTTATCAAAATCTATTATCTTTTGTTATGTTTATTTTATTGGTAGTATCAAATTATTGTCTGGTTGACAGACCGTTTTACACTTAATTAGTGTGAATACTACTTTGGATAAAATATATTTACTCTTAGATCCAGAATAGATGTGATCATGCTGCTACACATGTCAAATTAAATTATGTAATCACTTCATAATCTTCACACAGTTCTGGTAAAATACCCCAACAAAAATATTTCATTGCGGTCATGTCGTAAAATCATGTAATTAGACGCACTGTAATGAATGTATCTGACAATGTCGAGGCCACAGCAAAAATATTTCCACGTTCATTCACCATTTAGTGACCATCATCAGATGTGGGCCTTTACAAGTTACTGTCAATCATGTCTCAGATTTAATCACAAACGATGAGAAATGTTTTTGATGATGTTATGATATGTTATTCAAAAAAAAAAAAGGTCTTGAATCCTCGATGAAAGTCTAAAACGCGTGATTAATCCTGCTCGTTGTCGAGGTGACATCATTCTAACAATCCCTGAGAAAACGCCCCGAAACCTCCATAGTGGAAGTAGAACTCAATACCACAATGTAAATGTACTCTATTACTCTATTAAGTACGCTATTACTATTACGTCAAAGTCCTTCCATTACAATCTTACCGAAATAAGAATATATAAGTATTATAGTCAAAATGTACTAAGGTGTCAAAAGCAAAATGTCAATCATGTTTATTATTTCACGTAATCAGATGACTAATACTGATGAATCAATACAGACTCATACAGTGTTGTGTGGTAGTTTTGTGCAATGGTTTCTAACCGAAGGGGGTTTCACCAGATAAATCTGTGATGGTTACAGTGAAAAAAGAGAAGAAAAGTGCTGTTAAACACCTTCCTTTTTATGTTTTAGACTTCTCTCTTATCTTTGACTTTGAAAGACATGTTGGAGAATGGGACCTCTTGGGGTTTCGAGCAGTTACTTAAATGAAGCCATCAGAAAGGCTTTAAGTTATGAACTGTATTTTATAGTGTTTTATATGTGAAACGTTATTAATAGTAACAAATTATAAAGCTGTTAAATCAATGTGCAGTGCAGGAAGTGCACAATATTTCTCTTCTCTGGCATGAAGTGGAGTAAAGTGGAATTGGAAATATGCAAGTCAAGTACAAGCACTCCAAAACTTTACTTATATACAGTGATAGAGTAAAAATACATAGTTACCGCCACTTTGAAATATACTGCACAATATGCAGCGGGTGAGTCTTTAACGCACAGCACTCCAGACTCCACATGATGCCATACAGGTTTGTGTTGTGCCCAGAAAATTCCCCAAAATCTTTTGTTAATTCATCCAAACCCTTGCAGATTTAAATCAGTATATATAAACGAACCACTTATACACCGCTGTGTCTACAACTTGTTGGCTTCAACTTTTGACATTTTGTTGGCGCCGTCTCTGCCTCACCCATTTTTTACGCTCCCCTTGACTTGCCTCATCACAAACAAGATAATTTGCATATACTGTGAAAAACGTTTTTGGAAAATGATGCAAGAGAACACGTGAGGTCTAATAGCTGGTGAGTGGTTTTTATGTCATATGATGGGGAAACCAGATAGAGTTCTGAATACATCACCTCCTTCACAATAATCACGATAAGCAGCGTTTTGTGCCAACAGGGATTTAGTGTTTCATAGAACAAGAATATATGATTACACAGCAATAGAATAATGAAACAATCAATACATTCGAGAGTTTTTTGGAGCAATGTGTGTGTGCGGTAAATTTGACACTGGAAGAAAAGCAATGTATGGAATATTCTGTTTCAAGTAAAATCCTGAATTCATAATGATAGTAAAATTAAAGTAAAGTAAAATTGAATTAAAATTAAAAGTTTAAACCAACCAAATGGATGTATCCAAGCTAGAGGTACTAATCAAACAGCAGAATTTGATTATTTACAGTTGATTACTAGAACTGATGCACCAACATGTCAGCAGCAATTTACAGCTGCAGCTGCTGGAAGTGGGGTTAATTTTTCCTTCCCGGAGCCATTCGGTTATTTTCTTTCTTTCTTCTTTTTTTTTTACGTTTTAAACAAGCTTTAGAAGAATGCTGCAACGTTTGTTTTGCTGTGAAGCTCCATAAATGTTTTGTGGACAACTTTCCACCAGCATGGGGATGAGTTTGCCTAAATTTGGGTGAAGGTCTCCTTTAATGGCCAGTATGAATGGGGAGGAATGATTACAGCAAGCAAAACCTGTTTTTAATGTTCATACGGGTACCTGACTATTGTTTTTTTTTTTTAAAAAGAGTTGAAAATTGTGCACCCGCCCTTTAATGTCGGGGAGGTTGAAATGCTGTCGCTCATTCTGAAAACCAAATGAGCTGACATGGGCAGAAAGGATAAGATCATTATCACACAGGAAAATAACCAAAACCTAATCAGCTGTATTGTTTCTTCAGTCATGTACGTTGTCATAAATGTCTTTGAAGAGTATGTTAATCTCAGAAGTAGAAGAGACACACTTAGTCATTAGTAGTCACTAACTTCATTGAATTCCTCGAACATTTTGGCTGAAGATGCAGAGACCGCTCCCAAGATTTAAGTGCCGGTTACATCTCACGGTAGCCAAGAAATGTGGGCATGTCCTACTATCAACACGGGAACAAGGCCAGTATTGTTTGTACAGCACAGGGACTTTTAACTTCCATTCTATAAATGATAAGCAAATACAAATGCAAACTAATAACCAGCATTGTCTCTATTGATCCTCTCAATTGAACCCAATTACTTGCTTTTTTGCTCGAACACCATCTGTGCCTCCTCTGTACTGACGGGTCATTCATGTTCCAGAGTTACGATATGCATCAGATATCCTCAAAAATGGAAAGTGGTATTTGAAAAACTCAGAGGAAAGTAAGTGTCAAGAAAGTTCTGTCTGTTGCGCCGAGAGTTTTAACAAGTTTTTCAAGGTGCGCCTGTGTTTCCTGTAACCTCGTAGCTGGAAGTGGCGCGTACCTGCTTTTCGCAACTGATGACAACATTATTGGATGGGTTCATGATGTACTAATTCAATGAGATTTATGTAATTCTTTCTAACCCTCTCTGTGTGGATTAGGACAAAGAGGCACGACTTGGAAAACAGGTGTAGAAAGGTTTTTTTCCTCGTGCACAAGATGGAATATTTGTTGGAAGAGTCTTGGGGGAGTCTGGAAATACCTTCAGAACCAAAGTATTGTTCAGCGGCTGGGTTTTTCAATGATTGCTGACCTATTATGAAAAATAATGTAATACATGTGAGGTACGCAAACTGGGGGCTGCATGTTGTCACATGTTTTATGACAAAAGGTGTGTTAAGTCTATGTCCAGAGATTCTGTCATCGTGCCACTTATGGAAGGAATTATTGTGTAAATGATTTATTCCCTTTTTGCTTTACTTCGAGATGACGCTGATCTACGGAGACTAAAACAGCCAAAAAGACTTGTTTCCTTTCGTGGTCTTAAAGATTAGAAAGTGACACACACGCACACACCACTGGTGAAGTTTCTATATCTCTTACTGTAAGTGCATCCGTTCTGGCTGATGGCAGCGTATCTGTCAAGCAGAGGAGAGGATTTGTTGCCACAATGGTGAAAAGGTGATCTCTCCACTTTCAGCTCGACACTCTCGCCTCCCTTTGATCTGAACAGAAAGAGCTGCGATTGCTTTCCCTCTCTCTCTCTCTCTCTCTCTCTCTCTCTCTCTCTCTCTCTCTCTCTCTCTCACTTGTACACACTACAGGTCAACCCTACTTCTGCCTCAGCATTTTTTGGCTTTACATGACCGCACAGCCATGGTTTGTTGGCAGTTTTAATGAGCTTGGTGTTTGGGTTACCTTCACCTGGAACGCGAGCCACGTGTCTGTCAGCTCCGTTGGTATCAGATGTCACTTTTTTTTTACACTCGACCTCCGGCCCCGTGTACATCCACTCACGTCAAACCACTCACGGTTTGGATAAACCGGCACTGAAAATGAACTCAAGCATTCTCACGCCTGCACTCATGCTGTCAGAGGACACAGTACAGTGTAACTTGCAGATTTACGATACATTAATGACTCCAGATATGATGTCAAAGGATCAGTGACAATAAGTGCTTTGTGCCTCCTGTCATATTCTAAGAACAACATAAATCAAAAGTAGAATCATAAACATTCTGATTTTATGACTCGCATTATCTTTTATTAGCTGAATGCACAATTTAACGCGGGGATGCCCAAATATTTACCTCTGAGCACAGAAGATGTCATTTATAGGTGGCCCACAGGCCAAAAGGGAATGCCTATAGTATTGTACTGTTAAGATGCATAACAGCATTAGGATTGAAGTGCAAAAGAACTCCTGGATCAGTCAATTTATCTGGATCAGCACCAAAAGTTAATGGGGTCTATTCTGGGCCGAGACCCATCCACCATCCAAATTCTGTGGAAATCCGTAGAGTATTTTTTAGTGTAATTCTGCTCACAACCCAACAAACCGACCAACTAACAGACACGAAAACATAACCTCCTTAGCGGAGATAATCAAGGATTCCGTATATTTAAAGAGCATTTATACATGCTACATTATACTTTTTTCAAATTTACGTTTTCAGAGACAGAAACTGCCTTCCTGTAATGTAATGTAAAACTCTACACAGGCAAATGTTTTTAACTTTGGCGAGAGTCCGTCAGTCTGTTCCTAATCGTAATGCTAGATGAAAATAACCAGCTGCTGAGAGCGAACAAAATGTCCTGTGACCCTAAGATTTGACTTAATGTTGCTAATTGATGCATATTATCCATTTCGAATTAGGCAGCTCCCTGTTGGGCCAGCCAGTAAGATACATCAATCTGTTTGATCACAACTGCACCATTCTCCTTTTCAAGTTTTTTTGAATCTCTTCGCAGGAGCAGATTTTGGTGCAGAATGTCAGACTCCCTGCAATTTTACCCCAGCAGCAGCAGCAGCAGCAACAACAGCAGCAGCAGCAGGTCTCAAGCATCAAGCCTTCAGGCCGTTCTACACACGTGCGAACCCTGTGGGACCACCTGCCAGCAGATGGCAGAATCACAGGTACTCAGCTGCCTCTGGCCTTAATGTCTGAACAATAACAGATTCCTCTGTGTAATACTGGAAATATAAAATCAGTTCTGACTCTTTTTTAAGTCGCATCTAGCTGCAGTCTGTAGTCCATTATGCACAGACTGTAGTTGTACATGAAAGGTGTGCGCATTAAATTAAGTGTACTGTCCATGGCCTTTCCAATGGGAAATGTTTAACCTGCGATTGCTCATGATTTATTTTATGTGCGTATGGTCAGTATAACGCTGCAAACAGCAGCCAGTTGGCTTATCTCAGCATAAAGACTGCGAACAAGCCAAAACGGCTGGCCTGGCTCTCTCCAGAGCTCGACAAATCAGTCTAGCGGCACCTTTAAAGCTCAGAATAACACATAATATCTTGTTGGTTTAAACTGTTCAAAGACCTCAGTGTAATAATAAAGGTTTTATGTGGGTTGCATGCCAGACTCATCCTCGGCTGGATGCAGTGACTTGTGCTAGCAGGCAGATTTTCTTACCTTTGGACAGAGCCAGGCTAGATTTCTACCCTTGTTTCTAATCTTTATGTGAAGTTAAGATAACCAGCTGCTGGTTGTAACATCCTACTCCTCAGCATATTTCCTAAAAGTGTTCTGTTTACTCTAAAGGACTGGAGGTTTATAACGTATAGAGGTATGTGAGTGTGAAAGGTTGACACAGTTGTTCGCGTAGAAGTTTACTATGAGAGTTTGTGGCCTCAGGATATTCACACTTGGCAGTTTCTTGGTCTTGATCCCAGCGCTGACTGGATTGTCAACAGTAAGCATTCATTGTAAATTACATCTTAAATGATTTGTACCTTCGGTTTTAATGGTCATACCACAGGCTGATGAAGGCAGGGATGTCTGCTTCACCCAGCGTGAGAGCAACACGTTCAGCGTGAGGCCTGCAGCTGTGAGCAGGAGGTTCAGTGATGATGAGACCCTCGGTCCAGGGTCAGGAACAGCACCAGGACGAGGCCCCAGTGACTCTGACCCTTTCCATTCGTACCAGCGACAGTTCAGCGACGGAGCAGTGGCGGCCGCAGGTCATCTCCAACAGTGCTCGTCGTCCTTCAGCTGTCTGCAGGAGACACACAGCCCTGACAACTGTTCACACAGCTCAAGTGGCGAAGCAATGGCATCCTGGGACCAGTACAACTGCAGCTTTCAGGTTGCTATACGCATGGTACACCGATTTTAGTTGACGCTGAGGTGCACGACAAAACATTGGTGTCAATGAGAACGTATGAAAAATCTCTCTCTTTTAAGTTCAGTTGAATATTACTTGCATTAGAAATAAACGTTTGAGTTAATGTATTATATTTTATTTACAGTCTGCTTGCAACTGAGACTGGCCGCTGAGCACAGTGAAGCATTCAGCAGCTAATTCTGTAGTGCTGTACGCTGTAGTATCGTAGGCTACTGTGCATGTTTCAGTTTCTTGAAGACTTGCCACCCTTCGTCAGTTGTAACTGGAGGGGAGTTGCAGGCTTTTGAGCTGTGTGTGGGAGTGTCTTCACAGAGTTATTAAGGACAACAATGTAATCATCTTGGCTAGGGTTAGGGTTAACCCAGCTTAACAACCATTCACACCTAGCTCACCTAGCCCTAGCAACAAAACATGAAGGCCGGTTGGGTCAATGACCAGTGGCCCTAACGTCTCTGATACTCAGAGCTCGCACGTGTCTTTACGACAGAACACAGAGCACACAGAGTTTAAAAGCCTGCAACTCTCCTTCAGTTAGTCAGAACTGAAGAAGCCTCTTGGATGAGAGGTGTAACAAACGTCTTCTAAAAACTGAAACTGAAAAGTCCAGTTGCCTACGATACAGCACTTAGAAATACCGTGACCTGGATGACTGAGAACCTTCATTAATATTCAGCAGCTAAAAGATTCAGCCTGAATCATCAAGTGGACAGACAGATGACTCCAAATGAATGATTATGTTGCTCTGAAACTACTGATTTTAAGATGTATAAATAGACAACTGCTGGCTAAATAACATGCCCAATAAACTAAAAATGTGAAGGTGCAGATTTAAGGATGTTTAAAAGTGTGAAATTATGCCAAAAAGTCAGGATTAGGCCCACATTTGATTAATCACATAAAAACATGTGAGTCTAAATTGTTTGTTGTTTCTTTTGAACAATTTCTTTTTGCCTCCTCATATTCAGAGTTCGTACACAGAACCACCGGCTGTGCCAGAAGGGCCCTCCTGCTTTCTGTCTCAAAGCTACCCATCCTATGGCTCATCACACCCTCTACAGCAGGTTAGTGTGTTTGTGTGGCTGAACCGAAGGATATGATGTTTGTGTTACACGATATATATAAGCGACAGGTGCTGCTGACTTGATGGTACCACAGCAATCTAAATAAGATATTGTCACCCAGGGGCACTGAGACTGACCTAAACTAGAAAGTAAGATTTAAATTTACAAAGCATCTTATTATGTTGACAATAAAAAAAATGATGCATAGTCTTGTGTTCATGTCCAAATCAATAAAACCATAAAACTACACACAAAGTAATAGATGTTGAAATGTGCGGAAACTTTGACCCATGTGGACGAACATTTTGGAGACTGGAGCCTGAGGTGGCGACAGAGGTGGTAAATTAAAGCCCGACTGTAGGAATTAAATGTGAGAGGCATTATTTTACACATAGTGATGCATCTCACATTTTACTTCACTTCATATCAAACCTAAATTATAGATCCATGTTTCCATAAACATTCGAATAGACAGTGTCTCACACACACACTCACTTGTAGTGAAGTGCAGTTATCTCATAAACACCTTTTAGTTGTAAAAATAACAGTCAACTTAGAGCTTTATTCAATATTTATTTATTGTGAGTCCTAATCATGTCGCAGGCCAAGTTCACCGTAACTAAACTTCAATAAGTAAACCTTGTTCACGTATCAAACTTCCATTTTAAAATGATATCCCAGGGTAACTGCCGTTTACTCTTAGCATAATTTATGTTTACACAATTACTTACATGGTAAAATATTCACATTTTCACACAGTCTGCCTCCCTGATTGCTTACATTTACCTCCTGCTGGCTCCTGATTGGTTGGCTCTGTGTCCTGTGTGGGAGACAGAGATCAGTAAAACACTTTTAAAGAAGTTCTCCATCTCAATCTTGCTGTCTCATTCATAAAAGAGTAGTCCAGTCACCTCCAATCAACCCTCACGTTCTGGACTTTCACTGTCCACACACTACTGAAGGACAACGTGAATGGGAGAATTGACAACAAGTGCTAACTTCCATCTCAGACACAAAAAATACATATTAATTATCTTCAACATCTTCACTTTTGCGGCCTCCATTCACTGTAAAGAACCACTGGTGAGAGGGCTGATCCATGGGCGCACATTTCCAACTTGATTTGGGATTTATGAAAGGAATTTTCCGCACTGGCATGACATAATTGAGCGCATTTCCAATCATTAATTTGAATTTTAGGACGCAAATCCATTTAGAAAGTCAGACAAGTCAGTGCACTGATTCTATTTAAAAAAAAGTTAGGCGCAGTAAAGACCTCCGTGACATAACACTTATTCGTTTTAGTGATTTTCACATCATTCATTTTGTGTGTGTTCGTGTTCTGCAGGTCTCATCTAGACTGTACACCAACAGTGAGCAGCCCAACAGCTCAAAGTATTCTTTATCCACTAAGTCACAACAGGGGAGCGCCACACCCTCGCTCTTCCCCAAGCCGATTTACTCATACAGGTAACTTCGCATTTCACCATATTTTTGTGATATGTATGTATATGTGTACAATTCATATGTGACTGTTATCTTAATCGGATGGCATTGGTTTGTGCTAAAAAAATTAATAAAAGAGGAGAAAAATTAGAAGTTTAAACGTGTTTCTGTCCTGATTGCAGCATCTTGATCTTCATGGCTCTGAGGAACAGTAAAACTAGAAGCCTGCCGGTCAGCGAGATCTACAGCTTCATGACGGAACACTTCCCCTATTTCAAGGTATCACAGTTCATGTCTTCACCGTCACCTGCTGGAATTAACCCGCTGAAAAAGTGTGGGATTTAAGTTTTCTCTTCCGTAGTTTCATCTCTGTTAAATGGCTTGTTCTTTAACTGTCAACATGTTTCCGAAGGTTGTCAAGGCTCTAATAAGCCCTGAAACATGAATTATCCCTCTTTTCGTCCTGTCTCAACCTGTCAGTCATTATTCATAACATGTGGTCGGTTTGCAGTCTGACAATAGGCTCGCGATAATGATAATAACGTGTTGTTTATTCATTAACTCTTTGTGACACCAAATGATACAGATACTCATCAGAAGCATTTAAGTGCATTAAATCAGAAGTTTGATTTCCCCACGTGGGTCATAATGATGCTCCAACGGTGCAGGATGACATTTGTCGAAACTGCTGAATCAACAACTCACCTGTCAGGCTGTATAACTTTGTTAAAACACCCCAAATGTTTGTCCTCTGTACTCGTGACTGCGACTAAATGATCCAGCTGCAGGGTTGCACTTCTGTTTGGGTCGTCATGTACATTTTTTCTTTAAGGTTTCCACATATCTACAAATCAAATAAGTTGAGACTCACCTTTGGAAGGAGCTCAAAGACTCGCTGCCATTCATGTTACAGAATGGGGCTCTATAGATGGCTGTGCTCCAAACAGCTGCCTGTCACATTAAACCCAGGCTGCAGGGCCAGAAAAGAGATGAGACGGATGATTAGTGATATATTCGTGGAAGTCGTGGCACTTTCGCAAAAGGCACGAGATATATCTAAATACTTTCTGAATACTGTCAGGCATAGAGTTCAGTTCAGTTCAGCAGACACTTGCTATGGCACGCAGATATCAGACGTTGCAGGTGGTGGAGAAATTGTTACATGTTTTGATATTTCCTCCAGGCATGGTTGGGTATCGTGGTTAATGTATTTGGATTTAAGTGCATTTGTAACAACTGTCATAACATTTGGACTCTGAAACGCAGTCAGGCGGTGAGTGGGAGCCTTTTCGAATAAGAATAATAAAGTGCTTTGATAGATGAAGCTTCAGCAGGAAACCCAGGAGGCGATTTAACAGGAAGACAAAGTCGATCAAGAATTCAAACAAGACAAAAGGCACCAAAATGGAGGATGCAAAATTTCTATATAAATGCAATCAAAAGAATAAAAGCAGTAAAAACACACATCGCGTGTCTCCTTCCCTCTCTGCTTTCAGACAGCTCCTGATGGATGGAAGAACTCGGTGCGCCACAATCTCTCCCTGAACAAGTGCTTTGTGAAGGTGGACAACAAAAATGGGAGCTCGTCCCGTAAAGGCTGCCTGTGGTCTCTCAATCCGGCCAAGGTGGAGAAGATGCAGGATGAGCTGCACAAGTGGCGTCGCAAGGACCCTGTCAGCATTCGCAGGAGCATGGCAAAGCCAGGTGGGTCCTCTAAAGGAGACTGATTTCCACAGGAATTCGTTACAGTATACGATTAAAAGAGTGAATCAATCTTATTTGATTCAAGCTTTAATTGACGCGCACTTTTTTCACAGAACACCTTGATCATCTGATGGCAGAGAGACCAGATAAGCACAGGTCTCTGCCACTTTACCCCACTCCAGCGTTGTTATCCAGAGTGACTCCTATCTACAGCACCAGCTCGCCATCCTGCACCCCATCCCAAGTTCAACCACCCTGCCCATCCATTGGTCATCCACAGTATGCCCATTTTCAGCCTCAGCTGCCCTGCTACCAGCCTCCCACGGCTGCTCACCCCGGCAACTCGTTTGCCCTGTACTCACCCTGTGGGGAGCCAGCCGCCGCTGGGAGCCTGAGCTCACCCATGGCTGGTAAGATGCCGCCTGCTTACAACCTGCAGGCTGAGTACACTGTTGGCCCGAGGAGCATGCAGGACTTCCTGATGGAGGGAGACACCGGTTATGACATCGACACGCTCAACCCCAGTCTGACGGACCTACAGCTGCAGGGTATGACACTCAGTATGAGGCAATATGATTGGTGGAAAACAAGCAGGTTCAACTTTGTCCAACGTCTGCAGATAGTTTCCTTAGATATCGACAGAGACATCAGCGTTGATATGATCAGTGAATATGAACTTTTAAGATAGATCACAGATACGTATGTAGGCTGATAAGTGAATAGAATTTGCCTATCCAGCCAATAGTGGTGACACTTTTGTTGCTCTTTTTCATGATTTTGGTGTTGTTTTCACGGTGCAGCGAGAGCAGAAAGTGTTCAATCAGTTTCCAATCATCCTAACTTTCATAGAATTTATATAGCGCCTTAATCTGCTGTATGATGAAGAAAGACATGAAAATCTCACTAGTGTTCCCTTTAGATGAATATATTATGTCTTTTTGTTCACTGAATTGTCTTTATTCTCTGATCATCTTTGAAAACCATGCATAATGTATCCGAGGAGGGGTGGACTTGCAACAGGAGACAAATGCGATCAGACAGTGAATTCCTGTGTGATTATCACAAGCTTTGTTGTTTTTCTGTTGGCCAGTGAATCGTGAACACGTCTCATACTTCTTCATTTTCTCAGGTAACTTATGGGAGGAGTTAAGAAAGGACAGCCTGGTTTCGGATCCACAGGTCACCACCACGACACTGTCCTCCTCCTCTGCCCTCCAGGAAGTCCAGAACAGCTGTATGCAGGTCTCGCCTCCTCTTACTGGGCGGCGGAAAACGTACGAGTATGAGGATGAGGATGAGGACGAGGACGAGGACGAAAACACAGACAGTGGACAAAATGTGGAGCAGAATGGCTGCTTGAATGGGCTGCAGCCTGTGGTTTATTCAGGGGTGGATGGTTTGGCAGGGTATCTGACCTCCTGCACCACGTCCATCTCCTAAATGTAAAGACCTGACTCCTTTCACTTCCCCCGAAGCCATCTGAGATCTGTAGTAACCAGAATGGGGAGTGTTACTGCAGGCAACTCCAAGCCACAGTATTAGAATTAGCAATCATTAGCATTAGCTTTGATGTAAAGAAAAAAAAAGAGCTCTTGTGAAATATTTTGTTTTCATGCTTCAGCACACATTTCTTTTCCTGCATTCTTTAACATTTAGCTTCTGCTATAGCTCATGTTGAATAAAGGAAGCTATTAAGTTGGATAAAAAAAGTAATGATTAATGTTGTTATTAATTTTTTTTTAATTGAAACTTATATTGTTACATGTATTTTGAATTGAGCTTGTTATTTACCTTTTACAAATTGTAATGACAAATTTGACATTAGGTGTTTTTAGGGATAATCTTCTTTGAGATTTCTCTCACGGTCCAAAGATGTGTCCTTTAAATTAAAGCATATGTGTGTGTTACCGTCTGTCTCCATGCGTGAGCCCTGTGATTGGCTGGCAACTATGATAAATTTCCGACTGCATCAGCTCACCCCTCAGTCTTTCAAAAAGAAAAACATACTTGAATTATTATCATCTGCATCAGCACCATACCAGCCTATGACCTGAAACCCAACTACAATTTCCTGGATTAGTGTGCACGAGGTTTGGGAGCTGAATTAACTTAAAAAAGCAAATTATTGTACCTGCAGCTTTACGGAGCTCTATAGTGAGTTTCAGCTCTGCAACTTTACTGTTTTGGTTCACTCTCCACACTCTCACGGTGTGTGAAGGCAGGTGTTTGCATCGAAAAAGCTCTGAAATAAAGTCTGCCACACACTACCTGCTAATCACCAAACAGCAGACACAACTAGCTGGTGATCAAAGTGGGGCAAAAAGCAGAGCTGAAAGAGAGTGATGGTTGCACGAAATGCTCTCAATTAATGCCATCTTGAGATTATTTCTACTCCATGTCTAGTGGCCAAAAAAAAATCTGTTCTGATTTGTTTTTGTATGTTTCAACATCTTTATGAACATCTAGTTCAATATAGTATTATTATTATTATTATTATTATTATTATTATTATCATTAATAACAATATTATTGTTGTTTTTAAAACATTTCAGTAAGATAACTTCTTGTAGAATTTTAGTCATGGGTTCAGCAAAGACAAGAGCTTTACCTGATAATAAAGTGTGATAATGTGCCATCCTGCTGTGGGGTCACAGCAACAGTGCAGTACGAGTGTTGCTACAGAAGATGGCAGCAAAGACAATCAGTGAGCTGCAGCTTGTTCCTCACGAGGAGCTGTCTACTGAGTAACAGTCGCATCTTTTACTATCTGTTTGTACTTTGTTTTCCTCAGTCTTACCATTCTTCATCTACATCACATGCCATCAGCAGGCTACATGGCATGCTCTATCTTAGCACTCCGGTTTACTGCTTTTGTTACTGCTACTTTTGTAAAAATGTTGTGGTTACCTGATTCAAGAGTGTTGTTTTTAAATAAATCGAAAAAGATTTCCCTCTGCAACTCTTTTTGAGTTCTTACTTCACCGTGTCAGACACAGATTGTTAATCCAAGCAAAGTATTTAACATCTTTAAACATATCGGAAGGGATTTTTAATCAGTGATTGTTGGTAAATTTCCAAACCTGTGTCTGGAAATGAGTAATATTCAACATCACTGTTGTGAATACAAATCCCATCTATTACAAAGATGTAATGTGGGAGCTGACTACAAACAAAACTCATTAACTCATAACAACGTTATGTGTTGAAGTAAACATGTTTGTATCACTGTGATCCTACCATCTCACTGAAATTACATTCAGCAGATTACATGCCACTGTACCATCAACATAAGGGCTGAACGATATAGTCAAAAAGTGACCTTGCTATTATTTTGACTGATATTGTTGATATTGGGATATAGAGATAAAACAGCATTGCAATTTTTTTTTGCAAAATGCATTTATCGCGTTTAAATTTTCACATACTTGTACAGACGTTCCGTGAACATATATATTTTCTTTTTGAAGATAATAAACAGACAATGGACATCAAGATTTCGAAAAAATCCCATATTTATTGCAGTGATGGAATTTCCGCTGTCAAAACTTTACATACTTTTTCATTTCATACTTGAAAACATGAATCATAATTACAGTGTACACAGTGTTCAGTACTACAGAGAATGTACCGGATATCAAAATTGAATGACTTTTGGCTAATGTAGGTTTCCTGACACCTTCAAAATGGCTATTTATTTAAAAAACACTCCTGAATTAGTAGTAGTAGTACTATCCACATGAAAACATACAACAAGTGACACATTCACATTAGACAGAGGACACGTTTCTGCTTGTCATTCAGATGGACGACGACGGACCGAGATCGTAGGAGGAATCGCTCAGATGTTTGCTACTAGAAATTTAAGAACCTTCAGGAGTAAAAATGTAATGAGATTCCTATACAAACTATATAAATGTACATCTGAATGGATTAATTATTATCAAAGGTTTTTTTTTTAGGTTAACTTAATTTCTCTCTTTGTTGCCTCGTCTGGTTTAGTGAAGACAAACAACACTCGCTGTCCCCTTTTTTTCTCTTCATGTTAACAGCTATCAAAACACACACAATGTAAATGAATCAATGTTTTCCTGATGATCCCGTGGAACCCACATACACACTGACTGAAGTCAACAGTATGTGCGGACACTGCATGTGTTTGCTGCCCACACACACACACACACACACACACACACACACACACACACACACACACACACACACACACACACGCTGATGATAAAACTGACAGAATTCGATGTTCCTGCAAAGAGAGAAATCTTATTATGGCCTGACAGCTGAATACCTGAATGGAAATTCATGGAGTTAACAGGAGTGAGACAAGAGCGTTTTACTGCCAGCGAACTGTCCATCAGTTAATCTGGTACTGAAGTCGTACATGGATTCTGGAAAATGTCTAGAACAGGGAGGGGTGAAGGGTGGTGGCTCCTCTTCCTATGGCCCCCCACTGTAGGAATAGTCTGCCTTGTTGTGCATCACCAGCTTGTTGTCCACGAAGTAGAAGCTGTCAGACTGCGTCTCGTAAGGGTGCAGGATCATCTCGCTCACTGAGAGAGGAAAGAGACACATGACACGCGGGAGTTTGCATCATTAAATCCTGTAAGTTCTAATAAAAAACATATGCGTGTGGGCGTGTGTTTGTCTCTGGTGTTTAGGTGACACTCACTGATATCCTCAGACAGCGCGGGGAACTCGTAGATGTGCTCGCATGTGTTCTTGCTGCTGGGCATGCAGAAGCCGAACTCGAAATCAAAGCTCTTGAGCAGCTGATCGCGGAAGTAGTGTCTCTCGATCATGCGGAAGTTGTTGATGGGTGTGTCTCCCACTGTGAACTCCACTCTGGGGAGACATGAGGGGAAAGTTAATTCACCAACGTGGAAGTTTTTTTCATAACCTTCGGGGGCCTTGTTTTTGTAGTTTTGGGTCCCCCCCCGCCACATGTCAGTCCTGTTCTCCCGTGCTCCTGTGCCTGCTGTTACCCGGTCCTCATGTGTTCCCTGTGTTCCACATTTGTTTAAATGTTGTGTAAAACCTGACGGTAAGGACTTTTATGCGCAGCATCTTTTATAAATCAAATGTCCATCGGGGTGAAAAAACAATAAAACAACAAACAAGGAGTCGGTCAATCAGACATCGTAATCCAAATGATCTAAACGCTATATTTGGAGGAAAAGCTGTGTGGATTTCCAGAATGGCGTCCGGTTTGAAAAAAAGCACGCAGTTTAATAAATATGGAGCTCGCTCATCTCGATGAGTCAGCTGTTGGGTTGGACTGAAATCAGTGTCAGTGTGGGAGTCTGATGATGAACACTACTCAGGAACATTGACAGATATTTGGTGCCTGACTCAGCAGGTGGGCCGGGTCCGCTCCGAGTGCTCACACTGATCGGCGTCAGCCTGGCGCGCCACACTGACGCCGACACACACCTCCTACATCCGGGATGTGCCTTCAGTCAGTATGGCAGGTTTGACCGGATGATAGTGCATCATTCAGCTTTTTCACACTGACCATGTTTACGTGCACAAAACATTCCAGTTTTTGCCCTTTTTCTAGAAAAGACCATGTTCCCCCTAAGTTGTTGCTAAGGCTGATGGAAATGATGAACAAAGCCTTCGTCTTCCAACATTTGAAAAGGTAGGCATGATATTTGTGCATATCCAAAAATCTGTTGCTCTGACCTGACGGGTGTGGCATGTCAAGGTGCTGATTAAACAACACGATTAGTGCACAGGTGTGCTTTGGACTGGTCTCAATAAAAGGCCACTCTAAAAATGTGCATATTTATCTAAAAAAAGGCCTTGAAAATATGCGCTTCACGTGACTAGGCTTATAGATATTCCAATATTTTCTAACAACCTTGCACATACTTGGATGTGCATACAACTTGCCTCTTGTTCAGTGGGGTCACACATATCTTATTGGCCAGATACACCCAAAAGAAGAAGGGATGAGGTGGGAATAGATCAGAAAACCAGTCAGTTTCTGGTATGACCACCATTTGCCTCACACAGAGCGACACATTTGCTTGACAGTGGGAAGAAAAATAGAATTGTTTATATTCTTGCCGAGTGTAGGTGACAAGAAATGTGGACTTTTCTTTGATGCAGGCATTTATACCAAAGCTTTACAAATTGGTTGTTATTGTTGGTGCTGTATACAAGTTCAAAGAATGCTCCTAAAACCCCTCAAATATCAGCATATTCCACACGTCTTAATCCCTGTCAAGTATTGATATATTCATAAAAAAAAACAACAACTTGGTTTTGGTTTTCATTCGGAACAAATACACACTTAAGGTCAACTTACGTGGCTCCAACCTGCCGCAACTGCAGGAAGGCGGGGGTGAACTGGTATCGGACAAAACGGCCAGCATTGGGGTCACATTGCCTTTTGCCTGCTGCTAAAGAAGAGACAATAAGAAGAAAAAGAGTGAAAAATGCTTTTTTAAATTCCACAGTCCACAGTGTCTCTTCTCGTTTGTCATCTAGGACAAGAACATAACATTTGAAAAAGTGAAAATACTTTAAAAGACAAGTAAGATATTAAAACAAACAAACAAACAAACAAACAAACATCACATATAACAAAACATCAACCATAACTCAGTCTTCATACTATATAACAATCATGAGTTGTTCCAGTGACCTGGTGCTGGAGGTTTGGTGATCTCAAACAGGACTGTCCCTGTTTCCATGTCGCGGATCTTAAACCTGGTGAAGTCGATCATGTGGACATTTTCTTCTGGAGAACACAAATAATCTGGAGATGAGAGAAAATACCTGTTAGTCCGTATTCTCTTCCTTCTCTTGGCATGTTATTACTGTGCATGAAGCAAACCTTTCATGTCAGGCGGCAAGCTGTCAATTAGTGACAAACTGACACCTCAGCAGATTTCTGCCAAGATACGGTAATCTCTGTTGTTATTGGCATGTCTGAGCTGATCTCATTAACAATGACTTCATTCATGCATCCATGCTTTTGGATGCTCACCACTGTTACCTCACAATATTGTTGTTTTTGTGCCAAAAAATGACGCCAATGTTAAGAATACCTCTGCTGTAATAAAACAGACACAGAGAGCACTTCAGGTGATCTGCCAGTGTCATCTGATGGGGCTGAAAAACACTCAGGCAATTTTGTGTTGCAAAGTCAAAATATGCACAGCCAATTCAGCATGTAATGTTGAATGGAAAGAGATCAATCTAAGTCCTTCTGGTATGTGTGTTATTTCATTTAGGCATTTTACATTTCAAAACAATCGAGACCAAAAGTCAAAATCACATGTCACAAGTTTGCTTTACAGTCTGTTCGACATATAACACTCTCTATCCTTATATCCTTAAATCAGGGAAGGAAAAACTCAGAAAAACATTCAATGGGAAACAAATGAAAAGAAAAAAATGCAGGAAGAGCAACAGAGGAAGGGCAGACACACATGTTGTTATTATGCACTGTACCTGATCTTATTTCCTTTCACGGTTTCTTTACAATTTTACTAAGACTTGTTTTTTTTAGAGGGGTCGAGTAAAAGTATTTCAGTTCTCTTAAACTATCCAAATATTTTAGCTCCCTTAACCTAGCAAAGTATTTAAGTTCCCTAAATCTGTCCAAGTTTTTTAGTAGCTTAAACCTAACTAAGTATTTTGGTTGCCTCCCCTATCCAAGTACTTCAGTTTCCTTAACCTAACGTATTTTAGTTCCATAAACCTGAACAAACAGGAATCTGTAAAAAGCGTTTGAAATGTGGTCTTCAACATACTCTGATGGTCCTAAAACAATATTAACTATGATGTTCAGGGAACACCAATACAACGATATCAGATGCGCCTAGCACTCACACCTTCTAACTACAATATTGCTGAGTAGACAGGTTGCTTCACACCATGTATGTTTTTTAAGTATTGACAGTCATGGGAAGTTTCTTCTCACAGGTTTCTGTTTTCACCGAACAGCAGGATTGTAAAGCTGAGTGAACGCAAGCCCACTAAAAGACAGAAACTCAAGTACTCTGAGCAGGGTGACAGATTTGGCCATGCTGGCACTGTGTGTGTGTGTGTGTGTGTGTGTGTGTGTGTGAGACACTCCCCTCCCAACGGGGCAGGATTAGACCTAAGAGGCTTATTGTGTTTTACCATCACATGGACCGACTGGTTGGGAAACTCACACACACACACACACACACACACACACACCTACTATCTCATTAGGGTTAAGGTAAGGGGAGTTATTATTGGCAGTCTAAGTTGCATAAAGGTTAAAGGGTCTTTCTTGCTGATGACCTTCTCATGCAAACACATTAGAAACAGAGTAAGGGGGGCAACAATAGAGGTCACAATAACAAGTATTCATGCACATGTGTCTGCGCATACACGCGCTCACATTGCTGCATCCCCTACTGTTAGTGAGGGTTAGTGAGCAGATGGACCACACAGGCTTTAGCCACCTGCTTGAAGATATTTATAGACATTTTCATTGCAGCACTCTTCACCTGACAAACACCTTGTCTAAAAATGTCCCTCTTGTGAAACAGGACTATTTAGAGCTTCTAACTTAAAACAGCGGACTGCATGCTCTGACATTAATTAATTAAAGCGGAAACTTGGGCAAAGATGACAAAGCATTAAGTGTCTTTTTTTTTTCTTGAAGTCACAGTTAGCGTTTGTCCAGCGTGGACAAAGACCACCGAATAATGAGGTAGAATATATATGTGGGTTACAAAAGAGATGGAGTCAGGCTGCTTTAGTATCAAACCACATGCGAAGATGTGCTGTATTTATTGTTTCAGTGTTTCACAACGCCTCACCACACATATGGATCTCGTGATATGTTAATTGAAAACATTCAAGAGATGGCTTTTACAACTTGACTAACAGACCGGCTTCTGGAATACATCAAATTAAACAGAACTCTTTTTCTGTGCATGTAGCATTTTATATTAGAGTGTAGTACGTTATGTCATCATCTTGACTTGTGTAATTAGAATTTCCATGTTAAATGGTAATCCATATGAAATGCACTTGATGTTCAATTAGCTTAAAAAAATAACATGTAGATTAATTTAATAGTGCCAATTATTAGCAATTGACAGCCACGTGACCTGGCTGCAGAAACATGTCAATAACTGCAGAAAGGCATCCGTCTGTGTTAACGCTGATGGCTCAATTCAGACAAAACTGTGTTGTTTTGTACATTTTTAAACCCTGACACTTGGTCCACAGCTGCGGAGCATGAAAATAGTAGCTTCCGCTTGGGATGGATGTTTTCAAAAATTGTATATATGCATACATGTGTGCACAGAATGCATGTTATGTATTTTTGTGTACGATTGCAGCTGCTGCATTTGCAGAATCCATGAGGCTCATCCATGGTGACCGTGTCCATATGGACGCGAGTGTTGAACATTATAAAACTGGACAAGACATTTCCACGTAAAGCTGCTCTGGCTCATAAAGTCTCTTTATTTTGCCACCCTGACTACAGTAAGAGGGTTAGAGAGCGGCTGTTTGATGCCCTCTAGTGCCAGTTCATTTGATGTGAGGAGCTTATCTGCTCTGAGAATATTACTGTAAGCCTACTGTTAGTCTGGGACTTCTGAAGCAACAGCAAGGAAAACTCTTTCACACACTATTTATGGAGCACTACTGTTTGTGGCCTGAAGGTAATCATGGCGGGAGTGAGTTTGAGATGGACAAGCTTCCAATAATCATCAAACTGGACTAAATGCGGTTATGTAACACTGATCCGAACTCTCTTCAGCTCACAGAGATGACTGTGGGCCAGTCGTATTCAAAATATTTGCATCTATAACATGATTTATGCACAGTAATTCAATTTTAATCCTTCTCTTTACTGTGACAGTAGATGAGTGATGTAATGTGCACGTACACTTGGTCTCAGGCCAACTTACTGACGGAAAATGTCAATCCTGATGCAAACTATAATGTAATTGTGGCCTGAAAAATGAATCAGAGTGGAGGATTTAGGTAATTCATTGATTTGTATGTTTATATTTGTGATGCTGCTGACCATCAACTTCATATCATGCTGTACTGACAAATACCACAAACGTCAAGTTGTTGTGTGGTCATTAGGGAAAAGATATATGAATAAACCTTAATGAATAATATATTGTTGTATTATTAATTCATTTCATTATTATCATTATAATTACTATTATTATTATTATCAGTTTCTCATCTAAATAACTTTAACAGAGTCACACAAACCTTTTAGTCTGTTTTACAACATAAAATACACCATAACCACACTACAAAATATTTTTGTTATCCTTTAACTTGTTTAATACCTTCTGAAGGCAGCGATGTTCACACTGCAGTCACATCATATCCGTAGATATATGGTAAACAATAGATCATGAGAGATCATCTTCCTTTTCCCTCAATGCAAAGCTCATTTCCAATGGGTAAAATCTACTGGGTGTCTAAGGGTGTCATCTACTGAATCTATAATTTCTGTCAAAAACGGCACCTAATTGAAAATCTGCTGGCAGAGCGCTCTGAATGCATCCTGCGTATTTGTCACTGAGCAGCTCTCTCTGTGGGCAGATGACCGATAGATGTATTTTGTGAATTGGCCACTCGCCAAGCGTGCTGAAAAAAAAAAGGCAGATGGAGCATTTCATCTGATAGCGCAGCCAGTGAAGACAATTTCTCCCAGTCCAGTGCAAGTATTCACACATATAACCATGTCACTCCTCCAGTCTCATGGAGCCCGGAGCTGGTTACAGACAGGGGATTTTACAGCCTCGGCACAAGGAGCAGCTTGACTGGTGAAGCATGACTGTACTGCCTTTTAGAGATTTGTAGGAGTAGTAATAAAATCCTGCCCTTCTCAGAGGATCACTGTTTAGTGACAACAAAATGAAGTGTGAGCTGTGGGGCAAAAAAACACACACTCTGAATGATGAGAGTCATTTTCAGTTTGTGTGAGACAGAGAGGGAGGAACATGGAGAGGAGAGACCGAGGATACAGAGGAGGAAGACAGAGATAGCCTTTACTACTGTATCTGATGAATGAGCCATCTTTTACAGACATCAGCTTGTCTTTTTTTATGATGGAGCTTGTATTTGGGATTATTTAGGATTATTACATAATATATTTCTTATTTTGGGTAAAGCGTTCTCATTTGTCAAAGGGCAGACAGATTTCAGACTGGTATGAAAGCATCCACTGGAGACAGATCCATCAATGAAGTGATCATTGTTCTTGTGCACTTTGTCTGTTAATTAAATCATATTCATATCAGTAAATTCATAGTTATTAGTTATAGTTATATAAATCACATCGTATCACACATAGTGAACATTAATACTGTACTTGGGAGGTTCAGATAATGAGTAGAACTGTAACGACATGATGTACCTTCTGAGGTACATGTAATTATGTATTTACATTTTCCAAATCAACACTGTCTCCTATTAAAGGAAAAAGGCTGAATATTGGATCCAATAATCGTCCAGGCCAAAGTAACTTTTAACATGATATATTTACTTTTACTTTAAGTATGACTCTCGGACACTTTTCACAACATTCGTATCAAACCACTTGGATACTCACAGTTCATTAATAAGACAAGAATAAGATATACAAAAAAATTCAAATACAATGAAAACGTTTCATTGAAAGCTAGTTTAGAATATCTCCAGTGACGTGTGCAGTTTGTAGGGCTACAGCCAGCATTCAGTTAGCTTAGCTTAGCTTGACCATTGACCATACTCACATGGTGGCCATTTTTTCCGACACCACGTTCCAGTAGGGAAGCTCAAATGCTTGGATAATGTAATACAAACGAAGGGAATAGGACACATTTTTCATTATTTCATTGCCCATTGCTCTGGCTCATGAAAATCTGGAGGGACATATTTGATACCCGCTAACTCACATTAGCCCTCAACCACTTCATGGCTAACATTACTACGTTGATTGCCTCCAGGGTGTTTTACCTCCACCCTTGTGTGTCCAAGATGTGCATTATCCCAGAATGAATTAGTCCTATTCTGTCATATCGTAATCATATCAAACGGTAATGTTAGGTAGGAAGTGGCTGGATGCTAACGTCAGCTGTTGTCTAGGTTACCTTGAAATACATCCCAATGTCCCTCCGGGTTTTTCACTATCGGTTCTTTTCAGTTCAGGAAGCTGTGAAACTCTAACAGAATGTCAGATTCCCTGCGTTCAAATGACCAACACCCTGAAACACAGCAGTGCGACATTCAAGCCTGCCAGCATGACATCAGAGGAAAATGGCTGCCTAGTAAAACCACCACAGTTTGTTCGTCGTACAGATTAAACCAGACATAACTTGTTATTTAGGTGGCCTTGGAGGTTTGGTTAGCCAACTGTTTTCAGTCACTCTAGTCTGCTAAGCTGCGCTTACCCTCTGCTATCTTGGGCTGCATATTATCTATACAGGCATGAGGGACGATATCTGATCCTGTTACTCTTGGCGAGAAAGTGAATGCAGTAAGCTTATTCACCAAGATGTCAAACTACTCAGTTTAAGATTTGCTCTAACCGACAAGTCGTCTGCTTAATTTAATCATACATAATCATCATGGGGACATTGTTGTCTGAGCCATTGTTAGGCTAGGAAAATATAATGTTGGAAGGAAATCATCCTTTTCTATAAATGTGCATCTTACATCCACCTGCAAACAGCAAACTCTTCAAAATAAACAAAATAAATGAATTCCTGCTGACTGAATCACCTTGTCTTGAAACTGTGAGGGTAGATTATATACACGTTCATACCTCAGTCCTTTCTTTCTTTCACCTACACACACACACACACACACACACACACACACACACACACACACACACACACACACACACACACACACACACACACACACACAAAGTGCTCCACTTCACTTCCTTCAACACTGTCACCTAGCAACGCTCCTTCTGATAGTGTGCCAGCTCGATTAGCCTGTCTTTTTCCTTCCCCTCATCCACCTGGCTGCTCCGCAACAACAAGGTGCAGCAGCGAATCAAAGCAGAGTATCTCAGGTTAGGCATCAGTGGTATGCAAATTAAATGTTCCTCGTAAACCTGAGGCCTCTTCCTATAGACTGAGGGGGCTCCTTTTGTCTGATTTCACAGCCTTGGAGTGCAGGAAGACTAAGGATCTGGAAGATGCGATACAGAATATAAAGAAGGTGTGAGTCAATTACAACATGACATGATAGATTGCATTATGCTTTATTGTCCCTGTAGGGCTGCATTCCATTAACACCCTGCACAGGTGATCTGCCATAATTACACACCGCTCTGTATGCACTTATTCGGAGGAGGAATGTAGCAGTCCACGTTTACTTTTCACATCTTATCTTGATTTAATTTGATCGAGTTTCTTGTTTTTCAGTTTTACAAATGGTCAGGCTGAGTGGTTTCTAACAATCACTCTCATCTGTGCTATCACACATTAATCACAAGCCTCAAGACCAACCACAGACTCCTGTGAAACATAGCACTTTTCAGTCTACAGGAACACAATGTCAACAAAGTCCTGAAAAGATACATTTGGCAGAAGCCTTTTCTAAAGAGAGTAAAATTAGCACCAAGTCTTGAGTCATGCTGTGTTCCTGTGTCCAAATACACAGAGCCTGTCTGACACCAAAATGGCATTCATAAAGAGCGAACAAGCTGCCATTTATAGCTCCTTAAGCCCCAAGATTAGCCCGGAGTTACAGACTTTCAGCCACAGGGATTGACTTCACATGCCTTATTCTTTCCATTTGACTCTGTGGTTTCTGATCAGTGCCGAGACTGCGTGTACGATTAATCCCACAACATGAAAAGGAACAATGCGGACATGTTTACTTGTCTCCACGGTGAAATCCATAGCCAAAGGCAGCTAGTGACATTAGCATTACATCTTTATGACCATGTCATGATTTACAGTGCATCTGTGTATGGCAGGCTGTCTCATGTCTCTCCGTTAACAGCACCTGTAGGCAAACTGGCGAACCTTGAGGTTCATGCAGAGGTTGCATATATCACCAGCTGAATGCAGATGAGATTTTTTCCTCTTATCTTTCTCTAGCCTGCATCAACGAGTTTGGAAAAAAAGGAAAACATCTGTGAAAGGGTGTTATGGGGACAGATACTGTGATATAAGCTCCCTGGGTGAGAGTGGCACCAAAAAAAAAACAAACACTTTCATATTTGTGCTTTCAAGATGAACATACAGTTAGCTTAGCTTAGCTTTAGCTTACTAAATTATTAGACAGATATGAAATACTAAAAAGGAAGGTGTTGGTTGTTACCTAGGCAAGATGCTAAGCTAACTTACCATAGCTTCATATTAAGTTCTTAGAAAGGGAATATTTCAAACTGTCAAACTTTTACTTTAAGGTATCATTTTTAAGAAATTCACAGAATTTGAAGGTAACTCCAAAAACATAGGTGGCAGAAGGGTCCGTTTTTACTTTTTTTTCTGAGCTTCTAGTTGACAATCTCTCAACTGTTCAGAAAGTCGCTGGTGACGTCACTGCAGTCGAAACTCTTTACGTGTCGCCAAGAAAATGGAGGCTTGTTCTGGCTGTTTCTGTCTATCCTGAGCTTTATTGGACGGAAAAACAGAAAAGACAAATCGTGGGAGCAGATTGTCTGAAAACTGAATGTTGATGTTGTACTTTTATCACCCTGCGCGTTGTAAGCTCGGTATTAACTGCGCGGTTGGCCCTCTGTTACCACAGCGTTGGCAGATGTCAATCAAAACCAACGTGCAGCATTTTGGCTCTCAGTGCAGAAGCTCTTCATCCCAAAGCCAGCGCTTTTCTGCTTGAAAAGTGCTGTAGCTATCTTTGGCTGTAGCGACCAGCTGCCGTTCACGAATAGCTCAGTTAGACGTGGAGCTAAGTGGCCCTGTTAGCTGATTTGAGCCTGCCTGCACTGAAACTGCGGCCAGTGGAGGTCAGTTTGACCGAGCTCAGAGACCGTGAGATGCCAGTCTAAAGACAGGGGACACAGTATGGAGGTGGTTCACAGCAGGTGTGTTCAGGACTGTGACTCCGGGGACGAGAAGACGAGAAATATTAATAATATTTTCAGATCTTGCTTGGCGAATTGAGAAACAAAACAGAGGTGACTGTTAAGAGACACACCAAGACTGTTTTGGTGAGTTTAATTTTGATTCTGTCAAGTTTGAAGTGTGTCGAGTGTGTATGCGAGGCAGTTAGGCTCATTGTAGATAGAACAGTCATATGTCTCTTCTAAGTAAGGAAGCTGGTTAGCATGCTAACTTCAGTTGAAGTGAAAGTTGAAGTAAAATTCTGGCCCCATCTCACAAATTCCAACTTTGAAGAGTGCCTGTCTATAAACTGCTTCATGTTCAGTTCAGCATCACTCTTACACAGGGAAGCCTCACAGCTGGCCTTGCTATATCCAAAGGTAAAGAAATCCACTCATCAGCACTTTGACGGCTTGCTAATTATTTAATTATTAAAAAAATCACACGATGTTAGATAAGAAGATTGATACCACTTTCATTTAAATATGAAGCTACAGCCTGCAGTAGGTTCTGTTAAACAACCATGAAACAGCTGATAAAGGTAACGAAATCCACTGACCAGCACCTCTATATTCTACTAACAACATGTAATTTATTCAATTTATATAATAATTTGTGACTTTAGACGTGCTGATCGCACACTGACACGCGGTGACGGCTCACAGCCAAGTTTAGGGTGGTGCTGTGAGAGGAACCTGAAGTGACACCAAGGATTTGTCTGTCCTCCTCCCTCCACTCCTCCCCTCCCTCCTATAAGCATGAGCTAAAAAAAGAGAAAGCTTTGCAGACAGTGACAGTTTGTACCCAGGAAATCGAAATTTCTCATTATTGTGACAAGTTTAACTTTTTTCATTTGGATTACCCTGAAGGAAACAAATCGATCAACGCTGCGTCTTGAATGAACTACAGAAGAGTGGTCTTTTACTGTGAGAATTACAGACAAAAGTCACCATGCTAAGAAATACAAAATGATGTGTTTTCAGCTATTACTGTCTGTCCATGTGAGCTCCCACTTGTACAGCAGGTTATTGGAAGCAACAACAGTGTTTCTCCTGCTCTAATGTCCCCCTCTATTTACAGCCAGGTGCACCGAAAGAAGGTTAATCCAGTGCTTTAATAAAACAACTAGATATTTCATTCAATTTATATTGATGCCTACTTTAATGAAGTCTTTAAATCTTATTTATGAGACTAAAAGTTCCCTCGTGTAAGTCTCCTAGGTTAAAGTTATAAACAATGAACGGCGAGTAAAGGCAGCCACCTCTACAGCAATACAGCAAAAACAGAGAATGAGGCTGGCTGCGTTCTGTTCAGGATCATCCCTGTTTAATCTGATTTAGATCTTTCAGAAACTTCATCCAATCAGGACAAGGTAGGACATTAACTGTCTCAGCTGAGCAACCCCCCCCAGACATACATGAATAGAAAATAATGCATTAAAGTGTTTGATGATTTTTGTTTTCAGCTAAATAAGACCATGGTAAACGTATAGGTGCGTTTCTGAGCAACTGTGGCCCAACATCCCGGGGTCAGGATTCACCCAAGGGGTCACAGGTTGAATCTAAGGGGATGTTAGAGTGCTAACAGAAAGCAGTAAAAACAACTGTACTTTTTGAGATGTTACACTAATCGCTGCTGTTTTGTGTATCACTGACTGGATTAACTCAAGTGCAAGAACCCTGTCAAACTCTGGACTTCAAAACTATATATAATGCTCCTTCCACAGATTAAAATGTGGTGCCTCAGAGCGTAAGACCGGGCACAGCCATCAGCAGTGTTGATTACTGATGTGGATGCAACGAGCCAGCTCTCTCCATGTCAAATCACTCTGAAAGAGCAACCTTGTGACAGCTGTGCATGGTAGATTAAGAAGCGGCAGCACCAATCAATTTTAATTAAAGCTGTATCCATTGTGTTGGCAGACATCACAGACTGGAAATCCCGCCTGACGTAGATAAAGCACTGCTCTGTGTCCCACACTTATTAAGGCCAAATAATTGATCACCCATTAGCGTGAAAGGAACCGGACTATACTGGCAGACGATCTAGTGAGGTAGATCGCTGACATCCCATAATGCTATAATGCTACGGTACACTTGAGTTTTTACTTTTTAGAGGTATACTTCTTCTTGTTGTCTGTATCTACTCCTGTAAATCATTTTGGCATTGCTGTTGCGTTAACTTTGAATATTACTCATTTTTATGTGTTTGAGATTTCATAAAGAATATTATGCACATTTTATTATAGGAGCTTGAAGAGATTCACAGTTTTTTCATTTTAAAGAATGAAATATCAACAGAGAGATTGTCTGACACTCATCCACTTCACAATTCCATGCTCTCTCTTTTTTCACTTGCCATACAACTCCTTACTTCCCTTTGCCTTTGGAGACAAAGTGAGTACCGTTATGCCACGAGGTCCGGCCTTTCTCCCAACCATCGTGTCAATACATCAAGGCAAAACTATGTAAATGTCTTGCAATAATATCTAAAGTCAAAGAACTTTAAATGAAAAAGTTTTATATATTTTATACTGTTCCCTGGTCCTTCCTTACATGACCTATGGTCTAGAATGTTGGGGAAATACTTATAAAACTAATCTTAATCCAATTACTATAATTCAAAAAAGAGCGATCCGCATTGTGAATAAAGTGGCTTACAGGGAACATACAAATGAGCTTTTCATTAAGCTAAAAGCATTAAAATTAAAGGACTTGGTTGACTTTAAAACAGCACAATTTATGTACAACATAAGCCATAACAAGTTACCTGTGCATATTCAGGGATTATTCCAAAAACGAGACTGTGGTTATAATTTCCGAAAGGAAGAAATGTTTAAAAAAACATATGTGAGAACAAGTGCAAAGCAGCATTGTGTTTCTTTTGTTGGGATTAATGTATGGAGTAAATTGGGCCAAGAGCAAAAAGACTGTAAAACTTTAATTCAATTTAAAACTCTTTTGAAGATATCATTTATAAAAAAATATGTTGAGAATGGATGCTAAGGATGCAAAAATTAAGAAGATTTTTTCTTTTCTTCTTTGGGACGATCTGAAAATAAAAAATGTATGAGTGCATGCATAAGACAAGGGCAGCTTATATTGTTTGTGTTTGTAAATACACTGGGATAGGCGCAATAAGCTTAGCTTCTGCCTATTCCATTTCAGACTTGATGTTTATCTATGTCTTTATTTGTTAAATGTTTAAATGTCTGAATAAAAAATAAATAAATCTGAAATCTGTGTGGCCAGTTAGAACAGATGCAAACACTTTTGCTTTAAGACATGAGACATTAAGACGTTTTCCTCTATCCTCCATCTGCAGCTGTGTGCTTTTATGTGCTTACAGGTGTGTTTTACTACTCCAGTCAAGGGCCCATCAGGACACCGAATACAGTTTTGACATCGTAGACATTAGCAATTCTGAATAATGTATGCTCGAAGGGAGTGATGGGGGACAAGGTTCAAAGTCCTTGTCCGTATTAAAAAAAACCCATGTATCTCAAGTTAATCTGGCAGCCTGAGTTAGCCGTGCCAAGTGATTATCTTCCAACATCACTTGTTCGTTCAGAAATTCAACTAAGAATACAACCTCGTGGTTGTTTGCCTCTGTGCACCAGTGAAGTTGTTGTTCTTGAGCTATGGCCTTGAATGATAAGAAGAACATTATGTCACAGTGCGACCCAGTGTGACCTCTGACCTTTTGCAAATCAAATGTCAGCCCTTCATAATTTGATCCTTTTTGATATTTGTGGATAGTTTTATTGTAATTATCGCATGTTTTTTTTTTCTATGGAGTTATGGCCAAAAATGTGTGAAGTCACAGTGACCTTGACCTCTGACCTGTGGCCACCAAAATCTAATCAGTTCATCCTTGAGTCCAAATGAACATTTGTATCAAATTTGAAGGAATTTCCTCAAGGTATTCTTGAGATACTGTATTCTCAGGAATGGGACGGACGGACACAGAGATGGAATTCTGTTCTAAAAGAAATAATAAAATAAAAAGACCCCCGCACACCATCCACTTCATTTGCAATTGAGTTTCCAACAACATTTCACTACTTAGACCATCATCTGGTTATCTTTTAAGGTGTAAGTACTGAAACGTTATCGTCAATAAACTTAATTGCAAGTGAAGTGGATGGTGTGCGGGAATCTTTTTCCTGATTCTGTCGGCCTTCACTCTTCTCCTACGCACCTGTCGACCCTAAGGTGTGCAAAAGCTGCACTCTGTAAAGCTAACACTTTACAAACCAAGAATAGGTTGAGGCCATGATACCTTTGCAGAATGTTACATTTAATGTCTGATAAATAACACACTAATCTGTTACTCCAACTGGACTTCCTGGATCATTGTCTCACTTGCACCATGGACAACTCAGGTGGCCGATTTCATCCTGAATCCCCACTAACAGTAAGTTACTGCAGCGATCTGGTGCTCCAACGTTGGTATGACGCAACTGTGAAGCGTATCTTTTCAAATTAAATTGAAAGACTAAGGAGCATCTTGTGTAAGAGGCCCAGTTTTCACTTTTCATCCGCAGGAAATCCTCACTCTCACTCCAACTCCACTGCACTTACATGGAAACACAATTAGACACGGCGGATGAGAGGGAAAGTGGCTACAACAGAGCAGCAACACAAAAACAATTCCAGAATGTTCTAGTTTTAGTGTGGGAGTTCCTTCAAAAATAGATGTTGATTAAAACCAGAGAACTCTATGTCACCCGTTTACTGTCCATCGTCTATTATTCTAATTCTTGTGATTAGAATGAAAAAAACGTAACATTCATTCAGTTACAGCAGTATTTCTGTTTATCATAAATCATCCATCATGTAAACAGTAAACTGATAATGTGCCATTTTTCATATCCCAGCAGCGCCTCTCTGCTGCCTGGATTATGTTTCTTCTCCTCTCTGCCTGCGTGACAATGAGGCGCTGTGCCTCCCTTATCAGCACTGAACCACCGTGACAGACTGGAGCTGGGCTGCCCCAAAATGGTGGCATTCACCTCCCAAAAGCAAGACTGGAGAAGTCATTTACACTGTAGGGTGAGGCATTTTCTGCTTCCCCCTTTTCTCCAACTGTGATTTTCTTTCTCTTGCCGCAGAAAATGATAGCCTGAATTGTGCTGCTTATCTCGGCGGTGGAGGTCTTTTGTAAGGCCGGCCGTTTAAAATGATTGCGGAAATTTTGCTCTCATCACTGAACAGGAAATAAGGAAGGAGATTCAACATCAGTTCATTCGAATAAACCACCACATCCTCCGCCTTAGGCTCGAATTAAAAGAAAATGTATTGCTGACTGGCTGTGAAAATATTACACATATTTTATTTGTTCTGGACAGTTAGAAGCCAGAACATCGGATAACCATAATGTAAGTGAACACACCACACTTACACTTCAGGCTCATTAATTACCTGAGGTGTATCACGTCATTGCAGAATGCTACGTTAAAGCCCTCATGACATAATCCATAGTACGTAGATGTCAATGGAGCACGGAGATTACTGCACCATCATGAGTGATTTAGGTATAATTGCACAGACGGAGCTCGAGTGCTGCTTTTCCAAATGAAAACAGATGTGACAGCCTGAGAGGGGATGAAAGCGGAGAGGTGGTGCGAAGGTTTTTTGGGGGATTCAGTTGTGACTTCACGGACAATCGCTGCGCTAAACATGAATGGATTACATGTAATGGATTATTTGTTTCTTGTGTTCTGTGTTGTCAGTTTGTTAAAAGATCTAATTAACTGACTTGAGAGTGAGAGCAGGTGTTAACCCAGCCAGCTGTTTTCGGAGGCACTTAGATTACTAATAGTGACAATAATCTGATGTGGGTTTTCCTCGTGTTGTGTATTTATACATTTGGCTCAAAGATAATGAGTGGAGGGTTGACTCAGATGAAAGAAAACCATCCCATGTTAAAAATCTAAACTTTAAGTGGAATTATTCTTTCACAAAGACAACACAGGACAAAATGTGTTTATTTGTTACTTTAAGTCTCCTAATGGAGACATCAACAATAGATAGAAAAAGGATTCTGCATATAAAATGTGTAATCTGAATCCATGTGACAGGGGCCTAATCTCCAGGATATATGATGTTATCCCAAATATCGACCCACCTACAAGTACTAAAACACAGGAAGCCTGAGAATGTGACCTGGGAGTGGTCATTTCTGAGGACTGCTGGGAAGATTGTATCTCTGCTGTACGGTTGAATTCAATTCAAGCTGTTCCAAGGAATTACTCCAACGACAGATTAGCTAAAATATATCCTTCTGTTAACTCTATCTGCCCCAGGTGCTGTAACCCAGTCTCCCTGGGACACGTGTTCTGGTCTTGTCTCTCCCTAGTCAACTTCTTGACTCGCAAATTTGAATGCAACACACAACTCAAACCTGCCAACTTCAGTGAGATGCCAGTGGAAACCTGTGCCACAAACCTTTGGAGTAGCCTCATAGCACGCAGACTGATTCTTATGAATTAGAGATCTGACAGAGAGCCTCCTTCAAGAGATGGATACGGGAGGTGCAGTAATTTTACTCTACAGGAAACATCTTTTTCATTTGTAACTTAGTTAAAATACTTCATTATGTATGTAATGTTAATAGTTTACTGTTCCTTTTTTTTTTACTGTGTTTTAAGCATTTCGATCATTAATAAAATCAAGTAGGTGTTCTTAACTAGCGAGTTAGCCCAAGCTCTGAGGAAGAGCGCCATGCTTTGAAGCCAGCTTTCATACTTTCTCTAATAAGCAATGAAACGGTCGATTACTTTTTTGAGCGTTACAACCCTCTTGTTTGACTATTATCAGTTAAGAGATTCGATCCAATAAAATTTGAAAAGTCTTAAAGGCGCAAGATTAAATCATTTTAATTCTATTCAAGTTAGCCGGGCGCTAAACTGGAAGTTACCTGGCCCGGTTGGCGAAAGTCTCCAGCGTCTACAGGCCCCACAACTCGGAATATTCTGGCAATTTTATAACCAGGAAGTCGGGCCATTTTGGTGTCATGTGCCACTGAGCAACACTGTGTCCAGATTTGAATGTGACATCATTCTAGCTGACTGCTAAAATGAAGAAATACAATGACATAATTTTTAAAAATCCCTTGTCACTCATCACGGATGAAGCTTTACTGCTTTGTAACAGTAACTATTAATATATAGAAAACAATGCAAGTATTTTAACCAAGTCATGGATGAAACAGCAGTTGGCAGCTTAATCCAGATGACAATGTATGATATTATGTAGGACCCATGAGACAGATTGGTAAAGTTTGTGAAATCCTCTCCGGATATAAGTCTCTCTATAGCCTTTAAAATCCAGCTCTGCCCAGTTTCTGTGACATAATACAGAAACACTTTCATAAGATGTTAAACAACAGGCTTGTGTGTGGCATTCCTCTCTTGCATTAGTTTCAGCTGACTGTCCTCTCTGTAAGGAGCTATAATCAGCCGATCCCATCTCTGGCCACCTGTTACCTCAGAGCTACAGGTTGTCTTGAGAGGAGGATGTAGTAGGAGCCAGATTTTCCTCAGCAGGATTTGAGCAGCGCACCAGGAAGTGCACACGGTCACCTGCTCTCTCTTTCAATGCCTACACACACTCAGAAACACAGAGCACCTCCAAACACACACACACACACCAGTGTTACACAGGGGAAACTCAGCATGCTGCTCGTCCCACACAGCATTAAAATGACAGCACCTGTCTTCAGGTGGTGTGTCAGACCCATAACTGCCCCGCTGGCTGTGACACACACTGGTGTAAAGTCTTATTTAAAGCTGCAGAGGTCCTCTCAGACTGTGTCGCTGTCCATGGTATCTGTGTGTGGCTCCTCGACACAGCCAATCAAAACCACTAAATGAACACTGGGAATGTGTTTCATTATGAACAGGGAGGCAGCGGCAGATGGTTCACACTAATCTCCTCTAACTGTAAAGCTGTAACTACTCTTCTCACAGTGCCAATTACAGTCGCAGGTTACTTACTCTTGGTGATCTTCTGCAGCCCCAGCACATCCTCGGGCGTTATTACGGTATTTCTGCGCAGCTCTTCTTCAGTTCTAACCGGGATCCCCATGTCTGATGAGTTGCAGCCTTGCTGCACTTTCATGTCCGGCAGAAGAGGACTGTTCGCTGTGAGACCTGGACAGGGACTGAAGGCTTTTCCGCTGCTCTCGGCGTCGTCGCCGCAGGAGCCGATTTACTTGCGTCGCAGCCTTTAGTTGCGCGCCGGCTAATACACCGCACAGCAAACAGGCTCTGCGCTGCTCCAAGAATAACTCATTCTCCGTGCCTCCTCCCCTTCTCGATCCGGTAAAAGATAAAAATCAGTCCCTTAGCTCCCTCCCCTCCTGCGCCCAAGGCTCATCGGCTCCCTCACAAGCTATTTAATCCAAATCCTGTGGCTTTGCCCCGACCAGTGGTGCGTGGCTCACAGTCTGCGCACCTCGTCATCTGCTGTGATACACCGGCGCGTGCATGGCTGGGCTTTACTCCGGAGAGGTAGCTGATTACTCAGTACTCGAGTACCCGTTCCTCACCTCAGAGATGAGCTCCACTCCCCCCTTGGTGGGGCAGAAGTTCACAGGTGTCACAGATAATCTCTTGGTGAGAGGATTCCGTTTAAAGGTGCACTGTGTGTAGTGTTGGGGAAGACGTTTTTAATCAGGAGCGAAACACCCTCATTGATATTTTTTATGCCTGAACAAACTCAAGTCATCAACTCTCTGTTTTCATGACTGAATAAACCAACTGAATTAAAGGACAACACAAGCACTTTTCAGATAGAAAAGGCGGCACATTTGCTCCACGGTAAGGGCGCTAATCTACCACCTTGTCTATCTAAAAGGGAGGTGTAATATTCCTCCTTTTCCAAAAGACACCACGGGGTAGGTGTAAACATGTGACATGAAGTAAAGCACGAAGTTGGCCAGTGAACAGTGACAACGAATATGTCTTCAAAATAAGAGCTATACATTGCACCCCATTGGAGTTTAGAACTGGGTTCTTAGCGGGGGGCTTTTAATTTGAAAGTAGCGACCATTCGTAGCTTGCTGCTACACAACAAGCGGACACAACCAAACAGCTAACAGAGACCGAGGAGACGATAGCATCTCCTGGATCTCAGCGGCTGTCCAGTTGCTCATCTTGACGTCCGCGGATGAAATGATGGACTGACTGCTGTGATCAGCTGTTTCCTGGTTTTAAAACTCCCCGGCTGTGGGTCGCACAACAGTGCAGGTCATCGACACCTCCGCCCACCTCATGCAATTGCCAGCTCATTGACGCCTCAGATTTAGATAGCAATGGAGGCGGAAATAAGTGTACGTTCCAAGGCGGCAAATTGGCGGACCAAAACAGACCCCCAATTTGCCGCCTTCTGTCTAAATCTGCGGACCGAGCCGCAAAAAGGATGGCCAATTGGTGGCTTTCTGTGGAGGATAAAAACAGCTACAGTTTCATGCTGTTTTATTTATATGTGGCGGACCCTGCCATCTTGCTAGCTTCGCCTTGTTCTGAGCACCTTGTTATCCGGAAAAACTTTTCTGAGTTTATATTATTACCTCATTAATATTGTAACCATTTAAATTCTCCGTTGGAATTTCCTCTCCAAAACTACACAGTGCCCCTTTAAGATAAAGGTGCTGATTCATCCAAAAGCTGTTTGTGTTGCTGCTACACACATCTTACATCTTCTTGCTTAGAAATATTGGTTGGTTTACGTTTGGCCCTTTTCATATTACACTTGTTTGATCCATGTTTGATCCAAAGTGTTGATATGTGACACTTTAAATAAAACATGTATGAGTATAAGAACATTATGACCTGAAGGAAACAAAGGAGAAGATGAGACCGACTGTCAGCTTTATAATATCTTTATTTCGTTTTTTTTCATTGGAAAGTTGCTTTCCAGATGCCAGCATCCCTGAGAAAGTGTACAATGCAAATCTCCTGGACAGCCCCCTTAGTGAGCTGAAACAGGGCCAGCCAAAAGATATTCACATCTGCAAAACACAACCCTGCATGGCCACGTTTCTCTTGTTTAATCAGACTGGCCAGTACCCTCCTCCAGTCACTGAAATTAGCCTTTTGCTTTGTGACGAGGAGACAGTGCCTCCCTCTGCTTGGCAAACTCACTGCAGGGCATGTGCAGAGCTGAGAGGTGTCCATGGTAGTACTTTGTGAGGAGTGATGTGATAGTTTATCCCTTTACTCTCTTTAAAACCTGTGGATCCCAGGAGAGGGAGAGCGTTTTTTTGGTGAACAGGCTTATTGGCATCATTTCAGCTGGAAACACATAGGCGGTTAAAAATAAAAAATTAAATAAAAAGGGGTATAATAGCTTTGAAACAAACTAAGAAACACAAACTATCAACTTAAATTTGCTAATCCCCTGTAATCCCGCGTTCATAAGTATGATAAATCATATCATCTTCCCATGAGGTCTGTAGACAGAGAGCATTGCTACTGTTTTTACAGGTGTTACAGTCGCTCTGGGAGTCTGTGACAATCATTGACGATGCCACACACTCCCAAACCCTACCCGTAAAAGCACTAACAATATTCAAAAGCCGTTAGCTTGTGTGGCTAAGTGGCCGTTGAAGAATTTCCAGGGGATGGTAAGCAGCATTGCAAGCCTGGCCCCTTTGCTATTCCCTCCTGTTAGCCCACAGTCTGCTGGACTCCTCTCTATGCAGTCATCTCGAAGCAGCCCCTGCGGTGCGTCTGCATGTCCCTCACCCTGCGGATGGACTGGATCTGGGGGTGGTGGGCTCCCCAGTCATTCCAGTGCTTGTAAGGGCCCATTTCAAACACGTACTGGTAGCCACGGTAGCCGGGGTACTGGTAGCCCACCCAGCTATGTGAGAAAGAAGAGAGGAACACATGTGAGCCAAAAAGTGCTAAGTTTATCTTAGTTTTCATTAAAAGTAGGATACAAGATGACTTGAAAATGACTTACGTTCCACCGGTGACCTGAATGCTGGCAACGCGGTCCTGGAAGCCGTAAGACCACAGGCTTGGGATATCCTCATCACACACCTCCATCTTACGACCCTCAAAGTTTGGGCACTCATACAGGCAAATCTTGTGGTCCTGGGGATCCTGTGAGACACAAACGCTAGAGGTCAGAATCACAAACAAGGAATTTTGCTCGATATTTTGGTGTATAATAATAAACACAGTGAGAGAAGTTCAGCTTAAGTCAAGAATCATAAATGAAACAGAACATTTCAACATAAATATGTAAAATATATATATTTTTTAAACTGAAAAGCACTGTGTTTTAAAGGAAGATGATGGAATGTGCAAATTATGAGTGATGGAATTGAACTAAGCACATTTACTCACATATTTTCATTTTCTGCTACTTTATACTTCCACTACCCTTCATTTTGGAGGCAAACGTATTTTTTACTCACTGCAACAAGTTATAGTGTTAGCTACTTGTTGCTTTGTTTATTTATTTTACTGGCAATTGGATTCAAAACCTCTCTGATTCCAATAAGCAGAAAAAAGCTGATTATTGGCTCAGACAATCGGTCGATCCAGAGTATAGCCCCCCCAGCAAAATGCCAATTGTTAGATGTTGTTTTCAGATTTTTGCCAATAAAGAGATTTCAAACGAGAAAAGTCCAACTAGGGTCGCTACAGTTGCAAAATGTAATATTGATGATGGTTTGAATAGAAATGTTGTTTTAGAATATAAGACCAAAACTCTGGGGGAAAAACACTGAATACTTGTCTTGTTTTTTTCTAGTCAAATTGAAACATAGTGACATCTCAAGCTAATAAAAGCTTTAATCCAAAAATACTGGCAGCGGAACACGTCTATAAATACACATATAACTGCCACCATAAGAGGCACTTTGCCTTGTGCTTATAGAGGACAGATGAGAGGATAAACAACAGTGATACAAATCTGCACTTGAAGCCAAAATAGACAGGAAATGCAACCCAACCTGGAGGCCGATCCCAACTTACCATCCTGACGGGCCTGACCGACATGAAGCGGTCACACCTGTAGCTGTTGGACCAGGTGTCCCAGCGGGGATACTCTCCCTTCTCCAGCATGAACATCTCACCGGTCATGTTCTGCTGCTCATAACCCACCCAGCTAGACAGACAGACAGACAGATAGATATTTTACTTCCAGGTATTCAACATACATAGCTGTGGCCCATATGTGATTGGCAGATGTAGTGACTCACGGTCCACACTCCACCCTGATGGAGCCGATTCTCTCGAAACCCTTCTCACACAGGTTACGGCTCTCGCCAAACAGGTCCATCCTGCGGCCTTGGAAGTTCTCAAATTCATAGAGGTATATCTGAAAAGTAGAACAAGTTCAGTGCAATCAGTGCTGATGTCAGATTTTGTCAATGCATCATACATTATTGTTGTTTTTAGTAGAAGTACCTTGTGATTGCGCAGCCCGATGGCAGAGTGGCTGCCAATACTGCCCTGAGCACCTGAGTGAGACATGATCAGATCTGGAGAGAGAAGAAACACAAAGTCAGTCGGCCATTTCCAGTTAGTGAAAGGTTAGGAGGAGGGTAATTAGTTTTTGTCGACCGCTGGAATACAACATATACACCGTGAGTGATGTGTAAAACGGAAAAAACAAGTCAATATTTACATTTACCATCAGCAAATGTCATAGACTGAAGCACCATTTGATATTCAAACATATTAAAAGTGAAAATAAGAGATGAGGACGTCTTTCAAAGGATTCAAATCAGCTCAGATCAAATACTTTTTGCCTCTTGGCTTAAAGGGATTTTTTTTTTGATGTCACTTAATTTTGTGATGAGCGGACGAGCAGAAACGTAATTCCATCTTTATGAAGGATTTTATTAAGTGAACTAACACCAGGCTGAGAGGCAGCACTCCGCTGCCCCCTCTGGTTGAAAGTTTCTCACCATGACCAAAATCCCTGATGGGTGTGGTGATACAGTTGCTTAGTAACCACACCCTACAGAGATGTCATAGTGTACCGACACAGCGTGGAGCAATATAGCAAGATGAGAAGTTAAACTATTTCAAGTCAACAGAAACATCGTGTTAAGTTGCTGCTCGAGGTTAAAACATATTATAAAACAAAGTCCAGCATACTTTTTTCTTTTATAATTAGTTTCTTCATAGTGGACCAAACATGAACCTCAAGGCTCAAGGTCTTCTTCGGTTTTTGATTTTCCTTTTCTGCTCAATAAAACTGTTTTATTCAGGTATGTGGAAAGCTGTTTGATAAGGAATTTAGGAGTTCTCCCCCCATATTATGTTTTCAATTTAGAAATATGCATTTTCACATCACTTTAGCTCATGATTATGACCATATCTGTGAACAAAAATGTGTTAAAGCTAGAGTAGATAAATAATCAACAACCCAAAAACCCACTCAAAAAGCTTAAATGATAAAAGTCCACTGGGGACCAACTGCAGCCATTAGATCATTTAGATAATTTTGAAGCTCCCCTCACTCGTTTAAGTCATTTGGCTTAACTGTTGCCCAAATTGGCTTGTGTGCTACAACTAAATCTTATAATGACAGGAATAACTCTGTAAGGGTTTTACTGTGTACTATATCGATAATCACATTTTAATGTTCTGCATGGTCAAATCCGTCCGTCAAAAGCTTTCTTTCCGCAGCATTGTTTCATCTGATTCTGTACTCAAAATGGATTTCCTTCTGTTGATTTGCCAGGACATCCCCTGGTACTTTGTTATTTCCACAAGAGCAAGAATACTCACTAATTAGCCAAGAACCAATCTGTTCGAATCTGCCAAGTTCATTCTTTTTACGGACAAACGATCAGGCACAGTCCCTCATCTTTCTCATCCATCAACACGAGAGCAGCACTAAAACATAAAATCACACCAAGCTGCATTTTGTTGATTTACCATCTACTTAGTCCCAAATACAGGTTTTTAAAGAGAAGTCAATCCTTGCTTGATTCTTTCAGCCCAAGTAGTAAACAGGAAAACCACAATATTCCCTTCAACATCCAAAAGTTTTTAGCAGTTCTCGAAGAGTTTAGAAGACCTGAGAGTGGAAACGTGCACTTACAATTGCAGGCTGAAACGGACCGACCTTTGGAGAAAGTGATGGACGCCGGCCTTGTGAGCGGGGATATATATATACATTCACAACCAGCCTGAGTCTATAGAGGCAGGATCACGACTTCTCATTGGCTGGGAGCTGTTTGGAGCACGATGCAGGGGTCAAAGGTCACGCTGCTTATCTGCGCACAAGTCATGCTGACTCGGCGGCCTGTTTTGTTGTCCGGCACCATTGTGGGGGACCGATGACAGTCACTGTCATCAGCAGAAAGTTTGCCTGCCTTTCAAACCACACACACACACACAGACACACACACGCACAGAGTTAGTTCTGCAGCTCTCACGCTCTCACACTTTCTTTCTAAATTCTTCTTCTATTTCTTTTTATCATTCTCTTCTGTCATTGTCTCCAGTCTCTCGGTGCTCTAGTTTGTCTTTCGCCTTCATATTTTCTCTCTCTTTCTTTTGATCCTCAGTGCAGCCGGTCCAAGCCTTTGAGCCCTGTGTGTGTAATGTGCTGACTGCAGGAGTGGCATCCATCTCTCTATTGTTTAGACAGGCGACTGTTGGACACGCTTTTGCTTATTGTATACACATCACATACAACCCCACATACACACTCTGGTCAAATGCACACATGTGTTTGTACACGCACAGTGGAATGTGTGCACGCTAACAGAATATTGTCTTTTCTGGAAAGCAAGTGAGGGAAGATATCATGTGATCACATTTCTATAAGCAAAAATATTCACAGTTTGTGCTCTGATAGCTGATGCAACAGATGTATCGGTATTGTCCCATGGACCTCTCACACCTGTGGCATTAGCATCCTTTAAATGTTTCCAGAACATCATGATTTCCATCTGATGGGAATGTTTTGCGGGGTTAAACAGTGACGAAAGGCCTGTGGGCAAATGTTTGTGGCATGAACTTGAAAGTTGAGTATTAGAGCACTGAGAAAGAGGCCAGAGGAAACGTCATCTGACATCTGTGCAACTTTAGACATTTATAGAGTGGACATAGGGAGAGAAAGAGAGATACAAGATTACTCTGATTCTAACTTATATAAAACAGGAAACGGAGAGAGCATGCCTTGCTTTCACAGAGCAATTAGGCCAATGACATCAGCTTACAGATGAAGTCAAAATTATGTCATCATCTTTTTTGAGTATCAATTTGCTCAGACACTAACGAAAAGAAGAAAAAGAAACATATGCAGATGTTTTCTTCTGCAGCCAACAAGCTCTCCTACATACTCTTTGTTGATCTGAGAAGATCAGCAAGCTTCATGCTGAACACCGGAAGAGACCAATTCAAATTAATACCATAAAAATCATACAAGCAGAGGTGAAGGAAGTAGAAAATATTTTGCCAAAGTAAAAGCAGCAATACAACACTGTAGAAATATTAATATAATAAGTGAAAGCCCTTCTTTCAAAATTCATTTTTTAGCTGAATAGATAAATATCAACTGCAAATTGAAGAAAAATATCACAATTTACGGTACTCATTATGCAGAGAGGCTTCTTTTGAAGTGTTACACTATCATATATTTAATCATCATTTGATTCATGACCTATTTTCCTCTAAGATGTAGTAGAGAACATTGCAACAAAATGGAAATACTTGAATAAAATACAAATATTTTGACTCTGTGTTGCTGCATTTTTTAAGCTAATCCAGTTCTAAAGAGTGAAACAGCTCATTTAGCTTTAATAGCACAGTCGGAATATTTCTTTTAATCATTTGATTTACTGCACAGGAAAGTTTGTGTGTAACTAAAGCTATTAGGCCAATGTAGTGGAGTATAAAGTACAATATAAATAGAATACAAGTAAAGTAAAGTACCTTGAATTTGCACTTAAGTACAGTTAAAACCATTAAATTAGTACTCTACAAGGTGAGTTGTCAGAACGGATGCGTGTAAAGTGTGAATTCCTTTGTATGCTCTGGGTGTATGTGTGCCTGCATGAACAGGCCTTTGTCTGCCTTTCTCTGTCCATGACTGTGTGTGTGCATGACTGAGCATGTGTGTACATAGGAGTGAGTGAAACGGTGGAAGGGCCAGAGACGTGAGGTCAGTTGAGGTGGACATGAGGCGCAGACTGGAGACAGAGCACAGCGCAGAGCGGAGAGGACTCAGTAAGATTATCACTCATTTATATGCATTATTACAATTTATATTTTATCAGACACGTTTGTCATTTTGACTCTGTCAAAGTATCTTCAAAGTAAAAGAGACAAAATGTTCTGCTTATAGGCAGCCATTTCTGTTTTTGTGCTTTACTACTCAACGCGTTTTTCTTTTTTTTCCCACCAGAGTCACTGGCAAGACCATCCACATCTATGATGATCTGTTTCCTGGACCAGGCTTTGCCAGGACTTGGTCCAGCCCACCGGTCATGGACCATTTGGAACTTGTGCTTATCTGCACTGGGCACGGTGCCCTCCATCCAGTCCCACTGCGGCAGCTAAAGCCCAGCAGCTCAGTGCTGAACAATGACTGGAGCAGCAATGTGCTGACTCCTGCCCCGACCCACAGGCCCAGCTGCTTTCAGCACCAGCATGTATAAATAGGTCCGTTTACTCCGGGGTCAGGACATCGTTTTTGTGGAGCCCCCTGTGAGCACTGCACCGCTATTCTTTGGGGCCGGTCAGGTAAGCCCTCCATCTTAATCCGCTCAGCCTATAGACTTGTGCACACCATTGTCACATGTTTACATTTTTGTGCCTTTTGTCTGCGTTATTTCTGCTGAGCCACGTGAATGTATAGAATGAGGTCAGACATGCAGATACATAGACACACTGACCGCTGGGAGATCAGACAGCACTGTGCCTACGTCAACAGCTCGCTCCATCAAGTGTGAGCATGAAGTAGCTTCAAGAAAGCTTTCATTCCCAAACATATAGCTTGCATTGGATGATTTGTTCTTTTATATAAATCAAGATTCTCTCTTAATTCTGTAAAAATGAATCATACATATGAATATGCCTCACAATAAACATTATCTCTAGTGCGCATGGAGGAGGTGAAAGGTTGTTTCTGAGCTGTGTAATGTGTCCTCTCTGCTCTGTGCACTGAAGGTAAATCAACACTGAGCAACACAGTAGCATGGCTCTGAATAATCCCACCCCACTGGGACCATGGAAGGTGAGTGCGATATCTTTCCCCGGATGTAATTCAATTTGTGAGCTAATTTCCTGCCTGGCCTGATGATGTCAATGATGTGTGTGTCTGTACACACATCAGTGTGTGCGCGCGGCCTGTGCATACTACATGTATGCATTTGTGTCCTCTCCAGATCACAGTTTATGACCAGGAGAACTTCCAGGGGAAGCGTCTGGAGTTTACCTCAGCCTGCCAGAACATCATGGAGTGTGGCGTCGACAACATCCGCTCCCTGAAGGTGGAGTGCGGCGCGTAAGTCCAACAAAGATTGACCTGTCAACACATTTATGTTCTTAAAAGCTAGCAACATTTGAATAATACAAAAGATGCTGACCTCGTTTTAAGTATTTAACTATTACATTCAAAAGGCTGCATCTTAAAATACCATAAACATTTCTACAAATTCTCTAAAATCTGATGATCAGTCTGTTCCTGATGGGGTGTACACGTTTCTGTATGTCCATCTGCTTGTTGCTGACAGCTGGGCAGGATATGAGCACTCCAGCTTCTGTGGACAGCAGTTTGTGTTGGAGAGGGGAGAGTATCCTCACTGGGAGTCGTGGAGCGGCAGCAACGCCTACCACATTGAGAGGATGATGTCCTTCCGCCCCATCTGCTCTGCTGTGAGCTTCTGTTTCCTCCTTCACATTAAAAAGCACTAAGTTTGACTCAGAAAAGTGACTCACTCGGGATCAGAACCCCGTTTTCTCTTGTAACGAGCCTAAAGAGTAACTTTGGACATTGCACTCAAATTTTATGAATATGGCAAATTTATAAAACTCTGTGCTTTCTCCAGTCTCTCTGTACATGTACGTTTGTAGGTTTGTGACCATTTGCATAAAGAAAGAAAAGAACAAGTAGAAAACAAATGAACCGTACCTTGTGAAGAATGTCTTCAGAAGTGTTTATAGCATCTACTGAACATCCAATCCTCACTTGGTATATCATTGATATCACAGCTTCCTGGGATATCAACTGTCTTCTACGATGTTGATACAGTATAACAGTTGCTGAACTTTTCCTTGTTTTTTATTTGCATCGTGTGCACACAGAACCACAAGGAGTCCAAGATGGTGCTGTTTGAGAAAGAGAACTTCATGGGACGCCAGTGGGAGATAAACGATGACTACCCCTCTCTGCAGGCCATGGGCTGGGGCAACAATGAGATTGGATCTATGCAAGTTCAGAGCGGCTCGTAAGTCATTTCTGCGCTTCGCGTATGTCTGCGCGGTATTCAAACCAACATTATGTAGAAAAAAAAGTTACATAACGTTACTTTAAATTCCTTATAGGACAATATGACAGAAACATCAGTACAAAATGAATGAATCACAGGACAGTGTTCCTGTTGCATTGCCCAGACAGTGCACACTTGTAACAGCAAAACTGGAGTTCATACTGCTAATACTGCTAATCTGTAGACACAGACGCCTTCACCACCACTTGATACCATTTCTCAGGTGCAATGCATTGCATATACATTTCAGTGTCCATCACAACCCCATGTCGTCACTCTATTTGTGACTATTACTGTCTCAACAACACACTGTTATGGAATTTGTTATATTAGGAACAACCCCTTGAGAAAGTATAGTTTGAAGTAGGGCTGGGCGATATAGCCTTAAAACAATATTGCGATGCTTCATGTGTAGGCTTCATTTGACTTTCTGTGTAAACCACATGTTTAACCATTAATCACTGTTTCTCCCTCCTCCTCCAGCTGGGTGTGCTACCAGTTTCCAGGTTACCGTGGCTACCAGTACATCATGGAGTGTGACCGTCATGGTGGCGAGTACAAACATTACAGAGAGTGGGGCTCCCATGCTCAGTCCTTCCAGGTGCAGTCGCTGCGTCGAATCCAGCAATGAGACCTGCAGCCTCCTCTCCCAGCCTCTCACTCTTTACCTCCTCCACCTCCCTCTCCTCCACCTCCTCCTCCTCCTCCCTTCACCCAGTCATTCCAAGCTTTAACCAGCTCTGTCAGACCTTAGTGAACTAAGGCTGACACCTCCTGGTGCTTCACTATCAAGATGTTTTTGTTTTGTTCTGTTGCCAAATGAAAATAAAGAGAAACGTGATAAAGAGAAAGAATTCAATGAAAAAGAAAACACTGAAGAGAAGACCCTGACTGACGCCCCACTGAGGAGAGAAGAGGAGGAAGTGAAAGGCCTCATGACGGCAGGGTGGTGATGTCAGAGTGCCTCCTCGTATTTATGGGTAAAAATGGTGCTACCAGTGATCAATAAAAAAAGGAATGGGCAACATAAAATAAACAGAAATACAAGAGTCTGCTGCTAAACTCCATGGTGCTCAGTTGTGATTTATTTTCACGTTTACACTCGGGCTTCTTCACTGATCGTTAACATTTACAGAAAACAGATGCTGCATTCACGTCACATGTTGGGTCACACAAACTACTACTCCTTACCCCTCAAAGAAAGGCCACATTAAGCTTTGCCCCAAAGCTAAAATACTGTATAAAGTAGAAAAAACATGTCTGGTGTATGGCTACATCACCGACATGACACGAGTGCAACTGGTTAATTATTGTTGATCGTGAGCAACAGTTTTCTGTGAGAATTCCATCTTCTGATATCGTTGAAACACAGGATGAACGCCTAAGTGCATGAGTCATGACTAAAGCAAAACAAACAAGTGAGATGTAATGGTTGCTCCGCCCGTTCACACAATAGGAGCTACAGCATAAAGGTTACCGATAACCGATAATGGCAAAACAGCACTGCTGAGAGGAAGATTTTCACTGAGTGTTTTCATTAGATAATGTGTGGCTGGAAACAATGTAACTGAAAATACTTATGAAGTGTTTGTGCTTTTAGTGGGTGGCCATGAGTATTAAAACGTCAATGTGGGCTTCAGTGAAAAAGGGTTTCGACATGATCCAAATGAACATGGACTCTGCTGGAGTGTCTGCTCTTCTTTTTCAAAAAATATATAAACATACCTTATAGTTTACCACTATCATATTGTGTGTTGATTCATATAACACATACAGTAAATCTGACACCTACAGGATTACAAAATGACATCTAATCAATAGTATATTTCCTAACAATATAAAGCCCCCCGATGTCTTACTTTACAATTAGGAATAACTCAGTTTCAAGCCATGAAAAGGTGAAATAACCTGTCAAAGGTCACTCCAAAGTAAGATGGAGCACATCACCATAGGAACCGCTAACTGCTGATAACTATTCTCTTTTATGTTGCTGTCTATGGCTGTAGCTACAAGCTGCTGTTAGCGAAATTAGCTCAGTTAGCCATGCAGCTAGTGGTCCTAAGCTGATATGAGTCTCCACAGAACTTGGCTCTGCAGCCTCCATCTTCGACACTGTAACACTGATATTTCTTCACATTTTGTTTCTTTGTCAAAGACCTAAAACATCGATTAATGCATTGAAATGTTGCCATGGAGATGGCCCAGAGGAATTGACGGGTTGTCTTTGAATGAAGACCTATTGTTGTGTAAGAGGACAGTTTGTCCAGTCATTGTTCTCTTATGTGCTTCAAGTTTTATTTTTGTTGCAGACAGCGGGCAAACAGAGCTGTTACACTTCTGCAAATCCCTGGTTTGATTTTAAGGTCATAATTATTTTTGGATTTGCAGCACTATCACAGACTGTCACATCTGGATTTATAAAGATCAACAGAAAATTAGCTAGAAGCCATGAAAAACTGTCACTTACATTTTTCTAATTATTAGATAGAAAGGGAAATTTGCCAACCACTGTTCAACTTCATCCCGGAAGTTCAAATAATATATATAATCGAGATTTAAATGAAAATAGCACCCTTGCAGTTTCTTTGCAAGGGGAAAACCCTCTTCCTAAACAAATCATTAAAGGGTATCTGAAAAATCTTATAAAAAAAGAAAAACTCAACATCTCATCCCATATCTTCCCTGGATCATCTGCATCCCCCTTTCAGCGGCTCTGTGCCCACCCCAAGTTTGAACACCACTGGTCTGTCCTCTGTTGCTGCTTGATATCTCCCCATCTGAGGGCCAAGAATATAACCTCTTATTGTTGGCCTGTATGCAGCGAATGCGGGTTTGAACAAGTAACATGCACAAGCTACAACCTGTTTAAGAAGATGCACCAACAAACTATTACTGTACCTTTTGTAGCACACGCTTAGAGAAGGATTCCAGTTATTCTTTCAGCTAATGAGCTCAGTTAAAATCCAAAGCTCATTGTTACTGTGCACATACTGTTCTTATGGCTGCACGTTGTACAGGTTTGTAGAATAGAACAGAGCTGAGCTTCTTAATCGTACTCAGCGTTGGTACGGAACAAAATTAATTTCAGTCTCCTAATATTTCAGTCATTGAAGCACTGAATAATGTGTCCTAGTTTTTGGGTTTGCCAGGTGTCAAAACACTGAAAAAGTGTAGATGCTTCATGTGCACCACTTACTGAGTTTGTATGTCAATGCCAACATTAATAATACAAGTGGGACAACACCTTACATTGTCAGCACATTCAACCCTATGGTCCGTTGGCTTAAATCCTCAGACTCTATCTCTGCTTCAGCTCACATGTGCAACACTTACTGAGCAGTAAGTCAAAGCCAATGATAACAAAAGTGGGACAGCAGCAAAAAACAAAACAAACTCAGGCAGGAACAGACCTCTTCCAATGAATGACGTCTTAAATTGTAGAAATTTGATCAAAAAGGAAAAAAAAAAAAAAAAA
>CAEMYA010000018.1:7096173-7113504 GCA_903131615.1 Diplodus sargus | reverse complement strand
GACAAACACCCATGAAATATTCAACCCTCTCGTTTGTGCTCTAATTTGAAAGTCCGAATGGTTTGGAAGTAGAAGATACATCAACATGGTCCACATCCGGGAGCGTTTCTTGACGAAGCCGAAACTACGGGTGTCACTTTTCGCCTTTCTTCTCTTTCTTGTTTTCTCCCCCGGTGACGCCAGGCTGCGCCGGACACGAAGCGTCAGCCCCTCGACGGAGGACACGGTAGAAACTTACAACAAATACTACAATTATGCTGAGCTAACCAGACGTTTACAGTCGCTAGCCCAGAAATACCCTCACATAGCTAACCTGTCGAGTATAGGTCGGTCTGTGCAGGGCAGGGAGCTCTGGGTGATGCGGATCACCCAGGACCCCAACACAGACTCACCGGAGAAACCCAAATTCAAATACGTCGGGAACATGCACGGCGACGAAACCGTGTCCAGGCAGGTGTTGGTGTACCTGGTGGAGCACCTGCTGACTAAATATGCGGAGGAGCCGCGTATTTCTGAGCTGGTGAACAACACGGATATTTACATCATGCCCAGCATGAACCCGGACGGCTTCGAGAAGTCCGTGGAGGGGGACTGCAGGGGAACGAACGAGGGCCGGAACAATGCCAACGATAAGGACCTCAACAGGAGCTTCCCCGACCAGTTCGATGGCACGACTGTCGACCCAGACAGTGTCCCCGAGGTGATGGCTGTGATCAGGTGGATCCAGGAGAAAAAGTGAGTCTCCTCAGAGTTGTTGTGAGGTCGCAGAAAGAGGCTTCAGTAAACCAGATGTGACACCCAACACCTTTCAGTCAGTGAGTGTCTCAGTGCAGGAGAGTGACAAACATCTTCTGTCGATGAGAAACTCAATTGTCAGTCCTCTTTATAAGGACATCAGAGGGAGCAGATATTATGGAGTGTGAGACTGAGTTTCACTGAGTTGCAGAGCTGAAATAACCAGTTCTTGTATAGAAAATTAACCTGCAGCTACGGGGAGGAAAAGTAGTTGCCAACCATTTTGATAGTCAAGTAATCCTTTTAGTAATTTTTCAAGCAAAAATGTCAAACATTTGATGGCTCCAGCTTCTTAAATGCTGTCTAAGTCGTTTATGACAGTAAATGAAGATTCTTTGGGGTTTTGGACTCTTTGTTGTTTTAAAAACTAACCAACTAACCTTGAAAATAATCTGCAGATTAATTGTAAATGACAATGATGGGTACTGTATCCAAAAAAAGCCATAAATGCCACAAAAATCTTAAAAAAAATATAGCCAAATCAATCATTAGTGATAATAGTCGTTACCTGCAGCCCTGGCTTTGCAAATATTTGTGTCAATGAGTAACTCTTCCTTCTTTATTTTCACCTCAGGGGTTGACAGAGGTTGTGATTCATAATCACGTCAGCAATAGCAACCGTCCTGTGTGCTTACTGCTGAGGTTTAATGCTGTGAACAATGGGAATTTCCCTCTAAGCAACTTCACATTTCTTTATAGTATTTGTTTTTCGTTGGGACAGTTCTGCAGATTTGCCTCTGCATAACCTTTCGAAGGACAAGACTTCAATTCTTCTACATAACGCTTACAGACATCCCGAAAGCAACTCTAATGTCAGAGATGGGGTACAGACTCCACACAATACAAAATGCTTTCTTAAGTTAGCCCGAGGCTCATATGAATCTTATTGATTATTTTAGGACTGCATCTAAAATGTTTAATTGTCTCTGTAGATTCGTGCTGTCAGGGAACCTGCATGGCGGCACTGTGGTTGCCAGCTACCCTTTTGATGACTCAGCCTCCCACCTGCGACAGGGACACTACAGCCAGTCGGAGGACGACAGTCTGTTTCGGTACTTGGCCCTGGTGTATTCCAGCAACCACCCTGTGATGAAGACTGGTGAGCCGAACTGCCCCGAAGAAATGGATGAAAAATTTAAAGATGGCATCACCAATGGGGCGAACTGGTATGACGTGCCTGGTAAGACGATGCATAATAAATTGGGTTTTTATTGACTTTGATGTCGTAGTTGAGAGCGGAGGATATGAGCTGGAGTCCATTTTCAGAGTTCATCCTGGTCTCATCCTATACAGTATGTGTCAAATGGACGTCAGTGAGCCTTCTCACTTGTTGTTATAGACCTAAAACATCTGCTAATACCTTGATGTGAGACACTAAGGCTGTGTGTTGCCATGGAGATGGCAAAGAGGAATTGACGGGTTGTGAACGAAGACCTATTGTTGTGGAAGAGGACAGCTTGTCCAGTCATTGTTTCTTATGTGCTTCAAGTTTTATTTTTGTTGTAGACAGCAGGCCAACAGGGCTGTTTAATGTGTTTGTAGGAACGGCGTCACAATTCCTGACAACTGTCACTTACATTTTTCTAATTCTTAGATAGAAAGGGGTCGAACCATTATTCGAGTTCCCTTACCCTCGCTTACCCTCACAGTTTGGTTGCAAGTAGAAAAGCCTCCTCCTATACAAATCATTAAAGGATATCTAAAAAAAGATCTCATTAGAGTTTCCTTTGGTACCGGTCAGTTGTTCGTCTTAAGACAAAGGATAAGTGTCTGGGAAGCTAGCTGTATTGTCTTAGAAGTGTTGTTTATTTACTTTTGACATGCCGAAACAAAATCATGGAAGAATGGCTTATACTTTTATTTGGAGGAACCAAAACGAAAACTTATTTCGATTAAATGTTGATTTAAAATTGAATTAGGACATGCCTAGTTTGTAGTGATGGTCTAAACCAGTGGTTCTCAACATTTTTCTATCATGCCCTCTTCACAACAAAGCCAGTGTTTGAACACCACTTGATATCTCCCCATCTGAGGGCCAAGAATGTAACTTCTTATTGTTGGCCTGTATGCAGCGAATGTGGGTTTGTACAAGTAATGTGCACAAGATACAACCTGTTTGAGAAGATGCACCAACAAACTATTACAGTACTTTTTACACTCGGTGTAGCACAACTGAGGCTGTTGTCATGCACAGGTTTTCTCCCACTGCAGATCATACGTAATAAAGCAGCTGAATAGTTTTGTTCGTCAAAATGCTTAGAGGCAGATTCCAGTTATTCTGTTAGCTAACGAGCTCAGTTAGAATCCAAAGTTCATTGTTAATGTGCTCATGCTGTTCTTATGGCTGCACGGTGTACTAGTTTGTAGAACAGAACGGAGCTGTCTTATTCTTCTTACTCAACATTGGAACGGAACAAAACTAATTTCAGTCTCCTAATATTTCAGTCATTGAAGCACTGAATAGTGTGTCCTAGTTTTTGGGTTTGCCAGGTGTCAAAACACTGAAAAACCTTTCAGCTCAAAATGTGCATGACTTATTGTGTTTGTATGTCTAAGCCACTAATAAAAACAACTGTGAGGGCAGTAGAGCACCTCACACTGTCGGCACATTCAACCCTGTGGTCCGTCGGATTAAATCCTCGGACTCATATGTAAGGTGTATGTAACCACATTCTCTGATAGAGGCTGGTTAATTTTTCTTAGTGAATTCCTCTTCATTCGGGTTCAGAATCAGCTCTGTTCACATCACTTGTGCAGAAACTTGATCAGCACACTTTTGTTTTGCAACGGGCTGTGAGGTGGTGATGTCAGTGTCTGCAGCTTCGGGTTACCACACTGCTTTTTCCGTTGAGATTAGCTTTGTCGTAGTAAATTATATGTAAGGGCGGTCTTTCTTCCAATTGGCTATTTCCCATGGATTAGCATGCACATGAGCACCTTATTTGCTCCTGTGCTTTTCTTCTTATCTTGTTTCCTTTGGTAAACGTTTCAGATGTTTAGTGTGTGTATTTCCCGATTTTGTTAGTGGTGCCAGCTACTCCATGTGCAGGTACCAGTTTTTTTCTCACAAATAATAATTGGGTCATTCAGATTCAGTTGACTTTATTGTTGGATTATTGATCCATCAGGACAAGAGAAGTGGCTGAAGCAAAAGTAATTTATTTTAAAGCTGCTCCAATTTAATTTACCTGCATCCTCCCCCAAAGTTTTTGTAATGTAGGCTGACTCATATTTTTAGGTTTCTTTAAAAGATAATCATTTGTCCCTGTTGCAGCTCACTATAACGTGATATTGTGTCAATACATGTCACACATCTGAAGGAACCGGAGATTTAAATCATTACCAAAGCCATCAGTACAAATTCGTGTGTAAATCTTGGCTTTAATTGCATTCAGAAAACTACAAGCACAGGGAGAAAATGATTAGCTGTCTTAATTAAAGAATCCCTATTTTGTTGCCGCAGTTTCTCAATTAAAACATTCAGTATTCTGGTAGAGAAAGCTCTGGCTTTAATAGAAGTCAGTTATTAAAACTTTTAGCAGCAATACTGTCCAGATACAAAGAAGTGTTAATCAGACGAATGGACAATGCCTGTATCTGTGTGTGTCATCTGAGTGGATGAAATGTCACTTCTAAATCTGGGCTAATGGCAGATGATGGAACCGGCCAGGACATTGTAATGACATAATGAGTGACCCAGGCAGAACGCCAGGACCAGGAGTCAGGGACAGGAGGTTTTTTGTGTGGCAGTCAGGGCTTGAAATAATGATTCAGCATAACACGTTATCTGGACTCATAATCTTTTGGCGCAGTCTAGCCTCAGAGAGCATCGTTTACTTTTGAACTGTAACCGTCAGCACTAACTAGAGCACTTTAGTGTTGTCAGATATGCATATTGTCAGTTGTATTTTTCTTTCTTCTACGTGTTTTGTCTTGGGTTGTATCCACTTGTTTTGTAATGTTTGACTGTATTCAAAGTCTAACCTGTTTCCCGGTCATGTGTTCATATCTTATGGCCTAGGTTTTTGTAATCCTGTGTGTGTTGAAAGATACACATCACTGTCTGTAGAAATGCAAGAGAACAAGGTCTACAATATAATTTTACTGTATGGAAATACAGCTGTATTGCCGTGATAATGTGAGGCTTCGGAGTGCCTGTGAACACTCTGACCTCTGATAGCAACTGCTGATTGTCACATGACAGTATTTACTTTCTTTAGTAGCATTTCCTCTCCCTCATCAAAGAAATGCTCGACTACAAGGGGTAGTTTTCATTGCACACAAAAAAAGCTATGAATCCTTGAAGTTACCCCTTCTTCTTAACATCCTCCCTGTGCTTTCCACCAGATTTTGGCTTCATTATCTGGCCTGTGGTTTCCTGCTAAGTTCAGGGTGTGTCGCTGGATCCGGTACATAGACAGGATATTTAAGGTTGGGGCACCGGTAGTCTGACTGTGTTTGTCATGCTTTATCAGCATGTGGGAGGTGTTTACTTTTAGTGGGTGATGTTTGATTCAGTTCAAACTGCTTAAAGTTACTCAACACGTGATGACGCCTAACGTCTTATGACCCGGACATAAGGGCTTTTTAGGGCTTTGGGTTGTTTGTTACGTTGCTGGGGCCAGGTAAAGATTTCCAGAGCTCTTCTCTGGTGTTATTTGATCATCATTAACAGGTTTGGTTTGGTTGACAAAGCACCCTGCTGCCACCACAGGGGTAAAACCTCTGATGAATTACCCCGACACACATTCAAAATAAGCTCAGAGGGCAGGGCTCTCTGCTAATGTTAATCCCAAAAGTTTACCATCGATGGATTACCCCAGGGGCATACATGGGGATGCCCCTTCTGTATTCATTATTTCTGTTATCTGTTCTGACAATGAGTAAGAAAACCGGAATCTTGTCAGATGAGCTGTTAAGAGTTTATTATATCTTCCGAAGTTGCTCTTTGCAGTTTCCAGTGAATGACCTGGCAGACAGTTGCCCTCGCTAAGTTCCAGACCGAACAGCTGTGGCTTGACCGGGAATGACTCGGACAGACCTCTGTGTTTGTGGTCGAGGGTGTATTTCGGTACGCCTGCCCTCAGAACCAAGGCATGTACCACATCACATACTGCAGCATTTCTTCTTAGCTTGCGGGGGATGCATTGTAATTTACTTTATTGCGCCGTCTCAAGTCAAGTCAGTTATGACTTTCATGAGGATCTCAACATCACAGACAGTTGGTATGAATGTCTGGCAGTTTAGCCACATGATCAGCACAAGCGGTAGAATTGTCACACTTACACTTTATTCATTGATAGTCCAGCACTATATGTGAGAATTTATTAAAATAGGTTGCAGTTATCTGTTGTGATGTGGTCCACGTCGTCCTCATTGATTGGTTGCTTTGCAGAAGTTATTTGTCAGTGTTTGTTGCCGCGCGAGTCTTTTCACTTTGACTGCTACAAAGTGGCAAATAGTGGCTGTTTGATTGGGTTCCTGTAGACACCCAGCAGGCAGTCATGGCAACCCTCCTGCTGTCGCTCCAGTGGGACGGCCAGCTGAACAGCCGGCTCTCCTGTGTATCTTTCTGTTTGCCTTACTTGAGGGGGGGGGTAGGTTGACTGGCAATCTGCACATGTCATGGCTTAATGCCACATTATACACTATCTTGAAACGGTGCCATTGAAGAGACTCAAACCTTTCCAGACTCCTTTCTTTGTCAGTCAGTTGGCCTTGCACCAGTGGGGGTCACATATAGGGAGGTAGGGCATAGATAAGATTTTACTATATGATTACATCCTGCTATTCCTGCATTGAGACACATCCTTCTCTCTTGTATCACATATGATTGAATGTGTTATGCCATCTTTAGCATTATTGGTTCATTACATTACTGGCCTGTTTTCTAGGAGGGATGCAGGACTACAACTACCTCTATGGAAACTGTCTGGAAATCACCATGGAGCTAAGCTGCTGCAAATATCCTCCTGCTGCTCAGCTCCTTAATGAATGGGATCTGAACAGGGAATCTCTGGTAACCTATATGGAAAAGGTAAAGGGTGTTTTAAAAAAAAATATATACCGTTATCGTACAACATGTTCTTGGTATTTACATTGGTGATATCTTCCAGGTCCATATAGGTGTCCGTGGCTATGTGAAAGAGGCGCTGAATGGAGCAGCTCTCACTAATGTCAGCATTGTGGTGACAGGCATTAGCCACAACTTGACCACAGGAAAATATGGGGACTACTACCGCCTCCTACTCCCAGGAACATACAACATCACAGCTGTGGCTACAGGGTGAGTATCACCGTTAACCTTTGATGATTAAGCAGGTTTTCATTAATAGAGGATATACATTAAAGACTGAAACAAAAGTCAGGTTTCAAATTTCATAACAGAGACCAATGACAGACAAGTGAGCGGTGTGTAACTGGCTGCTTGTTGCCAGATCACAATGAATGAAGCAAAATGTGTAATCTGCCCCTTCAGCCTATCAGACAATGATGCTCTGTCACAAGGTCTCCATTATGTACTGAAGAAAAACACAATATCAGTTACTTCCTCTTTGGAGTTTCAGAGCACCTCTGTGTCACTGAACTGAAGAATAATGTCTTTCACAAGTTCACTGGTGAAAGACTTCCTGGTACAGAGACTTCAAGCTGGAATGATAACTATAGTTATATTTCTCACTCCCAGGGCATGGTATTTGATGATCTGCAACAATGATTAACTATTTTTATGCAGAATCACTCACCACACCTTTAAAGGACAGATGTTTTTATGTTATGGCATCTGTGATGTCTAATTATGCTACTTCCTGGTTATTTTAAGGTGGAAGTGAAGTCCTGAAGTATGCAGTGTTTATGTACCTAAACTGTGGCGGCCTGTCTCATTGTTTCCACCACAGTTTCTTACCCAAAATATTTTCACACTTCTCATAATTAAAGATCTCTAATGATGCAAAGCATCTCACTCCCAGTCAGTCACACACAGTCTGAGCAGAGCCATATGTGCCCAGCCTCCCTGCTAGTGTTAATGTCAGTGTCTGGCTTTAAGCCACTTCCAGTGCTGTGTTCTGTGACACTGTACCTGACTAAAGAGTACAGTACAACTATTTATTATGTTTATTATAAATGGCAACGTGCCATGCACCAGATATTTGCATGATGGAAATCCTCATTGGTGCCCATAATTTCAAAACAATGACTCTTCAGTCGCTCAATAAAGGTTTAAGTGCAAATCTGGACTATTGCTGGACTTACGTTAATGTTATGATGTAGCCTCTTAATCTTGTTCTCAAATTGCACCAGACTGACAGATAAACAACTACTGGCAAACAAAAATATACATCCCTTCCAACACCCCTTCAGAGCCAGAGGTCTACCTACCAAAGTCCTCAGAAACCGTTGGGAAACACTGAACATGTATATTGTTTCATGTCCACAGTTACACATCAATGACAGTCTACGGTGTCCAGGTGTTGGAGGGCAAAGCCACGGAATGTAACTTTACCTTAGCACCTGTGGTCAGTGAGGCTGCAGGTAGCACGACTACACACTCCATACCATCCACCAATGAACCAAACATCGCCACCACCACCAGCGGCACATTTTCTAACTCCACTCCAAGGGTGTTTCCTTCTGAGGGAAACAGCCCTCCGTTGCCTGAACACCTGCCCATCCAGCCCCAGGTATTTCGTCACCACAACTACGCAGACATGGAACTGTTCTTACGCAAGTACAGCAGCGAGTTCCCCTCTATCGTCCATCTGTACTCGGTCGGCCGCTCAGTGGAACAGCGGGAGCTGTATGTGATGGTCATTTCAGACAACCCCACAGTCCATGAGCACGGTATGTCTGACACAGATACTTAATGTGGTTACTTCTTTTGTTTTTCCTGTAATTCATGTAGTTTTTTTTGTTTCCTCATCAGGTGAGCCAGAGTTTAAGTACGTGGCCAATATGCATGGTAATGAAGTGGTGGGTCGAGAGTTAATGCTTAACCTCATTGAGTACCTGTGCCGTAACTATGGTACTGACCCGGAGGTCACCAAGTTGGTCAACAATACCCGCATTCACATCATGCCCTCTATGAACCCAGATGGCTATGAGGCATCCAGTGAAGGTAAGAGAAAGGGAAGACGCTCTTACACAAGCAACAACACAGTAACACTACCTGCACAGTAGGAAAGTAAGGCTTGTAACATTGTGGCAAGTATTTTGGTATATATGGCACACAGGCATTTCATTTATAGCTTTGGATACATGAGAAAAGGTGTACCGTTACAAGACCTGAACAGTAATTTGATCACTTGAGTAACAGCCCTTGTTTGCTCTGTATGCCGCCAAGAAAGCTATCAAACTTACAGCCAAGACAGTTCTGCAAAATGACCAGACCACTTTCATATAAAGGGGAAATACTAATTAATCACAAAGAAATAGGCAATACAGTGTTTCCTATGCATAGACTTCACACTGTAATAAGTATTTGTTTTAAATTGGTGTTGTTTTTGGCATTAAGGCTGTTCTTCTCATTTACTTTGCAATTATCATCATTTCAATCATCTATTCACCTCATCATACCATTTTGCCTGTATCGATTCTATTTAAGTATGTGGAAGTTTCACAAAACATGTGCTACTTATCATGTGCCATAATCTTTTAGCTGACAGCCATTGCTGATGTGTAACAGGAAGTGTAGAGGAAGTGGCCATGAGAATGTAGACATCTTTGAGCAGAAACATGCCGTGGTTACAGATGCATAACTCAACATTTGCACTTATTTCCTCACAGGTGATGTAAAGGGCATCAAAGGGCGCAACAACAGCAACAATTTTGACCTGAATCGCAACTTCCCCGACCAGTATACCACCATCACAGAGCCAAGACAGCCAGAGACGGTGGCTGTGATGAACTGGCTTAAGGGCAACCCCTTCGTCCTGTCGGCCAACCTGCATGGAGGTACGATATTGTTTTGAGCTTTTAGGGCCCCAAATTGTAATCTTTCAGTGCCACTGTCACCTTTTTAATAAGATTTGTCTGTTTAACATGTTTGCAGTTTTATATGTTGTCCATGTCTTTACATGTTTTGTATTTTTTCTTTTGAAAATCTTCAGTAGCAAGTTATTTTGTTGTTATTATATAAAAAAATGAAAATAAAGTCCTTGGCAGACAAAATATAACTTTTTTTTGTTTTTAACTGGTTTTCTTATTTGTATCTCTGTGTTGTGGAATCTAGGCTCCTTGGTGGTCAACTACCCCTATGATGATGACAAAAAAGGGGTATCTCAGTACAGTCAGTCACCTGATGACAAAGTCTTTCAGCAGGTTTCTCTGGCCTACTCACAGGTAACCGGACACTGCATGTCTGCAGGTTTGAATAATGTCTCCCTGTGGTTTCACGGTGTAACTGGAAACAAAATTAGGGCTGACAAAAGCATTGGCTTTTTGTGAAATCAGTGATGAAATGACTGGAAATGAAAAGGTTTGAAAACATGACAACAAAAGTACTCATTGTTGAGTTCTAACTTGTGTGTAATGTGTATGCAGGAGAACCCTCTGATGCACAATGGACACCCTTGTGAGGAACTTTACCCTGATGAATATTTTGCGGAGGGCATCACCAACGGTGCCCAGTGGTACAATGTTCCTGGTATGCCTACATTTTTTCACCCCTCTTTGTTCCTCACCACATTAATTTTGTTTTTCATAGGAGATCAACCAAGGCTTGCTTGCATACAAGAGATTTTCAGTTTTTTGCTTTGTAATTAGGAAAGTTATTTTGATTGAGAAGATACAGTTTTCCCACATGTCAAACTTTGAATCTTAGATTGATGTTTATGTTTTATGTACAAGTTTAGTCAGTCGGTTTGTCTGTAAATGGAATATTTTGTAAAATTGTTTGATTGGAGTCGGATCATTTAAATTTCATGATTTTTTTCACGTGATTTCTGATTTAGAATTGAAATCAAGACGTATTCTGCACATACTGAAGCGGCTTTAAATTGAAGCTTTCATGACTAAAACTCACCTTTTTCTTCTCCAGGTGGCATGCAGGACTGGAACTATTTAAACACAAACTGTTTTGAGGTGACCATTGAGCTGGGCTGTGTGAAGTACCCACTGGCCAAGGACCTGCCACAATACTGGGAACAAAACCGACGATCCTTGCTTCAGTTTATACACCAGGTGATAAACACAAATCTGAACATGAACCTGGAGTTTCTCCTCACTCTACTCAGTTTTGCGTCTACTCACATTTACATGACTTTACTTTGTAGGTCCACCATGGAATAAAGGGTACTGTCTCTGACAGCAGGGATGGTACAGGAATTCCCAATGTCACCATTAGTGTGGAGGGTATAGACCACAACGTCACCACGGCTCATACTGGAGACTACTGGAGGCTGCTGGTCCCTGGGACTTACTCTATCACTGCCTCTGCCCATGGGTGAGATTTGGAATTTTTAAAAAGAACAAACAGAAATTACCAGGATGTTTCCATGCGGTTACTTTCCCTCATTTCCAGAGCTATAATTAACTTTCTCTGTTGTCCAGATATAAATCTGTGAGGACCTACGCCACAGTCCAAAAGGATGGAGTGGAGGTGGTGGACTTCAGACTTACCCGTGTACACTCAGACTCTAATGGCCAGCCAATCGAGGGCCCCCAACCCACCCAGAACCCATCTGAGAAGGAGTTTGAGAGCTTAATCAAGGACCTCTCTCTAGGCCAAGGATTGGAGAAGTTGGTCAGGGACACAGCCACAGAAAAAATCTTCCGTTATCAACGTTACAAAGAGCTGTCCGCCTTTCTGAGAGGCCTCACTCTTAACTTTCCCCAAATTACATCTTTACACAGGTAGGGAGACTCGATATTTCTCCAAGCCTTATATTTGAATTAATCAACAGAATTTCCTTTTACAGGTACATACATGTTTGACATCACATCTGTATATCCTTTGTATGCCAAATGTAAATCCATAATCAATGTGGGCCACATCTGCTTTGTGTTTCATAACTTCAGTTATCTTCTAATCCTGACGTATATGTCTGATTTCTTGTCTTCTGTGTCCAGTTTGGGTCAAAGTGTAGAGTTTCGAACCATTTTGGCTCTTGAAATCTCCAACAAACCACGGGAAGCTGAACCATCTGAGCCCAAGATCCGTTTTGTGGCCGGGATCCATGGCAATGCCCCAGTGGGAACAGAGCTGCTGCTGGAGTTTGCTGCCTGCCTGTGTATCAACTATGGGAAGAACCCAGCCATCACCAGGGTGAGTCTTAGGACCACTTTAGGAAATACATTGTATTATATTCTGTATGTATAAACTTAAACCCTTTCAAAAGTAGAAATCTGAGAAATTTGCACTTTTTCACATCTGTAACTAGGTTCAGTCTGTTGTGTAATCTTGTTTTACACAGTCCTAGTAGATAAAGTATATGGTTCTCCATTTTCCCTCCCTAGCTTGTCAATGAGACTCGGATCGTCATCGTGCCCTCCATCAACCCGGATGGGCGAGAACAGGCCGTTGAGAAGCAGTGCACCTCCACTCACGGATTGGCCAATGCTCATGGCAAGGATCTGGACACTGATTTCTTTGGTCAGTTGTATGGGTTTGTTGTGTGTTCAGTTAAGCCGAGGCACAGAGACAAAAGAACATTTTTTTTGTGTGAAAGAAACAAAGACATGTCATTGATTATACATGGGTAGAAATTGCCATAGATTATATAATAATTGTTTTCTTCCTTTTCTAGGCAATGCATCTCAGCGTGTTGTAGAGAGTCAACCTGAGACCAGAGCGATGATGGACTTGATTCTGGACAAGGGCTACACTCTGTCTGTAGCCCTTGATGGAGGGGCCCTTGTTGCTACCTACCCCTACGACAAGCCTGTTCAGTCTGGTAATGCCACTATGCAGAAAGCTGCTTTGAATACTTATTCAAAAAATATAAAAAAGAATCTGCTATTTTTAGGTTATAACATATAAGGGCCCGACCAGACAGCACAATTTTTGCAGTGAGAAGTGCCTTTTTCCACTTGTTTTGTAGTTAGCAAGGCACCTTGTGTTTCGCAAGAGTGCTCTGAATATCTTGAATCATTGTCAAACTCTAACCTTGACTCGTAAAATAATAAATCATAATAAGCCCTGCACTGACCGTCATCCAGGATAAGCTCCTAGACCAGCTGGTGGTAACTGTGATTTCCTCTCTTTCTGAGGCTCTCATTTATCCACAAACAAGGCAACGTGGTGAGATTGCCCTACTATTGATAAAGCTAAAACCAGTGCAAGTAAATAGTCACCTTTGTTCTTGTGTCCCACACGCACTAGATTGTTGTTTTTGTTTGAAATAATATGATGAGTAGTCACAGCAATGACGTACTTCGCTCAGCTTTTCATTATATAATAGCAGTTTTCCAAGCTTTGAACAAATGATCCACCATCTCAACACTGATTGCTGTTAAACATTTCTTGATAGTACTAAATGTGGCTGTGCGGTTTTATTTAATCTTTTTTTGTTTTTCCCCCAGTTGAAAATGAGGGCACATTGAAGTACTTGGCAAGTGTTTATGCCAACAACCACCCCAAGATGCACCTCGGGGAGACTGGATGTTCAAATAATGGGCAGAGTATGTATTTTAAGTACTATGAATAATTCTTGTTATATTGGTCATTAATGAGATGAAAGCGGTTGAAAAACAATGGAACTTTTCTGTTGCTCAGTAGGCAACATCCCAGATGGAGTCATGAGGGCAGCAGAGAGGCTAAGTCACATGGGGAGCATGAAGGTTAGTCTCTCCACAGCGATGTCTGTGATAGCAGCAGCTGCTGCAGTCAAAATGGTCTCCAGGCTGCACTACATAGTGTTTTTATCATATGAACTGAGAGGAAAGAGCTCACTTAATTTTTGGGTTTATTTTAGCAAAACATTTGCAAACACTTTTGAGATCCTGAATGTTAGTTTAGAGATATCTGTCAAATCAAATGAGTAGTAAAGCCAAGGCAGAAATGGGCCTGTGCTCCAGTACTGCCTCATGTGTCATCTTGTGTCTACGTGTCTTCCAAGGACTTCAGTATGGACTTTGGTCACTGTCCAGAAATCACAGTGTATACTGGCTGCTGTTTGTACCCTCCTGCGGAGCAGCTGGCTACACTCTGGGCTGAGAACAAAAAGCCTCTCCTCAGCATGTTGGTGGAGGTATGATTTGAGATATTAACAGCACAACATGGAGATGTTTAATGGACATTTTTAACAATTGTGTGACTTGTGTACTTTAAACAATTTTATTTTAGATATTTAAAATATTTAAAATTATTATCATCATATGTCCTTAATTTTCCTGATTTTCCCTATCTAGGTCCATAAAGGGGTGCGCGGTGTGGTCAGAGACAAGAGTGGAAAGCCTATTGTTGGGGCGATCATTGTACTGAATGGGGGAGTGAGAGTCTTTACCGTAGAGGGCGGATACTTCCATGCACTCCTGGCTCCTGGCAACCACAACATTGAAGCTGTCGCTGATGGCTACCAACAACAACGACAAGAGGTACACGGTTATATACCTACCATGTATTATGTGGGCCTACAGTGTACTAACTTTCAGGCAGATGGCCATGAATGGAGTAAATCCAATTTATAGTGTCTTATTTATTCATAAATTCATTACATTTTTTTATTATCTTACAATTCAAATGTTATTTATCTCGGTACTAAACATGCACTGCATCTGGGGATCCTATGTAAAATAAGAGGCTCAAAGTTTCTGGTTTTGAAAGTAGATTTTTATGCAACTATTAGAAAGCAGGAAGAGCTCCTGATGCAACCACATGTGCTCAGTTGAACAGGGAGCGATCATACAGTACACTGCGTTATTGAAGTGGTTGGCAGGTTTTCAAACAAAATATTTGATGATGATGATACTTTAGAGTAGGACTGCACAATTCATCATAAACCAGCCCCCAACAAATGTCAGTTTATCATGAGTTGAAGTTATTTCAGTGAAAATAAAAATTGTGAATCAGAAATGGCCATGAATCATATCACGATCGAGGTATCTTTCCAATAGCAGATCTTTTACCTTATGGCGTAGCCCTACTTTTAGGCAGATACAAACCAATTATAATTCCTGCTTTTGCAGATTAGGGCTTTTTGGTTTTCGTGTTTTTTTTTAACAAACATTTGAAATGTAAATTCAGCAACTTAACAATTCAAGGAAAACAAAAATTGTGTAAATCAAGAGTCTGTGGGAGAATATCATTGCGGTTCTCCTTTACTGTCTATGTCTATAAAAGGTGTAGAACGGAGCACACAAAATCTCTCCATCACCTCCACCTTTCCATTTGGCTGTTCTGAAATCTGAAGTGTGGGGTAGGCCAGCTCTTTAAACAGATGTTCCTTAATGTGACGTCCCAACTCAAGACTGTAGGCTTCGAGCTTCCAGCTTGGACTAAAGAGCAGGGGATCCACCACTGAGTGGTATGTTTGCTGGTACTCCGATATGGTGAAGCCGTGGATCATCAGAGGTCCTGGCTGACTAGCTGACACAGTCCTCTCTTCAGTAGTTAGGGCTCTGGCGCTGTGGGTCATGTTGAGATCTGGAAGAACAGCTGCATTCCTTATATACCTGTCCTCCAGGGGTTTGTGGGGGTCTGCTTCACTCTTCTCACATACAAGGTCCAAATCATTAGTTGGGGCCAACATGTATTTTCTCTCTTTAATAGTCTCCCCATATTTCTTAGGACATCGAATGCTCTGCCTCAGACCATAGGGACGCATTTCCTTCCTCTGGAAATTAAAGTGACAGTAGTGTTAGTTGACTTGGATTCCTCTCTTCAGGTACTTCCTTTGACTTGATGTCTCAAAACAAGCAGCAAAGCATTTTTTTTTTACCGAAGAAAGAAATTATGAGGATCAGTTATCAAGAGGAGCACTTACTCTTTCGCAACAATTCTTTGGGTGTGTGTTCAGACCACATCGCTGAATCACATGGATAGAAATCCTTGTTTCCCAAGCTTTGAATCTAATTTCCTCATTTTTTTTAAACTGCAAATAACAACACTGTGAATAAATGAGATGCACTTCTCTTCCTGTGGAGAAAAATCAGGCAATTTACAAAAAGTAAATTCGGAGTTTCTTGGAAACGACCTCTCAGAAGATCAGCTGAGTAATTTTAGATTTTTTTTGGACATACAAGACAACCTGCAGCAGATTATACTAAGCAATCACACCTGCAGGTGAGGCTTTCTAATGAGGTCATTAATGACACCACCTCTGTAGAAGGCTGTAGCAGACAGTCAGATGCCTTCACGCTTCGTTTGGAGAAACAGGCAGAATGGATGAGGTGATGTGGTGAAACTAGATTTATTTTCTTTTTGTTGTTGATGTTAATAAAGAAGAAAGGTTACTAAGAAACAACAGCCATAAAACACAATTGTATGAATTTCACAAGTCACCAAAACACACTAATGTTCTTTTCTTATCAGTGTCGGTGAAATTCCAGAAACAAGTAATCAATGCCAAACATATTACGTTGCAACAGTTTATATTCAGAGGCTACCACACCCAGAGTAATTATAAAAATAAAGAGTTTGATTCTGATCTTTGACTTAAACCTCCTCCATTAAGAACCTTAGCCTTCCTAAGACAGTCTTATTTAATAGAAAAATGTTTTTCTGTGTGGCAGGTGGTGGTGTCTTCCTATGAAGCTGCTGTCTCCCTCATCATTGAGTTTGACATGGACAACAGCATCTTCGGCCTGCCCAGAGAGTTTGTGGTGGCCAGTGCAGGTGAGCGTGTCTGTGAAGAGGTCTTTTGTAACCAGTATAGACTATATGCATCATGTGATCTGTCTGCAATAAATGTGAGAAACAAGGTGTTGCATTTTGATAAAAATAAATCAATAAAATGTATACCATCAAACTAAATTGCAGTCACATCTATTAGAAACGTTCTTGTTCTCAACACTGAAGTCAAAGTGTCTTCCCACTGGATCCCTCATTGGCACAAGAGAAGTGCAATGTTTATATTGTGTCAAGTCTTTCAATGTTCTCCCAGCTACAAACTGTGAAGCTGACTTGTGCATTTCTCTTCATCTTTCCAGCGGCCTCCATGACAGCGTTGGTGGTGACAGCGTGCATCATCTGGTGCGTGTGCGCGGCTAAGTCTAATCGTCAAAAAGATGGCTTCCACCGTCTGCGGCAGCACCGTGACGATTATGAAGACGAGATCCGGCTCACCTCTATGGGCTCCAAGAAGTCGCTGCTTGCCCACGAGTTTCAGGACGAGAGCGAAAGTGATGAGGAGACACTGTATGCCAACAAAATCTGAGGTGAAGCGTTGCACTAATTCGACTGGTGGCTCACTATCGTTTTGATTTCCCCGTTAAATTTAACCCCTGGCCTATGGACCAGGTTGAACTCTGGGCTGAAAGACACTTTGTTCTGTTGTACCAACAAGCTCTGAGGGGTCACTCAGTCATTAGTGCTACTAAATTCAGAAAACATAAAGGAAATCCTGCTGGTGTCTGGACTGAAGGGCTGGATGTTTTTTTTTT
>CAEMYA010000018.1:7067952-7090509 GCA_903131615.1 Diplodus sargus | reverse complement strand
TTTTATACCTGTTTTGTTGACTGATTGAAGAAAAATAAAGTTTAAAAAAAAAACAAAAAAAACCCCAGCTGTCTCATGATAGTAAAATTGTGCAATTCTGATCACAAAATGGCAGTGTTAGTGCCTCCCTGTAATGTGTTGCTTCATTTATATATTCTGCCAGAAAGACATGTAGTATAATGTGTTTACTCTTGAACTGACGCATTTTGTGTTTCACATATGCAGCATATTTTATTGGGATTCTGTCCGTGTCTTTAAGTCATGTGCTGATCTTCTGGTTTCCCTAATGTCATTCCTGTCGATCTTTCCGTGCATTAATTCTCCATCTCTGTCAGCTGACTGCAGTGAATGACAAGATGGCGGAGTACACCAACACCCCGGGCACGGCTTCTCTCAATGCTGCACTCATGCACACTCTCCAGAGACACAGAGACATCCTACAGGTTTGCCATGTTATTCTTATCTTTTTCTATGCTCTTTATATACTTAACATGATATTTTTTGTTTTCTTTAAAACATCAGTTTGGTTAAAGTTTGTGTTTCCTTTGGTTCCACGCAGGATTACACACATGAATTCCATAAAACCAAAGGCAACTTCTTGGCCATCCGTGAAAGGGAAGACCTGCTGGGGTCTGTCAGGAAAGACATTGAGTGAGTACACAGTCACATAATCCGGTTTACAGTTTCAGGAATATGGTCTTTGTAGTTTATTATTCACAATGTTAAGAGGATTCCAGTGCACAGAACCATTGATCACTCATTAAATCTATTGACTGGTGAGGATTCAGTAAATTGGTGGTCAGAGCGATCACACAGTGTCTTACTCTTTCGCTCACATCAGGCTGTACATGGTGCTGCATACAAAACAAACAATACTGCCATATGATGCATTGCTTCGTGGCTTTGGAGGAATTAAACCTTCCGATCATTATTCACACTACCTCTATGTTGTAGACCTTATTCCTTGGAGGGATAGCCGAACCTTGACTTCCACCTGGCACGCTCTTGAAAAATGTCGGCCTTTAAAATCTCAGAAGATTCATGGGGTATTTGGCCTTGTATTGAGAAAGTGTGTCCTCTCCTCAGATTGGCTCAGTCATGAGTGAGTGTATTGAAATGAGATGGAGGCTCCCCCAGACCATGACTCGTGCTGTTTTTTTTTCTTTTTGTAATGGCTTATTGATCTTTAAGACACAGCAGACAGTGAGCACTGCGGGATTCCTATTGATCCCCCTCCATCCTGCTAGTATGCAAATAGTCCCAGGATGAATCACGCAGTCGCACATGTTCCATAGGCCTTACGCTCACCTTATATCATAGTCTTTCTCATTAAGCTTTCATAAAGAAACATTCAAGTGAAACCTGTGCTGAAGAACTTCTACGTGCGTGAGTGTCTTTTGTATTGAAGCCCTTACCAAACGAGTACACAAAATGCTGATTGAGCATTTCACCGCTAGGTAAATCTCTCTGTGTATCGCAGTATAATGGAGTTTTTGGTAAGCCTTTCTTTTACAGTCCCCTAATTACCAGGTATTTACCTGGAAAGTTCACGATAACACAAAAGTGTTACTGGGTAATTATCAATGGTAATATGAAAGTAAATATACATATACCACATATTTACTTGGTAAATAGCTAGGACTGTAGCTACCTGCTTATTACCAGCAGTAATTACCCAATAACACACATAATTTGCCATATAGTTACCAGGTGAATACCCAGCATTTTGGCCATAGTTTCATTGTATTTACTATCTTATTACCATTGGTAATTACCTAGTAACACTTTTGTGTTACCATCAGTTTACCAGGTGAATACCTGGTAATTATGGGACTGTAAAAGAAAGGCTTACCGAGTTTTTAAATGTGGAGTCTGGGGCAACTTTCCCACGCTGGTGTACCAGTAAATACTGATGTGTGTTTGATATGTTTTATGTCAGTCGGCAAAGAAGCTGAAACCGTAAGAATCCAATTTTGACCAAAAATCTCAGTTCTCAGCACTATGAAAAGGCAGTAAAACACCTTGCCAGGTTTAGTTATGGACTGATCTGGTAGAAAGAATGTTAGTTTTGAACTATCTCACGTCCCGGTGGTAAGAGGAAACGCATACAGTTTCAGCAAGGGAACAGATTTTGACACGACACCAGTGCACTCCACTGAGTGAATGTCCGTCCATTCACCATTGTTTTACCTCAGTTTCTGTCTCCCTCTTCACTTTCTTTCTGTCCTCCATCAGCGACCTGGCAAAACCATGCTTCTTCCTGTTTTTTGGTTTCGAAATAGCGGCCACGCTCCCTTTGAGCCACGATTTGACCTTTGTTTTCTGAGAAAATCCAGCCCGGTGGCTGACAGAATAGCATAGTGAAAGCGATGCTTCTAGGGGACCAATCTATGCACAGGTGGTGTCATTTTTCTACTGCCATCACACTGTGCAATCAATATTTACTACAGAATGATAAGATAAGCAAAAAGGTTCAGTTATCAGTTTAAGGCACAAAGCTGATTATTGGCAAATGTACTCTGCTCATGACTCAGACCCCTGAAAAGCTGTTGAGTTCAGTCTACAACAGTGTAGTTGTTCATGTCACTTCTGCATTAAATCAATCTGTTCAACTGTGTTTAATCCAGAAACAACTGCTCCCAGAGACTTGATGAGAGCCCATCTACACACAGAGATATGTACAGATAGTCCTTGAACACCACTTCTCCCCTCATCTTTCTGTCTTTATGTGTAACTGAACAAAGTTATGTTAACCTATTTCTAGATGTAAATTTATTTTATATTTTGATATGATGTAATGATGCAACACCGAGCCATTACCGAATGATAATTTGTAGTCGCAGCTGCACACAAGCAATCAACTCTTAACTGTGTATCTGCTCAGTTAGTAACATCCCGCGAGTTCAGCACCACACGCAACAGTTCACTCAATCTTCTCATTAAATCACATTGCTAAGGAGTGACACTGACCCTACTAATAGGCTCCGTGTTGATGAATTCAATGCATAGAAATGAGCCGTTGTTGTTGACCCTGTGCTCGGCCTAACGATGACTAATGTGCCCAGAGGCTGCTAATGAGGGAACCGTCTGAGCTCACAGGTAGAGGAATTACAACTGCCGCTGCTATGGTGCTGTGCGATCAGACATTGAGTCATAATTTACAAGAGAGCGTGTAACCTCCTTCATTGACCTTTGCTGGCAAAGCATGGGAGAGTGATAAGATGCGACTTAAGAATATATCAACGCAGCCATATCCTGCACAGCTGGAAGGCTCGCTTATTTTTTTTTTTTTTAAGACTCAAGCTGTTTAGATGCCTCGACTGTGATGGATTGCGACCATACTTGTTACCACAAACACACTTCTCTTCTGATCTGGGAGGGAAACAAAGAAAATCAGTGATTGCAGTTTTATCCAAGTTTACTCAGTAGGCTCCACGACAGCAAAAAGATGCATTGTAGAAACCTAAGCTACAAAGATATTTTCTAGATGACTTAAATTCTAAAAATTTAGAATTTGCCTCCATAACATTGTCTCAAAAATTATCCGTAAAAGATTTCCAAAATGTGTACGGGCGTTAATTTTGGGGACTTGTGAAAGTGTGTTCCAATTTCACACAAACACCAGCAACATGAACAAACGTTGCACAGTTTAACAAATGCACACATCACTTCCTGAATAAATATTAGTTATTGTTGATATTTTATACACATGTACAACAATGTACACATTTTTAATTGGTATTTTTAATTTAGATCATTTAAAGACTAATTTCTCTTTATATATAATGTATTGCAGACTAAACAAAATGTCAGGTTCAGTTTGTTGTAAAATTTGTCAGCTGTCCTGCCATTGATCCAGTGATGGATGTTCCTGCAGCAGCTGAGCCTTTTGTCCCTTTTGTCAGGTAGAGGGCAGTAGAGATCTTGGGCATGGAGTAATCCGCACCAGGACGCTGCTCACTGTACATTCTTATGTGTATTCGTGTTGTTAATATTGCACGCACACGCACACAAAATAATCCATACTGATTAAAAGAAATATCACACACTGCCTTGTTTTATATAAGCCTTATGACATTTTATCAACCAGTGTGTCCATCTTCAATCTTTCAGTGTGCTCGCAGACACTGTCAACAATGCATGCACAATCATGCACACGCACACTAACGGCAGCACCATTCATAACAGCAGAATGGAGCAGAGCTGAGCGCAGACCGAACGCTCCCGCTGCTCATGCTTTGATTCTAAATGTCAGCAACAAAAGTGACAGCTCGCCTGTGATTTACATTGGTGCCCTTTTAAAAAGCCTTGCTGGAGTGATGAAGCTGGCTGTCAGTGCAGGCAATTCTAGCCCCGCGAAGGCATCAGCACTGCTGGTGGTGGGGAGCTCAGCTCGAGCTCGACGCAGCCACCGTGGAGTTACGTTGTCAAAAATATCTGCGTATCGATGCGTTCAGAATGTTCGAAACGGTTTCAATACTCATTTTCTGCAGTATTGATACACAAGTACTAGCCGTGCTCTCCTGCTCCCCTGCTCTGCTGCAGTGCCCACATTGCCTTTCTTCTCCCTGTGGTATTGAAATAGAAACATTTTTCAAGGTATTGTATCAAAATGAGAAATTCCAATGTTGTCACAATACTGCTGTGGACTGTGCTGTGTGTGCGCACTCAATAAAGTATTTCCATTAAACAACATTGGATGGCGCACTGGAGATGAAGTAGGCACATTTGTTCTTGGACCGCTCACAGAGAGCTGGGTGGGGTAGAGTGTTTATGGTATAGATGCGTGCATACTCTTGTTTCCCTCCCCTGCTCTTTATCTTGTTCTCGCCCAACAAGAGGGTGGGGCTGTGTTAAATGACCAGAAACCCGGGAGAGCAGCAGCGGCAGCAGGAGTCGGCTGCTCAGGGAGGCTCATAGCTCGAGCTGCATCTAGCAAAATAGAATGGATGTGATGTGTTCGCTGTGTGACGGTGTAACAGCCCAACCATTCACTTTGACTTCTTTGCTACCAGATAGAGCGCACTGTTGCTGCTCCTTTTTGTTAACGTGAGATTGTATGTTCATCCCCATATTGATAGTACCAATCGTAAGCCATAATGCAAAATCAATAGTTTATTTACCGTTGTCATCTTCCACACACCCAGTCTGAACTGTTTTTACAGGAGAAGGCCGAGCAGCTCCTTTTGCCCTGTCACACTGCCTGGTATGGCATTTTCAGCGGTGTTGAGGCTGCATAGCTGTGATTTTTGTCCATTGCTGCCTCGTAGCAGTGGAGAACCCAGCTGGTTCACCCTGGTTTGGGACAATATGACCATCTCTGTCCTTCCAGGTTGCGGGTGACCTGTGAGAAGGCAGCGTTTAAAAGAAATGTGCTTTTTATGTGAGGTGGTTCCTTCCACTCCCACAATCCTGTTCTCTCTTTCAACCAGCCAATAGCAGTCTGTTCTCTGATCCGCTACACGATGACCATACATGATGTTGCGTTAAGCTACTGCTAATGCAAACTGAATATTTCCTGCTACTGCTGCTTGCTTTACATTGAAAGCTTTCCGTTGGTGAACCACAAAAAGGCTTTTACTGTATGGCACACAGTGATATTACCGTCAACTGCTATTTGATCAAAGTTGGTCTACATAGTTAAACCAGTGCTTTTTGTCAATGGATCAGATTGAATATCACATGGAATAGTAAAAGAAGTAGTAGCCTTGGTGAGATTGTTGGAAAATGAGCTGTAGGCTTTGTGTGTTTACAGTTTTTGTGAATCAGCAAAGCTCCAGAACACCATTGAAGTGAGCTGTTACATAGAATGGGAGTTCACGTTTGGCTGTAGGTGGGCGTCTTCAGAGAGCTTTTGTAGACTAATGGCCCTCGCACTCGGTCTGTTGGGCATTTTCACAGCCATCAGTGGCTCAAGATGGCTTTTTGACCAATTCAGCATGTAGAATCAGTGACGGCTCGTCAGTGAGAGACATCACTCTGATTGGCTGTTCAGGTAACTTTATCAGTGCACGAAAAGAGACAGAAAAGGAAAAGGGGAAAGCTCCTTGAGCCTGTTGCTGTAGTATCCATGATTTAAACAATTTAGCAAAGTTTCTCCTTATTTTTTCACAATTAGATGTGGCTATATTACTAAAATGTATGTATTTATAACAACAGATTGTATATCACATCATCGCATAAAGTACAAGCTTGTTGGCTGCCGACTGTAGTCTTTCCTGTGTGTTCAGTTGCAGCTTTTTGGGGCGAGACGTGGGAGTGCAGTTCTTTGGTGTCAGTTTGATGTGTCAGCAGCTTCAGACAGCTAGTTCAGTTTCTCACAATGAAAGAAACTGGCCCACCATGTATACCCTGTGGTCTTTTGTCTGTGGATGAGGTAAAGAAAAGGTGATGGAATACTTTCGACAGCTCTTTCTCTGACTAAATGTTGGAAATGGTGACAATTATCAGCACTAGTCTCACTGCAAAAACTACAGCCAGTGGTCAGGCTCGAGGCTGTCATCTGTCCGTCAACTGTCAGCTTGGTCGACCATGATCCCTGAAATAACACTTCAGATATGGTTGTGAGATATTTTCTGATTGACTTAGATGACATAACGTTGGCGTCGCCTGGATGCTGAGAATTGATGCACTGTCATTGTTTTTCAGTGTTGTTTCACATTATTGAAATACTGTTGCACAACTTCCTTGAATTTTTCACTTAAATTCTGGTTCTCTTTTCAGGACATACAAGAGTGGCTCCGGGGTCAACAACAGAAGAACGGAGCTGTTTCTAAAGGAGCATGAGCACCTGAGAAAGTAAGTTCCCCCTCGGCTGTCTTTGCTACATTTGCAGAATTGTATGAGGGTACAAAGAATCCAACTTTCTAATTCACTCAGACCAGATTTATAAGTTAGTGTGGGTATATCAATCCCAGCAGATCAAAGTAGAATATAGGTGCTGTAGAGCCTTTCCTGGCAAAGCAGTGCCCTCAGCTTTCCATTGATCAGAGCTGATCTTGATGGTGCAGCAGAGCCATTTGGAACAGCACTTGTCACTGACGCCTGTTTGTTGAGCTCTGGCATCCTTTTGCACTTTATCTCTTTATGCTTTTCCTCTCCAGCAGATGGGTCGCTTCTTTTTCATGATGTTGCAGTCGTTAATCCGGAGTTTGTCATATATATCAGGATGAAGAAAAATGAAGACCGCATTTGAGTGCTTTCCTGGCTGGTCGAGACCCAAATGTTTTGTGCTTTATTTAATGCCTCAAAAATATCAGCAGTGGCAGTGCCGTAGGGTGCAAACGCCTCACGATAACGAGTAAGCAAATTCTTAGAACAACTTTTCTACGCCGTTGCATAACTGCAACTTAAAGCTGTGAGTGAAGTTTGGCAGACTTTTCATACTGACACAGTAGGTCAAAACCAGATCTGCCAGCAACCTCATTAGCGTCCTACTATCTTTTTGGCTGACTCTCAAGCACTGCAGAACAGCATGAGGTGGTAAAGTTTGTGAAATCTGTAAGCGAGTACCTGTGTGCGAGAGGTGTGAGAGGCATCCTGTGTGCAAAGTAAAATTGGATGTCAGCAGGTCACACACAGACACACACACACACACACACAGACACACACACACACAGACACACACACACACACTCAACCAACGCAGGAATAAACCACAAAAGAGCTTTTAGCGTCGCTCAGACTCGGTGATCCCATCTCCTAATTTTGACATACAAAGCAGTCTGATTTATTGTCTCCTCAGCTGAATGTTTGTTTCCTGTTTCAACACCTCAAAGGAATTGCGTCTCAATTATTCCTTATTAAGACCTCCTGAATTCGTTTCGAAACACGCTTAACCTGCTCTGACATGGCATGCCTAATGTTTATGGAGTGAGAGCGACTCAAACGCAACACAATTCAAAGATACTTTATTAACTCTGATGTGATTTTGCCAAAGTTTCAAGCGCTGTATACGCAAGGAAAATCCTGATCTGGTATTAAATTACTTTAAATTATTATTTTTTTCACCTTTCAAATTTCAACATGCACGGAATTGTTCAGGTAATTTTTCTGGCTCAGCAGATTTACACTTCAACATTGTGCTGAGGCTACTCTGGTTTGTTGTGTCCACTTGCACTCCCAGCAGTCATTCCCTTCTGCTAATCCAGCACAATTTATCAGGGTATCCGTAACGTAATGACATTATCTTATTAAACCAGAACCCATATTAGAGGGCTACCCCAGAACACTGACAAACATGAGAGGGGAAATAGGAGATTGGAGATGAGGATCGAGTTACTCTTGATTGATCCCATTAGAGCCATGAAACAGGAAAGCAGGCCTTAAGAGAAAAGGGCTAAAATGTGTTAGTGGCCAGAGTGATGATCTGACGTCTCACTGAGGGCAGAGTGTGGACACTCTAGATCTGAGATACACTGCTCTTCTTGCTCTCTTTTCAACAGACAGTTTTATGAGTGTCGAGATGTCACTCGTTTGCTTGTGTGAGCAGTTCAGGTCTAGAAAGATTTTCAGATGCCTTTTTTGATTTGATATTCACACCATGTTATGGAGAGCTCTCTGTGGAGTTATCCTTTTGCAACTCAGTTTGTGATTATACTCTGTTTTTGCCCATGGCTTTCTACCTTAGACTAGAGAGACCTACATCTGGATTAAAATGTTCTGTCTCTGCAAGTGTTTTAAGACGCATAATAAACTGTATGACCGGCACAAACAGTGTAGGGCATAGGGTTTGTATGTGTGTGTGTGTTAGACTCTATAATATATTGGCAAGTGATGGTCCCAGCATTGCCAAACTGATCAGCTAAGACTAATCGCTCTCCAATGAAGGAAAAAGCAAAGTCCCCTCCAGTTAATCTACAAATGACTGCTGTGGGCGGAGTGCTTGCCAGCCTGCATTTATTCTCAACAAAACCTAATGAGACGGACATGCTGGGATTCATTTTTTTAGATAGTCGCCTCTCTAATTTTGCTGTTGATAAATGTTGTGCATTGTCTGCCTGCACATTACGTGGTGAGATAATAGAAGGTGGAGAGCCGCAGCAGCATGGTAGGATGGGAGGAAGCTGGGAGCTGATTCGAAACGCAGATCACTGATGTTGCCATGCATGCCGTTTAGTAATTGGAACTACTGTAACTACTAAGTATTGTTGATAGGGCTGTCAGTTTAACGCGTTAATTAGATTAATTAATTACACTGCAAATTAATGCGTTGTAAAAATTAACGCGATTAATTCTGAGATTCTGAGTGGCAATTCAATGCGCAAGCATGTCACTGTAGCACTAGCACTGAGGAGCGTCCGGACGTGTTCGTCACTTCCCACCTGCGTCGCTAGCAGGGCTGTAACGTTACACGTATCGAAGCTGAAATGGCGACACTCAGATCCACGAACCTGTCTCGTGCTGTGAGAAGGCAGAATCGCGACACAACTTCCAGTCCAGATCGGCCCTATGAGCTGTAAGTAACACCACATTAACACAGCAGCGGTCGTTCGGCAATTCTCCGCCGTTGTTCGTTCACACAGAGCGAAACATCGCTGTAAAAATGAACCGCTGTGTAATTCGCACAGAAAGCCAGCGCTGCGGCTCCTAAAGAGACGATACGTACACGTCATGATGATGACGGTACACGTCATGATGATGACGGTACACGTCATGATGATGACGTGTGTGTGTTTTCAAGGGGTTTCCCCGGTGTCTCCCCTCCCTGTCAGTCAAAACCGATGGAGACTGTCTTCCGGGGTAAAGTTCACTGAAGTCTCGGTCCGGAGGGCTGACCGTCGCAGAGATTTTTTTTCATCAGAAACACTCGGTGAGGTAACGTTTTTTTGCCGATGACAGATGCATGGCAGAAATGTGACGAGGAGTCTGTAGGACGGGCGGGAGGAAGGACGCTTCTCCACGTACAGCTGTGGTATTTTTAGCTTGTTGCCAAAGACAGTTACAGTTACTACGTTACCTTAGTTTGGTTCTGTAACGTTGCTTTGTGGGACATTTCTCTGTTTTAGGTTGAGTGAGGGATCTGTGCAGTTAACAGACCATCAGATAGACACGCCCTCGATACTGCACCTCGAATACTATCAGACAATGTCCTAGAATTCATATTCTTTATTTGGGTACCTTTAGCATATATGAGATTAAAATGCGATTAATTAGATTAATTAATTACAAATCCTGTAATTAATTAGATTAATTTTTTTAATCGCCTGACAGCCCTAATTGTTGATATTGCTGTAGTTGTCCATGAGTTCGGTTCATGCCTTTCTATCGCCATTGTTGCGTATCTGTTTTTCCATCTCTCTCAGCCATAAAGGTCAGCATTCATGAATAAACTAGAGGGAGGGAAGGGCAGGTCCATTAAAAGTTCATGTTGGAATAGCTCTAATGGTAGTGGTCACTCTGAATAGAACTTCCTGTCAAACAAAGACTCAGCATCAGTGGTGGTGAGAAGCGAGGCAACTTTACACCTCTCATTCACGCACACCTGCTTGAGTTTGATGGCGTGTGGTTTGCCGTCCGTTTGTTTGCCACCAACTCGAAATGCTTTGTTCAAAACTTACCAGGACGTTCAGTTCCTGCCTCTTCATCTTGGCTCTTAGTCTTACAGTTTGACTTTGTCTGAGCACACAAACGCCTGCTGTCATACCAGAGGCGTTGAAAGCACTTTATTTATTAATGTTTCCCAATCACCTTGGTCTGATAAGCCTTAGGATCCCAATTGCTTGTGGGTTCTTGGGCCCTGTTATACTTACTTGAGAGTCTAGTTTCCAGTCACTTATTAATGCAGCTCTAAGCTCTAAAAGACTTAAGGTGTCTACAAATTGAACCCACCTCTGGAAACATTTCTTCTTAGCCTAGTCAAGTTATACCTGTTGTACCTGTTTGATGTGTTTTTCCCAGCAAATCAGAACATTTTTCATTTCAGTAGATAAAACCAGAACAGTTCATTGCCCTTCCAGGTGACTGAAAAGCTCAAACGGCCAGTAACAGAAGATATTTATGGGACAAATAATTTGGGCTTTTACTTTCAGAACCCTGATGGCCAATATAACCGTACCCAATTCTCCAATCTGCCTCCCTTTCTGCAAGGTCTTACTTGTAACAAACTGTCCTCCATTGTAACAAGTGTCACTTTGAAGTGTATTGTTAAATGTGGTGCGTAGTAGAGCGATGCTAACGGCGAAGTATCCGCATGTTTTTTTGGTAGCAGTTTTTTCCCCAAGCATTTCAAACAAATTACTTTCGTGCCACAGTCCCCACATGTTCGGCTTCTTTACTCTCCCTTTATTATTTCGCCGTCTCTCCTTGTCCCCAAGTTTGAGACCCCTGCTTTTAGTCTGCTTTGGCCTGTTGCCCACTTTAAGAAGTTCCATCTCAGCTGCCAGTTCCCTGATATGCTAATGTAATCAACAGAGGATACCTCTGAGGATTCTGGGTTAAGTGCCGCCCTGCGCTCTCCTGCTCACTTGAGGGAAGCACACAGTTTGGTTCAGATTCGGTTCAGATTCAGTTGAGAGGTTCAGTCAGAGATTTACGCAACAATATCAGTGTCTGAGGCATTTTAGGTCAATTCGTCCGTGTGCTTTGCTCCTAGCTGGTTATCAAGCTGAGTGCTCGAAAATGGACCTAAGCACGTGAGCGACACAGCTCTTGTTGAGCGCATCAACTATTTTCACTGACTAGCTTATATTTATCGGTCCATTATGATCTATCACAAGTACATTTTCGCAAGACATTATCGGCATTAAGATTGTGTATCATTTGTTGCCACCCGCCCAAAGAAGACCTTTTTTGTTGTTGATTCGAGTGGATTTTAAGTGTTTTGCTGCTTAGTGGTTTGTGGTCATTGTACTTTTGGTGCTTGGTGTTTTATTTGGGGGCTTCTCATTTCAACAATGTTCATCGCGGAGCAACAAAATGCTCTACATTGCCACAGGCTTCTCTGCTGGCCGGGCCCCGCCAGCTGATCCGAAATAAAAGAAAAAAAGGAGGAGTCATTTGGTAGCTCCTACAGAGTCCAGGCATTTAGCAAAGTCCTAGTTTATGCTTCTAGCCTTCTTTCTCTTAATTTGTTTTATAGAAATAAGTTGGCATCAGCTGAATGATGAATGGCAGTGTAACTATCAATATCATTTCTGTGAATCTCACAATATGTTCAGCACTGAGATTTGATTTGTGACCCTTTTTCCTCTTTGCTGATGCAGTTTGCTTTCTGCAACTGTTGCCAAGATTTACTAAGACTGTTTTCTTGGCAAAGTAATTAATGATTCAGTTTACCTGGCGGATTCTTATAGTCGCCTGACGGAGCATTACTTTAAAGGTTTTTTCACAGTACCACTTGAGATAATTGATGACTCGACAGAAAAGAAATTAGTTACCATTTTGATTTAGCTATTAATCTTAATCTGTAGTCATTTCCCAGCGCCATGATGCCAATTTACCACTGCTTGGTAGTGTAGCAGTTCTGATGCAAACAAAAAAAACACTTTAATGTGAGCTTTAAGTAGTCGGTCCGTCCTGATGTGTGAATGGCAAGAAAGAGCACTGAAGCTTGTGGGCAGGATGGGTTGATCCATCAAACTGGGAAAGGCAATTAGCTCGGAGCTAATGAGCGATTTTAATGACTGCAGCGAAACACCACTGACTGGAGGAAATGGAACGATCCTCCTCAAACCACATATACATGAATGTGATGGCACAATCAACCTCAAAGCCACAGCAGCAGCTTGATGATGGAGGGAACAAAGCATAAATCTCTGCCGCCGCCTCATTCCTGCATATATAAACTCCATGAATCACGGCTCACCTCAGCTCACAGCCACTCTCTCTTTTGCTGTTCAGCTCAGGATTTATCAGATGGACGCCGTGGGGTGACAGACAGTTAAAGGTTCAGTTTTTTGTGTCAGTCCATCATCTTTTTAGACCAGTGTCAAGTGGCTGTCTGGCCTTCCCCTCACCAAATTCTACCTAAGTTAACAATCAAATAAGCTTCATGAGTTGTAAGATTTTCAAAATGAATGTCATTTGTTTGAAAACTAAAAATAAAGAGCATTGCTTGCCAGTAAGCCTGCACAGTCCTACTCCCGCTGTGCTCACCCCTGCTTGCAGTATTTGGCATTTGTACAGAACTTGGCTGCCAGCCTTCATTCTGAGTTTTGAGCCAGCTAGCATCCCGTTTCACCAAATGATTTGATTCCAGTAAGTGATTGTGTTTCAGTGTGACCAAACAACATAAAAGATAATACACTAAACCACAGCCAATAGCAGTTTGGTGCTTGTGTACAGAGCTATGATCCAAGAACAGAGGGTGGTCCAGCACCAACCGTGACTGTGCATTGTCCTTCTCGGTGTCCAGTCCGTCACTCTCCTCTGATGTTATAGGTAGTGCTCCTTTCCACTGACATTTGCTAGCATTCCTCGCCCATGGCAGTCCCTTCTACCTCTCCCGTAACCTCACCAGAGACCATGTTAAATGTAGACAAATAAAAAGAGGTCGAGAAAAGGTAAAGATCACGGTTACAGCCATTAAAATCATCCATGTTGACTGGCTGACGTCAGTCCTGTTTAGCTTACCAGCAAAGCATCGTAACATTATAGGTCATTAGCTGGAGCTGTTTCAAAGGGAATACATCAATATGTAACCTAGAGAATGGACTGTCCTCTGAGAGATCAGCTGGTCAATACTTGACCACATAAGTGACTGGGACAAGGTCCCACAATCAAATTTAGTTCTGTGGTATTACATTTTTTTTTTGTAGTTCTGATACTCTCATACTTGACCTGCCTGAAAACGAAGCTTGTTTACTATTTGAACTTTTAAGTGCTCATTCTGTAATAATTCACTTGCTTTTCTTCCTCTTCAAATTCATCATTCTTGATAAACTGGATCTTTGAGACTCCTCTGAGGGCTGCCCAGCATCTGTTAGAGGATTAAAAAACTGTAAGCTCAGCACACGTACTTGCCAACAATGCACGTGCACATGCTGCGCCTCATGGTATGTTTTCTCCCCACTTAAAAAGAAAAAACTGCAGTGCAGAGAGAGGTCAGCATAATTTCAGTCCCAACCATGTTTCTCTGAAGATTAGATGACAAGATAAGATAAGATTTATTTAGCTAAAGGTTTGGTGCGACCAAAGTTTGACTTATTTAAGTCCCTTCTCTTCCCTTGACTTTGTTTGGATACGCAACGCTAAGAGCCAAACACAAACCACATATTGAGCATGACCATAAGGATGTGGAGTTGAATGGATGCTGAGCTATGAAATCCAATCCCTGCAGTTTTGATTGTTTGGTTTCATTTAGTTCTCTGGAACATTATCCAAAATTGATTCCAATTAGGGGATAAACTGCTGAGAGCCTTGTTGTTTATGAGCAACCCGAGACCCAAAACTGCTGTTACAACATCAGATGGTTGTGTGCCTTCCAATATTTTCTGTAGGACAAAAGCCAGCAATTGACACTCCCTTTTTAATGTAGTTACGCAGAAGATTAAGCTCCAGGATCTCTGAGGTGGAATCCTCTGGGTCCACTTAATACAGAGTCCTCATTGTTGTGGGAATCATCCAGGAGGAGATGCGCTGAACAAATGACCTAACAGTCACAAAATGTTACGTTTGAGCATTTTGTTTGACCAGTGGTTGATATCCAACATTGGCTCACATGACACAGATATGATTTTTCTGTTGTTTGTGTCACTTACCAAAAACAAAGGACATGAAAAACTGATGATGGCGGGAAGACTGAAATGATGATAGGCTGTTTTCTGCTAGACTGGTTGGTCAGTCACTACGTGGGAGTTGATTAGATTAACATGGAGAGAATAAAAGGAAACCCAGTCCCATGAAATCTCATTTGGTTCAAGTGTCACCGAGTGACGTGATCATAGCCAATCAAACAGATTTCTTTATTACCATTCATTGTTTTTGATACACTACCCCACGTCAATAACTAACCTCTCTCTTTCTCTTTTTCATCCCACCCCCATCTCCCGCTCTTTGTTTATAGTTCGGACCGATTGATGAATGACACAATAAGGTAAGACCTGCTTTGTATTTTGCATATAATGGAAAGACATGTATTTACATAAGTGACAGCTCCCCCCCAAACTGTCAAATCTTCCTGCAGAACAGCCTCAGTATGTGTGCAGCTAGCATGATAACAAGAGCTGCCAAACAGAGCAGCAACAAATTAAAAATCTTTTATTGTTTCAGTCAGGATGAAACATCCAAGAATAGTCGATGAAATTATCTCAAATCCATCCAGAATCTAAAAGAATGTCCTGCTGAATGCCTCCACACACTGACAATAACAGTACATAACATTTAAATGCAGCCTCACATTGGCTGTACAGTAAACCAGTTCATACATATTTTCATAAGCACAAGTTGTGCGAAGTTATAGGGGACTTTTTATGAATTAACTTTTCAGTGCCTTTGCTCATTGTATGTACCGATGATTCAGCTGACCGAGTTCATGCACATCAAGGCCTTAAAAGTGCTGGTCACATAATAATGTCTGCAGCCTGGGATGCCCAAAATAAATCCGCCCACTTCACTGAATTTTAGGTATCCTCCACCTCTCACTACTCCCTTTCTCTCCCTTCAGCCCTGAGCAAATGACAAATATGATGCTTAGCATTTATCCTCCCTCCCTCCAGTCTGTCATTCTCTCATCTCTCTCCATCGGTCCTGTCCCTCTCTTTGTCTTTTCCATTTCCAGTCCTTGCATCTCGTAAAACTGCTTACCTGGGGACTGGCTTGCACAGCGGCCTGATTGGTGGAATTAGTCTTTGAAAGCCTTGCCGCAACTGTGCACCCGAGATATTGTTCAAGCTTTGGAGCTGTGAGAGCTGTAATTTTTCACAGATTTTGTCTCTGAAATGATGGACGATGCTTTGTGACATCCCACCCAAGCTTGGCTTTATATCCATCCACATCTATGATCTGTGATCCGGGGTGATATGAATAAACTGACTTCAACTGTACAGGTTTCTCGACTTCTTGTGACCGCTTCCTCCGGGTCACTTTTAAAGCAGTGATCTCGGGCTGATCACATACATTTTGGCTGCGTGTATGAAGGGGAATCTTTATCCTCCTCTGATTCTCGTGAGCTGGTTATCATTGAGATAAAGGCTTGTCGAGGTTGCTGGAGTCAGCAAAGTGTTTCTTCCTGACTGAGGAGAACATGATCCCCAAAACACTGCTACAGGCCAAGACTGCGGACCGATGCCATGACCTCACCCACACACCCCACCCTCCACATACGCTCGTAGTTACACACTGCAAATTCTGTCTTTACCTGCATTCAGGTGCACACAAACACAATCCCTTTAGGCTTGCTGCTCATCAGCGAAAAAAGAGTAAACAACCATGGGGGATTTCATTTATCTTGTTTTTGACCTGCCTCCTTTGGGGCTCCGTCGCTCTGGGGTGGGTGGAGTTGGTCCCTGTGGCTGGTTCTTAATGCTGCTGCATCTGCTGTTCAAAAGCTCCATGCAAGCTACTGTACCGTTTAAGCAAATTAACACCAAACTTAAGTCATTATTTATACTTTGTTGAGTGGATTTCCTTCCCTCAGATGCTGCTACTGTGAAGGGCTCAAAGGAAGGCTCAGTAACTGCTATTGATTATCGCGTGTAACAGAAGGCAAGCAGAGCCTGAAACTTGCCCTGCCAACTGCCGGCTGCACTTTCTTGCACTAAAAGTTGCTGAGGCCCAAGTTTGAGAGCAAGAGAGGTACAATATCATAGCAACTCTATACCCTCCTTCTACAATACTGCGTGACACCTGTAAAGCTCAAGGAGATTCATGATGGGACGACTTGCGCATCACCTTAGAATAGTTCAACAATGGAATAAAATTAGCTACCAGCTATTTAGATAATCGATTAATTTTCAAACAAAAACAAAAATGTCTAACATCTGCTGGTTCCAGCTTCTTGAATTTATTTTGCTGCTTTTCTTTGACTTCATGACAGTAAGAGAGTCTATGGATTTTGGAATGTAACTGTCATGAAGTCATGTGAGTGAATTGATTCATTCATAACAAAAATAACAGTCAGTTTTGGCCCCAGTTTACAGTCTACTACAGTCCCATATTGTTAAATTTGATCGACATTTGTGGACAGTTGCTCGAGTGAGATGCAACTATTAACAATAATTTAGTAGGCACCAGCAGATATGTTTTCCTGCACACACCATCACAAAACTGATTGTCTTAACTGTCGCTTCACCTCTCGTCCTTTTAAACTGGACGCTTGTTCCCCAGTGGAATTGCATTTCTAATCATCTGAGAAGCCCCCTACAGTGCTAATGACTGCGACCACTTGCAGTGTATATATTGTCACCTCTTGACTCATTTCTCTCTTTGTCTCTACAGTATTGCCATGGCGACCAAGGAGAACATGACCTCCCAGAGGGGCATGCTGAAATCCATACAAAGCAGGGTCAACACGCTGGCCAGTATCCTTTATATGGGAGCTGAAGGGTTCCCGCTGCTCCTTCAGAAATCAATGCTCACATATTGCTTTTCTATGAAGGAAAGTCGCTGCTTGTGAAGATTCATGAGGATGAACCATATATAGCTCTGTCAAACGCCAAAATGAGTCTTGATATAGAGAAGGTGTTAATAAAAGTCTGCAGCAGCTCGAGGTGGATAAGACCTTATCACACCTGTCCACACTGTCAGTTTATGTTGGCACTGTCTTCATCTTTTTCTACATTATGGCCTCCAAATCAGGAATTTTAATATTTGTGATCCTCCTTAACGTTTGACTTTCCTAGACCGTTTCCCGACCATCAACAATCTCATCCAACGGATCAACCTGCGAAAGAGACGGGACTCTCTCATCCTCGGCACGGTGATCGGCGTCTGCACCATTCTCCTCCTGCTCTACGCTTTTCACTGAACACATCGGCCTGGTTGAAATCTGTAAAGGAGCGGGACTGATCTGCTCTTTTGTAGCAAGGGGGGGAACCCCAGGAGACTGAGCTCAGTGACTGGAGGACCCTGGAGGCTCCCGAGCAGAAGGACATTCAGTTGGTCTAGTTCATGGTCGGGGGAACAATTTCAGCCAACTTGAACTACTGAACTTGTAATTAGCGGCGGGTCAGATGGAGGGCTGGTGGTGGGGCGGTCTTTTGCCAGCGACGGAGATGGAAACCGGAAGTACAAATAAAAGAAGATTTTAAACAATTATATTGATAACTCACCTGGAGAGAGACTGAAGAAAGTGTGAAGAGACTGAAGAAAGTGTGATGCATCATTTTTTTCACAGTTGGAAATATTTTTAGTGGAATGGTCCTTTTTAATTAATGGCGTGGGACGGATTGTTCATTGTGGGCTGTAAAATGTGAATTAATAAATTATTCATATCAGTAAGTGCAAAAAGGTGTGTGACACTATTAGCTAATTAACATTTAAAACTGTTTTATATCTCAAAATATGTGACTTGAACTCTGTTCAAAAGTGTATCGAGCTTTCTCATTTCCATCAGTGAGTTGACAGGAAATGAGAGAGAGACATGAAAACAGATTCAAACCACAAGCCATGGTGGTTATTACGGTTTATTGCCTCAACCTCCTCAGCACCACGCTTTCACGGAATTTGCATTTTGAAATGAGTCAGTGTGCAGTGTGACCAATCTATAGAAAATTAACTGGCAACTTTCATTTAATAAGTATTTTCTTGACCTTTTCATGGCTTTATTGAAAACAAAATGGCCACAGGTCAGGCTCAGCAGTGGGTCGCGTGCTCTACCAGCTGAGCTACTGGAGAGCCCATGGCAACTGTTTTCAGTTTATTAATGGTGAAAGTTATTTCTGCACAAGAAAACTTGCAGCGTCTCAACATTCTTGACATTTTATCGAGCAAAGATTAATCAACAGAAATAATCAGTAATCACAGTCCAGTTTCCAGTAACTTTCTCTATTGTCAGACAAGTGAAATGCACAATGCATGAAAAGGACCATTGATTGTAAGTAAGTACCATTGAGCATCTTGTGACAATACAGTTTTCTGCAGGGGTCCTGATACTCATGTAAATGTAATGACACTCGACGATTAGCTTGACATAGAGGCTCAAGGTGTGGAGCTGGCCTTCGAATTTGCCAGTCATTGCATGCCATTTGCTCGATGCCACGAGATAAAACCTAAGATCGAACCTAAAGAAATAGACCACGAGTTAATATCCCGGTTTGCAGAAACGTACATTGCCAAGATTTATTCTGACGAGGAGGGTTGGAAATAAGGATTTTGGATGAAAGCGGTGAAATCAAAAGCAGTGCTTTGCTTCTAGGTCTCTATAGAAGAGCAATGGAAACACTGCTTTGATAATGGGCTATTGAAGGAGTTAACCATTCTGCACCTTTCTCAGTATAGTGTACCAGACAGAGCCCATCAACCGCCGTTTCATCTCCGTCCACCTGGAACACAAAGCGACACGTGCATTTCAAGGTGGGAACTAAAGCGTTCATGTGAGACGGGAGTGACTGCAGACTGGGTTTGACCCGTTAGATTAAAGTCTTACTTTGTTGGCGGCGGCGGTGCGGGACTGTGAAAAGCAAGGCGGCCGTGTGAGAAACATCAATGCGTTTTTGTCTCACCGCGTCAGGCTGTTGCTCGACTGGAATCCAAATATAATAAGTGCACTTCAAGGGACTGAAGGGGATAAATTTGGTTTCTTGTCCTCATTCCCTCTGTTTGATGCCTTCCTCACAAAAACCTAGCAGGCTGCAGTCTCTGTAAACTGTAAACCTATCTTTTTTTAAAGGAATCGCCTGTTCCCTGTTTTTCTTTTGTGTCTTTTCTTGAAACATCTCACTTCCGTTAGGAGGGAAAACTCTGGGCCGAAGTCTAAATTTGGTCCCGGACATGAGAACACGCTGTCCGCTGGGCTGCAGAGGTGCTGATGCGTCGAACTCTTGAATATTTCAGCCCCTCAAACTGAGCGCCACCCAGGCAGAACTAAGCACCAGATCCTCTCACTTAGAGGGGTCGCGCCACAGCGACTCCTTACAAGCACAGAGTCTGTTTATTCACAGCAGCTGAAGAATAGCTGTAAGAAAAAACGCCCGGTCCTCTGCTTCTGTGAAGAAATCAGATGGCTATTTAAAGCAGATTTTGGTAATGCTGCTTTGTGATGCTGCAGCTGTGACATAATGGCCTCACATCACTTTTTTTTATTGATGAGTTGAAAGGCTTTTTGAATCAGAAGTATTTTTTGTTGTTGTAGCAAAACAGCCAGCATTGTTTGGCAAATTGAAAGCCAGAAAAAGCGCTGCAAAGAAGAAAAGATGCTATCTTTAAGGAGTGTGTGTGCGTGCGTGTGTGTGTGCGAGGAAGCGAGCGAGAGAGAGAGAGCGCCGGCTTTAAAAGTGCAAAATCTGTCATGAATTCTTCATTTTCCAACCTGTTTTTTTCCCCACAAGGCCATCTGCAACCCGTAGTAGTGGCGGCCATGATAAATGGTGTGTTGCATCTCAGGACCTGCTGGAACGCAGATGGTTCAGATGTAATAAAAGCAACAGCTGTACAATATAGTGTAATCCAATACAACAGCACTGCAGACTGCAGCCTTAACGGGAAGAAAAATCAATCTGTGATTCATTTGTTACGCCTAAATAACGCACTCGCAAATGTGGAGACATTTTACAGATGTAGCTCTCATGCTGAGGCAAGTGAAAGACACTCGGCTTACTTACATAATTTTGATCTTTTTTTTTTTGCCTGCTACCATATTGCATCATTGAGGATATTCTCAATATAAAAAAAATATATAATAATATATAAAAAAATCGATTGCCTGTTCAGAAGTACACTATCCGTACTCACACGGTGGCCATTTTCTTCCAGCGTCATGCTCAGGGTAGGCGCTCGAATGTTGGGTGATGTAATGCTGCTGTGTACCGCGTCACAAGTCGTATAAATGTAGGTAATCTGACAAATTGTTGTCATTTCACAGCTTCCCAATTGATCAGCAGCTGAAAAGATAATTGGTGGTAGAGATTTGGAGGCACATTTGACCAATTTTCTAAATATTTAGGCCTTTAGGTTTTAGCTGAAATCTCCAATGTAGCTGCTAAGCTAAAAGCATTAGCATGAACCCCTAGTTGTGGTCTACTACTCACCATCTACATAACACAACATGCTGGTCTTGCTAGTGACTGGTCAGCATATGTTGTGTTTTGGTGCTCGGTCTATGTTTTTCCATTTTTTCCGGCACACAAACGAACAAACTCATAAACGGCATCATCAAAAGGCAAAACTTGGACCATGCATGGTAACATTTATTCCAGACATGCAAAATGTACACCACACAGATGACTGTGAAACTGGCACATACAGTATACTGGAAAAGGAAAACAGTAATATACAGGAATGAAATGAAGGTTCGAACTGTTTTACTGACAGAGCAGAGCTTACAGGCGAAACACCGGGCTCTGAAACACCAGTCTCAGAAATGGAAAATTTGTTTTGTACTCTTTGGATTTTGCTGCTTTCAGATGTTTGGATAAAGAATGTGATTTTTTTAAATTTTTTATATATAACAATGAATCGGAAAGGAATTGATAAAAACCCCTTTTTGCACAGAACTTTGTGCTATACAGTGTTAACATTTCACGTGACTGCAGTGATGTTCAGTTTTGGACTTGGAAGAATCACTTTAGCTGCATAGTTTGATAAATCTCACCCTTCATCAGTCGTAATTAGCTGGTGTTTCTCCTCTTGTACGAGCCCTTGAACAAACAACCACTGGAACTAAAAAAAAAAGGAACTTAGTCCAGATGATTCCTGATTTGCAAAAGATAAAAAAAAGCACCCAAAGAAAACAGCTGTGGATTCGAACAACGCTACACGGTCTCAACAGTGACGTCACCTGTGCTTGTAGCTTGTTATGTGTCAATACAACAGTCCCGTGTCATCAATCTGTCGTGCTTGGACTTGAAAGAAAGATCGTTTTTAAATGCTATCCGTTGTTACTCAGTCAAACGCGAACTCACCGGCCTGTTCATTTACAAAAAAATAGATGTGTGTGAGCCCGTTTGGCCCGTAGCATGCGTACATATTGCATATATATTTTCCCATATAAATTACATTTTCATACCAGTACAAGGAGCGGACAAGAAAACATTCAGTGAAACAATGGCGTCTGACAGTCCACGTATAACAATGTAAGAATGGGGAGCTATGGTGTAGAAAGGTAGTTCAAGGTAATATCGAAAAGAAAGAAATGAAAGGAGATGGCCACTAAATCAGGTTTTGTGAAAAAGAATCAAGCATGTGACAGGAACATATAGGAATTTAAAGATGGTAGGAGTGTTTGGCATGCGTTTCAGCCTCTGCCAGAACACGGCAAAGAGATTTTTGAAGACGACAAAGGCCACATTCTACAGTGGCCCGGCTCACATAATGTACACAAATCACTCCTGTATGTGCAAAACCTGTTCGCCTCCCCGACTCCTCGATAAGAAAAAGAGACAATAACAGTCAAAACGGAAGGCAGAAGTTTGGTTATCTACATTCAGGGCATGCAGTTGGTCTCTTTTTTTTTTTTTTTTT
>CAEMYA010000018.1:7046315-7058947 GCA_903131615.1 Diplodus sargus | reverse complement strand
CTATATTGATTCACAGCAAGAGTAAGCTTGGTCATATTTGTTTTCTGAATGGGAAATTCTACCCTCAAAGTGTCTTGTCCAGTGTTCATTGTGCTACCAGTGTGCTCACACACACACACACACACAGACACATGCGCACACGCACACACACACGCTCACGCACACACACACACGCACACACACACACACACACACACACACACACGCACACACGCACACACGCACACACACACACACACACACACACACACATACACACACACACACTCTCACACATTACTCTCTCTCTCTGTGGTTCATGCATTCAGCAGGGGAAGGTGGAGGCTAGTAAGTCAGTAAGTGCTCCCTTTCTCTCTTGTCATTAATAATGGAGGGCCAGCAGCAGCCTGGTGGAGAGGGACACTGTACAGTACCAGGAGCTGGTGTATAGTTATGTCCATCACAGTGGCCATTTTGATCCAATTAAAATGGTTTGTTTGCATCAACACACCCTTATTTTCTGTTAAACATTCAGTTTTTGGGTTGATTTTCATCTTATTTACCACGCTATGCCTCTCCATTGTAGCCTGGAACACAAAAACCTTAATTTAAAAATGTTTTCAAAATTAAATGTTGAAAAATAAATATTTTATAATTAAGTACTTGTAGTCATTTCTAAGTCCCTTAAGAGAGAAAACAGTGGTGCTTGGTTGGTCTGGAAGTCCTGTGTCGGTTTTAACCACTTTGGTCTGGATGGGTGTGAGGAGCGTCGCGGCCTCTAGGGGCTGCTAACGAGGCTTTTAGATTTAGTCTTGTTACGTTAGAATCAGCATTAAAATTTCAGACCACTCAATGTAGTCAGATGATCAAATCTGTCAGACCCATGAAGGCAAAGCTCTCATTCTGGAAGCTATTACACGCATTCTAACAGCTGCTGGAAGCTCATAAATTGTAATCGTATTTATATCTTTGTTGGCTTGTGAACTGGAAACATACAGTTCAAATATGCTAGCTTGGGGTTAGCGCTACAAAAACCCAGAGTCATAATGGCATTATGCTATGCCTCATTCTATGTTGCACATCTGTAATATGAGTTTCAATATGAGTGCTATTAGTAGCATAATGTGTTGGTCAAAAGAAAGTTAGATAATCAAGTGATCAGCAGACAAAGAGAGCCCCTCACATTCTCAACGTGGTGTCAAACTGAATTTGTAACGTGATGAAACAAATTAGAGAAACATGGTGACACACTCACAATGTGACAATGACAACGCTAACCTGCTCATGTTAAATAGATACAATGTTTACTGTGTTTACTGTCTCAGTTTAGCAAAGTGAGCATGCAGATTTGCATACTTGACAGGATGAAACAGCTGTCTCTCACAGCCTATCACAGGCTACCTCCTACCTACCAGAGCAACAGTAGGAATGTACTACCAAGTGGAGCCAGCCGGCAAATCACACTGTTACCAAAGCCAGCTGAGAGAAGAGCAAAAACACCTTTTCCACCAAAAAAAAAGCCTCCATTGCCATTCTTCTTTCAAATAAATACACTCTCCACTTCTGATATAGCTGATGCTGTAGCAGCATCTACGCTGACCTTTTCTCGCTGGTCGTCACATCCAAACCATGGCCAGCGCTGCCAGTAGATCCTCATCCTCAACTACTGTGGTTCAGCAAGCACACAGCTTGAAGTCTGACAAGATGGATTTGCAAGATGACGCGATCACGTGAGCTTGCAAATCCAGCTGTCTTGCAAGGTAATATTAAACTGTAAGAGAATACAAAAAAATACTGCACTCATGTTAAACTATAAGCACTGTCTGGCTGTTAACTTATCATCAGAATCCCATAAAATGCAGATAGTTGTTACTTATTTCTGCTTTCCGTGTTATAAATTACCGTTATAACAAAGCTATTAAAAAGAAAATGTGACAAACATGTAGTAAAACGTAAATATTATTTATTGTGGTGCTATTACATTTTCATTCAATGTTAATATCAAAGCTCCCCCTCATAGGATGCATACAGTATACAGCACCCATCCCCCCACGCCTCAAAAAGCTGGGTGCTGCTCTAATGCAATTACTTGAATCCACAACATGACAGCACGCCCTTTCTATATGTTCTATTTCATCAACTGTAGAATGATGATATCATCACTTGTTTAACTACGCGAATAACAAATAAATCTGTTTTCAACTGCAATACGAGTCCCTGGTTTTATGTTTTCTTCTACAGTGTGAGCAGCAGTCTCTGGTTTTCTCTCTGATAGGCTTCATATTATTGGCAACTACAGTATGAAGTGCTCTCCCACCATGACTGCGGTATTAGATTGCTAATAAGAAGTCATTTACCTATGCACACTCACATACACACACACAGTCATCCATCCAGTGCAGCACTGCGAGTCCATATTTCACAGGCAAATCTGCCGAGCGTGCAATAATGCTCCTGCAGTTTGGGCCTCCCCATTACTGGGATAGGCTGGTCGGGGCAGTAAAAACCCCTGCCTCTCCAATCCCCATAATTGACTGCACATCTTCCGCATTTGCCAGCCGCAAGCCTTCCCCACCAGAGCATCTGTCAGAGATCTGTGGCGGCAGCCAGCTGGAGGTTGGCTTTTAGGTGGTCCTGCCGCTGGAAGTGATGGTGGATGATGACGGATGTGACTTTTTGGCAGTCACGTTGTTAGCAAGGCACCATCTGCCAGAATGGAAAGATGCTGAGTCTTACAAGGCTAAATGAGGCCTCAACACATTGTACTTAATTATTGTTCATTTTAGTTGTTTATGGGATTAAAACAAGGAAAGCTGCCTTGGCTGATGCTTCATCCCTATTGCCGCCACAATAACATGGATCGCGTGACATCGCATATTGTTTAGGGCCATTTGATGGGAGGAGCAGACAACTAAGAGGATTTGGTTCAAGGTAACATACTGTAGAAAGGGAGTTTTCCTGTCGTTTTTGATTATAAAGCATGCCAAGGTGTGATATATACTGTATATGCAGGGTTAGGGCACTGGCAAGTCCCTGCTCAGGCCTGGGAGAGCTGACCAATGACAGTAGGCCAGGCTTCCCTAGGTGGGCTAAAGAGTCAGACAGAGTGTGAATAGAGGTGCTGCAGCAATTGGGGTTTATTTATAGTTTGTTTCGTTAAACTTCCTGCCTTTGTCTTTTTCCAGGGTGCTTTCTTTCACTTGTTTTTCATTGGTTAATCAGTCCCTTCTGTATTTAGTCGGTTTGCTTTCAGTTGTCAGGTCATTTGTGTAATTTATTCCTCGTGCCATAATAGTTGACAATTTTAACAGTACCAGCTGCATACAGTGACATTTTTTGGCATCTGGGAACAAAGGAACAACCTGAAAACACAAAGCTGACCTACTGGCACTCAATAGAGTTCAGGCAGACATCGAGCAGTTCTATGATTCATTTAGAGTTTTATTTGTGTGCTGACAACTGTAAGTTTAAAATTAATTCTCCTTTTAGCTCTGGTTTGGCCTCGACCAACTCCTCAAGTAAATATCGTGTTCACCAGCTGCTAAATGCTCCACTGCCGTCTCTGGCCAGTCGATAACTGTGTCTGCCTGCTGTTTGGTGCTGGGCCTTTTTGTGTACGGTAGATTTACTGGAGCTTTTCTGCTCAAATGAGTTGCCTGCTGCTGCTCAAAGGAGGGTTTATGTGAGTGTGCAGTAGTTGTTGGCCGACAAAACAAAATGATCCAAAGTAAAATACAAAAATAGCTCCATAGATGTAGCGGATCTGAAAGCAGACTTGGCTAATGCCAGAGACGGCAATGAAGCAGACAGATCAGTTGTCAATATGAGATATTAGTTGATTAGTTGACATACCACGCTCAGAAACCACTAAAAGCCGAGATTAATTAGATGTCAAATTATGTAAATAATGTTTTACAAAGTACACAAATACACAAACTACTGTTTACAATTGGGGGAAACAAAAAACATGTTCGTCCCTTTTCTCGTTTTTTCTTTGTACAATTTCCTGTCGTCTGGGCTGTTTCCGCTGAATTCTCATTAATACATTTTCAACATCAGTTTGTTGTTTCTCTCTTCGTCTTTCCAGCAGTATCCATTTCACATGGGCGAGGGGAATATTAGCACTTAGCAGCGAGCCGGCACTCTCGGGCTACGTATCTTGTGGTATCAACCGCTTTACTTTTGATTCATTTGCTCACAGCGCGTGTTGTAAAAACCTCTGTTTTCCTGCTCTGGCTCGCTCGCACTTATCTGACATCACTGCGGTCTGATTCAATTCCTTTCTAATCCAGTGATAGGAACTACTTTATAGCCATTTGCTGTCTCTCTCGCACCCATCTGCCCTTGTAGCCCATGATGTTTTGATCTTCGTTTGCAGGGTTCGTATCCCCTTTCCATACGTCCAGGAAAGAGGGAGGATGTTGAGCGCTGCCACAGAGTTGGCTAACTGCTGCAATCTGCCCTCTGCAGAGAAACTAAATTGACTCTTCTCGCCTTCTATTGAGTTAGTGGCCGGCTCCAGTTTCTTCCTCCTTCACTTTTGTTTCTTATGTCCTCTGTCAGGGCCTTTCTCTCTCTCACACACACACACACTCTCTCTCTCTTTCTCTCTCTCTCACACACACACAGGCACACATACTGTGTGCCATTAGCAGGCGGCTGACTTGTGAATGTCAGTGGGTTCATGATGATGGCTCGGAGAAGCACAGGCTATCTCGTGGATACTGCCTGATATTCCCTTTGGTGTGTAGTGCCCACAGGAGTGATATTACAGAACTAATGGGTTTGCTGCATTGCCTCTGCCTTGTTTCTCTGTAGATCAGAGTGTTGGCTGCTGTACAGTGTCAGAAGTAAAGTGCGCTGAAAAACACAAACGGCCGTGCCAATAGAGACTGCGCTGCCATCAGCCCACAGGAGTTAAAATCCGTACACAGGAGAGTTGCCACTGATGCCACTGAAACGACTCCAGGTAGAATACTGCCAGGCACTTAGAGCAAAGGTCAGACAGCAGCCGGATTTATCTGTGCTGTATGCTAAGAATGAATCGCCTTCTCTCCCTCTGTTTGCACTTCGCTTGGTTTGGTTTTGGTTGTTGCAGATCCGGATGAGCCAAATGGATTCAGTGATTTATCACCTGAATGTGCTGCTCAACGCTTTTATTGTGTTCGGAGGTATTAAAGAAAGCAGGAGAGAATGGTTCGAGATGTCAGAGTTAATTGATAAAAATTGACGAATGATAGTCTGCAGTTTCCGACTCTTGTACAAGCTTTGCTTTTTTTGTTTAGCTTTTTCTATGCCCTCCAATTAAAAACAAATGATCTAGATATCTCATGGTGACAGCATTCAAGATTGGAGAAACTCCCAACAGATGTAACACGGCCTCTGGCTCGATAACGGAGACAAAGCCTGAATTGGTTGTGATATTTTGTCTCAGCTCCAAGGATGTAAACAAACCTTCACTGAGTCATATTTCATTCATCACTCCCGCAGTTTATAGACCCTAAACCTGTCAGTTTATGTGTTCACGATTCAGTTTTTTCAACAACCAAACTGAATCCTTCACTTCCCCTTAGGTGTTTTTCCTTATTTTGCGGCTCAATACTTTTTTTTACTCAATACTTTCACTGATTTTGCAATAAATTCAACTAGTGAAAAACTTTCTGAACTTCAGAACAAAAACGTTTGCTTCTTAATCTCTACACACTTACATTCTGTCCATTACAGTTCTGACCTGGAATTGGACATAATTAAATTGTAAGAGTCTGTAGATTAAGTACACACACAGACAATAGCATGGCCCGTCAGTATCAACAGACAAAGGCTTGAATATGATTCAGCAGGCGATTTGACCCTGATTTACAATTCAACAACATTTATTTAAATGTATCAAAGTTTATTAAAACTAAAATATGATTTATGTATTCACCTGTGCTATAAAGTATGGTCACCACTCAAAAGTGACACCAATCTCTGCTCATCAGTTTACACTTGACCTCCACGCCACATCTTCACTAATCTTTATCTAAGATAAATCTCGTAATATCTTGATTTGTTGTCTCTTCCTTTTATCTCTGGCTGATGGATACAGAGAGCAACAATCTCTCACAGCCTTCAATAAAATCCACCATTTTACTGCAGACCTGTCGCCACTTCAGACGGTGACAACATCAAAGTGTGAGCTTTCAATCTTAACGCAGCGCACCCTCGACATAAATCTACGGTCTCGTGTGCTGCAGTATGACTGTGGACCATGTGGGGAGTGGACCGACTGAGGATCGTGTCTCCACAGAACGTTCACTGAATGAAGAGTGGGAGCTCATCCAGCATCCGTGGCTTCAGTGTCACAGCTGCATCTTGTATCAGCGTTTCCTGCGTCCTGAAACTTTCAGGCGGAGGATTAATCAAGTGTCAGCGTCTCTGAAACAGAACAACCTGCAGCTGAGTGGCAGCAGCAGCAGGCCAGAGATCGTTTAAAGCCTCAGCACCGGGAGAGCTGATGGTGCACTGAGCCCGAGGTGTGTGTGTGTGTGTGTGTGTTTCCCTGATATTAATGACTTTATCAGGGACCACAGAGCCAACTGCACTAGACTTGCTGCAGTTAAAGAGGTGAACCGTTTTCCTTAAATGAAATATGATAATCATTTGGAGGATTTTGAAATGATTCATATAAAACACTGACCTGGAGCTACTTTAAAGGACGGAGGAAACGGCTTTATTTCATGTTTAAATAAATGAGGATGGCTCCTGACACAATTAGATTTAAAAACGTATGCATGTCACTTCCCCGCTCTATCCTGTATTTCCTCTCTCTGTCTACTGCTTAATAAAGGTGCCTATGCCAAAAAAAATCTTTAAAAAATGAATTAATACGTAAATGTCTGAGTAAATACCATTCACTTGGGATAGACAGTATAGAGACAAGGCACATTTCTGAGAGATTGATAATTGATGAATCCTTGATCGTGACTTATCCAATGATTCCACTTCTGGCTTCTGAAATGTGTTGATTCGCTGCTTTAATCTGTTTTATTTGACTATAAATCGATCGCTCTTAGATTGTGAACTGTTGGCCTGACAAATGAAGTCATTGTAAGATGTCCCCCTGGGCTCTGTGCACTTATGGCAGCCAGTTTTTCATAGAGTCTTTTTTCTTTTTTTTTTATCAAAAATGATTGATGTATCCCGCTCCCCCCCCCAAAAAAAGAAAATTGATATACAAATAGTTGTATGACCTTCAGCACACTGAGTTATGAGCGATATATCCATTTCTCTGAAACATCAAAGTGACACAGTGGCATGTAGCGCTCGACTGACACTTGATTTTTAGGGCCGAAGCTGAACCGAAGTAGATAGATATCAATAAATATCAGCTGAGAAACACACATTTTAGGCGATGATTCCTCAAATCTGGTTATCAAACACTTGTGACAAAGGCAGGATATACGACAGGTTAACAATAACTTTCACTGAAGTCTTTTTTTTCAGCCTTATAATCTCTTAAAAACAACTTTTCGTACATCTACCTTTACTGTACATCGATAAAAAGATATCTTGGTTTTATAATGGCATCAATATATTTACATCATTGGCAGATAATAACAACCAACCATTGTATCGGTCTGGCTCTAGTGGCATGGAGGCAATAAAAACATAAAAATGACTGCACACTTAAAGCTGTTTTGGGGATGCCTTGTCTTATTTGTCAAGTCAGTTATACAAATCTCACATCTATGAGCCAAATTATATTCACAGCAAACATACTTTTTACCAATTTTGACACACTGCTCAACAAAGACATTACACACGAACGCTCCTTTTTTACTAAGTGTATGAAGTTTGAAATCACACACTTGCATGGATGTAAAATAAACATAGTCTTGACTCTTTAACTGACGGCTCCTCCTTCCTTAAAAGGTGCACAAAGTGGTTTTTGGGGAGGAAATTTTAGTAGAAATGTCTTTTTGACTGATTTTTCAATGCCTAAATAAACTAATTACATTAAATCTCTTTGTCTTCATGAGTGAATAAACAAACTGATGTTTAAGGAAAACACAATTTCATACTGCTCGACTTGGTCTATATGTGGCGGACCCTGCCACCTGTGTAGCTTCAAACAGGGTTCTTGAGAGCTTCTTATCCTCTGAGAATAGCTTGTTTACTCACTTATGGAAGCAGTAAATATTGCAGAGTTTGTATCATTACCTCATAAATATTGTACATATTAATATTAAGTTTGCATTATTTCTCCAAAATATGGTGCCCCTTTAATGTCAGATTTAGACATGTTCATCAGAATGTCGTCAATTCATCACATTAACAATCATTCACTCATTGATCCATACTGCCCAGAATACACTTACACTTACAGAATATTTTATTCATTTGTTTTTTTTAAAATAAATGCACATTTTAATAAAGCAACACTCACCATGATGGAGTACACCAGTGCGACGATGCTGACGGGCCAGACGGGGCAGAAGCAGGACAGGATGACGAGGATGAGGTAATCCTTGGGCTTCGGGGTCTCCTGGACGGTAGCGTTCCCGGTGGAGGAGCGGCTCAGGCTCACCTTGGAGGGGGAGAGGGGGGCGGCAGCGGCCAGCTGCCCGGCGGAACCCGACCTCAGGGCGACGCTGTGGCCGTTCTGGTCGGCCTCCGGGCCCTTGTCGCTGTCCATGTTGACCGCGAAGGAGGAGGACAAGGAGGTGGTCATCTTCACCCCGTTGCCTCCGGGCTCGGCGGTCAGCGCCAGGAGTTTCTCCGTCTCCTGGGCGTCTGCGGGCGGAGCGCCTCCTCCACCCTCACCCAAGTTGGACTTGAGGAAGTCGGTGTCCGTGTTGATGGCCATGCTTAAGTTCTCAGTCGCGTCAAATCAGATCAGAAAAAAGTGTTACTTTGAAAATAATCTTAAAATGGTTTAAGGACACACCGACATCCCATAATAACTTTTCACAACTACTCTTTTTAAGGTGTGGTGGAGGTGGAGGGGGAAATTAGACTATCTGAAAGGGTGATGCAGAAAAACTCAGCACCAATCCCCTTAAAAAAAAGAAAGGGAAGATTCGAATCAGAGAGGAGATGAAGAAATTCCTGTAGATATCATTCCTGCTCCTCGGTCACCTTTTCCCTTCACCTCCCTTCACGTCGGCTCACGTCCCGCAGGGGGGCTCGGATCAGACAAGCTCCCCTCCTCTGTCAGACACCCGGGGAGGACCAGACCACTCAGAGGAGCTCCTGTCGCCGCCTTCATCCAGTCCCAACACTTTCCCCTCTTCAGTCCGTCTTGCTAGTTGGAAAGTGGCCCCGAAAAAACTCTTCAGTGTGCTTTTTTAAACGGCCAGCAAGTTGTAGTGAAGCGTCTCCGTCAGAGAGGACCAGACCAGCACATGAGACACTTTCTCCTCGTCTGCTCCGCTCTGTCTGTCCTCCAGCCGCAGCAGCGCCGCTCTGCTCAACTTGGGACAACTCAAGTTACCTGGCAACAAGCAGGGCACTTCCGGTCAGGGAACACAAAATAAAAGCGCCACAACACATTCTAATGAACAAATATTACTTATGTTAAATTAAAATGTGATTATTCTTTTGTTTTTTCTTTCTTGCTTTTTTTTCTTCTTTTTTTTTATTTTTACAAAATGCCTAAATAACGTATAAAGAAAAAATAAATAGCCTAGATCTTTTTAAATACAGGAATGGTCTTGGGCACAGGGATGAACAGGCAGGCTAAGAAATGAAGTCTGATATATCATGAGATAGGATTAAATTTTTTCAATTGTAAGCTTAGTCACAATACACCTATGTACAATATCAAATAAATATAAGATATTAATCTAAGTGACACTCTAAATTACTTTAAAATAAAGGTAATATATATGTAATAAATTGCACTTTGAATTTAACTTGCCCAACACTGGTTATTAGACTATATTATTATTATTATTATTATTATTATTATTATTATTATTATTATAAAATGAAACGGTATGAAATTGTGTTTTCCTTAAATTTCGTTTGAATATCCAATTTATCTAGCCATGAAGCAAATCAGTCATAAAGATCTTTCTCCTCTGATTAAAATGAATTTCCCTAAACTACATAATGCACCTTCCAACACTCAACACTAAAGTAAGCCTGGCATACATGAACGGGAACATTTTTAATTTGATAGTGAGTGAGAAAGGAATCAGTGTAACTATAAAGCAAAGACTGAAGAGTAAAAGGAGCAGACAAGAAACAAAACGCCACGATTCGCCTCCTTCCAGATTCTCACATTAATAGGTTTTTAATTTGAAAACTCCATCGTCGTACTGCCGGTAAGAAATTGGCTTTCTTTGACTAACTTGATGCATCTCCCGATGGAGCAGGGCAGTCTGGCGCGGAGCCCCCTCCATCTCCCCCCTCCTCCTCCTCCTTCTCCTCCTCCCCCTTCTCCTCCTCCTCCTCAACATCAGCACCAGTGGTTTATGGAGGTGAGCCAGCGGCGCTTTGTGCTGCTATGCAGAATCTGGTCCGGGACAACAATGGTTTCTAATGGCACAGCCCGACATCATAAATCAACTCTCTCTGCGTCAGTTTTCCAAATAGCGTAATGGACATTTTCAGGTGTGAAGACAAAGAAAATGTTTGACTGGATCTGAAAAAGGTACAATTTGTCTTTTAAATGCAGTCTTTGAAAACAACAACAACAACAGCACAGTTTTAAGTCCCTCTGTCCACCTGCCTCAGATCAGATGAGCCACGGCTGCATTAGTGAGGATGGAGGCTGTATGACTTGAATGTTTAATCACGATCCTCTGTGTTTTTTTTTCTCCCTGTGATCTGCTCTTATTGATTTTCCTCATCATTAGACTGGTGCATTACCATCAGCCTCATTTCCCAGAGTGACTGCTACACAGCACTGTGACCCGGGCGGGGTGGGGTGGATGGGGGAGGCAGTGCAGTGATAAGTGGGGATTCCCTGAATGAAACTGACCTCCCTCTGTGATGTCATAATACTGTTGATCTAATATTTTATTGAAGTGCAGTCAGATGTGTTTTAGCATTTCTCAGTGTGAGTCAGATCTCATGTCTCCGCTCTTTCCTCGCTGTCAAACTTTGTCCCTCCCTCCTCTGTGTTAAACAAAGGAAGGAAGCAACACGGCTTGTTTATTTGTATGTGCCCCCATACTCTTCAGACTCTACAGACTCAGGATCAGTTCTCCAGCAGGGTTCAGCTAGGCGCAGAGGAATAATTGTAGTCAGAGCTCCACCTTGTGGGAGGGCAGTGTGCCTGCAAGCTTTAGAAAACTGACTTGGTTTTGATTTGATTTTTCACAAGGGTAGGTCAATCTTTAGCCCGCACCTTTAAGGTCAATAAACCCTTTATTATTATTTGTGTTTATTTATTTCTATAGTCTCAGTTTTTGAAAATTGTTGATAATAATCATACCTGTTTAAAGGGTTACTTTGTAGTTTTGAGGATGAGATCAAGCTTAGGATTTTAACATATTGACATATTGATTTTTTCCATAAATGAATAAACGCGTTGTTCTCAGAGTAAAATAAGGTCCCCAGAACACTGTTTGTGGAGTCTGCCACATATGAACAAAGTAAAACAATATGAAATTGTGTTTGTTTATTCACTTTATTCAGTCATGAAAACATGAAATCAGTCATGTTTATTTAATTTGTTTGGCATAAAAAAATCAGTCCATGAAGATTCTTCCCCAAAACTACATAGTGCACCTTTAACAACAACATAGCCACTGCTTCATTATTTCAAAATCATCTAGGGAAAATAGTGGCAACGTGTGACATGTATGAAAGAACTACAATGATGGCGGTGCCACTCGCTCACATAACATCTGGTTCAGCGTATTTAAACACAGTTTGTTACTGGCCATCGATAAGGGATATATGGAGGATTTCTGCTTTATGACAGGAAATATTTCAAAACAATACAAAAAATCAGAGCAGTAGTAAAGAAATCATTAGCCGTTTTGGGAAATGTTCTTATTTGCTTTTTTTTCGAGAGCTACATAAAAAAAAAAATACCTCTCTCACATCTGCGCGGTACATTTGAAACTACAGCCAGCAGCCAACTAGCTTAAGTTAGCATAAATGCTCGAAACGAAGGAAAGAAGCCCAGAATGCTCTGTAATACAGAAATAAAGATAGCCATTGAATAAAATGACAGATTGCTCTGAATTTGCACAATGTTGGAAAGTACAAATTGCTTTTTTTAAAATTCGCTTTAATGCAGAAATGTTACATATAACATCTTGAACAACTCCACTCTTCCTCTCTGATCCTCTGTCCTCTGCCTCAGTCTCTCCCCATCAGAACATGCCCTTGTACTTGTCCTTGTCCTCCTGGTTCTTCTCTTCCATGCGCATGTTCAGCACAGCCAGCTCTTTCTTCACGGCCTTCTTCATGCCCGGGTCCAGGTCCAGCACCCTGCTGAAGTCCTGCCGGGCCTCCGCCTCGTTCCACACTTCCACGTGGGCCTTGCCTCGCAGGAAGAAGGCCTTCGCTGCACCTGGAGGACATAATACAAACACATACATGTTTGACAGCAGCCGCTCATGTGAGGGACATCTATAGTTGTGTAGCTGTATAGTGTGTCTTTTACAGCTTGCTTAGATTCACATGTGCATCCATGAAAACCTTTTATAGGG
>CAEMYA010000018.1:7033046-7046303 GCA_903131615.1 Diplodus sargus | reverse complement strand
CACACACACACACACACACACACACACACACACACACACACACACACACACACACACACACACACACACAGCCCAGCCCAGCTTATTAAAGGCAGAATAAACTGTGAGGCTTTAATGCTTACGCAGTGTGACAGTCTCTCACACTCATACATAGAACCGTCTGTCTGGAATGTGATTATCTACTCAACAAAGAAAACTTCTTTCTGCTTAAAATGTCCACACGACCCCCCCCATCATCAGCTGTGTCGGTGTCCGACCTGGGTGCTGGTTGATGATGTCGCTGGTGTGTTCGATGACCTCGTAGTACTCTTCCATGCGCATCAGACACTGGCAGTAGTTGAGCGTTAAGGTGTTGGCCATCTTCTCCAGCTTCAGCCACGGGACCTCCCACGCTTTCTCCTGAAGGCGAAAGCAGTTCAGATCGACGTCCGTTGTGTAGAAGTGAATACATTTCTGTTTTTCGAGACACTCACCTTGGTCTGAATGTTCTTGATGCAGATGATGGCCTCTTTGTACTTCTGTGTGGCCTCTTGGTAGTTCCCTTGTTTGTAAAACTTGTTCCCCTGGCCGTGCAGGACAGGGACGGCCTTCAGCCTCTCCTCATCACTCATGGCCCACGTCTCCCTGTTGTACTCACTGGGCTGCTGCACCTGTCAGTCACACACACACACACACACACACACACACACACACACACACACATACATGGGAGTTACATACTTACATACACATACTTCAGTTTTCTAAAGATCCGCGTGGACGTCTCTGTCCTCTCTCACCTTGATCAGCTCCAGGACAAAGAAGAGGGGTTTCGGCTCCTTCATCAGCTCGTCCAGGTCGTCGTAGCCCAGGCTGTGGTAGGCGAACATGTTGGCCATGCCGCACGTGTGGATGTGCCAGTCGACCGGGTCTTTGCCCTCCGCGATGCGCCTCATACTCTTTGCAACAAGCGGATAAACGCCAGTGTGCTGACAAGGAGAGAGGAGTTAGAATTTAAAAGAGAGTCACAGAAGTAGAACGCCCGCACAATGAGCATCTTGGGTATTCTTGCTTTCAATATCACATATTACATAATACATAATACATTTTGTTAGTTTGAATCAGTGGATAAGCAAGAAAAGAATATGTCTTATACCTAGGCCTGCTCGGTCAAGAGTAACAGATATAAAGAGTGATGTAGACCGTACTGTACTCATACTCACCCTCCACAGGAAATCTGATTCATTTCACATTAAATATGTTAAAGATTCATTGTAATCTAAACTGACTTGCTTCACATTATCTCCGGTCTAATTCCTCCTTCGACATGCCGACTTTGCCCTCCTCTGGATGGGAGTAACACTGCACACCGTATGCAAGGGGACCGTGTGGTGCGGCCATGTTGTTCAGAGGGGTGAATAGGCGCTCTAAGCCCCATCACATCTAATCAGAGTGGAGGGGAGTCAGTGGTGCTGATTCAGCAGGAATCAGAGCCGATTAGGGAAAAGTGAGGCTGCCGCAGATTAATGACAGTATGCCTCAACCCATCTGTCTCCGACACACACACAGAACCACACACACACACACAGAAACACAGACCAGACATAACAAATTATAGCTTACATAAGACGCACATACTTTAACAGATATTCAGAGGAAGTGTTTTTGCTTCCTAACACCTGCCTCTGATACGGGGGCATGTACGTGTCTGTTGACCAGGTATCTGCACGAGACAGCAGCTTTTATATCAGGAAGAGGACACGCACAGACACTGTTCGCAAGACAAAACATTACGCATACAGGGACAAATATGCAGGGAATTCAAAGGGACAGTAAACTGAAAAGTGAATCAGACGTCCCTGAGACAGTGTTTTTCAATATGTGAATGTTTGTTATAAAGCACGCGTGTTATTATTCTGTGAGTGTTTCCACTTCGGCCCGTTTAAAAGAAGTTGCGAAGACCCCAGTCTGCTCTGTGTCAGCTCTGTGTCAGAGGAGAGTTGAATATATTGTGATTTTTGTCTGGGCTTTAAATGTACAATGTATGTAACCGGCACTGATTAGATGTAACTAAGTAGATTTACTCAAGTACCGCACTTTTTGAGGTACTTGTACCCAGGTTTGGGAGGTTTACCTGTAAAGTGTATTCCAATAAAGTTTGCCTGTTAAAAAAATGTAGTATCACAATAATAAAGTACTGTACCTTGAACGTGTAACTTTCTGCTAGTTTTTGATGACCTCAATACCAAACATATGCAAATAAATATGAAAATACTTTTATTCAATCTTAATACACAAGTGCATATTATGTATTTGGTTTCACTCAGGACCAGAGTGATGTTGGGTGAGACACGCAAAGTGTTGTCGTGAAGAATGTATCTGTAATCTAACTACATATTTACTTCTGTAAGCGGAATGGAATACAGTTATCTTTTTGTTGTATCCTCCATCATCCATTATGTAATCCTGCTCCTTATAGTTTATTACTCGCCAAGCCTGCTTTAACCTCTCTTTAGTATTTCTGTTTTCTCCGACTTCTTTGGATTCTGGAAGCAAATATTGTACTTTTAATCCATTAAATGTATTTGATAACATTTAGCTACTAGTTATTTTGTAGATTAAATGTTGCACTAGAAGTAGTACATTTTTAAATTCAATTTGTTTTATCTGCAGTCTAATCACAAAAAATTCTGAATATGGGAGCCAATGATTGATCAGGTCAATAATAGGTCGACCTCTAGTATACATTATATGCTTACAAAAAATAGATATGATACTTGGTACATTTAGACTTTAACTCGTTCACATGGGTGACACTGTTTATACTTTTACTCAAGGGTGACTTTTGGGTACTTTTCATAACACTGTTGACTGAAGCATGAAACTTGATGTGTTTTTGTAATGCTTGTTTAACCTCCACATCAGCAGCGTGACGTCACTCTGTACAAAGTGAACAATCAAAGCTCTCAGAAGAGACCCTGATGTACTGTGCTTTCAGATAAAATGAAGGCAACACAGCAGCAAACTAAAACACAAAGCAGCTGGCGCTTGTTAACATTTTTCTTTTAACACTCACAATGGTGTCACACCAGAATTCAGCCACCTCCCCGATCCTCATGGAGGACAGCAGGGTCTCCCAGATATCCAGTTTAAACATGTTGCCGACCACAACCTCCATGGGCGTTCCCACCACTTTGCTGTCGTCTATCACTGTACGATCATCATCACACAGCTGGGTGCGGAAGTGGAAGGTCACCTGGAGACAAAAAGACATCAGTGACAAAAGGACTGTGGAGTCAGATGATGGAATATGAACCTGTGCTTATTGACTTTGTTTTTATATGAAGCTAGACTCAGATATTGTGTATGTATGTAATCTTGATTGTATCTTCATGTTTTTTACTTATACCAGCTAAATTATTTAATCAAATATATGTGCATATGATTATGCATGTCCAGCACTACTGTATATCAAGAAAACCTCCAGCATGGACGTTATGATTTCGTCTGTGTCCATTTGTTGGTTGGTTGTTTTGTCAACAGGATTACCCAAAAACTACTGATTTCCATGAAAACTTGTTGCAGGATGGGTCTTGGACAGGAATAGAAGAAACAATTGGTGGTGATCCGGATAAAAGGACAGATCCAGGATTTTTTTTCTGACTTTCTTAATCATACCTCAGGGAATAATGCACGGATCTTGATGTAGATTGATGCAAAAATGATTTTGCTTTGTTTTCAACGTATTGCTGTTTTATTCCAAGAGCAGCTTATTACTTTTCACAGTGTGATCTGACATGTAAAAGATAGGCAGGATTTATTTTTTTTTCTACACAAAGCTGGCTTGTTAATAAGCTGGACATAAATTGGGGAAAAGTACTCACAACACTTTTGGCAGCTTTAGAAATGGGCGATGACTCTTTCAACACAAGGCAGTTAAAGTGACTTAATAGCTGGTGCGTGAAATGCAGGTAATCACAAACACAATGAAATGAAATTGCATAAGGGAAAGTGCGGTCTCGAGCCAATACTCGCTGATAGACAATGTGTAACATGTTGCAACAGGGGGAGTAAACACAAATGAACATCGGTCTCAACAAAAAAATGCTGTGCCAGCAGCTTCTCGCAGCTCAGTTATTCAACAGGGCAGACAGACAGGAGGATAGGCAGGCACGCCGAGGTTGAATGGTTGTATAACGTCCAAGGGAAGTGAAACCATTAAACAGAACTGGGTGTGCACTGTGTTGCTTTCATGAGCTCCTTCCATAATTCATGATAACGGCGGCCTCGTATACAGCGCCAGTATAAGTGAAGGCCGATTTTATAAGCCTGGGATGATGTCGAACACGATTAGGCAACCTTCAGGAGCAGTCAGGAGTAGATTTCCAATAAATATGACATTTTTCAAAACAGTTAATCTCTCAAAGAAGTCGAAGCTTTCCTCCTCTAAGAAAAACACACACAGGTTATACAACAGGGTTCTTAAGGTTAGACTTTTTTTGCAAACCTGATGCAGATGTTTCAGAGGGTATTGATTAATCTCTGAAAAAATGTTGTTATCATTAAAGGGGCATTGAGTGATTTATGTCCTCTATCAACCTCTACTGGCTGCCAGTGGGAATTGCGACAACATGAACGTGCCTCTCTTCATCCACTCTGTTCAGTTGAAATGGCTTAAAAGTGGCGCAAATTATTAGAAAAATGTAATCCATAAATCTCAAGTAATTAAGTCATGCATACTGAACAAAAAAAAGCCATTCAAACCCGTACAGAATACATCATGGTCTGTGTGCATATTTAGAACAGATATTCTCTAAAATGTGTCCAAAAGAAAGACCATACAAAAATGATTTTGATTGTCTGAAGAATCGCACGCCTTAGTCTATAACTGATAGAGAGGTTATTTAAAAGTCTAATCAATACAAATAAAGACACATTTGGTGTCAGACAATGTAAATAAAGCAGTGAAGGCCTGCGTTACCTTTGTCCCCGTCATGAGTTTTGGGATGACTCCATTCCCTCCATGCAGAATGGTTTTCTTGATTCCCTCTAAACCCAGCAGCATCGTATCCTGCATGTCCGACATCTTTGTTCCTTTATTGATATGGGTCACCTCACATTACCATGCATATATATATCTTATGAGTAGGTCTGTCTGTGTGTTGTGTGGAGTACAACGCATGTAAAAAGGTGCGGATGACTCGAGGTAGTGTTCCTGGTGGATTAGGTTAGGATAGGGATAATGAGATTAGAAACTTCTCCTTACGTTTCATCATCCCTCATCATCAGCACTTTCCCTGAATGCTGTCAGACCACAGAAACATCCAGAAAGGAGGAGAAACAGAGTCAGAATGGAACAAACGTGAAGTGGATTCACTTTCTTGTACAATTTGCCTTAAACATTGACTTTAAGTATTTTAATTGTGCATAAAATTTACAATTTAATTATATTCCATAAGTGAACGTCAGATGCAATAATTTCAATGTGAAGTTTTTCATCTTGAGTCTTTGTGAATAAATTACATTTCCAGGTGATATTTAATAAAGGAGACAGAATAACCCAATTCTATGTGTTATACTTGAATATCAAACTCTAAAATAACACATTATGTTTATACAGAACTTCCCTTCAAAGAGGCAATGTGTAAGAATTTTGGTTAAAAAAGTTGAAATTAAACTAAAATTATCAACAGAGTATGAATTAATAGCAGTTGTGACATTATGATGTCTGTGTATCGTGTTGCAGGGATATCTACTGAAGTTAGCATGCTAACCAGCTAGCCTCAGCCTGTTCGAGTCCAAAGCTCCTGTCCTAGTGGTATAAATGCTAACACTGCTCTGCTTCCGAGACCCCGAACTCCCAGTCCGGACCGCTAACTGCACGGCTAACTGAGCTAACAAGCTAAGGTAGCTAGTGTTAACAGCAGTTAGTGGTAAAACTGGTGATATGCTGCGCTCTATTTGTTCTAAGTATGAATTGGTGGTCAATTCATCTTTAAAGTAACAGTTTTAAGCACATTTTTATTATCTTTTCATTCTATAGTTTTTTTTTTTATGTTGTTGTTGTCTGAGATGTACATATAAATGTTTGTGGGGGTCATGAATCCAACCCCTGACTATTCCCTGAGACCAGACTGAATGTGTGTGTGTGTGTGTGTGTGTGTGTTTCATAGAGAAAGAAAGTATGAGAAAGAGAGAAAACAAACACAAATATGTCTGTGAGAGTAAGGACATGGTTTCCATTCCAGAGGAAATTTCCTGGATTTATGTGGATGTGGTGATCTGAACAACGCCGAGAATACTGAGAAACGGTGGAGCAGACAATTACTGTATGGACTCCTTGACCTTGTCTATTAAACATCTGTCTCCCATCTGGGCAGCGTGTATATATGTGTGTGTGTGTGTGTGTGTGTGTGTGTGTGTGTGTGTGTGTGTGTGTGTGTGTGTGTGTGTCTGTGTATGTGTGTGTGTGTGTGTGTGTGTCTAATCCAAGGCTCCTGTAGTGTTTGCTAACAAAGTCTGCAAGCAGTTTGAGGGGGCAATTATTCTCAAACATTACCCAGTGTTAATGCTTTATTCCCTACTAATTGCACAAATAGAAAACCCCATAACTGAACCTTGGCAGCGCTCACAATTGTATAACTTTACAGCTCTGTGTTTCCTCTGTGAAGCAATGTGGAGGGATATTTCATCATGAATTATCAGGCAAGGCTGCTTTCTTATCTCTACTCAAATAAGTCCTCTATATCCCTGGAAAGTGCTGCAATGTACTGTCAAGTTTGCCTTTTTTTTTCCACTGATGTGACAAACAGGATTGGGCAACAGTTTGGTATGTACTTGGCAGCTCTCCAGGCACAGGCAGTGAACAGATTGTACGCTCTCTTGTGGAGGAGGTAGGCAGTGCAGCAGGAGTCGGCCCCTTCTGTTCTTGATCACGTCGGGCCCAATGATGAGACGTTTATGTGTGATATTGGGAACACAAGTTGTGCCCATGTAGAGGTGGCAGCAGGGTGAGCTGGAGGATTCGTGAGCAGTATCATTGTGATATCAATAAGTGTGGCTACATGGACAATAATTCCTCAGTCCGACTGAATTAATTCTGATTAACGATTCCAGTTTAACTGTTTTATTGACGCTAAATATCCGACAAAATGTGAGTTTCTATTCCCCAAAGCATTCAGTCAGAACTTCTTTGATGTGTCACTTGCTGTGAGAAATACAGGAAGATTAATAATGATAATCGTTTTTTTGTTGAGTTATTGAGACTCATTCAGTCATTCACACAACGACAGCTATGACTTTATTTATAACATTTGTTGAATTTACAAGAAGGTCAAATAATTCAGAATTTGTCAGAGAAAGCGTTTCACAAAGATTAGATGTCTCCTAACTCAACAACTCGCAACATTGAGAGATTTTATGGGGGAATTCCTCTCCCTCTTCATCTCCTTGCGGGTGTCGCCTGCAGTTGCCGTGGCTGCAGCCTGTAGGCGTTTCATGTTTGCTGTCTGCTGTAATGCAAGACATTTTCAACTTCGGTGTGCATTGTTGTTACTGAGGATAACTAAGTTATCCTGGCCATTCAAATAAAGACAAAAAAGCATGAATGTCGCCGAATGAATGAATGACTGCCTTCCTGCGTTCTTGCCAAGGAGAACCAGAGGAGGTTATTATGTGCGATTATATGTATATTTGTCTACTGAAGAGATTTTCAAAGGTTTACACCACCCCTCTCCATCCGATCGAACATTAAATCGCTGTGGATTGAGGTGGTTTCATGAGAGATTTTTAAGGTCCATGTTAACGCTGCCATTAACCGCATGCTTGAATAATTCAAAGAAGAGGTAAACTGCTTCTCCTCTCTCTGGATTTTCCTCCTCCGTGCTTCTCTGTGGGAAAATTGGGCATATGGTGGGTTTGCTTTTCTTGGACGACAGGTTTGCGTTGCTATAGTTACATCCTTTTACATAATTACCATATCTGTGAGTTAAATATAAAAATTAAACGGCGTGATTAATCTTCATCGTAGGACCTTTGTCTGTTATCACACACCTGAAAGATGAGGTTGCTGTGCTGAATCATGGTCTCGGTTTGATTATTTAAAGTTGTGTCCTCCACTCTGGTCATTTTACCTCCCACCAGTGAGGGGAGGGAGAGCCACAATCCATCCAACCTGTTGGAAAGGTAACCACTTGGTGTGCGTTGTAACACAGGCTTTGTGTCAGAGTGACTCATATTGTTTGCGTCACACCGCCTACACCTTTCTCTGCCGCTCTGCCTGTGCGCGTCTGGGTGCATGTGTGTGTGCGTATGCATGCATGCACAGCTAAGGTTTGCTGCATATACACTGCAGCGTGGGAAATCCAATGTGCCAGTTTGCTTTGAGAACAGGTTCAGCTACAAGCGGTCGTTCCAGCGGGAGGTGCACCTCCGTCTCCATCATGTTTAGCCCTGCTGGAAACCTGTCGCCTGATGCATTAGTTCCACTTTCAGCAAGTCATACTCTATTTCTGGAAAGTACAGTCATGGATTTCCTGGGGAGGAGCCGTTCCCTGTGTAAGAGCCATTCATTCATATACATAATGCTCAGGGGAGGGCTCCTTCCATGACGCACAACATATACGCACATAGCATAATGTTATGGATGTGTAAACCTTTTGTGCTACTGCTGTGGGAAATGAGGCTCGGAGCGGGCGAGGGAGAGAACAAGGTGGGGGGAGGAGAGAGAGAGGGAGAGAGAGAGAGAGAGGGAGAGAAACAGACAGGGAATATTTCCTTCTCTCTCTGCTTGTCTGATTGACACAGAGCTGACACAGCAGATCTGAAAGGCAGAGGATCATGCCAAAAGAGCAGAGGGAGGGTCACGATGCAGGGCTGCAAGGTCTCACACACACACACACACACACACACACACACGCGCGCGCGCACACACACACACACACACACACACACACACACACACACACACACACGTGCAATGTGAAAAGTTTGCCTTACATAGCACTGAGATTAGGATTTTGCGATGAAATTGGGATTCTCATGGTTGTTCTTTTGCTTTGGACAGTAGGCAGGCTGTTAGTGGTATCCATGTTGCTAACACTTGGAAAAGTAATACCACAGGGGACGCTGGGGGGTGAGAATTTTAAAATTGTCTGTTACCGCTTTGAGTAAATATAGTTGGTTATACTTAAAATTGCAGAACATGATTTTTTTTGCAACATTGACATAGACTGTTTCCTTCTTGTAATCTCATGTGTGATGGGGTACTTTTTTCTCATGGAACATATAAAACTTACTTAGTAACTAGCTGACTAACAGAGCAACATTATAATTCAGTTGGAGACAGGTTTTCTGATGTATGATAATCGACTGGCTTTTTGCACTTTTTGGGTCTCCACCAACCCCTGAGAGAAATATCTCTCACTGCTTAATGCTCCACTGTATTCTCTATGTTCAAATGATCTGCCCATCCTCTCTCCTTTAAAATATTTCACAATCTGACTGTGAAATACCTCATAACAACCTTTGTGCAATACTTCCTACACCTTTTCACTGCCTCATACATCAACTCACCTGTTCATTTTTTTCTGTGCAATGCTGTCATTTGAAACATTTATGCAGCATTTATTTATACTGTGAACTACAGTCTGCTATTACATACTGCAAAATTAGTCAATATTGTCTCCATTGTAGTTACAGTGTAGTAAAAGGAACATATCTAGCATCTCAATTCCAAGTTGCACATATTATAGTTTTTTTTTTTTTTTTTCTCAATTGATCACTTGTTAATATTATTTCTACTTACTCTTACTTCTTATTGTTGTCACTATTCATATGCGTTCTATTCTAAAAGGAGCCACTGCAACACACCAATCTCCCCTCAGGGGTCAATAAAGTATTTCTGATTCTGAATCTGATAAAAGTCACACCTTCTCCCTTCAGGCCAGCGGCATCAGTATGTAGTGTTAACGTGTGGAACAAAAAGGCGTAGCAATTCTTCCACACCAGCTGCTTTGTAATCATGAAAAAAATAATTATCAGTCGTAGGTACTTCCCTGTACTGCACTGTTCTATGACACTAACTGACTTTCAGGAACAGTAAAGAAACGCCAACTCAACCATCATGTGTGCATGCACACACATTTAAATATGTTTCTCTTCTTATCGAGAGTCGTCCCGTCAGGTTTTCATTTCGGTATGTTGTGGTTGAGTCACTGAACGCCATTCGATGGTTTGCCATTAGTCACAGGCAATGACGCTTGTTGGAACAGGTGAAGAAACTGAGTGACAGCTGCACAACTGTACCAACTCCTACAAGTCATGTCAGAAACACGAGACAAACTCAACCTCCCAGTTCAACCGTCAACCGTTTATTGTCTGTATGATTTAACATATAATTCTTCTATGTCTTTTTGTAATTATATTTTACCAATAAAAATGGGGGAAAAAGCTGTCGAGGTGAACAACAAAATGCAGTTCCTTATCTAAAAAGACAAACCAGTGAAGGACATCATCAGACAAGTACATGAAATAATGTTTTAAGTCAATATCTATTAAGCAAGTTAGCATTTTCTTCTTTTTTCTTCCAATTACAGCTTTTTGATGTCACCGTCATATGAGGCAGTGCATTAATAAACTGTACAAAAATATGACACATTCAAATTTGTCCAAATCAACAGAATTAGTGCACAAGCTAACTAATTAGTGATGTGCTAAGCAGGGTAAACGTCCAGATTTCAACACACTGTGTCATTCATAAGGGCGTCTGAAAAAACAAACAAACATGATGAATGAGAACAATAAAATGTGTTCTTTCTTACTCTTCTACTCCACTGGATTAGGAAGTGAAATTCGTAAGATTTCCAGTCCATCCCTCATATTTCCTCCAAAGATTTGAAAAGGATAAGTGAGATGGCAGCAGTTCAATCAAGCCAGTCATATCCTCCAGGCTCAGGGGATTTCGTAGTTGGATCTTCAGTTCAACTTTTTAAACTGTGCGTATGGCTTATTTATCACAGTGACCAAAATGGATCAAAGCTGTGCACACAACTTCCATTCAGTGATTACAGATGTCAGTGGAATTCGAACAATCACCTGCTCGGCTAAGCTCCGAACAACGTGTCGGACAAGTTACTGGTAAATGAGACTCTTCTGGTCCTTGTCGGTATGTGTCCACGTCATTATATCTACAGCATTCATAGTACAGGTGTTTGTGATAAGTCATGTTCCACTTGCACATATTTCCTTGTAGGTCACAGAGCTGAAAGCATTGCATAACAAAGTTCAAAACAGGTTTCTACCACCGGATTAACAAACACAACAAAATAGATTATTTACCACTGACTGTATAAAATGTGGCTGGAAGTTCTGGATATGAAAAGTGATGATGATGATAGTTATTGATAATAGCTTTATTTCGGTTACAATATAAAATACTTAAATTATGTGCAATCAACTGGCAAATATTACCATACAGACTTCCACTCAACATTTTCTCACAACAAATAAAAAAAAAAAAAAGTGAAGCCAATGCAGAAGTGCTTTAAAATGCCATTCTTTCTCATGAGCAGGAGGCAACTCTACTGGTTTCAAAAAGAAGTGTGATTGTATGTAAGCTCATGATTACCTTTTAATTACATCATTACCTTACCTTTCACTTGGGCTAAACTGACCGTAGCCAGAATAAATTTAGCCTGGCACGCTGGCAAGAATGCAATGTATGTTTTATTAATTTTCAGCTGAAATGACTTTTTTTAGGACACACTTTGTTTCTTGCTGTTTGCTTACTAACATAAAAAAGAATCGAAGGCGGCTTCGTGTGATAATTGGCTAGCTTTCGCTTTCCTGCAAGAGTGAATTTTTTTTTAATTATTTGAACACATAACAATTCCTAAATTGCATTGAATAGTTTCAGATAAACCATTTGTTATAACATGAGTGTTGGTTGTGCTAGGAGTGTTGTGGGGGCCACAAACAAAATCTTTGTTTAGACCCACCAAATCCAAGCTCCATCCCTGCTCAGGAGATTGTTCCTAATGACTTTGTGGTCTTAATTGCTAGTTTCTGGCCTTCTTCTATGCGGCATGATGTTCATTCAGTAAATGATGGTCCCACTGAGAGCAAAATACAAAAGAATAAAGGAGGGTGTGTTTAAGGGTGTGTCTACCTTGTGACAAGTCCTTACCAAGGTGACCTACTCTCTGATCCAAACTTGATCACTTCTGGCAAAAAAACCGCCAAACAAAACAAAAAAACAAAACAAGAAGGGAAGTGGCTGTAATGCTAAACTCAGGGCTTCAAAGCAATAGTCAACAAATCGCTGTAGGTTTACATTTACTGTATATGTAGAATAGATATATCAGTGTTTCCAAATACAACCAACAGTGAAATCCACTCTCATCCCTGTGTGAATTCAAGGTATTCATGCAGAGGAGCACAACACTGACATGTGCAAAACAGCCTACAAGCCCAAGCATGAAAGGTCAGAGGTCAGAGACTCTGTACTGGTCAGAGACCACTGAGACGGAGCACACTGCAGTACCTCTTCTGGCCAATAGAAGGGCTGCTGGATAGCTCATAATGTGTGTGTTTGTTTGTGTGTTTGTATGTGTGAGTGTGTGTGTGTGTTTGTGTGTGCTGTAGCTGTCCTGACTTGCAAAAATTCAGCCTGCACTGAAGTCCTGTGAAGTCATGCAGTGGGCAACGACAGGCGGGAAGTTTCTGGAATTACACATTAGCTCAGATTCCCAAGGTGTGCACATCAATTGTAGATCTTAAATTACCTACAGGTTTTACTCGATGCCATGCCCGTGGAGGGAGATTGTAAATACTCAGCTCACTAACTGGTTATTTCCTTTAGCATTCTATGGGCTGTAATCTTTTAGCCTGTGCACAAGGATTGTTTTGCTCTGATATTCACGGCTCCGTCCTAATCCCCGCTCTCGTCAGAGCTGCTGGCCTTTGGCTCTGCGGCTCTTCCCCAGCCACAGCTTCCCCCTGACCGGGCCCCTGCCGTCCTGCTCTGCGCCTGGCCCCGACCTTTAGCTACATACCAGAACACATAGCAGCCAGGACAAAGGGCAAACGCACACGGCGCATAAACACGCTCATACAGTACATACCGGCTCTGTGTTTCTTATGCACACACTAATGCAAAGGTGCCCGCTGAGGCACAGGAAATATTGGATTGAGGTCTGTGATGTGCAACAAGAGGGGGATATAACTTTAACGGAACACACACACACACACACACACACACACACACACACACACACACAC
>CAEMYA010000018.1:7016688-7031128 GCA_903131615.1 Diplodus sargus | reverse complement strand
TTTTTTGCCATGAGGTCAACCGGTTACAAAATCCTGCCAGTGCTTTCCGTCACAACTCATTGTTTAAAGTAGTCCTGTTCTGTGATGAAGCTATGTGATGGTACCGTATTGACCTTTTCTGCCGGGGCCGGCGGAGATATGAGAGGGGGGAAGTAAGATATTGAATGCGATTGAAGTGCAGCCAACAGAGAGCGTCAGGATCGACCTGAGTATTTCCCCCAACAAGCTGGTCTAATCTGCTGGTTGGACCGGGCCAAGGGATTAAACGGGTGCTGTTCAGGGGCCATCCTGTCTGACCTCAATACACTTAACCTGGCCCAGTCCTTAAGATAAATCGTCTACCTGTTTGGGAGCAGATGGATAAAGCTAGAAAAAGAAGCAGGAACTCTGCCACGGAAGACAGTGATGTTAAACTTATGAAAGGCAGAATAAGATTGTTGTTAAATCATGATGTACAGTGTTCACAGACTTGATACTGAGACATGACGTGAAGATCATAAAAATGAGGACATGAGAAATGCAAAACCTGCAGGTTGACTTCTGCGCGTTTTATTTTGATTGTAACTTGCCACCCTTGAGGCGCACTGTACTGTACATCTTTAAAAGGAGACTGTGCTGCGCTGCTTTGGAGCTCTGGAGCTAAACCAAGTTATGTGAATAATGCATCGATCCCAGCCTTACAGTATCACAGTCCACTGTTACACTCCGCATGACTGAACACAAACCCAGTGAACTTGGACGTCTCTGCTAACACTCCCGGGAGAGATTATTCACTCAGAAGCCCTATTTCAAACGCAATGTCATTTCCTAACCAAGGACGACCACTGAAAGAGGCGGATGTTTGACTTGAGGAACCTGATGGCGAGCACGCCCTTGCGGGAGATGGCAGCATCTGACGGGGGCCTTAATATGGACCATGTGCTGTCAGAGGGCAGGACGGCGCTGAGTCGGCCCTGGTCTTCATGAGCAACTATTGACAATTTCCTCAAGTATGCGTGAGATGCACACAGAGAGGGACACTCCCAGATACACACATGCACGCACACACACACACACACACACACACACACACACACACACACACACACACACACACACTTTTTCCATCCTGGTGAGGTTGTCGCATGCAGCTAAAATCAAAGGTCAGCCCGCTCCCACATGGCGAGCAGACACACTATACGCTTGCATGCACACTCTATCTATCTATCTATCTATCTATCTATCTATCTATCTATCTATCTATCTAAGAAAAGAAAATAGTGGTTACAGCTAAGGTCTTACTTGCTGAACCTCCCCACTTCAAACACCCAAAAGCTGCCTCTGGTCATGGGCACGCATCCAAAAGATGAAACCAGAGGGTGGGTTCGGCTTCCACTTTTTCACTCGAGTAAAATTACAGGGAGCTTGTAGGTGGTCTACGTTCACTAGTTACAGCGAGAAGAACAGAACTTGAAGGACTGTGAGCTTCGGGCATGTTTGAAGTGTATTTGGTCAGTTTTTGGAACACTCTCAGCCCTCTTTTTGTTTAGCTCTGAGTTCACATGTTAAAGTCGTCATTTCTCATTTTGTTTAATATGCTTATTTAGCTTTTTTTCTGAAAGTAAGATGAGAAAATTGATACCACTTATGATCAGTACATCCCGCTGCTGGTTAGCTCATTTTAACACAAAGATTGGAACAGGGAGAAACAGCTAGCCAAGGCGTCTGAGGGTTAAAACAAAGCCTGCTTACACTTCTTAAAGGTTAAATATATAACACTATGAATGATAATACAGGAGCAAACATTGTTTGATATGTTAAGATATAGTGGAGTACTGTAATGGCTCCTCTGTTCTTTGTTTCGGTAGCATGAGACTCCATCTCTTTCTTCACCACATCTGTTCCCAACATGGCGGCCTTGTAGAAAAACGCAGATGTATACGGCTAAACAGCGCAGTAAAATATGTTTTCTGAAAACATTGAGGCAAGAACTAACATGTGGACGCAGAAATTTGAGTCATAATTTTCAGTGTGATCAAAGATTCGTGTGTGTTCAGACAATGCTTCCTTTTTCATTTAACATAGTGTGCATTTGTGTTAGTCTGAGATGCCGGCACTCTAGCACCATATCTAGTGAACGTTGTATATTTGAAGTTATTATTGATAACATTCAGCCAGTAAATGTGGCATCCCCCCTAGCTAACAAACATTAACATTGCTAAGTCCAGCTAACATCATTATTGTTAACGCTAGCTAGCCAACATTAGTTCAGTACAATGTGCGAGGTGCTGTAGAACTCTGCGACGTGATACGGAGTGATGCTATTGGCTGATGAAACTTGTTAGAAGCTGTAACCAACTGTTGGCGTTTTACACAGATTTAAACAAACATGACAAGATTTCCAGAAAACTGTTTCTTTAATCCCGCAATGTGTTTTCACCTCCTGGTGCTAAACATACCATCCGGCCACAATAACCTTTTGAGTGCGAGGGTGAGATGAAAAGTATAGCAGGACAATGTGCGTCCGCTTAAGCGAATGCGACCACAGTATGCAAACGTGAATTACAGGCTGAAGCGTATCCAATAAAGATCCCATGTTTGTTCCTCTCCAACTGCTAATAAGTAACAGTAGCTCGGAAATCCTAGACGGCCCCACGTTCACCGGCCAGTCCCTCTGCCTCTCTCTCTTACAAGGGATTAAGTTGTCAGGTTACATTGAACTCTGAGCGCCCTCCACCCAGACAAAACTGTCTTAAGGTGCAGGCCGTCCGGTTATTTATATCTCTGTTGGGTAAGCCTCCACTCTCCGCAGCCCACTCCGGTGCATAGACATGTATGGGCCTCTGTGTTCTGATTTATTATGTCGACATCGCTCTGGCTGTGTGTGTAGAATACTGCGATACTGTATCTTTCAGTCTGTGTGTGGCCATCGCAGACATGTAACGAGACTGTCTGGCCACCGCTGGTCAGACTTTCCAGAGTATTACATAATAGGCCTTCAGTGAAGAGCAGCAGACTGACAAGAGCACCTTTGCTGACGTCACCACGCGCACACACACAGACAGACAGACACAGACACACACACACACACACACACACACACGCACACACACACACAGACACACACACACACACACACACACGCACACACACACACACACACACACGGACATGCACAGTGAATTAGGAGTGCAGGGTGCAGGCAGCAGATTGCAGACACACAATACCGCTCCTCTTTTCTTTTGTTACACTATCCTACGTCCCACTCTCACTTGCCTTTTTCCCACTTTCTTCCCTTGTTCGCCTCGCAGCCCACCTATCTGGAACTGCCGTCTATTTTGGGAGCTCGGTGCCGGCCAAGTATCGGCTGCAATGTGTAGAACACATCACGAGTAAGGGGCCCCTTTGAGACAGGATGTGTTCTGGCTTAAGCACAGTGGTAAGTGGGTGTAGGCTACTTTGTATAATCTCTCAATCCCTGGCTGTACTTTCAGATGGGATTTTTAAAACTTTTTTTTGCCACATTAAATGATGATTTTGCCTTTGATTTTGCCATCAGACAACTAATATATCTGATATGCAGGTCTGAAAATCAGTTTTCCTCTGTTTTTTCTTTCTCCTCTGATTGGATTTTCACCTGTGTGTTTCCACATTCATGAAGACAGTCATTTCTGGTTCCTGCGAAAGCTGAGTCACTGGTGCCAGTAATGTGCTCTTCATACTGTAGGTCCTCATGATTTATGGTCCATTACACAGTTAAATATGACAAAAACCTTTGAAGACAGCTACAGTATTGACTGTTTCAATAAAATGGTCATTTATCAAAGCTGGGCGGCCCAGGCTGCATGAGACAAAGCAGAAGACGGTGGTGATATATCCCCGACATTTTAAATAAGACCATACAAGCCAGAAAAAAAAAAAGCCGACTGCATGAGGAGAACCAGACCTCACCACATCTCAGCTGCTGACATTTCTGCAATTACACTTAAATTCTCGCGAGCGACTTGCTGACATTTTTTATGCATTTCACCAGTTTCGCAAGCAAGTGAACGCTTTTATCAAACCAACGTGTTTATTTCAAGAGTATTTGCACTTTTCCTGGTTTTTTGAACTGAAACCAGAGAAAAACCCTCCGGAGTCTGTCTGTTGGTCTGTGAATACACCGAGCATGTTTTATTTATAGTGATGTATCTTTATTTATATATATCATGCAGAGACAACTGCTGATGCGAGGCTTTCACACAGTATCTCGTTTTATGTCTGCAGATCATAACATATCAAATTTTTACATGTTAAAAACGTTATTAATGTAAAATGATGAACGTTTTCAGTAATTTACAATGCGACAGAATACTGTCAATAAAAGTCACTTCACAGCAAAGTTTGTTTTCTTACATCTTTCTGCCATATTTGAGCATTTAAATAGTGAAACAATAATTCTTACAACATTTAACTCCTGTGCAATAATATTTTGAGTGATTATCGTTACGGATTTGGTCATTTTTACGAGCATCTGTGTCGCTTTTCTTGTATTTTACGTTTCTTGTTAAATCGACATAATTGTCAATTATTCGGTGAGGACAGTTTAAAAGGTCGTAAACAAAGAAAAAATGAATGTGTAGAAAATGTACAGGAAGCTTTCCACAACACGGACTCAGTGACAGACGTCAGTCCTCTGTTTTTGTTTTTAAATTTATGTGATTCACAGCAGAAAAATGCATTTTTTTCAAGTTTTCAAATCAAAGACCACAGCTGTCGTCTACACAGTGTGTTTGGTATATTTAGCTTCGTGGGTTGTGTAATGGTCCCTGAAATTGTAGTTTTTCAAGAATACAGAGTATTCCAACAGCTCCCCATAGTTTACCTCTGCATCAGCTGAAAAGGAAAAAAAAATCTCACTTCAGGATCCATCGCTGTGAAGCACAAGTCCCTTCATCGCTAATAAAACTAGCCTCGGTGGTTGAGTGTGATGGGACATTTTATTACAGCGTTGTGTTTTCAGGATGTGACAGCGCACCTGAGACCTCATTAAAATATGCAAGGAGACCATTCTTCTACTTATGCCCACATCTAATTTAGACCAAATAACACTCCCCATTCAAATCTCAGGTCAATGACAAATCCACTTCCCCAGTTTTGAAATGTCCTAAAGCAGCTGCCACAGATTGAGACTTTTCCTATTTTCATAACAGGCCAGATGAAGGACAAAACACTCAGTACACTCGACATTATTCTATTACCCTTCATCCTCGAAAGGGACAGAAGCTGGCAGAGAGCAGGAGACTTTTAATAAAGTCTTACATCATCACATTTGATGTTCTGATATAGAGAATAAAGAGAATCCTTTTTAAGTTTATCTCACAGCAGCTTCTCCACTTTTATAAACTTTCCATTTGACCATCACGCGCATTACTCCATGTAGTCCACTTAGTTACCCATAAAAACCTAATTGAGCACTGAATAGAATTTGAATGAACATCTAAACCTTTCATCTGCAATATTGTCTGATCACAAGCAGGTCAATGAAAACCCTGACATACGGACAGAACAATACAACTGCAGTGGGCTTGTCAGGTTTGGACTGAAGATTTGTAGAAGCAACTTTGACTGAATGTCTGTGATTTATAAAGCATTAAACATCATCCGTTAAAAAGTAACTAATACTCTGCATAGTGTTTGAGAAGTAGTTTTACCTGTGAGTAATATTTCAGTAATGTAACTTTACTACTAGGTTAGTACAGAACACTTCTTTTCACCACTTACATTATCTAAGTATTATAGAGACCTTCAGTTAGAGGACAGTGTTTTGATTTGCCCATAAATCAGGAAACAGAACTATGCGTTAAAAAAGGATTGGACAAGATGGTATTCTCTTATAAAATGAAACTTTTCCTTTATTGACATTTGCATTTGCAAGAGTTTTTGATGTCTTGTAGGACATTATTTCTGTTTTGAATTTTGTTGACACTTAAAAAGATTTCAATTATTGTTTATTATTGTTGTTTACTGTTTCTTAAACTAAACTGTTACTGGTTTTTTGCTCTTTGTTTCACTGTGTGTCTGTCTTTGCCTTGATAAATGTTCTTGGGCTGTGTAAACAGCAGGGAGATGATGGAAATAAGTCCAGGAAACAGCGACAGGATGTTGATTCTTCGGTCCAGTTCGGTTGCTTAATAATAGAGGAATTTCAAAATATTCAGAATATGTTGGACCACAGAATTCAATTTCCCGGCTCATACCAGGACATTGGTGCCATTTTAATAAGATTAAAAACAACACAGTGAATGTGTCATATGTTTTTTTAATTTTTTTATTCAAAATATAACATGTAGAATAAAAAAATAAAATGCAGGTTGAACATACATTAGGCACCACTCATGCAGCATTTATTCATATGGGCACTCTAATTGGTTTCAAACACATTCCTGGACCATCCAAAGAACTGACATTTCTGAACTTTGTGTCATCAGATCACCTGTCAGGTGTTTATGTGTTTGTGTCTGACCTCCTGCTTGCTTCAGACCACACAATGCACTTTTACCTCCGGGGCTAAAGGTCACAGAGGATTGTGCGAGCACGCTGCGACACAGGCTGCGGTTGCGTCACCGGCAGTATTGAGTCAGGTGCACTCCCAAGGATCTCGCTGCCAGCTGCCGTCGAGGCAGGGATAATCTGCCTAAGCAGCTTTCACATGATTTTACCAACAGGGAAGAATTTAGGGGAGGTTTGTAAACCTCTTCAGACCTGGCCTTGGAGCTTCTTCCTGCTTTGACTTAAGAGGTGAACAAGGGCTGGTCAGCAGACACCACACCGGAGAATACTTTAGTGTGTCTGCTCGGTTACTGTTGATTCATTCCTGCACAAAACACGTCGCCTATTGCTCCATTAGCCATTACACTGAAGGCAGGCGATAAGAAACTCAGATCACATCTTATAAAAGCTGTCCGGAGGGAGAATAACTACAGCAGAGAGAGGGAGAGAGAGAGAGAGAGAGAGAGAGAGAGAGAGAGAGCAGAGTTCACTTTATCTTCTGTAGGAAATTTCTGCGACCTTCTCTGTGAGGGTCAGAGAACTGGAACAGATGAAGTTAATCTACCAACAGTGAGAGGTCAAAGTCAATGGCCTGATGTCTATACATGCTGTGCAAAGATGTGACTGCTATTACATGTTCCAAAGGGCACTGGCAACCCAATCCTTGTAGGAAAAACTGTCTCGGTGAGTCTTCTCTGCAAAGCCCTGACTTTTGGCATTTAATGGCACGGCAGATCAAATTATAAAATGGTTTATTTTTCTCACAATTTTTTGTCTCCGTTTTATTGATTCTCTTGTCTTTATATTTACATTCATAATCGACCCTTTGACACATGCGACTGTCTCACTGTTATGCCCTTACGGCACTTTGTAGCTCTGCTCATGCTATACGAGTAACACCTTTGTGTACACTTCAAAGTCAAGTTAATAACAAGAAATATTTTCAGATTGAAACAAATGAACAAACATAGAGATACTGCTGTTATAATCATTAAAACTGAAAAACAATCTTTCACAAAACAGAGATGAGATGAAAACAGGAAAGGTGTTTAAATTAGAGACTGGTCTTTCAGCTGGCCCCTTAAATTTAAATTTATTTATTTTTGTCTTTACAGAGTTGCCAAAATGCTGGTATCCACTTTTTCCTCAGCCTCATTTTGTTTTTTCTTATCTCTCACTGAGTTCACACAGCCCCTCAGCAGCTCAGGCAGATTATAGCCTGCTGAGCTGTTCGTGCGCTCACTAACCCTCTGCAGATGCCTGCCTGATGTTGATCAAAAAAGCTGCGAATAGTGAAAAGTTTGCTGCTATTGGTAAAAAAGCCATTAGCTAACAAACAGCAACTTCAATTTAAGGACAGAAGACCTTTCTGATAAAGGTCACTGGACACCTACAGGAGCCATTAGCGTGATCAGCTTCTCTCACCTCTGCTTTCCTGTGTTCTAGGTCAAAGTGTGCACTGTAAAGAGGAAGTTGTCTGCGGATTAAGAGAAGTGGGAAAACTGTTTTGGTATCTGAGTCAAGTTTATTATAGTTTACTGAATGTGTTAAAAACCATTTGAGTTAGGTCTATAAAAATATAATCAAACTTAAAGGTGCTCTATGTAGTTTTGGAAAAGAAATCCATACTCAGAAATTGTTATTTGGGTATTTCCATAGAAACAAGCCATCCTCCAGAGAAAGAGGTCCTCATAACACCATTATACACAAATGTAAACAAATACATGCAAAATTTGTTTTCCTTTTCGGTTAATTCAGATGAAAAATAACAATTTCTTGCCCCAAACTACACAGTTCACCTTATAAAACTGACTCGAGCGATGTTGTGTACTTTCAAAACTAGTTAGAGTCAAAATATACAGAAGATGTCTTTAGTCTTTGTCAATTTGGTCAAATTTGTAAACCTAACAAGCACAAGGTTGGTGCGTACCTTTATGTTGAGTCTGAAATGTCTCAATGATTGTTTATGATTTGTTTGTATTGCAAAATCTATTCTAAACTTCTTAAAGGTCCAGTTTGTAAGACAGTTGATTTTTGGGTGTTCTTCCCAAACTCATCAAATACTGGTGCTTATGGATTGTGGGTCGGGTCGACCGCCATCCCAAAGTGCCAGAATTTGACAAATTGGGAATCAGACTCAAAAATCTACTTTCTTACAAACTGGATCTTTAAATCTTGCCCCTCAAAAATACCTCTATATCATAATCTAATAATAATATAACTAAACTGAACTGAGAATTAACTGAAATTATAACAAAAACACAAAACTGTAACAACTCAAATATGTGAAGGTTTAAAGAGAAGTTAATCTTAATCTTAAAACAACAAAAACACAATAATCATTATAAAGTAACAGTGATAATCCTGCATGTTGAGTATCAAACTGTCCGAGCAGGTAACAGCGTCACATGATAGCCCGTCGCTCGTCACCACCTTAGCTTCACATTCAGTACATTGCTTGAGTAAGGGCTTGCTGTTACTGCGCACGGAGCAGCTCACCTTGAGGAGATTATTGTTTACGTTCCCTCTGGGAGTTTCATGTATGTCTCCAAACAGGAAGTGAGTTCGCTAAGTCCATAAGCCCGGAGGCTGGAACACCGACCAAAGTGCTGCGGTTCAGCTGCATGTGAGTCTGAACCTCCACGTCCAATTAGAGATGCAGATTTAATGTTGACAATCTTTGTGAGTATGTTGTAATGTGTGTGACTGCAGCATCATACAGATTAAACAGCCTTTATTGTAATGTTGAATGTTTTCTGTTTAATATTGAGTTCTTGGCTGTAAAAATAACTCTGAGCCAATGATGAATATATTATAATTGATATATGTAGTTTGACTCAGTGCTTTGATGGTGCTCCTCCATCTTTCTATTTGCAGCAGCTGTCCGTTCACCTCTCTCTCTCTGTGACGCCGATCTGCTTCCTCACCCTGCACAGCTGGCGCGGCAGCTGGCACGGGCACAGGTACGGGCCACCCAGGTCTGGTGGCGCGGGTGTGGCACATCTGGATTTGGGGAGAAGGAGGAAGAGAGGGGTGCACGCACACACACACACACACACATACACACACACAAATTCAAATGTAAAGAGAGAAGCGCAAAGCGTCTCCATCCCGTCGACTGGTCTGGTGGGTTCATCTTCTCATGCATCCAACAATCTCTTAATGCACTCACAGGCCGATTCCCTGGGAGCGGATCAGGCAGACAAGTCACTGACCTGGAGCTAACCCACACGACACACAGGGTCAAGGTGTGACCCTTCGATGCTCTGGTGTGGCGCATTAATGCAGGTACTGGCAGTGCTACCTGAAGAGGATGTACAGGAGAGAGAGTGGAATAATCCCAGCATGATGTTTCCCCTTGTGTGCGTCTATGTGAGTGTGTGTGTGTGTGTGTCACCAGAGTGCAGGAGGATTGTGGGGGTGGCGGGGGAGGAGGAAAAGGTCTGCCAAGCATAAAGGACAAGGCGGTAAAGAGGAGCAGACAAGAAGATAAGGAGATTGGGACACAGACAGGGAGCCGGGAGCCAGGCCGCGTTAAAGGTAGTCGGAAAAGAAGACGATGTACTCCAGGCGGGCGGAGGAGAGGAGGCTGCCCAGTTCTCGCCTCCATCTGCGGCGTTAAGTAAGAGCTCGAGGAGGCAGCGGAGAGCATGTGTGCAAGGGAGAGTAAGCCGGGGCATCTGGTTTTGTTAAGGCCTCAGAACATTCCTTCCCTCTGTTCGACTCTGGCTGGCAGCTTTTAAAGGGACACGTCCGCTCTCATATCCTGCTCGGGGCATCGCCTTCTCTCTTGAAGTTCGATTTTACGACCGCTGAGGGTCACAGGCAAGATGTCTGCCTGTCCGATTATATGAGGGCTCTTGTGCATGACACTCAGCCGAGAGACGCTGCATGTCTTTTATGAAACAGAGGAGGAAAAGCAGAAGGACGTAGATGACAGCAGACTTCAGCCAGTTGATCAGTTGATTTGTTTCCCATTTGAGTGTCACCATTTGGGTGTGTTTTTTTTCTCACTTTTTATGAAGCACACAAATAAAAAAGACATAAAAGAGGATGTCTGCTACCCACTGTCACTAGTAGAATAAGTCCACGCAAAAATGAAAAGATCATCAATCTTCTCACCGCCATGCTCAAGGAAAGTGAAGCTTCGTAGTCCGCAAAACATTTCTGGAGCTTCACAGCAAATCAGAGTTGCAGCATTCTCGTAAAAGACTGAATAAGATGGGGATGTTTCAAAATGTTGAACGACACATGAAAAAATAAAATAAAATGGCTCTGTAAAGCTCGTTTCTGGAGGCACCGACATCCCAAATTGAATTGAAAAGATTTACACCCTTTCAAATGCTGAAATTTGAGTTGTAGCTGCTAAGCTAAAAGTGTTAGCATCCAGCCTGTCCACGTGTAGAGGCTGTAAGGGATACAGGGGCTTTTGTCCACTTGGATTACGCCATGTGTAGACATTTAATGGTATTTTTCCACCGTTTTAAAACAAGTCCCCATCTGCTTCAGTTGTTCAGGGGAATGCTGCAACGCTGTTTTGCTGGGAAGCTCCAGTAATGTTTTGTGGACTACCAAACTTCACTCGACTTTCAATTGGCATGGAGGTGAGTAGATTATGACTTAATTCATACTTTATGGTTCACTGGAAGTTTTCGTATAGCCGAAAATCCTTTCCAGGTGGTTGTTTTTCCTTAACCTTTTAACGAGGAGCTGTATTTCTAAAATGAGGAAAAGAAAAGGCTTGGATTTGACTGCTGATGCTGAACTAAAATGCGCTTTTTTTTTTTTTTTAGGATGATGCAAGCCAGGTGAAACTGGGCACTGACACTGTGCGACGAAATCATAATAACATGTCATTAAATACAAACGCTAAACTGCACAGCTATCATGAAAACTAACCCAAAATGACAGAGTCTGCAGTCCCCATGATGCAATGCTTTTGTTACATGATACAGCAAGTGTCATGGTATGAATCTCAACACATGAACGTGCCGCATAAGTAACAGGATTTTTCGTGCAGAGAGGCTGGATGCGATTGGTCACTATCGTTGTGAACCTCTGGGGGGGGGGCGGGGGTGGACGGGTCTTCAGTGCAGCAAGGGGCCGACCACAACAGTTCTTCAGCTGGCAGCTTTAGCTGGTACATGAGGACATAAAGCTTGCCAGTGAAGAACTGCTGTAGGTCGGCCAACGAGCACCCGACACGCCCTCGTACATACCACAACCTGAGGAAAAGTGCGGACGTAAGCCGGTGAAGTCAACCATTTAGAAGCTCTTATTTTAATTTGCTGCCATCTGTGACTTTAACTGAGGCTAAGAGGATGAGACACCTGAGGCAAACCTTAAACATACTCCTGTTAAAGTCCTAGTATCTCCTTAATGGAACCTTCATTTTCAAAATCACCAGCGAGGCACAAATTAGCATTTAAATAAGTTGTTTTCTACCTTTTCTTTTCGGAGCCGCAGCATCTATCAACCATTGCTTGTGCTCCATCTTAAGGCGCTTCCACATTGGCTTCAGCTTTTGGCCATGATGGTTGCTGCTTGGCACACACATACACACGCGCACACACACACATACACACACACTCACACATACACACACACTCTTTCTCTGTTGGCTTTAAAGGGAACTTGTTGTGGGAGAGAGGTGAGGAGGTAGAGAGAAAGATGGCAGAGAGGAAAACTTTATGACATTCTTTTGTCCTTATTTGTGAATACTGCGGTTTGCAGCGCGTTTAAATGTGCGTGCACGCATAAACAAACAAGCTGCGTGCACGTACCGGCATGGAGCGAGCCCGCCTGCATCAGACATGCCAGCCTACTGTTTTAGCATTCTCTCTGCTTTTTTTCTTTTTTTTTCTTGCTTTAATTGAATACAGAAGTCTTTGCTAGCGAGATATCTCGGCCTCTGGTTACAGCCTGGAACTCCTGATAGAAAACAGCTCTTGTCCTGTGGGGCAGTTCAGTTTACAGCAGCCATGCAGGACTGAATGGAGGAATTTTCCTTGCAGTTTAGACACTTCCACTCCCTTGGGTGTGTGACTGCTCCACCAACATGTCAAGTATTTTGTTATTTCACCTTGAAAACACCCCGCAAATTTCCACCCCAGTGAATGACAGTTTGAGAAATTTCGGTGGAAGGATGAAGCCCTTAAGAGGACTAAACAAAGCCGATTTGGTCCATCATCTCCTCTGCTATGAAATGGTTTTGAGAGTTTAACCACGGTCCAATCAAGTGTCAGAAATTAGAAGTGACAAGAAAACCCTTCATGTGATGTACCACTTTAAACATTTTCAGCTCTCAGCTGGCTACTGTGTAATACTTACGAGTAGCCCAGGATTTGTCTTGCCTGGCTTCTGTTCAGCTGGCCTGGCTTCAACTATTGCAGTCAGTCAGTCTGAAAAGCCTTTCCCTAGCAGCATATTCTTTCACAGTTCAAGGACAGGACTTTGGGCAAACCAGCTCTCAGCAGCACCGCGAACCCAGCAACCCCTGGAAACTCAACGAACCCCACGCTGCTCTGAGCAACAGTGGAAAGCTCTGCGCGCACACTCACACACACACACATATACACACACACTCACACACACACATACACACACATATACACACACACACACCCTCTCAATGAGACCGAATGGTCCTCTTCCACTGGGGCAAGAATTCTGAATGAGCTTGCGGTCCGACTGAATCCAGTGGGATCCATTGTGGGTGTGTATTCTTGGATATGAGATCCAGGTCAAAGGCTTCTCCATTGTGAGTACATTTGTAAAGAGGCACCTGATAGCTCCTCTGGCCTTTGTTACTGGTGAGGAGATAAGTTTTTCTTCTGGTGTATTTAAACTGGGAAGAAGAACCACATTTCTACAGAAAGCTGGAGCAAGAGGTTAACAGATAAAAGGAAGAGGAAAAGGATGAAAAGAGAACAGCAAACACGAGCGAGGTCAGAGATCGGCGCTGCTCCGATAAAACAAGCTGGTGACCATGTAATAACCCCAGCATGACACGATGAATCAACGAGCCTCCCTCCGGCCAATCTGGCAGCTTCAGCTCAAAACACGATGCGCAATCAAAGAAGCGCTTCATGTTTAGACTGAAATTGCTCGCTATACCAAGCTAAAGGGAAAATCTGCTGCACACAAGACTGCGAGTGAATTAGCGGGAAAAGTGACACTAAAGGAGGAAGATAAGGAGGTAGTAATACAAATTCAGATTTTATTTTCCATAACTGAATAAACAAGCTGTTCCCAGAGGAAAATAGTAGTTTGAAGGTGGCAGGGTCCGCCAAATATAAACAAAGTTAAACAGTACGAAACTGTGTAGTCCTTTAAGGTCAGTTTGTTTATTCAGTCATGAAAACAAAGAGAGCTTGTTTATTTAGTTTGTTGAGGCATAAACAAATCGGTCTACTACAATGTCTTCCCCAAAAATACATAGCGCACCTTTAAATTGTATTATAGTTATTTTAGCTTGATGCGATCTGAGATCGCTGTCGCATGCCGCTGCTGCAGCTTCCTCTTTAATGTGCTCATGAATTAAAAATGAGAAACCTGTTTTCCCATACCGTCTGGACATGCAGGGCTGAAGGGGGAAATTGAAAAGGAAACACGCGAATGAGCACCAAAAGGTGCAAAACGGAGCAGGCTATATGAAATTAATTTACATCCTCATTATAGTCCAATTACACCCATTGGTTGCTTTTTCAAATGGCATAGAAAATTAAGTTGTGCCTCTGGCGGATGAAAAAAAACAACCTGTTGTGACAGAGAGCTGCAGCTTTTTCCCTCTTAATGTAATTTTCTCCCCCTATTATTCCTTAGCTATGTTCTTTCTCTGCTTGTGATATGTTAAGCATGCACACTGCACACACACACACACACACACACACACACACACCACACACACACACACACACACACACACACA
>CAEMYA010000018.1:6955628-7016638 GCA_903131615.1 Diplodus sargus | reverse complement strand
CACACACACACACACACACACACACACACACACACACAGAGGCCATCCCTGAGTGGAGAACACAGTGTACCAGAGGAGTGATTTATTACACAGAGCTGACGATTCCCAGGACAATTACAGCCAGCCTGAGCAACAGGCTGAAAATGGCTCCTCGGAGTGTGTATGCACAAACACAAGAGGAACGCGGGGCATATGTGCATGAGGGATTCAAGCACAAATCCGAGCTGTGCAAGACCGATAACTTATGTGTTGGAGACCAAGGCCCACTGTCCCCAAATTCAGTCATTATTTTAAGGTTGCGCATGCACAGAGAAACATCCTGCTAAGTGTTTGTGCTTCAGGTTCTTACAGGGTTTTCCTGAGGCAGCACAGCGACCACGTTGGAGACTAAACATCTGTTAAGCTCCAAAAGCAAAGACTAAAGCTCTGGAACGCAACAATAGGCCAAAAAGGTGTGTTTAGTGGCGATGGGGTTATGGTGGCGGTTAACTTGATTAGGGGCAAATGTCAAACTGAAGTGAGGACTCAAAGTAACACTTTAACCCTAAGTGCTGGAAAAATGCAAAGTCACTGTGAGACTTTAAAAATCAATCATGACCTACTGACACTTTTGCAAAACAGCCGAGTATCAACTTATCCTCACACGGACAGCGATTTGACTTCAGAGAACGGAGAGCGTTCTCTCCGGGGGATGGGAAACACCCTCATTTGTTTTTTTCCGTGCAACCTAACTTGCTGTGGGTTTGCTCTGAACTGTAATGGTCTTTCTCAGTAAATCTGACTGATATCTCTAACTGCTGAAGCTTGATTAAAAACAGAGGATGGAGAATGGATCAAATCGAAGAACGCCTGCCAGTAACAACATACTGTTTCTCAGAGGGCCGTGTAAGGAATGACTTGGCCAACACGAAAAGAATGAGGAGCCCTGTGAATCATTCCAAGAATGCAGTTTTAAAAAAAAATAAATCCAAAATCGATTGCAAGAACTGCCTTCTAGTAGTTTATTGTGACATTTGTACAGTTTTAGTATCATGGGAATAAGTGGTAATATAAGCTAAACACTCCTCCCGCAGCATGACACAGCAAAATGCTTACGTGGGGAGACTTGAAACCACCACACAAAGACTTAAGCCGGATTGCACATGACACTGTATGTAAATGCAGGGCTAATACCACAGTTGACTATAGCATAGTTGTTTTCTGTACAGGCTGGATAAGCTTACATATGTGCTCGCTGTGTAACGAGGATGAGAGCAGCTTTGCAACAGATTCTGGCAAGCTTCGCATCGGGCATCAACAATATCCACTTTACGAGCAGCGGCACCCAGCCCTCATCTTTTCTGGTATCGCTGTAATCTGAAATATTTTCCCTTGAGCGCCACAAACTTGGCAGAACAGCTAATGTTAGCTTTATTATGGTAACCTGACGGCACACCCAAGAGTGATTAGTTGAATAACAGCATAATGACCACACATATCCAGGCTGTCCCATGTCAAATCTCCTCTCCAGGAACTGTTAATACGTCAAATGAATTCATCTGGCGGTAGGTTCTATGGAAGCTCATAGTAATAAAGGACAAATCCTGAAAACACTTTCCTTAGAAAGAACATGTTACCATTTACTGCCTAGCTAACATTATGTAGAAAGGTTGTCAGAAGCAGTGGTGCACTCAAGATGTTTAAGGGGCAAGGGCGGAAAAAAAATAAAGGGCACCAGCCTGCAAAAAGGGCACTGAAAGGGCAACTTCATCATGCTGTACCTTCCATGAGAGCATCTGAGAGGGCACTTCTGCAGCATTTTTTTCAAACATGGTCAAAAGTATCGATGCTTCCGATGTAGTCGGAATATTAAGTTGCGTTCAGATGTAAACGCAGCCTTTGTAGGCTCCAAAAACTATTCAAAATGTCTTCTCTCGCGTTTGTTAAGGTAAAGTCTGTATCATCTAAGAAAAAACGCCATCTCTCAACCCAGTCCCAAACTGTAGACATACTTCCTGTGTTCTTGCCTGATGAGCAGCTCATTTACAGTTAAATACAGATCAGATTTCTCCTTCACTTCTGATCACACTGGACATGACGCAGCATAATTTGCATTCATGCTTCCAGGCACAATCCAGGATCCATGTTTGTTGTAATCCTGCTCTGAGATTTTAGAATCTCTATTCATGGCCACATTCAAGGTTTTAAATTATGCGTCTTGCGAGTCAAAACTGTGCGATTATTAAAATTCGATACACCTGCGATCCCTTCTTTATGTGCATATGTTTGGATGCTATCACTGTCCCAATTTCGGCTGGTCTGCACTCGATCATACGTGCCAACATACACCCAACCCCCATAATCCTTTACCCAAGGCCATGACAAATTGCTTTCAAGTCAAGAGTGGATCAATATATTTGCCAGTGCTTTCCTCCTACAGCCTTGAATGGGATTAGCGAGAAGAAAGGGAGTGAATTTCAAGAGGCATATACATACACGCAAACACACACACACACACACACACACACACACACAAGCAAACATTGCTGAGGAGTAAATCCAGCGGAGAGGCACGCTAACACTCGCACTCTGTCAGAGCACGTTCATCATTTGTACCGCTTGCTTCTCAAAAGGAACGAGGGGACGAGCTGGAAGTGGCTGGAACCGATCACGGGGAGTGTGTGAGCGGGCGTGTGCGGGAGAAATAATGTGAATGCATGAAGTATGTGCGCAGGCAAATGTATGCACGCATGGGGAGATGGGGGAGAAGAAAAAAAAGAAGTCCACGCCCTGTTCCATGGAACCGGCTCGGCTCTCTCGCGACGCACACGCTCACGCCATGTGAATTATGGAATGCCACTTGACACCGCTGACAGAAAAATGAGCGAGCGCGCGAGCGCCGCGCATCTGTATTGTATAATTTGCATTTGTGCCCGCGGCTGATGTTTATCTGCATGCGAATTAATGATTCAAAGTGGAACCAGCGGAGGTGGGAGAACAACTTTCAGCGGTGGAAAACAGGAACGTGCATGAGGCGTTCTTTAAAAAACGTAAAGCTGAAGCTCTGTAGCAGCCTAATGTGTTCCTCATAAAAGCGTTTGTCTGGTCCAGCTGTTCCCCTTGTAGGAAACATCCAGTAATGCCCCAACGTGCAGTAATAAGAGGTTTTCTTCTAATTTTGGGGGCGGAAGCTGGAGGATTGGGGGTGAAGGAGAGGGATGCAGAGAAAGACAGCAGTAAGGGTGGGGCCATGAAACACGGCACAAACAAGTGACTCACACACACACACACACACACACACACACACGCACATACCATTGTACCTCAACAAGGCATTTTTCGACCCAAAAATACACATTCAAAGACGACAACCTGACAACAATTACGCCCCGGTCATTATCCACACACGTGTGAAACTTTGCAGCACTCTTTGATCCGCTGAGCGAGGCTTGTTAACGCATTGATTTTTCTTCATGTGCAGGATGCTGTTTGCTCAAGGAAGACGTGATGTCAACGGGCAGGAAGTCAGCAGGTGGGAACGAGGAAGAGGAAATGACCCTTCCAGCAGTCCTGCAGAGCGACACCGTGCATCTGTAGCCAGGAATGCATGGGAACAGTATGGCGTATATGTGTGCGTGTGTGTGTGTGTGTGTGTGTGGAAGGGGTTGTATCCGCCTCTGTGATGTCACGAAGTGAGACGCAGACAACCTGATCCCGGTGTTCCCACCACACTCAGATGAGACAATGACGCAGCATGACTCTGAAACTGCAGATGTGTGTGTGTGTGTGTGTGTGTGTGTGTGTGTGAGAGAGAGATGCAAGCTCCCTGTGAAGGACAGGGAAAGTGTCAAATTTTCTACACACACACGAACGCACGCACATATCAAATCATCAAATCCTTCTTTGGAAAATATAACTGAGCAGGAGGGAGGGAGAAAGCTCCTGAGACCAAGAAACAGAGGGGTGGAAGCCGGGGTGTGAACGTCGGGGAAAGAGGCCCAACATAAAGAAAAGATTTGTGTGCTTCCTCCGGCTGTCATCTCCCTTCCTACCACTGCGAAGAAGTGTGTCAAAGAGTACATTGTTTCCCTCTATGTATCTGTCTGTGTCCATCCCTTGCTCTGGCAAAATGCCCCTGTAGTCTCCACAAATGTGTCCTCTCTCTCTCTCTCTTTCTGTATATATATATCCTTTGTCACCCTCCCCCTCTAACTAGCAGTTTAGTTAGGGTGCTGAGAGACAGGAAATGCCTGTAGGGTAAATGAATAAGAAGTGGCAGCTGCCCATGCATGGTACGAATCCACAGAATCTCCTTCAGTATCAACGTCCCTCCAGAGAGGGTAAAAAAACCCAAACGGCTGAAACCGTCCTCTTACTGTCCAGTGTCATTTTCATCACAAATCACATTTTAAAACACAGTCAACCAGCTGTTGGACTTCAAGCCAAAGGGTTGAGTTGAATGTTGTTACACCACTGTGCTTCACATTACAATATATTAGGAGCACAGTCTTCCATCTCGCAAAAGAAAGAAGATCAACAGTTGAAGGAAGAGCTGGACTGAGCGCGATCGAGCAAGAAATGTTTTTAGGTGTGGTTTCTGAAAGAAAATTCTCTGATCCTTCATTGTTTTCACCAATTTAGCTAACAATCACATTCATCAAACATCGTGTTTCAGGCCACCTGACCCTAACCTAACCCTCCTTTTTTGGTCTCCACCACCTCTTGAGGGAGACATACAGTACATACAGATGCTCCCCTATGTTCACAATTTGGTGTTTGTTGTTGGGCAGGTAGTGTACGGTGGAACCAGAGGAGTTAAGTCGTATGTCCTAAAAGTAAATGCTACACATGAAGGTCCTTGTCTTAACCGTTAGTTAATGGGTAATAAGGCCCTTCCAAATCCTTACAAGATGTTAATAACCATTAAGAAGAGAAATGAAGTTAAGATAAGTTAGTTTATGACATTTATACGCATTTAAAAGAAACTTGTTAACAGTTTATAGACGCCCAAGGTAAAGCCTTATGAGTGAAAGTGACTCGTGTTTTAAGTCATTTACCTTTACAACGTTTTTTCGTTGCTTTATTAAGATTAACAAAGACCTAACTTTACACGTATTAACAGTTACCTATGCTTTCCTTAAGGAGAAAGAAATGCCTATCACGGTTAATAAATTATTTATTATGAACTCATTAACATTAACTTTTTTATCGGCCTTTGCCTTTAGTTGAGCTACAGAGCAACTCAACTGAATCAAAAATGGAAACTAGTATGGATTTTCTGATGATGTGAGGTGGTGTTTCAGGAGAGAATATGTTGCAGGGATTCATGGCTATTGTCCTACTACAACCGCTAACTGCTCTAACTTTTTAGGTAATCTTCAAACTTGTGACGACAGGAAGGGGGAAAGAGGAGCAACAGGCCAAATGAAGTTACTCTGAATCCTTTCTACTTCTATCAGTTAAAATCCGTCTTTGCAATGAATGTCTTTGCTTGCTACAGTTTTAATTTATAACTCTACCTGGCCAACCATTTGACCTTTGACCTCTGCCTTTCCCATTTGTGTGGAGCTGCAGCCCGGCATCCATAAAGGGTTACCATGATGATGTAGGAGGTTCCCCGAACAACGTAGAGACCATAATTTGTTTTTTTTGTTTGTGGTTTTATGGGCTAACTTTCTAATTAGATCGAAACAGGATGACAGAGCCGTTGCCTACTGCGCCCGGCAGAAGACGAGATTTGATGAGCGTTTGGACCGCCAATGAAAAGCTGTGGCGAGTGGAGGTCAACTGCCATCACATTTCACTGACCGGGGTGTATATTTGTGTGTGTGTGTGTGTGTGTGTGTGTGTTTGTGTAGAGGGCATGGCCGGGGTATGTTAGACTAAAAANNNNAAAAAAAAAAAAAAAAAAAAAATGTTTGTATAAGTGTGTGTATCTGTGAGTGAGTGTGTTTCCTGCCGTTCTGGCCCCAGCTGTACCCAGATGGCCTGAGAGCACAGTGTGCTAAGCTAACAGAGACGAGACAGAGACATTCACCCGGAGTTAGTGAGCTGGAAGAACACTGTGGCCTGACACACAATAATACTGATCCACAGGAGTCACATCCTATTAAATGTCCTCCTCTGTTACATTGAACAGGTGCACGGGTGTTTATTGAATACATTAAATACGACATAACATTAGTATGCAGCAATTATTGGATATTAAATACGGCCAAGGTTACTCCATGACTAGATTGTTAAATACTAACACATTTAATCAGGGAAAACCAACTGGCAGGAGTGTAAATACTCTTTATTTTGAGTTACTACCATCATGACACTTGTAGGCTGAATTGAGCTACATGTCAGGTTTTCATCCTCCCTGTGTTTTCACATCAACCTAATAAAATATTAGGGTAAAGGAGGTTAAGTCTTCCCTGTCTTTACAACTTTGTCTCCTTTTAGTTAGTTCCATTAGCCCTTTTCCTTCTCCACCCTCCCATCCTCCCTACACTCGTCTCTCATGCGCTTCGTTAAGCTCTCTTCTGCCTTGAAAGCCTTAATTTTCCTCCGCCGCCATCTAGTTCGTCCTTTAATATCTTCGCCCTCGCTCTCCCTCCATCTTTTCCCTTCCTCCCTTCCTTATCCTGCGCCGCTCTCTCTGTGTCTTTAGGTTGGTCAGTTCAGCAAGGCCGAGTTACATTCCTGGGATGCCTGCTACATATGGTCCACATTCCAGCCGGTCTGCTGAGAGGCCCACCACTCCTCACCGCTGGCCCTGCGGAGACCAGCCCAACGCTGAGCGTGCTACGGCATTGCTCCAGTCTAAAATAATCTCAGCGCAGCTTTAGTTCAGCTCAGCCTGCGCATGCAGCCTCACAAATCAAAACGCAGAACTAAAAGGTACAACCTGAGCCCACAGCGAGGTTTCATTTGGCTCGCTTCTCCTCCAATGCGGGCTTCTTTTTCTGTATATCTGTTCCCTCAGGCTACTAGCTCTATCTGTGCATGTGTGTGCAAATTCTACAATGCACAATAGACCCTGTTCTTTAACCGGATCACCTACAGACACACGCCAGGGTAGTCATCTCATTGCTCAAATACTTTCTGTCCATCTGGAAAACTTACAACGTGCAGGTGCAGGTGAACTCACCACGCCTGTATTTAGCAGATAAAACCAGTCATTTGTTGTTAGTTTTGCATTTTTGCTGCCAGGGAGAACTTTTTCCCAGTGGGCAGGAGCACATAATGCAACATGTGTTGTGCATATGAGTTATGGGGCTGGTCTGGTTAACCGCACGCAGGCCTGCAGAGGAGTGGCCGCCATCTCTCTCCATATGAGGCAGATACAATATTGTGTGTTAGCGCTGCATCACCCACTACTATATCTCAGACTACGCCGACGCATCCCTGCCCTGTGCATGAGCGCACATGCAAACCCAGAGACCTCTCCATCACATCATACACACACCTATGACAGCACCTGCCAAATAGCTTTGGCCTTTGGATTTTACCAGACGCACTCACACTTACTAAACTCGTTGACCTCTTGCCACTGTGTATGGATAATAGAAACAGCATTTTAAATGTTTTAAGTAACACGGCAGGTTTCATCTGAAAGCTTGTAAAAAAAAAATTATAAAAAAATTAGTCAAAGCTAGTCAAAGTTAGCTTCCTGAGGCTGCCTGGGTGTGGCCATAAAAATGTGCAACCTCACTGCAGCTACCGCATTTCCACCGCAGATCCTCCCCTATTTGATTGGCCATCAATAACAGTCAATGTTCGGCCTCGCTCGGTTACACCAACTCACTTGGTGGGTTCATAAGACTGAGTTAGCGGAGGATGAGTGAGTCATCGAATAACACATTTTTATTCTATGGTTTCCGATCAATGTCAGCAACCCTTATGGGTCAAAACGCTTCCAGATCTTTCTGTGGTTATTTTGGTAAGTTCAGTAAAAAAAAGGACACAGACAACACATTTGCATGAAATATGGCACACTCAAACAAAGATAAATACATTCGTATGCACTCAAAATAATGACTTTCAGGATGACTTGACATTTGACTCTAGATTACAGGGCACAAGCACACAAAATTGCCTGGCACGAGCTTCAGATTCCAGTCTTTCCCCTCTCATATGTGCCCTTTCTGTGTGTGTGTGGGGAGTGGCGCAATGGACGTCACTGCTGGACGGCTGTATTAATCACATCTAGCAACGCGGAGATAACGACTGTGCCGGCTGAACACTGGCACACACACACACACACACACACACACACACACACACACACACACACACACACACCCACCCACACACACACACACATAGGTCAATCCAATGTGGTTAAACAATCAGAGCCCAGACAAAGCAAACACTCCAACAAGATGGCAAAGGGGAGAAGGAGAGGCAGAGGGCGGAAAAGAGGACATAAGGGAGGAACTTCTGGAACACTGTACCTCAGTGGTGAATAAAGATCGAAAGCAATTCAAGTGAGAATTAATAAAGTCGTTCATTTCCCCACAAATCAGCACCGATCACAAGAATGCAACTACCAAGGCTGCAGATTTAATAATAATGTGACACTGATGTACACGTTTCTAAGTTGGACAGGATTTCATGCACAACTTCCCTGTGACCCTTTTGACAATAGCAACGACATCACATCCTCTCCGCATACCAGTCTTTTTAACACTCACAGTGCGTCATTGTGACCGAAGTCAATGAGGCCTTGTAAATACATTATCGCGCTCCTATATGTGAAAAAAGTCCCGATACAGCACTTCCTGTACGGAAGGTGGTCAGGCCACCATTACCGCCGTGGTTCACTCTCTTTAAAACAGCCCAGGGCCCGGTCATTCAAATGGCAGCATCCTGATAATCCAGATGTGTCCAGTGGCCCGCGCTCTGACCGGCTTGCAGCATCATGTATAATTCACCATTCATACACAAAGTGGAGGTAATTACTGCAGGCCGGGCACTCTTGAGGAATAAGGGGCAGCCCTGTGCAACTAACAAGCATTTTTAGAGCATCTCCAGCCTGGAAAGTGCATTTACTGTGAGGCATCCTGTAGACATGGGCATTATTACTTATTGTCAGGATCGAGTAGGCCCTCGGAAAATGAGCAGCAATGGGAAACTCTTATGAATCCCTCAGAAGTGCAGTCTCGGGGGAAATAAAGGCAAGTCATTGGCCCGCAGAAATGTCCGTGATTTGCACAAGGTCAAGTCATCCATTAGGGGCTTTTAATGCCTTGCAAAGATCAGAGACGACAAGGTCTGGGCTGTCGTTTGGCTGACACGGAGCCAAAGCAAGCCAGCGTTTGCTAAACAGAATGCGAAAAACGGGGAGAGGAGCCAGTCCTCGCTGAATTAAAACCAGGCTCGATGCTGTTTTCTACCAAAGAATCTTGGCTTTTGAACCTGAACTCTGATAGGTTTTTTTTTTTTTTTTTTTTTTTAACCCCCACTGCCTTGCTTAATGTTGAAATCTTTAAAACTGGGACTGCATAAGCAAAGGGGCCCCTGAAGGCAGCCTATAAAATTACATAATCCCGCTGCTAGGACAGATAGAAAATGGGGGGAAGAGTATATAGACTGTCTGAACTTGCAACAGGTTGATGAGCACAGGAAAACCAGGAACGTGGAAGAAGCTTTGAGGTATAAAAACTAAAATAGGCGCCAACATTTAACCCCAGATAAATAACCGTTTTGCTCTATGCTGTCACATCAGAGCTGTGAACATTCCACAGGTTGACTCAAACACAACTTACCTCCACCAATTAACACCCGGTGTAGACTCCTGGAGAGTAGATCCTGATGGAAGTTGGGGTAAAAGGACGAGGAGGTCTACTGTGGGCACCTGGAGATACTGAGAGGGGGGCAGAAACAGCATAAGACAAGCTTGAAAGGGGAAATGAATGACGCGGTGGGAGAGACAGGGAGAGAAGAGGAGGAGGAGGAGGAGGAGGAGGTGGAGGAGGTGGGGGCCACTCTCCACATCCATGTTGCGCTACAAAGGGTGGGGCCTTGAGGAATTCACTCTATCTGCCTTCCTCTCGACTTAAAGCTTATCTTAATTAGACTATAGGGGGTCAGTCTGCCCATGCACTCAATTATGATTGAGTCACCGGGCTTTGAACGCATCGCGAGAGTGAGGAATGACTCCTCGGTGTTCTTTGACAAGTGCTGTAATATAGAGCCAACTCTTCACACATCCTCCCCCCTCGTCATTCTCCTCTGCTGGGTTTTATAGATTCATTCAACGCCCCAAACGTCTGCTTTGGTAAAGACACGCCCGCCCCATCCCATAGTCAGATCCTCCTCTCACTGGATCGTAGACGAATACAGAGATTAAAGAGGTTTTTTCTTTTTTCTTTTCTTCTTCTCTTAAATAAGGGCCTCAGCCGAGCGACACAACCATCTTTAGTGCCAAATCATCCAGTTTTCCTCTGAATAAATAAAGATAAAGACGCCTGTGGAGATAACGCGCAGCACGCCCTCTCCTGTGGCCTCCAAATGTCACCTCCGCTAAAAAGAAAAAGTAAAAAAAAGAAAAAAAAGTTTGCAAAATGTATTTGACAGTCGCACTTACTTACTTCGCTTCAGGTAAATCCACTGGCTCCGCCGAGACGCTCGTCTCTACTGCGCTCACACTCTCTCAAATATGCGCAATTTGCGCCGTGCCTGGATGAGATTTGAGAATTATTAGGCTCTGGTTCGGACTGTTTCCCCCCACGCCCAGTTCGCCTGTGGCATTCAGCAGGGCTGGCTACTGTAAAGTTGCCACGTCCGTTACATTTCACCGACTTATGAAACCAAAAAAAAACAAAAACCCCGAGCTGCTTCGATTTACTTCTTAACTGCGTAATAGTCCCAATTAATCTAGGCTACCGCGAGGGATGTCAGCCAAAAAGGTGCGCACGTCAAGATGGCAATACATTTGTTATGTAATATGTTCCTTGATGAAAATGACTGAATGTGTAAAGCGGTTGGTTGGTTGGTTTAAGAATATGAGCCCTGGCTGCTGTCTGTCGAGTAGAAACAGTCGGTTTTGTAGCAGTTTTTCAGTGCAGGAGCCTCACAGAAACCCTCAGCCACACCTTAACTCTCAATCAATTTTTTTTTTCCTTTCTGACAGCTCCAGTGGTTTCGACGAGACGCGGAGCCCCGCAAGTTCACCCCGACGAGACTGTCGCTCTGCGCGCCCGGTGCGCTCCGGTGTTCACGTCTAAACGTCTAAAAAACATGAAAAATGTAAAAACGGTCCAATGCGAGTATCCGGTTGGCCGGTCCCACCCCGTGCCGCTCGCTGCTCCTCGGGGCTCCCTCCCCGGTCTCTCTCTCCGGTCCAACTCCTCTCTTCAAACCGGCTTCTCACTCCGATCAGCTGGCAGGGCCGTGACGTCAACGCCGACAAGCGACCAATCAGACACGCACCGGAAAAATCCCCGCTGACGCCCTACGCGCACGCACGATGACGATCAGGCGCGTCCGCCAATGGGAGCGCGGATGTCTGTGAGAAACAAGGCGGGCACTGGCAGCGGTGACCAATTGCATTACATCCGCCCATGGGAGGCGTTTCATCCTCTGACCTATCAGGTGTCGGGAAGTGTTATGTGTGAAGTGTGAGGAACTTTTCTACACCAGCAGGATGAAACTGAACAGAATGAGATTTAATATTCATAGAGGGTTGAAGTAATAGAATGTCTGCTGTGGGTTATAACAGGTCACCAATCAACACGCAAAATGTCAAAGTCAAATGTTTTACACTCAATTCTTTCAAATCAATTTCATTTTATGCTAAATTAGTTTCAGAGGTCTGTGCAATATGTGTCACTGTATTTTCCTCAGTTCTCTTCTATTCTGTTCTGTCAAAGGCTCGGTTTGTTATTTTCTAACGTTCATGAGTCAAGATTCAGATGGAAGATCGAAGATTCAAAGTGTTAGTTGTCATATGCACAGTGAATTAATATGTTCTCGATTATGCAAAGAAATTCTGCCTTTGCTGTCCACAGAATACCAACGGTGTAATAAAGAAATAAACACATCCGAAATATACAATATAAAAAGTAAAGCACTTTTACACATGGCACATATGCTAAATAGATAAGGCAGCAACAACTATAATAATGATAACAATAAAACAGTGCAAATCTGAAAACTGTGCCATTATGAATGTGCAAAAATGTAAACAGTAGGGGCAGTTGAGAAGTAGAATAAACTCCCATATATTATTTAGGAGTCTGATGGCAGTGGGGTAGAAAGAATTCTTTAGTCTGGTGGGCTTGGACTTAACACTTCTGTACCTCCGGCTTAAGGGTCTTTGAGGATGGAGGCAGCTCTCCGGTGGACTCTGCAGAGAGGGCAGGGGAGTTCTGGTGATCTTCTCCGCAGTCAAGTTGACATTTCGAGATTTGCACGGCCTGACGCTGCATCATATACTCACATGTCTCACCCTATAGAGTTGTGCATTTTGTAGTCCTGAAACCAGGAAATCAATAAGCATCTTTGCACTTCCGGTTCCCTCCTCTCAAGTCTATGTATTGATTTCCGGTTAAATACCTGACTTTAGTTCAATAGGTTATTATTACACGTTTTGTTCTACGACATGAAATACATCATTCAGTGTCCCACAGTTGAAAGATGAAGCGCTTCGGTGTCTTAAAAATGGCGCTTGCTAAAAAGTGGCTAAATGAGACTGCAGAAGTTGTCAAGGACATTAAGCCCCATCACATTGAACACGGAGACTCATCTACTCACTTGTCTTTACAGGTGGACTGTAAAGAAAACATGTATAGTTATTGTGCAGTAAGACGCTTAGTGGTGGTGATGTTCAAATAATGCGACCGCAATGTAGTCCGTTTATCGCCTAACATTAGCTTTTTACCTCTGCCGATTTAACTTACACTTTGAAAATCACAAAAGCGGTGCTCATCTGTGAGGACTATCTTGCTGAACTAAGTATCACGAGGTTGTGTTAGTCACAGAGTTTTTTTTCCTGCGAGAATCCAAAATCCAGTTATCCAGTTTCTTGATGATGGAACCAGGGCGAGGCTTACTTCCAGGTTAGGCTTCAAAAATACGCATTGCTCGTCTTAGAGTCCCCTCGGGCCAGTGATTGGTCTTTTAACTGTTCTCCAATCCAGGTAGAAAACAAAACAAAACAAAAATTAATGTCTAAGCTTTTGGCCAACAGTCTTTCCTTTTAAATCTCACCTTTAAGGGGGAATTAAAAAAAAATAATAAATCTAAAAATGACCTTACATTATAAACAGAGAGTGAACAAACAATGGTGTCAAGGTTTTGGCACAGATGAGTATTTTGTTGCATAAAAAGATTTCAAAGGCACATTACAGATTCACTCCATATTTTTTTCTGCAACTGGAAACAACTTCAAATGCTTACCATTATGTGATAAAAGTGCCACTAGATGTAGGGTGTTACTATACATTATGTTTATGTTTATGTTTTTATTCATTCCCATAAGGCAGCAGGACTATGACATGCACTCATTGGTCTTTGCTCTTGACATTTATTGCAGTGTGGATAAAAGGTGCAAACACTCGAAGAAATGAAGCAGTGAGACGTCGCCTCTAAGTCAGATAAAAGCCATTTAAGACTGAGGTACAGATGCATTTTCTGATCTTTAATGATGCCCTACATCAGACAGACGCAGCAGGCTGCTAGACGACTTGTCAAACTCTTCTTCATTAGTGCATCGCCCAGCCATGGTCTCCTTAAAAGTCTTCATGTTGAATCCAAAGTGTGCAATAGCAAAGCTTAAACAACCAAAGCTCCTTCGCATTTTTTTCAGGATTAAGTTTAGCATCTTTTTAAAGCAAACACAGCATTCCTGTGGTTTGGAGCGGAATAAGAATCAGGTTCTACTAACCAATAAGTGATTGCACTTATCGTGGACGGAAACCTCAATTGGAGGCTTGTTTGTTGAAGTCACTACAATTTCCTCTGGAAGAGAGAACTGAGAGTGCGACGTTTTCCCTTCAAACTTGAGAAAAAAAATAGGAAACCTTTGTGCGCCAGCTGTGGAGATAACTCTGTACTGAGGATACGAGGTAAGATAAAACTACACATTTTAAACGAGAAGATCTTTGTTGAGAAGAGTAGCCATGCTACTGTCCGAAGCAGTCGAGAATGAGGATTGAATATGACATGAAGACATGAACAGCAGGTTTATTCTTGAAATAAAGTCTAAAGGGTCTTTGAGACTTCTGAGCAGTGCCCAGTGCTGCATAACTGAAGATACCTGAAGTCTTCTCAAACCATGCATGCATGAGAAGACCCAAGTATTGGCTACTACTTCTACTTGTCACATCGCTGTGTTTACGTGCTGGTTAGGTTTAGGCACAAAAACCACTTGGTTAGGGAGAGGAAAACAACCTGGTTTGGCTTGAAATCCCAGTTTTGGTTTCCACAAAGCCCTGTGGTTTCATACTTACAAATGACGCAAATGCAGTCTTCCCACTTCAAGTCTATCCCTGCCACATGTAATGTTTTGGACAAATATCAGAGCGGTACATAGCCTATGACATACGTGCGGACACATCTGTGGTTTGCAGAAATGTTAATTACCTACATTTTATCCTGGCAACTGGTCAGGATCACTTGCAGGCCAGAGTTTCCTGTGCACATACAGTATGGATGTTTAGATTCACGTTCAGTTGCATGAATCTACACATATCCATGGAGGATATACTAATTGTGTGTGTTCACGTCAGAGGACAATCAAACGAATGGGGTTTGCTTGGCACCGTATCAGGCCATTTTGGCTGAGGCACAGAACAGAGAAGTGACACAGATCAAAGGCAACAACCTGTCAACTCTTTTGGTGTAACATACTTTAAACAGGCAGCAACACAATGCCGCCTCAGCACAGTGACACAGCTTTTATTCCTTGCCACAATTTATGGTGATGCATTCAAGCATTCGGGAATGCGCCACAGGCGCCATCAAAGGAAATTGTGCTTTCTGCATGATCAATTTTAAATCCTAGATAAGTATGTTTGATTCAACGCAAACGTATTAGGTACAAAATCAAGAGGAAGCCATCTTAATCGGGGCAACAGTGAGGTTTTGTTTATCAGTGCTCTGTTACTCAGTGTATCTATGTATCTAAGACTCCTCCAGCGGGAAACGAGATTAAAGGTTTAAGCGGACAGGTGTGTCCCGTAACTCTGCATCACAAAGTTTCCAGGTGTAATGGCACAGAATCACATGTTTAATTCACAGCCAATCAGAAATATCTCAGCCAATGAGGAAGCTGGTAACATGAGAGGTTTTAAAAGTTCCTGTTACAAAAAAGTCCCTGCAGTTCCTGTTGGATCCAAATCCTTCATACTCAAGACTTGTACTGTACTTTTCTTCAATCGCCATCGGATGGCTCGACTGCCCCTCACCCTTCCTTTGTCTCTGTTGACTTAAGGCAGCGTGAAGCACTCAGTTCACATGTCACGGCTGGCGCACTCTCACACACACGTCTTTGCTGCAGAACTTCTCCTGGAGTCCTATGTAAATATGCATCGAGGACATGACCCTCATGTCAAAAAACTTACCATATCCCAGGTAACGTGCCATCGGAAGTGTGGGTTTGAGTTTATCTTCAGATGAGAGGATTTATATGTGCTTAATCTCTCATCACTCATAAATAGATTTATTTGGGGGTACTTTACTTCACACAGAGTCAGATAACATCTACACTCATCAATGTTTTTCTTCTAAAGGCAGCCTGAGCATTTGTGAGGTCAGCTTAGCTCCACACAAAAATCACATTTGTAGAATTTTAAAACCTCACTGTACTGAGTACTGAACCCTGCAGTAGGCGAGTTGTGTTAGTACTGAGCCAAGCTGCACTATGTTAATTTGCACAATCTAAGAGTATGACTGAGATGTATCATGATTGTAGTTTTTTTTTTTTATGGTTTATGAAATGGTATCTTTTGGTTGACAGTGTCTATATATTCAGGTGTGGAAGAAAGGAAGGAATTCGCAAAACGTTTCAAATGTTGATTAATCTCCTCCTCCCTTTACATGCACAGTGCCCACAGACCCACTCCTGTGAAATCTGCTGCATTGCATGTAGGTCGAAGGAGGAGAGCGGGGTCGGATGAAGCGCTTTGCACTTGAAATGTCCTTAAACCTCAGTGTTGACGGCAATGATTTTTCATTTTAGTGGTACTTTCAGTCAGTGTTGTGCGAAAGCAAATGGTTTAAATATTTGTCTTACATTTCACTTTCAATTTTCAGATCACCACCTGCCAAACAGAGTGGCCTTGTCTTTTCTACATAATTAATCTTGGTAAACAGGAAGTTAAATTTAAGCCCAGTGACCGGAAAAATCTAAACCTCCTATATGATGCAGTCAAACATAAGAGTTCTGCGGTACATTTGTGAGACACAACATGTTTACCTTTTTCAACACTAAGTCTCAGAGGATTTGGCTCAGCTCTGTGGTAATATTTGAGACCTTAGCTTCCATGTTTAATTGCATCACACTGAAGGTGGTTTACTCTCTCATTGGAGTCGACAGTTCGATTAAGTTGCTCTGAATAACTGGAAACCTGTGTCTAAACAGAAGCTCTGTGTTGCTCATCTGGATGCACACTGCAAAGGTTTAGCTAGATAAAAATTGGCCATGAAAGTCTTTCACTCAGTCGTCCTTCTGATTTCTAAATCTGTTGATCAAGGAATCAGAAGGACAGTGTAGCACAAATGTACTAACTGCAGCATGAAGCAAAATGTAATTGAAGATTAGATTGCTTTGCTTTGTGATAATCTGAATTGCTGATCAGCAGCCTTTGAGCTGCACACATTCACGTCTGCAACACGTTTAGAGGCTGCTCTTGCCTAGTGTAGCATGAGGTTGATTAAAATAAATCAGAATGCATGATCAAATACTAATAATCATATATTTGATTTACAATAGTGTACCTCCCTCAGTCTCTGGGCTACTAAAGGACTCTTCTGAAACATATGGTCACATGATGAATTTTTGTCTACAATTTTGGCAAACAAGTTGTGGCTCAACTTCCCCATCAGCTCAAATCAGCCAAGTGTGACTGCAAAACGTTTTACTCGCAAGGTGTTTAATTATTAGGGGCACAATTTTAATTCCTAGAAACATTAATTTCCCTAAGTGGGTACTTCCTCAGACCTTCTGATGCATACAAGCAAAACTGGTTTTATGAACACACTGAGTGAATCAGCATTTTTACCAACAGAAGAAGATAGCAGCGTGCCTTGCTCTCCTTCCTTTAGACAAAGACTTGAATCACAGAATAAGTGAACCTTCGGTGTGACGTGTGGAAACATTATGCGGCTACTTCCTGTGTCTCTCATAACCACACAGCAACAGACTCGAGAGCAACGCTTTGATTTAAGTGCGTCAGTACAACCTGCTAGTTAACAGCCACACATTTCCCATCAATACATGCAGCTCTCTTCTGCCTCTTCACAGTGTCTCTCATTCTTCCTCTGCTTGCCAAATTGTGATACTGTTCAATACATAAATTCCTTAAAATAAGCAAAATTTCTACCCCCAAGTACTTCACCTTTTAGTCCCGGGAACTACTATTCAGTAGTATTTCCGTATCATTTTTGCACATCGACTACCGTATAATGCTTGCCTCTGCAACCCCATGTTGATGGGCGGAATGGTTTGCAACTGCAGGTTTTTGAAAATGGGGCGCAGGAACAAAAGGCTCAACCAATCATTTTTGGAAAGTAGTACCTCGTTAGCTTCTGGAGAAAGCTTCTGGAGAAAGCTTCTGCGGTGGACACGCGGCCAAGAAGCAATCAACACCTCTGCCGAGACATTACCAGTTCACGGCTCTCCAAAGCATAGCCATACATTACAACAGGTGGGAGACTTTCTGCTTCGAGTAAGCGAGGGCGACTCCCGCAGATGATTATAAGAGCCTGAAGCCATAAGTCAGAGGGTTTCTATGCTGACAGACTGCAGAGGATATTACCAAAACCACACTGGCCATTCAGGATCAAGGTATTATGGTCCATGGAGGAGCAGCAAAATCATAAATGGGGTTTCGGGGAAAGAACTATAGCATGACTTTCCCTTACTATTTCGCTGAGTGAGGTCAATTGAGACGCAGCAGGAAATTATAATGTGCTGATAAAAGTTTCTGTTTGGCTGATTTATCTGTTTTAATTACTGACTTCACTGAGTCGTTATGTATTCATTGCTACGTATTGAAACAAGACGCTGTGTTAGTCTTCATACAGTATAGGTTTTGGTTTGTGTCATGTTTGGAAGTTATTGTTACTTTGTTGCCTTATTCTTTTCAGTTTTCTGTCACAGTTTGGTTGGTCAGGTTTAGGCAACAAAATGACTTGTTTGTGTTTAAAAAGAAAAAGACCCGTTCAACATTTCTCATGTGTTTATTTTTTCCCAAGTCACAAAGCTATGCCGTCAAGAAACCAGGTTGATCAGATGTAGTGACATTCCCGGAGCAACATTAATTATGATGTCGTAGTAACAACACCAACACGGTATCAGAATGTGCACCGACGCAAAGTAGTGCTTTGAGCTAAATGCTTGCTAACAACAATGCTGAAATGCAGATGCTTAGCAGGTATAATGTATATCATATTCACCAACTTACTTTAGCGTGTTGTCATGCTAACTTTTGCTAACTATATGATATCATTAGTTATGCAGCTATTTTGTCATAAAACAAAATATTGGACTACTACATATACATACTACATATTTGTTTTCACAGCTACAAAAATGTGTTGAAAGTTACAACTAAGATTCTGCCCAGGTGAACACACTGCAAGGATCCTCCATGAATTATTGCCCACAGAGTTGGACTATCAGGTGCACCTTTGAACAGGGTGTTATTTTCCTTTCTCTGTCTTACATACTGACTCAGTGAAACAACTTGAATTGCTGACATCCAGTGACCCTCTGACCCTGTTAGATGCCAGAGGCACCTGTTCTTCTGTAACTGTCTTTAGATTGCTGACTCTTCCTCAGTCTGTCCAAAATCCCCACAGCTAAACTCCAGTGGGCTTCTTGGGTCTCTGGTTCTCTCACACTGCCAGACAGACATCAGTCACAGGGGAGTAAAGGGAGCACCCCTGTCACTTTAAGAAATGCCTCTGGCGAAAAGAAACTGATTAGTAGTGCTGGCAGCCAACCACGTGGAGTGCTGTGTGGAGACTGAAGCCAATGAGAAGCCCTGCTGGGTGGAGGTTACAAAAGCAGTCTGAACCCAATGACTCAGCAAAGTTGGGTGCGTGTGAGATGACACTTTGCAGCGATTTAAAGGGCCAGCATTACAGCCCTCTGAAGGAAGCTGAAAAATGCACGTTTAAAATCAGGCCAAGTGTTCACTCTCTCCCTCTTGTGCAAATCACTAAAGCATGTGGCCCAGGTTGTTCTGCAGGGTTGTCGGTAAAGGCCTCACAGAGTCTATTAGAGGGCTACACCCATATTTGTTCACTCTGGGGACACTGTGTGAGTGTGAGGGTTGGCCACTGGAATATACACATGCTTGTTGGAAAATAGCCCACTGTAAGCCTGGGAAACATAAGTTTATTTAACTATAATGCTTTAATAAGTGTTGTCACATCCGATTTTGACAACAAATCAACAAATCAACAAACCCTTGGGCAGCCATCTGAGGCCCAGTGAAGCTAGGTTAACCTAACATCTTGCTAGAAAAAGTGGAGATTGTAATTATACAAATCGGGAAAGTGAGTTGTTGACTGAGAGGTCGTAGGACTTTTAAATTAATTAGTTAGCTGTGAGCACAGCAGCAGAGTGGGACAGACAGAGAGTGGATGAGTGAATGATGCAGGAATGAGAGATTGTAATATCTTTCAGGAGTCACAACTGCAAGAGGTCACTGTTAGACAACCATCAATAAAGAACCAAGATCTTTACCCACTGCATTGTATTTATCTGCAACAATTTAATGTGCAGCTCTGAATACTAACTGTAAAATAGGGATTGACCTATAGGATGGATTGTCCTGGCAGATTTTTTTGTGCAACTAGAGGTAGACTAAATTAATTACATAAATCTGCAAAGTAACCAGTACCTAAAGTTATCAAATGCATGTACTGGAGTAAGTAAAGTTCAATAATTGCCACCAAAATGTAGTGGAGTGGAAGTATTAAGAAGCATAAAATGGAAATAATCGCTTAAAATAGCTCAGTTTTAAATTTGTTCTACTACTAGTACATTTTATTAGTAATTGTTACAAACCATCAATGATTATTCTCAATTTGGAACACAAACATCTTCATTTTAACTGCACATTTTTGGTTTCAAACATCGGTTATCAGTGTGCATCAAAAACCCAGCTGCGCTAGAAAATGGCAACATACGCATATTGTGATGGGAAAAAAAAAGTGTATGAATGATTACATTAAATAAAGAGCATGGTCCAGAAACTGCTCCAATTAAAAAGAGTCATGAGATAACTGGCGCTGTACAAATTAAGATCGATTGATTGAGAGAGCAAGTCATAATAATAATATAACTTTATTTATGCAGTTCAGCACATTTCATACAAAACAAGGCCAAAATTGGACATGAATGTCTTCACAAGACATACAATGAAAAGTAATCCCATGCAGTAAGAGACATCTGGAATTTAAAAACATAACAGAAAGGATAGTGATGCACCTCGTGGTGCACTTGGGACCAGCAGTCACTGATGAACTCACTGGGTATTTTTGGGTCTGTCATCATCAGACACCCTCAACCAGGCAACCCATCCAGGGCTGATTAGACCCTACTGTGTTGGCTCAAAACCATGCAGTGCATTGATTCACTTTTGCTGGATGTGTTGTAAAAATGACCGTGCTGCAACACTACAGCCGCCATGGTGCAAAAGTAAAGACGATCCACAAGTGTCTGAAACCTCAGTGTGCGCACTGGAGGCAATTTTCTGTCTGTATGTGGGGGAAATTGAATGAGGCTCCAGCTCAGGGACTTCAGTTTGGTAATGATTACTATGAATGGACTCTATGTCATGGAAGTTTAGATTTGACCTGGTTTGTATTTTAAGTCGCTCTCAGGGGAATATCAGTCTAAAGATGGTTTTCTTTTTCTTGCTATAAGAATCTATTCATCCATCCTCCACTCCCTATAATCCCTTTCCTCAAATATGACCAGCTGAGTCATCCTCACACTGGAACACAGATTTGCAGTTGATAATCAGTCAGCCCTTTCAGCTCTGTTATAGATTGAATGACCCACATTATAATCTGGCCGGGCACTGTTCCTTCTTTCTCTCTATACTGTAACACCGGGGCAGTATTGTGAAGAAGTCAGGTCCTGTGAGCAGCAGTGGAAACTTCCATCAGGCCACGGGAGAAGTATACTCCTGAGTATTGTTCTGGTGAGGCCTGCAACAGTCAGCATAGCACAGCACACCTCTGTGACAAGACAGGGGCTATATATATTTACTGTAGCTAGCAGTAATTCAGCAACTGCAGCCATCTTCAGCATCCCAGCTACTACTGCAAGAGAAGAAGGGGCCTCTTAAAGGCACAGTTCACAAAGAACAGACATCTTGGGAAAGAAAATCAGTTCACGAGTCAGTTATTGGTTGCATGCAGTTAAACAGTTCGTGTGAAGATCAGAAGGGGCAAAATGCGATGGCCGAAATGCAGTCTCAGAAGCCATCGTCTGATGACAATTTAGCTTTAGTTGAATTAAGAATTGTCTTGCAACTCCAACTCAGTTCTTGCATCTCAAGTTGCTAATTGCACTTGTCAACAATCACCAGTAGACGGAAGTGAAACTCTTGGCCAGGAACTTCTAAGCTTGTCAGCTTTCACATGAGTATTGTGGACCTTTACCCGAGTACATTTGCACACGTACGCAGTGATATGAGCCCTGTTGGTCTGCAATTTGCCTATTTACACAAAGAAGAAGCAAATTCATGCGTCAGCAACACATAGCAAAACAGTCATCGCAGTCCACTTCTGTATTTTGGTACAGTTGCTTTCAGACCTTCAGAACTGTACCCAAGTCCACATGAACTGTACTCAGCTGGACTCCTGCACACAACTGGACTTTGGGGGCAAGTGTACTCAGGTCCGGGCCCGGTTCCCTGATGGGAAAGCATCAGCGATAGAAGAAAGGTGATTGCTTCTGAAATTGAATCAGACAAAACGTTAAACTTTTGTTTCAAAACCTCCATGAGTGACAAAACTTTGGTGGTTTGAGATTCAAAAACATCTTCAGGTCAAAAATCTTCATTTGAAAATGTTCAAAGTCTTTTTCAGGCAAATAAAGAAACTGCTGTTAGCAATGAGACATCTTTCTTTTTTTGTTTAATCTCTCTACATTACCCAGGTTTCGTCAACCAGACAGCTGCCAGTGGCAAAATCCTGTTATCCTGATGGCGGTTCTTCTTTAAACATACATTTACATATCATACCAACACCAGTGTAAAAAACCCTGTAGACTTTCTGAAATGTTCATTTTATTTTTCATGCTGACATGTTGAAAAAATGCTGAAATCAAAGTGATGCTAAACCAAGGAAAGAGATATTTTGTAACTCTGCTGAATACATTTAACGTGGGTTCAGTACATGATCGACCAAACAAGCCTGAGAGGTTTTGCCTGTTGGGGTAAAAATATGTAAATTTGCTAAAAAAAAAAAAAGAAGTCAGTTTAGTTGTACAAGTGTGCAGCTAAAGAAATACTAGCGTTGTGAATGCTAAAATGGATATTAACATACCACCATTTATTTTCTATTCATGCTACAAGGTGACTGTGGGGGCCGTTTGCATAACAATCACAGCAGTTGCAGATAAAGGAATAATTCTGCTCCCAGCAGATTAGACATTGGTCCAAAGTGCTGACCTCCTCTTGCTCTCCTCTCTGTGCTCGTTGTACTCTTCTGCAGTTAGTGAACTCTAACCGCTGCCCTCGGTCTCCGTCACCTCTCCACGTTGAGTTTGTTTGTTCCAGGAAATGTTCTCACTTGAACCCTGAACCCTCTGACAAATCACCTACTTTCGTCACAGCTCTAAAGAAAAAGGGAATCAGCTGTTTCCTCATTGATTCATGTGATCCACATACGGCTCTTTCATAAGCGTGCTGGGCTGTGATGTCAGCTCATTCATGTCAGGATTAACCGCAGAGCGAGAATTTTTATGCATGGTCACACTTGAAGGTAACTTCTAGACTGCAGGTGCAGCAGATTCTTGAGGTGTAAAATGGTTACCTGGGTCGGCGTGTCTCCGTTATATCACTCTCCTACTTATTACCCACTGTTTCCAACAACAGACAGAGAACTCTGATTTCCCTGAATGTGAGGACGAGGAGGCCACGGCAATGCGGAGAACAGCATTTCCATAAGGGTTATCTTGGTTGCCACATACACAGGGCCAAGGCCTACTTACTGATATGATTAGCCTTGCTCGCGGAAAAGGAACACATTATCCTCAGACAGTCTGATCCAACCTCCATTCTTTCCAAACACCCCTTACTTGTCGGATGCTCAGAGCTACTAATGATGATAGTGTCCGAAATGCACCTCACTCTTCCTAGAAAGGAACAAAAAAAAGAAACGATGGTGAGGGCTGTTGAAGCTGATAGCTGGAGACAGGCTGGCAGAGCCGTGGCCGCTGAAAGTGATGACATCACTCCAATGGGGAGACTTTGAGAGAAGACGTGTTTGTGACAAGTGGTAGCTATTAGAGCTGACAGGCCACTCTCAGGCACTTTCTTTTTCTCGGTATCACAGTGCCGGGGCTTGCTTTTTTTTTTTCTTCACACCAGCAGGTTAAATATTAATGTCGTCTGAATATCTTTGTTTCATTTTAACTCAAAATCTCACACTCATCGGATCGGTTTGTGCCAGTCGGCTGGGCACCTCCAGCGATACCCCAGCATGTCTGCTTTCCATGCTGTGACACCATGTGACAGCATTGCGGCAGACAGACCAGCGAGATGCCTCAGCCCCCCGACCGGCACTCCGTTTTCCGACATGCACTCTCACGGATCAATAACCTCTTACATAACATTCTGGTTTGGACTAGAGGCGAGATTCCAGCTGACTGGAACATGTGACAGGGCTTTGACTGTGTTGACCCACATTTTCCCTCTCCTCCCGAGATCCCTCCCCTCCTCTCCCCTCCTGCCGTCCGTCTCCTCTTCCCACCAAGTCTCCCTCCGTTAGCCCAAACCCCTCTCTACCCCTTCACACCCTTCAGGGAAGCAGTCATGTAGGCAGTCAGATCCAGACTTGGGTGGGTCAGGGTTTTCTGTGACGTGCCCAGACTTGCACCCAGACAGAACGAATGACACACGCGGGGGAATAGCTGGTGGCTGAGCAGTAGTTTTTACTCGGACAAATGACATAACGCGTACAGGGGTGGCCACGGAAAATGTTTGACTTTGTATGGTAGTCCATACAGATACGGTGTTATGGCTTGGTGCTTTGGCAGAACCTTTTTTTCATGTCCCTCCTCCAACTGCAAGCCAATAATCAGAGTTATGCATTATTTTGCGACATTTTATATGTAATCAGGGTTGCTTTTTTCAAGAACTTGTATTGCGATCGTTAGAAGAGATTGTACATCAGTGTTGTCAAATTTTGTTTTTTTGCCATTTTAAAAGGTCCAATTTGAAGGAAGTTTGTGTCTCATTCCCAACGGCTCACCCAACCCGCAATCCCAAAGCATCAGTATTTGACGAGTCAGGAATGAGAAGACTTTCTAGCAAAGTGGACCTTCATGGGCCAACTTGTTGCCCTCTTAAGATGAGCTCAGACCACAAGTGTTTACGGACAATTTTTCCCCGGTACACTCTTCTAGGGTTGGGCAATGTATAAAGTTGTAATCATGATATAAAACTATATATTGTCTGAGATTTTGAGAAAAAAAGTAATATTGTGATATGGCAGAAGTGTTGTCTTTTCTTGGTTTGAATTGTCATTTTCTGAACTTACCAGACTGCTCTACTTGTTGTAATACTTTACTTTGCCTTTACCCATCAAAGTAGGTCGATTTGCCACCCCCCGCTCCCCACCACAGTTTCTAAGACCCAGTCGTAAACACAAATCCCAGGCAACAATTTGTCAGACGTAATGTAGGCGCTAACTACCAACAAAACACATTACGTCATAACAATATTATGTGTTGAAACATGTATGTAAGGCTGTGATCCTGCCCCCTCACTGAAGTTACATAGTGCAGAAACAAGCAGAGTGGCTGAGACAGAGACGCCATTCACTTTATTACAAGACACTGAAATATCCACATGATTTTGAAGCTGTTTATATTATCGTGTTATTATTTTAAGGTAAAAAAAAAAAAAATCACTAACTTATTTTTGCAGCAGATAGAAATTGGGTAAAGCGCCTTTTAAGAAGTCGAACTGATTGAGCAAAAGTTTTATTTGTATGCGCCAGTGACGGTGGCAACCATTTTGCTCCAGTTATGTGAACACTCCTGCAAACCTTGTCACTGAGTGGGTGATATTTTGTCATAAATGCCAGATGTCTCCAACTCATATTTACAACTCAGAGGCCGACAAGAACATGTTTTTCTTACTTACTCTGCTGTTTGTGTTTGGGTTGAAGTTGTCGTGGTTGTCTCTTGTGGGGACGGGGACTTTGAAAACCGAAGCATATGGATAGCGGACGGAAGGAGAATGCTGCTTAAAATAATTGCCCAGTGGCAGGCTTATTCAAACGGTCTACACTCGGTGAGTCAGACTAGCTGACCAGAGGCTGGATGTTTGATAAATCACAACACGTGTTTCATGCAGAATAGAGTTCACTTAATAATACACATGAATAATGCTCTTTTTTTAAATTTCTCAATTACCATGTCCAGTAATAGTGATTAATATGTAGCGATGAATGTGGTGCTTTTCTTCAGCTCTTGTTTGTCCAGTTTTCTGAGGTTGTGCTCAAGGTGCCGGGTGACTAACGTGTGTTTCCATACACAACATAACCTTGTTGTGCCTTCAGGAGAGAAGGGAGATGTGTGGTTTGTGTATATGTGTTTCAGCAACACACACACACACACACACACACACACACACACACACGCACACACACACGTATAGGAGTAGCAGCTTGCACAATGCATTGTTTCTGCCAAATTCAGTGACGTTCTTAAAGCGAACAATCAGACAGCATTACAGTGAGACTGAGGTCTAGTGAGGTGAACCCCATCCCGGTTTCCTGCTACATTAACCTGTCTGACTTCGCATTACAGTAAGCTGATTAGGCCACAGCAGGTGTCCTATTTAAGTGTTTGTTTCACTAAAACTTCTTCCACACAGGTGCCTCTGAATCTTGTTCAGGTCGGTGTGCCCTCGGCAGCTGAGTGACGAGTTGTCTTTGTGCTGAGAAAACTCAATTACTCTCAGAAGAGTAACTATAACAAGCTAGTCTCGGCATTTCAGGGCAGGACGGATGCTGGCCAACAAAATGATGATCTATTGCTTCCTACTGATACTTTTGCAAGTTAAACACGCACCAGGTCTACACTTGAAGATACTGTTGCCACTGCTCACACTCGAAAGTCTGATTGCACCCGCAGACGAAACGCAAAGAACAGATTGGCCTTGCCTTGCGCGTTAATTTGATCGCAGATTTTAACCCTCTGGATGACTGCAGCTTCCAGCCTTACCTGAGGCTGACTGGTGCCCAGTGCTCAGCTGAGAGCTGAGCGCCTGTCCATCTGTTTCTGGTGAGTGGCAGATTCATAAATGGAGTGTTGAAATCAATACAAAGTGTGACCGGCAAGTAGACATGGACTGAATCAATCTGTTTTACCACATCAGTAAGACGAAGCAAATTTACCGTGATCTGACTGCATATCATTAAGTGAAAGCACACTGCTTCACTTCCACTCAATACACGCATATGTGGCCTGAAAAGTGCACAACGCCCAATGCGTGACAGCTCGATTCATTTTGAGCCCCAGACCAGGTATCCCGAGGCAACATAACACTTGAAGCTTACGGCTATAATCATGACTCATCTTGATGGAAAAACTGACTTGAATTCACACAGCGTTTTTCTAATTCTCTTCATGCAGAATTTTTTTTTTTGTGTGTGTTTATTCTATCTCTCAGTCATCTGCTTGCTCTGGTACAGTATGTAAGTAATTAGATGTCTGAGTTGCACTGGGCCTGCTGTTGATTCTTTAGGAAGTAGCAGTGACTCATCAGAAGCTCGCTTCCTGCTTCTATAAATAGCCAGTTATTCACTAGCTTGAGCACGAGGTACCAATCAGACTGCAGAGCCATCTCTTTTATGCATGCTTTGTAATAAACCTAAATATCTGTCAACGACTTGTTTCTCTCCCTTGAAACAGACAAGAGGGGTTGTACTTCTCAAGTCTAATGTTTGAACTGAATCAGCATCTTTTCAGCGTCCAAGTTAGAGGCGAATGTGAAGTTTGACACCGTTCTACTGACACATTCTGTAGTTTGAAGCCTGATCAAGCAAGTTCTTATTGAACCTACAGTCATTTAAATGCAAAGATCTCTCCTGTCCTTTCAGCTCAAGCTTTCTAAAGTCACTATGGTTAAACTACGGTTTAGTTTATCCTCTGAAAGTCGTTTAAGTGATCCAGTGTAACTTTCTGCACTTCACAGGTACAGACTGCAAAGTTCCCAGGAACACAAATGGTTCAAATTCAGAGCCAAAAAATCACAGGAATGCAAATGAAGAACAGTGACATCTTCAGGCGTTGCCACTTTTTTTTTTTTTTTTTTACACTCCAACGGCTGAAGCGCAGAAGAAAAGAAGGGAACCGGGAGGGAGAAGCAGAAGAATGAGAGGAATGAAAGACCGGGGGCAGAGGAGAAGGACCGGGTGCCACCACCAGGGTGGCGGTGGAGGCGGCTGGGTGTGCAGCAGGACGGCGAAATGGACTGCGATGAGACACATGAGTGAGGGAAGTGAGAAAGAGGGCTGGTATTTTTCCAGGGAGGCTTCCTCTGCACGTGAACGCACACACAAACACAGCTGACACACACACACACACACACACAGAAACTCCTCTCATCTTTCTTGTCCAGCCTCCTGGTCGTCCTCACATCTTCTTATTCCTCACGCTGCGTTCCTTTGCTTCCACTCCTTCCCTCTGTTTCTACTTTTTTCCTCCCTGCCTCGCCTCCTCACTCTTTCCACTTTCCTTCCCCTCTCTCCTTTCCTTCCTCCCTCACTCACTCCCCATCTCGGCCTCCCCCTCCCCTTCAGTCCCCATCTGCGGCCCTCGTCAGACAGCCACCAAGGGCAAGGGAACATCCTCCGGTGGCGCCTTTGCTGAGGGCGCGCGCACTGATATGACAGCCTGCAAAAAATATCTGGGGAAGGAGGCTTTTGTTTTGTTGTGCGCGCAGTTTATGAGCATCTCGAGACGGATGCCAACGCGTATGTGTGTTTGTGTGTGTGTGTGTGTGCGAGCTTGAGACTGCATCCTGGAGTCCATTTTGAAAGCAGCTGCTCGTGGGGCTGTTTGCTTATGTAAGCCTGTACTGTAAAACACAGCAGAACAAGAACAAACCGGCTGCCCGGGACAAAGGCCCTGCCCTCGCTGCTGCACCGCGAGACGTGCGCGCTTCTCTGTCTGTCTGCATCTTGGAGACACAAGATGATAGAAACAGAGAGTGACAAAAAAAAGTCCTCTGAGTTGTCTGGAGATTAAGGTACCGTAGGGTCACGCTGTACCGGACTGGTGCGCTGCAGATGAGGGGGGAATATGAGCCCCGCTGCGCCCCGGTAGCCCACCTGCTGCTATGCGGCCCTCATCCACCGCTGCTCTGTCATACAGCGCGCCGCCTTGCACAAGACTCCGCGGGTTGCACAAGGAGAGAGAAAAAGCAAAAACAAGATAGCGTTACGGGCGGAGGGAGCGAGAGAGAGAGAGAGAGAATACAAATGAGGGAGAGGTTTGACACAGATCTTCAAGCTGAGCTGTTTAAACTCTCGTCCCGACTGCAGCTGCTGCGTGAGAAAGCTCTGTAATGAGCCTCGTTTCCTAATTAGACAATGCAACTGCACTTCGAACGAGCACACTACAGCAGCAGTCACAGCACATGACAGTCACCGCGGCGGCAAATATGTCACAAGAGCCACTTTGTTTAATTTCTCCTGAAAACTGAGACTAAATAAACCGGGGTGGACCCAGCGTGCAGTGCAGGTGACGCTTGCCTTCAGAGATGCTTTGGTTTTGGTTTACGGGGCTGTTTAGACTGTGCAGAGACAGTTGGGCAGACCGCGCTGGCTGTCATGTTGCATTATCTCTTTCGAGTGTTAGCTGACTCTAATTTAGCCCGAAGGAGAGGTGGTTACCTACCAGCAACCTCATCGTTCAGAGAGAAGAACATGCGTACACATGTGCAGGCCGTGATGCACACGCTCTCACAGCGGTGGAGCGCTGACAAGCAACATGACCGTCATTGTCCTGCCCTGCCTCGCCCTTGTGTCCCTCTCGTGTGTCTCCTTCTCTTGTCCCTTTCATACCCAGCAAGAATAAAAAACTAGCACACATTAGCATCTGGTAAGATGAACTGCTCCTCTGCAGCAGAAAATGGCCACACCCTGTACAACCCTTGTAATGTGACAGTTGAGGAATTTGCTGCAGGCTAGCCACAAATACTTGCAGCCTGAATCCGAGATAGTCGAACGTCACTTGTGGTGACAGGAAAATTGTGGAGCGGGAATCAGGCCTGTTGAAAACTGTTTTCAGCATGTTGACTTTTACGGGTGCTTAAATAAATGTTTAGCAATTTTGAAATACTTGTACTTGGAAGAGGGGAGGGGAGGGGAGGGGAGGGGGGTTTATAGTATTTGCATAATAACATTGTGGGATTCTACCCCAAAGACGTCTTAGTTCAAGATTTCAGGGTTTGGACTCGTTTTCATGTGACGCATTTGGAGAACAAGTTGGTTTTGAAAAGAAAAATATTATCAAGACTGTGATCTTTCTTTGTGGTTGCCAGTTGTTGCACTAGCTATTGTTACTAAATCTAGTTAACAAGCATTAATGTTGCTAGTGCTACCTGTAGCTAACGGCAACATTTCAAGTGTTAATGTTGCTAACGCTTGCTAATGCTCAGTAATGCTAGCGTTGCCAGTGCTAGTTAACATCAGGACAGTATGATCGGCTCAAACTGTCAGTAGAAATCAGCCATTGTCACGCTCCCCCCCCCCCCCACAAACTGGCAACTACCAAGACTCTTGCTGCTGATGAAACAGATACTACGTGACATGGACAACTTCATGTAATTGGCTCACAAACCTTGTTAGACGCTGGAACCAACTGTATTTCTTTCACAGAGATAAACAAAACAATCATTTTGGAGCCAACAAACATTTGAGATTATTGACTCACAATCATACAATCTGTAGATGTGTTATTTTTAGAAGTGATGTGTCTACATTAAAACGTTATTAGTATGACCTTTAAAACAAATTTAGAATAAACCATCTTAAGTTGCCCTGACTTCTCTCCCACTGAGCTTTGGAAGTACGACTCAACACCCACTGAGTCACATGACCAGTGAAGTCTGTTGACATCACAAAATATAAATGTACTGTGGGAGTTCAATAGCTTGGGAAATGTAGACTTTTCAGCTGGTCCCCGATAAGTGGTAATATAACACTGCGCAACTATATTTCTCCATTTGGATCAAGTTTAGAAACCTGAGCTTTTGAGTCCAGTGCGTTGACAGACACTGCCACAAGTCAAGAGAAAGGAGCAACAAGACTGCAGGTGATATCACGTTTTCAAAAACACTCAGTATGAAACAGAGCAATAGTGTATCCAGTTTAGTCTTTGTTCAAATTCCCAAGGTTACCAAAAAAAACAAAAAAACTGGGACATTTGCTTTGTGTTATCTCAACACTGGTGGTTTCCTCATACTTTCTGATGACCTTGGAATTAACCAGTTGATCAGCTGAGATTTACACTTACATTTAATCTACTAAAGCTGAAAGCTTACCAGTCAGCTCCTGTTAAAGCCCGGCACGTAGAGAGAGCAGAATAGGCATTTTTTAATGGACTTTATTGTAAAACTACATCGTATTTATGATTGTTTCATACGTTGGTTTCACTACTTACTTGTTTTGTGACTCTATGGAGGAAGGGCATTCTTTCCTCTCATGCCTCGCACTGACACTTGAATTACATTCTTGTTTGTGAGACATTCTTTCTCCCACAAATGCCAAATCACAGCAACTCAGCGTGATTTTTGTTCTTGTTAAATGGAGCTGTTCAGGATCTCATTGACCGAGTCCTGCTTTTGCACTTTCAGATTCTGCACACCACATGTGGCTCATAATCACTGATTGGGTGTTCAGTTCTCTATTGATTTGTGGACCAAAGGCAGAGAGAAAATGACTAATCTGTGTCAAAATGCTCTTTTGGTCTTTCAGATAACGTTCAGTGGGGTTTGGTTGTGCAACCATTACCTGCACAAACATGTTAAATGCGAGATTCTATTTTAGGGTTATTTAAGGGGATTTTCTTGCTAATAAGTTTCAGCATTAAATGAAGGTTAAGCAGGATATTATGCTACTATCAGACTGGCCACAAGCCAAGGTGAGCACCCACACAGAGGCTCAGAGTCCAACCACATGGTACACAAGGTACACAGTTCATGTGAGCGGATGCTAAGCACATGGAGAACACATGTTCCACCACTAAACAAGCATGCCAAGAAAATAACGGCTTGCACTGTACTTTGGTATTTATTTACAAGTACTTCTGAAAATGAAAACAGAAGCAGTGCTAAAAGACAACTTAAAGGGTAAGTTCATCCAAAAGTTAAAATTCAGGCATTATCTATTCTCCTCCGTGGCGACGGAAAGTTTGGTGAAGTTTTTGGAGCTCCTAAACAACCAAAGTAGCAATAGATTGTGTTAAACAACAAGAAAAAGACAAAATGGCTCCGTACATCATTTGGTGTAATCAAAGTCTCTAGAAGCCTCCAGATCACAAAATCACTTTAAAAGACTTTATTTACACTGTGGATGCGTGGTTGAGCTCATGCTAACACGTTAGCTTTGCAGCTACAGTTAAGATTACTGCTTTGAAAGGTGTGTTAAGAACATATCTTTAAGGATGCTGAGACTTCCAGAGATGTGAATCATGTCATGCTGGACGAGCTGTATGGAGCCATTTAAACAGTTTTTGGGCTGGTAGTTTTTGCATTTAAAGACAAGTCCCCATCTGCTCCAGTTGTTAATAAGGAATGCTACGACATCGTTTTGCTGTGAAGCTCAATAAATGTTTTGTGAATTATGTTACTTAACCTGCCTTACTTTATCAACACAGGGCAGAGTAGTTAGTGTTCATTTTCATCTTTTGGTTAACTGTTCCTTTAAGAGCTTAACTTAGTCCTTTACATGCACACTACTACAGACAAATACTGCTGACCTGTAACTTTTCTATTGTTTGTAAAGTTTGTTTGTTTTCAACCAGTCTGGTTCACTGAGACTAGTTATAACTAATCAGTACCCCATGAAAAGTGTGTTCACATCTCTCCTGTATGTCAGGCAACATAAAGTAGTCTTTGTGACACATTTCATGAACCGAATGAAAGATGATCTGTCGTTTCCTCAAAAGTATGAGTGAGGATCAATATTGGCCACGCGAACAAATTCAAATCTCAGTCAAAGGCGTCAGGTTTCCCAGAAAGTTGAACATCCGCATGGCATTAATGGACATATGTGTGTCGGGGGCCAATTTGTGTGACTCGGCAGATATCTATTTAAACTGCCAGCTTAATTTATTCCCCATGTGCTGAGCTCTAATTTTAAACAGGGAGGGTGCTAAATATACAGAGACAGTTTCCAAGCCAAAAGCAGAGATAGCTGCGTCATTGTGTCTGTCAGAGCAGAGTCAACCCCTGGCGAAGTAGGAGCGCGTGGAACATTCCGGGCGGAAAGCCTCGTCGATGCTACCATCTGCTGGCCGCCGCCGCAGTCAGAGCAGAAGGAGGTCTCCATGGCCACGTCAGACGACATGGTTGGGTAATTTGGATAGGCAAGTAGGTCGAGTGATCTTGATAAAGGCATCATTGTAAAACCAGGTCACAGGGAAGCAGGCAGACATACAATATTTAAAGGGCTGCGGCTGTAAAGCTGCAGTGAATGATGATGTGATCAGAGCTCTGCAGTGGTTTCAGTTCCTGTTATTACCAAAACAGACTGTTTACTTCTCTTGACAGCAGTTTACTTTACATTTTGCTCCCAAAACCACTTTTGCTACCACTTTGCAAGCAAAACGTGTTTTCTGAGTCAAACTTTTTTCCTAAGCTCACCTTTTCTTGTATTAAAACTTGCTGTCATAAAGTAAAGCCTAATTAAACTAATCATTATTATTATTATCATTTTTATGTAAGATTCATGATCCCAATAAAAAAAATTCACAATCTTATTCTTTGGTAATATTGTACATACCCTCAACTAAAACAACAGACACATATTACATTGATGACAAATTTGGAGAAATAAGAAGAAACTGATCAATTAGGAAATCTCTCATTTAAAAAAAAAGAAAAAAAGTGTTCCAATTAAACTGTGAATTGAATATTCAAGCCTTCCTCATACAGATCCACCCTCTTCCCCACAACAACCACAAGATGGTGCCCCTGATCAAGGTACGTCTCCGGCTGTGATGGCTGCCGTCTTTCCATAGCTTTACTTTAAAACACATTAAGTGAACAAAATTGAAAACATCAAGAAGTTAATAGATCTAGCAGACATCCAAAGTTAACGCCTGACCCAACAGATACATGTAATATAGCATTAAACAAAAATCACCTTTACTTTTACTGTTATAATAAGAAAGTCATAAAGCTGATTTAACATAAGTTCCTAACAGCTTAAGTGACAGTTTGAGGCCTGGATGTTGAGGCAGTCTGGCATAATTAATTGAAACAAAATGGGACATGCTCACTTGCTCACTGCAGGTGTATTTTAAATATTTTACAATCTCACATTTGAATATTTCCCCAAGTAGCTGTGTGATCGGTGTCTGTTATCTTTCCAAATTCAAAGTGCAGTTTATGATGTTCATTTCTCAGAGCCTGCTATGTGGGGCAAAGGGTAAGTTTGTGTGCTTCTGACTCGACCTCGTGGTCAATTTGTGGTAGAAATTCCAGTTTATTTATTTTAAAAAATAGACAATGCCACCTCTCTGCTGAATTTCAAATGTCATCATTAAGTCAGAAGTTAACGGTAGGAAGGACTACATGTCTGTGGCTGTTTTATCTCTCCACACACTGTCTCTGCTGTTATTCACACATGTAAACACCAGGAAGACAACAAGTATGATCACATCTCGTGCACAGTACGACTCTTTTGGATACTTACAGAGTAGCAGAGCCAACAAAGAAACACCAAAACACCCCTGTTGCTCACTTCTTGATGAGTATCCAAACCAAGTACAATTAGAGTGTCAGCGACCCAAACCTAAACATCTGTTTTGTATTTTTGTTGGCCTGCTGGTCGCTGGGTCCTCTCTGATCACATTTAGTGGTCTTGGCTCCGAAGAGGTTCTGATAACGTCATGCCTCTATCTGAAATATCTCTTAAATGACTTTACATAATCTCAGGCATGACTGCTATTTTCTGCGACACGTAAAAGCTTTGCCCACACACATTCTCGTGATTGATTTACTGTGCTGACCAGATGTCGGTGTTTTGTTGCTCCTTCTTGATCCTGAACTGATTTAATGTTGATTTTGGGGTAGAGTGACTCAGGACTGAAAAATGGATACACTTTCTAAACCTCAGGAGTCATTTATCATCGTAAACTGTCTGCACACATTTGGTGGCATCATTGTCCTTAAACCCAAAGTCTATCTACATTACAGTCTTACAGCAGAAAAATGCCTCGGGGGAATAGTTGATAGTATATTTTGGGAAATGCTGTGGATGTATTTGCTTTCATGCCAAGACCTCGATGAGAAAACTGATACCTCTCTCATGCAGTGTATTCTAAATAGTAAGCTACAGCACAGTTTGCTTAGCTTAGCACACTGACTGGAAACATGGGCAGACAGCTTGTCTGGCTCCGTCCAAAGGTCACAAAATGTGCCTACCAGCAGTTCTGAGGCTCATGAAACTTTATATAAATGTCTGTTTATCGTGTACACTGAAAACTGTGTGTTGAGCGCCAAGCTACAAAAACAGTCCTTGAAAGGGGTGATATGTAAGAACTGGCCATTTATCAAATTCATAATACATACATATGAATAAGGGTCAGTAGATGACTCCAGTAACCACTAACTGTAGCTGCTGTTAGTTAGTTAGCTCAGCTAGCTGTGCAGCTAGTAATCCAGACTGGAAGCCTGAACAGGAGCTTCAGACTGGGACAGGATGGGGCCCTTCAGGCATGCTAACTTCGGTAGATGTTTCTGCAACACAATACATAGATGTCATGATAAATTTCAACTAAAATTGTTACACATTGTACCTGTAAAACCAGAGACTTAATCTTCAGCATAAAAACAAACTGCCATTTATCCCAAAATGTGGGATATTGTTGATGTGCAATAGTGGAATAGAAGCACACATATTGGAAAGTCATAGTAATGTCTATCTGAGGTTTATTTATGTTGCCAGCATTAGCAACTGAAAGCTACTGGTCATGCCAGACAAATACGGTTGTAGCTGAATAAGTATATATCCCATTGTTTTGCTTATCAACTTTTTTCATTTATAAGATTAAGAATGTTATTCTACTCTTACTCGTAACTCTTAATCTTGTTTGTTCAATACTGAATGCGTAGAATTTATATTGTACAATTACTGTCTATATGTTTGCACTTACCAGTCACTCAATCCTCATTTTCACCTTTTTTACTTCCATTAGGATTCTAACACAGGATCCACTGTGTATTTTTGAGAGGGCACCAACATATTTTCTTTAATAAATCCCAATCAGAGCGTGTGCCCCAATCTACAGACCCTTTGTACAATTAAAGTGATGTGAATGTCAGGTTCCTTGTTAATTAAATATCAGTCTTTTTCATTAAATCAGTCCCTGATCACTAAGGCAGACTATTGGGTCTGAATTGAATAAGCAAAGTGGGAAAGGGCAATTCAAGCTTCATGGCTTAATTCGCTCGCGGCCAATGAAAGCCGACGTTTATTGCAAGGAAATGGTGTCTACTTTTGGACATTTGTTCTCAGACTTAACGTCAACAGTAAACCACGGTGGGTTGTAAAAAAGCAATTTTTCTAGCATGGTACCCCTGCTGTCGTGCTCTCTTTCAACATGTGCTGACCAGATTTATTTCCAGTAATAAAGACACAGACTTTACACAGAGTTTTACTGTTCGTTCTGGTAAATGCAAAGTGAGAGAGGGCCAAAGGCATTTTCTGGATACGAGTGTAAAAAGGGAGTTCACTGCTAAAAGTGCACGAACGGCCAAAATATTGCTTTGATAAAGTGAAACGTTTGTGAGCGCTGTTTTGTTGCATGGACACGTTCATGTGCCTGTTATGAACAGAAAGCAGCAGGAAAAAAACATGTTGGCAGTTTCCGCAAACCACTGATATGTTCCTGTGCGCCTGTCGCAGGTTTACACACCGTATTGACATTCCTACAAAACACAGTATGTCACGTCACGTTCACATGACCTGACTTTCATATCTGGAGGCTGGAGGAGATGGTGGTGGAGGTACAGGTGAGAAGTGAACACAGCTGGAGACTTCGTTACAACATTTTTTAAGTGGCAAACTACTGGAGATTCCTGACGAGGGACCCCGGCATTTCACGGAGCGTTGCAACCAGACAAAGAGACAGAACAGAAAGAAACCTAAAGTTGCAACAAAAAATTGATACGTTTTAACATATCCCTGGTTTGCGGAAACATACATTGCCAACATTTATTTGGCGACTGGTTTGGAGAAAGCACACCTTTTGTACATCTATTATTTAAGCATTATTTTCTATTTAACACATTCATGGCTCTGATGTACATGTGTAGTCTGTTTCTTAAGCATCTTAACCCCTTTCCTGCTGAGTCAGTCAGTCTTGTTTCTGCTCCTCTGTCCTGCACATGAAGCGAGAGGGCCTCTGCTTCTAATGGAGACATCTCTTCAGAAGAAAACCTGATAATTAAAGGGATCCATTAAAGCCACAGCTGCTCTTCCACCCACAGTTGCTGTGCTGATGATGACTTAATTATTGACAGTTACAGAGTCATTATCATGGCTTGTTGGGTCCCTCCTACAACAACTCTGCCCCTCAATACAGCTTCTACTCAACACCGAAAGGGAAATGTCATCATTTGTCATCGTTTGTGTCATTGTGAAAATGTGTCTGCAAAATCACATTTTAAAGTCATTTGGTATTCCTGTTGAGTTCATAATGAGCTAGATTCCGTCTTTGCATTGCCTCAGGTTGCTTTTAATGGAAGCATTATATTTATCAATAATAGTAATGTAATTTACATGTGTCCTTGTGTGTGTGTGTGTGTGTGTGTGTGTGTGTGTGTGTGTGTGTGTGTGTGTGTCATAGGCTGTTTCTGTCTCGTACAGGACTGTGAATCTTCCTGCAGATAATGAGCGTGTATAAGAATATCCTGCACCCATGGCAGCTCCTGGCGCACCCGTGCGTGTGTGTGTGTGTGTGTGTGTGTTTATGTGTATTGGCGAGGATGTGTGTTGAAAGTGGGTCTGCAGGCACACATTTTGTGTGTGTCTGTGTGTACACTGCTGTGTTCCAGCTGTCTGAGTGGATAAGACTCTGCAGGGCGGACAAGCACTGCAGTGAATGTCACACACACACACACACACACACACACACACACACACACACACACACACACACACACACACACACACACACACACACACACACACACACACACACGCACACACGCACACACACACGCACGCAGCATGGAATGGCTATAGGGACTGTGCTAAAATAGGGAGTGTCTGTGAGTATTCACTCAGCGGGGGTTTGACAAGACCAAAGATCATAACCTCAGTGTGATGAGATTTGAAAGTGACTTTGATTTGAGCAAAAATATATATATATATATATATAATATATTTTGTTAATCATACTTACTCACCTGTAGTGGAAAGATAAGAGCACACAGTGTATACATCCTCAGTTTGTCCATCTTGGTTCATTCAATTTCACTTTATTCTTCTGGTTCCATCACATGAACTTACACATTTAACAGGTGGGGCATTTCAGTGAAACAGCAGAGGACAAAAATCTGAACCTCTGCTTCATCCTGCTCGACGTCTGAGCTGCCCTCTGAAGTGCTTCTCGTCACACTTCCGACACAGTATTTATTACTCTGTTTATTACTTTGTTTCACGTTAGTTTGTATAATTTATTAGCCTGACACAAAAGAATGATAAACAATTAATAGAACTTCCAGGGACCCCCCTCCTTAGTATGAAACCAGCCACCGTCGCTCCTTCACCACCTTCACACTCTGGGCTTTAGACGATGAGGCCGGAAAAAAATCACAAAGCGCCTTCGGCCACGAAGCTCATTAAAATAGAACCTCATTACACAGAATTCACTTCTAAAAGGTGATTGCAATCACACATGTGGTGCTCTATTCAGGGCATCGGAACATTTCCCCATACAGAAGAGAACATTCAGTAATATACACAATGAATTATCTTCAATGTGTGCAGTAACGCCGGATGAGTTCATTAAACTCTTTTGACACTCAAATGTAACGTCAGATTCTTACTGGATACTCTACTCTAGGCACAAGACTTTCACCCTTTCCCAATAAATATCCCGTCAGTGATACAAAGAATAACAGTAAGACGCAATAGTAAAGTGTCAAGGTTTCAAATATCCAAAATGACCATGCAGTCATGATTGCAAACACACTGTAGCTAACGTGGCTGCAAACTGCGCGACACATAGTCCAACTGGCAGCAAAATACCAGGGAGACATTTACAACACGGAGCTTTGGTCTTGTAACGTGGATGTTGCTAATTGCTGCTAACTGTAGCTGCCACTTAGCTCAGATTGCCATGAAGTTAGCCGGGTGGGTTGGTGTTTACACCACCAACACAGGAGCTGGACCGATGGATGGAGGACGTTTTAAAGAAACGTTTTAAAAGCCAGGTGAGCGGCGGGATTATTCCCACGGTTTGAACAGCGAGACACTTGTATTGTTATACTGTGTAGAAATAACTAAATAAAATGTTCAGTCTCCTTGCTGGTTGTTCGACACATTCAGAATTGTTATGGCTTTTGCCGCTTCAGCTGCACCGACCCCATGGCCCAGAAATGGAATTAATTAAATCAATATCATAAACTTGTGAAGACTCGCCGGCTCATTACTTCTGGTGTTGTGTCGGGGGCAAGATGTATGTGTGTGTTGACGAAACAGTGAGAGAATCCTTCAGTTTTAACAGCTGGCAGTGAAGCGATTTGTATCAGTCTCTAGAAAAATATATAGCCACCCATCTTGCAGGTTTAGTGTCAAGCGTTCAGCAGAACGTAACAACTGCCTGCAAGCGTTCTTGTGTTGTGGCTGTGATTTACGAGCACTTGAAAGTATTCTATGCCCTCAGATCCTCACAGCCTCGGCACGTTTGTAGTTCGGTTTAACACTTTGTAGCTGAGTGTCACAGAACAATCTGAGTCTTCACAGCCCAAATCCAAACACTATCAGAAGGCATCAGTGTAGTCCATTAACTTCAACGGAGCTCCCTCATCGTGTATAGGACCTCTGCCAATTGTAAATGGCATGGATATTATGGGAGCACGCTGGCATTCGTTTACACGTACTGACGCTGCGGTGGCGGAAAGCCCTCCCGCCTGCTCCACCCCCCAGCCCCCTCCTCCTCGCGGCGAGCTGCTTCGCTCTCTCCTCTGCAGCGAAGAAGTCTGTGGTCGCCCGGAAGAATTCCAGCAGAGCTTTGTGGCTCCAGTTGACCCCGCTGCTTGGCACAGCCGCCGAGCCGACTGCGCCAGCGACGCTCCCCTCAGACTGGGTGGAGAAACCGCAGTGACCTCCACGGTCAGTCAGAAGGAGGAAAAAATGTGGGTTCGTCTCAAAGAGCTCCAAGGGCACCGTGGATTGGGTGTCACCGCGGATAGGGTCATCCTGAGCACACACGGACAGAACAGGAATAGCTACTTCGTCCACATCTCTCAAGGGTTCGTTGCGTTCCCAGTAGGCATCCCACGCACCTGCAGCGCCGCCGCTAGTGCTGGATGGCCCGGTTGGTGCTGTAGGTCCAGTCTGACAGAACAACGACTCCTCCAGGACACGCAAGGAGCAGCTGGAAAACAGAGCGTCTGTTTGTATGGTGTCACCCAGCGCCGTCTTGTACCTATGTATATCGTTCAAGCGCACACACACACACACACACGCACACGAGAAAGAATACAAGCACACATTGAACAGAGACAACAAGAGAAAACCAGTAAATCAATTCTGAAGAGCTGCATGGGTCTCATTTTCTCTTTGTGGCATTGATTTGAGAAACTTCACCTGGGTCACGATGTCTCTCAGAATCGATGACCTGACACTGAGCAGACCATCTGTTGCTACAGTAACTTGATTGTACCCTTAATTGGCTGTGCCTTTCCAGTAAATGATTGGTGAGTACCTGCATCTGTTTTTTGTACAATCTCTAACTGTGTCTCCACTTTGGCTTACATAAAAATCCTTTTCCTTGTTTCGCTGTATTCTGTTCAAGACCTTTACATGCAGCAGATTTATGAAGCTACTCCCCAGAGTGAGCTGGAAGAAGGGAAAGCTGTTTATCTTTTTCTGTCTCCCCAAACTCATTAAATCCGCTTAAATTAATGCACCGATTTCCAAAAAGATTTGTATGCACTGCAAATCTGCACCCAGAAATCTACTGTTGACCTTCTTGAAATAACTTTGCAGGTTACCGATTGCCAATAAAAGGTAAGTTTCATACACTGATATTTTAGTAGCTCTGTTGTTCCTTGCGTTTATCTAATAAGCTTAATTGCTCACATCTGAGAACACAGCAAAGCCGCTCGAATGTGTTCAACGGCAGACACATTAGCAGAGACATAACAAGAGGGATTAGCAGTCTGTGTTTCTGACAAACTCCAAGGTTAGCTAAACATCTTTCTGGTTACATTTTGACCCACCCTTCTTGCCGTAGTTGTACATGCATGTATTTTTCTTGTGTGAGGGAGGATCGTTGCAGACATTTCAAGTGCGCTCGCGTTCGGATTTGCTTCCAGTATTGTTAAACCTGCTGATTTATTTGGCCTGTCAGGTTGTGTCTTGATTTGTCTGCACTCTCAGATGGTGAGTCAAATGTTAACGATAACCAACAGCAGTGATGCCAGTAACGCGTTACTCTAATCTGACCACTTTTTTCAGCAACGAGTAATCTAATGCGTTAATATTTTCAAACCAGTAAGTATTAAAGTTACTTATTCCAGTCAATGTGCGTTACTATTATTTTTGTCATTTTCCTCAGTAAAAATATATATTTTTGCTTTGTTCTTGCATGTCGGGGAGTGATGTCGCATACGCGAGAAGTCACGTTTTCTGCACGAGGACAAATCACGTGTTACACCACGCAGTGACACAAACACAAATATGGAGGGAGGACAGAGATGCGTGTTTCTAGCTGGAAATACAGTCATTATTTTGAGTTCATGTCAGCTAAAAAGGCAAATATTACGGTTCGTTGTACACACTGCTGACGACAAAGGGTTAGAGGAAGTTGGTCGGGAGTTATGTTGTAGAGGAAATGCTGCCCTTAAACATGGTTGACTCGCCTTCGTTTGGTGCCATAATAAACAAGATCCCTGCTGCTATCACTGCCTGCAGCCTCACAGAGCATATTTTTCTTCCCACCTAGAGAAGGAGTATGCAGAGATGGAGACAAATCTGAAGGCCACGCTAAATGTTTACGTTGGGGGGGGGTCAGCACTTGCTGAATGTAACTAAGAAACTTGTAATCTAAATGTTACTTTTTAAAAAAGTAATCAGTAAAGTAACTAAGTTACTTTTTATAGGAGTAATCAGATTACTTTTTCAAGGTAACTGTGGCAACACTGACCAACAGAAACAAGACCCAAACTATGAAAATAAAGCGCGAGTTCAGTCATCAAGAAATTATCCTTTAAAAGCCAACCAAGTTTGTTTGTGTCTTTCTATTCACTGGTGACATACAACCCCCCCGCCCCCACTATACCTGCTGAGACATATCTTCTGGTAGAGCACCAAAGCCCACTGCAGCGGCCAACACAGCCCGTTCTCAAACCAGCTCTGACAGCGGAACAGAGGCGACAGGCAGACAGCCGCCGTTACGTAGCTGGACGATCCACACTCCCCCAGGTAAGACAGGAGGAGGCCCGACCCGCTGCTCTCGCTCACAGCGTACAGTCTCCCGGCAGGCTGTCGGTAGCGAATGTAGCGCACGGCCTCGCGCAGGTCTGCCGGGTCTCCGAACTGCTGCAGCTTGAGGGTGGTGAGCGGGGTGCCGTTGTGGCTGCGGCGGTTGAAAACTGCCGGCAGGTAGCCGTGGGACAGCGCCATTTCACACAGCTGGACAGAGAGAGAGGGTAGAAGGAGATGAATAAAAAGATGTCCATGTCTTGATGTTTATATCTTCAAAAATATGTTATGGTTTAGAAGCATTGTGGAAGATTTGCTTGGAATTATATATGCATAACGGGGGCATCATATCACCAGAGTAAGCGCTAACTGCTTCTACAAGTTGCTGCCGTTAGCTCAGTTAGCCATGCAGATAGCGGTCCAGACTGTGAGCTCAGGGCTAGCTGTTTAGCATGCTAACAACACAAAGACATCATTATTAAACATCAAAACGTATTTCTTTACATTCTGTTGATGAGTTTAGTTAATTGTTTGAACTGGTTTATCTTCTAATATTGTTGCTTGAATAATTAACGCTCAACACAGTGGAACTAGCGTGGCCTGCTCTCTTGGTTACAATACAACAGGATCATACAATGTCTCCATTTTTTCCCCACTAATTGTCTTTGCAGTCATCACACTTGAAAATGTACAGCGCCGGTTTTTATTGTATGGAAAAAGAACTTAACCAGTCGCTTAGGGGAGTCTGAACGCAGTAAAACTACAGGATTAAATGTTGCTACTTTTAATTATGCTGCTTCAACATGACTAAGTGCACACAGAAATAATACAGAGTAGGTTGAAAAAAGAACACATGGGAGCATTTAGTCATATCAATGAATCTCATGCGTATAGTTTCACCTGTTTCTGATTTAAACAGTTGAAGAGCCAACTCTAGTAAGAAACACATTCAATATTAGGCAGTTTGACAAAATGTGACAACATCAGATATTTGATATAAGGTTTTCTAAACGTGTATATCTAATTTAATCAGTGTACATCAATAGCAGCGATGGAATGTAACTAAATACATTACAAACATTTACGTACTGCACTTAAAGAACATTTTGAGGTACTTGTACCGTCCTTGAGAATTTCCATTTTCTGCTCCTTTATACTTTAACTCCACTACATTTTAGAGGCAACTAATGTACTTTCAATCACTGCACTACCTTTACTTGAGAGCTTTTTATCACTATGTAAAATTAATTTATTTCATCTGCACTCAGATTAAAAAAGCAAAAACAAAAAAATTACAAAAACAGATTCTCATTATTAAAAAAATGCAGAATAATGGATCTAAAGAAGTATAAATATGTGTTAATATATGCAGAAATTACTTTTACATAAATACATTTACTGCCAGAAAATGACTCCATTACATTAAATGGCAGACATTCTAGATTTTTACTCAAGTAATATTTGTATGGGTGACTTTAATTTCAACCAACATAATATTTTCACACAATATCCGATTGTTAGTCATAAACATACGTTGTAAACTTAGCAAGACCTTTTGCTTTATTCAGCTCACAGAAAACATTGTTTTCCATACTTTAAATGCTGTGGAGAATGTAGGAGAAGGATCTATCCTTGAAGTAATTTATAAGAACATCTGTGTGCAAAACTGCAAAATGTAACTGATGGGAATAATGAAAAACACGCTGATTTCACACAGCAGGTATCACTGAATATAAGGCTGTTCTGCTCCCCCACAAGCCTTTTCATCTTTCAGGCACAAATCGGTTTCATCATTTTCCCTCACCATCTAAGGCTCTCGAGGACTCTGATGGCTCTGCTGGTTATTTATTCTCTTCATGTTGGCTGCTTACTGGCCTTGCCACTGTTATTGCGTGAAGTACTGAGAGCAGACTAAATACACAACTTCTTGTATTGTAAACATAAATTCACTGAATCTCAGTGTTGATATTATAACTATCACAGATGCTCATGAGACATAACTATTTCTATCATATCCAAAGAAACGGAGAAAAAGCACTTATGACAGTTCACCAGACATTCATCAATTTAAGCCGTAACTTCTAAACACATAAAATGTGAAAAGTAAAAAACAGGAAGTTTTATTGAGAGCAGAACAGAAATGACAGTTTAATATATACATTACACTGAAAAGCTCTCCAGGCAGAGGCTGCTCCAGTCAAAGCTCTGTAAATTACTTTTAGAATAAATTATACAAATCCATTACAGTCTCTGGAAACACCAGGAGAAGATTTGCCCTCCCTCTGAATTTGCGGTGTCACTCTGCTTCGTCTCAATTTAGGAGTTTTTTTTTTTTTTAATTGCATCAACGTTTTTGGTCACAAACACAAATGCTGAGCAAATGAACTCTCAGGTTTGTATGAGTTAAATTCTGCGTAAAATCTGCAGAGAGGCCGGCGAGGAGGAGCCGCAGAATCCACTGCATTAAATATTTACCAGCTGAGAAAGACTGCAGAATTGCGTTTCTGCCACTTGAACGAGAAGAGGATTCACTCGTCCAGATACGTGACGAGGCAGCGTCGGTGCAGAGCTAATACACCGGAACATCATTCATTGAATCTTCCGTGGTTCATTCCATAGATACCATTTCCAATCATTGTGGTTCAAGAGGAGCCTGTTCGGGGGAGGGGGAAGAGAGCAATTGCAAGTGAATATGAATCATTTGAGTTCAGTTTCGTCTCCAAAGATATTGAGAGACGCGATCTGATATTTTGTCATTTAAAGTGCAAATGGGAGCGAGCCGGCGCTGAGTGATGAATGTTGCAGCTGAGATTCAATTAGCTGAACGGAGTGTAAAGGGATTTTTGTCCGGCTCATGCCAGGCTTTAATACAGCAACACTGTGTAAACTTGTGATGACTCACTGTGTGAGTCAGCCACCATAGCAGGCACAGTGAGTGCTGAGTAAGGACTGCCCAGTGTGAGATACTAAACACACCTTGAGGATGGCATATAAACGTTTCGGGAAAAGCTCGCTCTGATCTGTTGTAGAATTTTTCATAAAAATCTACTTTTTGTCTGGAAGTGAAGCAGTGACACGCGACCATCAAGGAAGATTTTTTTGGGGGACAGTGTGATAAATGATTAAACTGACGTGGGTCCAAATGTTGGCGTTTGAAATTTTGCAAACCACAGACATTAAGGATGCACGACATATATCAGTCAGATAAATCATCGTCCCATTAATGGAAAATTGACAATTGGCAGATATACAGAAATGATAGCCGATATCTAGCCAATAATACAAAGTCAAAGTGCGTCATCTACACACAGCAGGGGGTGGTATCCACCTTTAACGTTGTTAAGAACAAAAAGCACGCTGATGTCAAACTGCTGCACCTGTGTAGAGCCAAGCATGGTCGACAGGAGCCACACATGTCATCTGGTGTGGATGTTTTTTTTTTTTTACAAGAAGAACTCAACACGAGGGAAAAAGTCCTCAAGTTTAACCTTAAAATCTTATCACAGCTATGGAATATCAAGTAAACCATCTTTGCGCATCACATCTGAGCCTTTCTTGCTGTGCGTGCGTGACGCAAGCATAAAATGTTGGTTTCTGTCATCAGTTATTTTATTGGCATCAGCCACGAGAGTCAGGTGATTGTCAGTTATCGTATCGGCTGAAAAATATCTGTCGTTTAGAGAAGCGCACATTTTTTCTGCCGACTGCCATGACTGATGAGGGGAAACACTATTCCTATTTTTTTCATATCGATTACAATGAAATATAGTAACGCAATCAATTTTTATGGCTCATATTTGTGCAAGTTCCTGGCAGACCTTTCCCTGAAATGTTACACCGATACTGTGTTTTGTTTTTCTCTGAGAGAGGTCTCAGCTACTTTGCAGAAACACTGCAAAAGCCCGAGAGCGGCTCGTCCAGCAGTTTCCTGCCAGAGCTGATAAACTGTCAGCACGGTGACAAATTCCTTTGGCAGGGACTCCAGACGCCGCACAGCATGTCAGCTCTCGCACACACATGCAAGAGGCAGCGTCACCTTCTGTGCTGAGACGATGACAAAAAAAATATAGACGCCCCAACGTCCGACAACATTCAGTAGTGTGATCTCTGTCTGTGAGACCGCCTCACGAGCTTTGAGCGAACCTCAGCAGCTTCACCGGGACGTGTGACCACACATCGAGTTAAATTAAGGATGTTATTCGATTAGAAGCCTTTTAGAGGCAACAAAGCCTCTCGCTACAGCGCTCTGTCCTCTGTTCAGGTCAATAGTTTGCCTAAATACTCTCCAACAGGGCTGTGATACATGTCCAGGGAATAGATTTTCTCTTGTGAGTTAGATACATGTGAGAGTGCAGCCAGTGTTTTTACAAATAACTGAGAATTATGTTTGTTTTTGTGATGATTTCGTGGAACGCAATATATTCTGCTGTGCCGGCTCACCCAGCATGAAGTATACATTAAATCCCTTCTAATATTTTCACTGCACTGCTGATCTAAATCTAAATGAAACGTCTCTCTATTTTTTATGCAGTTAAAGACATGACTGCCATCTTTAGAGTTTATCGGTTGGCTGTTATCTAACTAATCACATGAACCCCAAATATAGCTGAATAAAAAAGGCAGAGGTGGTTTCTTCTTCAGTATTTTGCATTGAGCAAAATCCTTTTTTTTGTTGTTGTTGAATGGTAGCACTGCTGGAGAAGAGTGATGCGTTCAAATATGATGACACCCTGGACACAGGGTGCTGGGAAAGTCTCACTCTGCAGTTGCAAGACGGTTTGTTCCTTTAGGCTCAAAAAGGGGTGGGAAGCTATGAATTAATAAAGATAACGCCGCACTCCCCCACATTTTCTCCATGCTATAGCTCCTGTTCCACAGATTTCCACTTGGAGGGTTTGTCACATTTGTCTCATGGTAAAGCTGAAACACATACTGGGGTTTTCTGTCCATATTCTAGGGTGAATGAGTATACACTATTGTACTGGCTGGTAAAAATGATGATACCTTTGTCACATGAGCCGCGCTAAATCTTGTTGCCTCCTGTAGGCCTGAGCACTGATACTGGACACAGTCTGGGTCACAGGTTTGCATTTTCTCTCAGTGTCTGAACCAAAATTTCTTCTCAATCCCCGTCTGTCCCCTCAGCACACTTCAAGCGTTTTTTTTGAAGGGTGCCGCAAACCTCAAAGCTAAAGCTGAAGATAAACTCTTTACGCACGTAATCATTGTTCCATTTTCGAAAAAAACTGAGAGCCAACACCCCAAAAATAAGTCCCTGCCCTGACACTAGAGTGCACTCTGCTACATCGACGCCAAACTGTGAAATTCGCAAGGAGACAAGAGGACAGGGAACTCGATCTGAAGCTCGTTTGCCCACTCATGGTCATTGTTCTCTGTCAAAGCTATGACGTGATTGCAGGTGTTTGATCCACGGCAGCAGCAATGCACAGTTATTGGTACATTTGTGTAACGGCTCTGGAGCATTGCACTTCCAGTAATGCCCCTGTGATTGAGACATTTTCCTTGAAAGAAGACTGGTGAAGCATTACTGCTATCATTACCTCTATCAACGAACCAATCCGGACTGTTAACCGTAAAACTTTCCATGAGCGTCAAGCCTTCATCCAATCCCACGAGGAATCTGGAAAAGCTGCTCTCTCAGCAATCCGAACGCAAAAAAGCAATGGTCTGAATAACAATAATTTTAAGTGTTGAAGTGTAAATTACACATAATGACCAGATTGTATCGTACCTCCTATCTGTGAGGAATGAAAAATACTTGATCTTGGGAAACGAGTGCCAGAAGCATTCTGAGTGAAACGCTTGTGACTGTAAGTAGGTCAGAAAAGTTACAGTAAAAACCGCTCTCGAGTCAACGCGCTCCGTCAGGGAAGAGTGACGCGCGTAAATCACACGAGGCGAAGGCGGCTGCGAACATCTGGATGTCTGCTTCCAGGAACATTAATGGCCTTTCATCAACACGCCGCTCTGAGCGCCGATCACAGGCCTCCGAAGGTGGGGCTCGTTCCCGCACGCCTGTACGCGACTTCATCGTTTGCGCGCCGTCTTTTTGACGTTGAGGATCGAAAGTCGGAAGTGATCAGGAAAAACGACTAACAGGCGTGCCACTATTCTGCAAATCCACAATTCAATTCTATTTAAATATTGTTTTGCAGCACCGACAGTTACGCCAATGCTCGACTACTGCGTCTGGATTTGCAAAGATCAACGTGATCTGACTTTTTCAAATTCTTCTTTAGAGCAGCTTTACGTAAATGTGTCTGAATCCTGCCAGACTGCATGAGACAAAAGGAGCATGAGAGGAACTGAAGGTAAAAAAAAAATATGAATGATTAAAGACAGAGATGGCTCATTCATAAATTCATGAGCTCCTGAAATGTGCTGTGTACACTTCAAAAAGAGTCTACATTCCCCCTCTCCCCCCTGTTTCTCCGCCGTGTCACAGATAAAGAACCATGTGTGTGTGTGTGTGTGTGTGTGTGTGTGTGTGCCCACGCAAACATAAGCTCTTTTTTTTTATCTCTTTCTCCTTCTGACACACTCCCTCTGACACACACACACACACACACACTGGGTTATACACAGTGAATCTCAGCAGTGACAGGAGCAATCTTAATTGGTGTATATCCCTTGTGGTGCCTCAGCCTCCAGCCCTCCCAAGCGTAACTGGCTGACAGCCTCACAAATACTCTCTACTCTGATGATGCATGAGGCACAGATCTGTCTCAATATGACAATTACTTTTTCGTCTCTCCATTATCTTTTTTTTTTTTTGGGGGGGGGAGAGACTTGATCTCACCACATATTTATAGTGTGTAGTAACACGCTGTCTTCCCTCTGCTTGTGTCTTCTTCTCCTCTCTTCTGTCATCCTCCGGAGTTCTTCACCCCAGATTTATGTCAAACACATTTGGTTTTGTTAGACTTCTTGCGGAGTTGTGACTTCTGACATGCTGCTGACAGTGAGCCTGTGACGGACTTCCACACAGAGCTATTAGTATGAAATGAAATGAGCGAGGACGATGCCAGGTGCCCAGAGCTCGGCGAGAGCCAGCGGGCATTCATGTGGAGCGGCGCTGCACTTCCCCAGGCCCCTCAAGTCAAGCGATGCTTTGTAATCCCTCACTCAATTACCTCAGTCAGTGTATTGAAAGAGCGGTTGAAAGGCTGGTGCTGCCTCTGCATCTGCTCTTTTTACATTTTTTATTTTTTTTTTTAAACCGAGCTGATTTTTTCTCAAACTGAGCTTGGCACGCCATGAGCTAACACGATTGCCTTTTGCCCAAATGGCTATTGTTGATTTGCATTGGCATCGTCCCACGTCTCTTTTGAATTACTGAATGTCAGGCTTCTATTTTGACCCGTTGAACACTTGCAAAAATACGTGTGCGTGCATTAAATATGTATCCTTTTGCTTCTCTCTTCTACCCTCCGAATTTGAAAGTGATGTATTTTGGCTCTGAAAATGTTCACTTCTACTTCTACTACTTCCAAGTGCAGAAATACCTCTGTTTGAATACACTGTTTGAATACACTGTCAGAAATAGATGTACAGTACAGAGTGGTACACGTGTATGTACCAATGTTTCTAAATGTGCCTTTCTTAAAAGGTCAATTTTTTGTCACCTTAAATAAAGATACAAAAATTGCCACCAGAGGTACGAGACTCGGCTTTTTAATCTACAGACTACAAGATAAGTTCAAATAAGTACCCACTGCCGGGGGGGATAACAGCTAAACATTAGAGGGTGCTGACCCAGCAACAAGCTGATCTGCCCCTGAAGCTACAAATATAAACCCTCTTCTCTAACAGTGTATGAGAGGACACAATATTCTCTCAAACAGTCTTATGCTGTGACACAGAGCAGGAAATTCAGGATACAAAGAACATTGTCAATGAAATAGATACAAATGAGTTTCTGCAAATATGTCATGACACATAAACAACGTTCTGTCTGTGCCCACAGGCATGATAGAAACTACTGCTTCAAACCTCAAAGGTTGTATGGTTTGTGGATTAGCTTAGTTTATCTCTTTGGTATATTTAAGGATTTAACCTACTGTTTTATTTATGAACCTCTGTAGGGGTGCATTTAACATGTATCTCAATATTCGATTAGCCTAATCTGTCTGTTATTTTCCTGGTTTCTCAACAGTTGCTTGGTCCAAAAAGTGGCAGAAAATCATGAGAAATGCAGATTTTTATTTCCCCACATCGGGAAATGTCTTGTTTTGCCTACAACCAGAACATATCCAGTTTGCTGTCATAGAAGAGTAAAGAAACCGGACAATATTCTCGCTTTAGATCAAAACAGCTGCAGATTAATTTAACAAGTGACAGCTCATCGATTAATCAGGGCTGCTCTAAATTTTTTTAGACATTTTGTGTGACTTCCTGTTCAGTTTCTTCATGAAAACGACTCATCTATGGTTCAATGCGCACTAAGTACTATCATAATATCATGCATAATATTCAAAATATGAACGAGCTAATAAAACAAACTCAAATATATCTTGATGTATCATCAGAGGGGGGAATAAGCTCCCCAGAACAGTGTTGGACACCAGAAAGACCCAGCACATATAAACAAAGTTCAACAGTATGGAGTATTGCTGTCAGTCAACCAAATGAACATCTTTCTCTTCAAAATTAAACCCCCCCGAACTACATATGGCGCCTTTAATCAAGTACTATCTCTACAAACTGATTACCGCAGATTACCTTCAGCACATTTCTGGTGATCTTCCCAAAAGAGTTGGGGATGATGAGCAGCACGGGACAGGTGGAGTGGCTGGAAGTCCTGCGTCTCTTCTGGTAGGATGGCACTGCCCAGTCCAGGGCCACCAGTCCCTCGTCGCTCAGCTGCAGGTTGTCCCGCACGAACTGGACCGGGCTGTCGTACGGCCAGCACGCCTCGTACACGCTCTGCAGAAAGGCGCTCGCCCTCCACGTCCAGCCGACGCACGGAGAGTAATTGCTGAAAGTCCTACAGTGCTTCAGGAGGTAGTTGGCCAGCGCGGACGGTTTGCAGATGAGCGCCACGGTGCGAGCTTTGACATCCCCGGTCCCGGCACCCGCGCAGGCCGGCTGGACACCATCCTTCGTCGCCTGTTGTGAAATCCCCAGTCCTTGAAGGAGCGCATCCGCCTGGTTCTCGGTGCCAAAATATTTCGAACCTGGCCATATCAAGACCGCCAGGATCACAAAGCACAGAGCCGCCAGCCATTCCAGCATTGGCACGGTTGGGGGAGAGCGAGGCGAGCACGCCGCGGAGGCTTTTCCCACACCTTAGTCTGAAAGTTGATAATTACGCCTTCACGCAGCAGAAAACAGTCCACGGACACATGCTTAGAGAGCGCCGATCTTTCTGTCCCGGACTGATGCTCAGCTCGGTGAAGTTTGGTGCTCCACTCCGGTGCCAAGGCGCAGCAGCCAGTCCCCCTCGTCGTTGTAGGCGTGCTCGCTCAGTTACGCGTTTCTATTGTTCCAGCTCATTCCAACCCTGACTTCATCTTTCCTTTTTTTTTTGCAGGCACTTGTTAAAATATAACGAGTGGATCCCGTCCGTGTGTCATGCGTCCAGCTTGAGCTGGTGCAGAAAGCGGGGCTGGGCAGGACTGCGCTCGGCCGGTGCTTCAACCGAACAGCTGGGAGCGCAGGAACTGCCAAAGAGCAGCCTGGAGGCTGGAAACGCCCCCCTCCCCCTCCATCATGCCCAACCCCTCCAAGAGTGAGCAGGTACCCCGGAATGATCTCTGGTTCTAGTCGACTTCGCCTTTAATTACTTCCAGTACACCCACTGCAAACATCCTCATTCCCTCTGCAGCGTTGCCACAAGTCTCTCTCTCTCTGTCACCCGAAGTGTTGTGATCATTATGAGATCTGTGTGAATTCCTTCTGATAAAGTATGGCAGCATGTGCACACTGTGACCAATCATGGTTACAAATTACCAAAGGGTGAGATAAAGTGATCTGCGATGAGCTTCAGAGGGGAAAAAAAGCAATGAAACCTGTTAGACAGCTTTTTGTTATGTAGGTAAACACCTTGAGGTTTTGCTGGGTTTGGTAACTAAGTTGAAGGAAATGGTGAAAGTAGGCCAATGTGCCTCGGACGTGCAGACTGTGATGCACAGCAGCTCTGCAGACATTGTGTTTGTGCGGGCTTATAACATTTATGTAATGTGATAACCTCCTCTATGCTATTTCCGAGGCCCCACTCCTCTCTATACTATCTGCAACTCAAACAGAAGAGAACAGAGATTGCCACCCACACAGTTGCTCCCTCTCCTTGGAATTTAAAGGGTTACTTCACCAATTTTACACATATTAGTGTGTTTGCAGTTTTTACAGCACTATCGTAAATGTAAAAATAAAAAAAAGTAGAAGTATAAATCCTGTTGTGGCTCCACAGGAAGCTGCATGTAGTCTGATGGATTTTCTCCAGTGATAGCCACTCAGTGGCAAAGTTGCATCGTGGGTAATATAGGCATCACGTTTTGAAGATGAAGGAGAACGCGTGGAATAAAAAAGCTGACACCTCTGGTTCTGCTGTAGCGATTTCTCTACATATTGAGTTCAGCAGTGTAACAGGAGTGCAGTGTAGACCTGTGGATTGCTTCTCAAAACCTGGTGCCTACATTACCCACAGTGCAGCGGGAGGCAATTTATCAGCAGCTTCCTCTGGAGTCACAAAACACTTTATTCTGCTTTTTTTCACAAATGCATCAGTTCTCCCCGCTACCTGAAAACACACTTTAATGTGGAAAATGATGGAGTTTCCCTTTAAATGAGCAGCGTGGCTCCTTCAAGCGAACAAATCACAGTGTTTGTATACAATAAGTGCCTAGAAAACCTCCACATCACCCATAACCATATGTACAATTTGTGTTTTTTAAATATCATATCCCACGCATTCTTCTTCCTTACTACATTACCCACAATGCAATTTAACCACTAAGTGACATCACTGGAGGCATTTTATCAGATTACATGCCTCCTTCCTCCTGAACCACAAAAGGCTTTATATCAATTTTTTATGTTACATATGTAGTTGTACTCCCCAAGACCTGTAAACACACGTTAATGTGGAAAATTGGTGAATTACCCTTTAAGCAGCAGGCTTTAAAGAACATTTTCCCTCCTATTTAATCACATTATTGTCAGCTTCACAGTCAAGTGTCCACGTGTTGAAGACAGAGTTGTCAGTTAACATGATTCAAAGATTCGTGGAATATTTAATTCAGTCACAAAAAACACTTCAGTAAGCTGATAGATTTCACGGAAAGCTGGAGCGTTTCCGTCTGTTTTTTTGAGAGACGTGTTGTTTGGGACATTTAATTAACTGATGCGAGCAAAACAAAGCTCTGGAGCCGGCTGAACATAAATTGAATGCGGTGTGGAACCGCTGGTGTGTGCAGGCAAAAGAGAAAAACAGACCCGGACGGAAAGTGACAAGACAGTAGATCATTGTGCATTTGCTCCAGTTCTGCCATGCCATTCCTGTGGATGAGCCAACGGAAAATGAAAACAAATGGCAAAACAGGAGATGCCCAGCCAGCGAGCAGAGAATAAAGACAAATGAGTGACGAGTGGAGGGAAAGGATCTCAGTATCACCTCAGAGACACTTTAGACGCCAGAGCAGAACCGCTTCCAGCTGGTGCACCGGAGAGCCAGGTGGGGGAAGTTGTGTTCTGTTAATTTAGCCAGAATGCAGTCGCAGGCACTCATCATGAGACACTTCCCTTTTTGTGTGTTGCTGCTGCTGCTGTTCAAGCCCTATGAAATGATACGCTCTCGCTGTGTAACCTTAGGAGCCCTGCAGTGGTCTATAAAACAGCCGTCCAGACACTCGAATGTTATTTTTGTCAACTTAATTCAATTTCCTGCAAGTCCGGAAAACTTTTTATTCCCTATAAATGATGCTTTTTTTTCCAAATGTTCTAACAATATTAGTGAAATTGGCTGCATGGCTAATGAAATGACATGTCTGGTTGAGACAGTATCATATGCGAAAGGGAGCGAAGGATCAGCAAAAACATCCTCGGGCTCAAGAAGTTCAATGACAACTCCTGTTGTTTACACTAAACTTTAAGTAAAACCAATTTAGATTGCCTTTCTACATCCTCTCTCATTGATCTATTTGATCATTAACAGACGTCAAAGCTCAGTGTTTGTTAAAGAGGTCTGTGAGTAAGAAGAGAACTGTTGAAAACATTCACTGTGGTTTTGTTCTCCTTGTTCTCCTAAAACGTCGGCTGCATAATATTTTCAGTAAATATTAAATATATGAATAGTTTATAAATAACCCAAAACACTAAAATTCAGGTACTTTTCAGAAGCCAATGGCAAAGAAAAGAAAGGCAAAACTCACTCTATTAGACTTACTAACCAGTAAGTCACAGTAACGTCAGAACTGTTAAAGGCAGGGCCAGTCTCAGCTACACACTGCTGGGCCGCTTAATTCATAATAATAAATATTTGTTAATTAATATCTGAATCTGTTAAGTAACTAGTATCTTATGTTTTTAATAAAATAAGTTAAACGTACTATATTCTCTTACAAATTGTAATGGAGAAGAAAGTTAACATTAAAATGGATTACTCAAGTAAAAGTATCCCAAAATGGTAAAGTGCTTGAGTAAATGTACTTTGTTGCTTTTCACCCCACACTTTGGGACCGGCTAACAGAAGTGACTGGATTAGAAAAGCTTTGCGCTGACTGTAGGGTGGGTGAACGTTACACTGGAGACGACTTGGTCAATGTGAAGGGCCTCAAGAGAATTGTTACCAGTTTGTCTCAAAACAAACAGAGGCGTCTGTCCAGTGTTTGAAGACCCTGACCCTCATCGCTAGGTTTGTTTACAACTGAAAAAAGCACACAAATAAATGATTGGTAAATGGTAAAACGAATATGAATGATTAAAGAAAGAGATGGCTCATTCATAAATTCATGAGCTCCTGAAATGTGCTGTGTACACTTCAAAAAGAGTCTACATCCCCCTCTCTGTTTCTTCTCTGTGTCACAGATAGAGAACTGTGTGTGTGTGTGTGCCCACGCAAACATAAGCTCTTTTTTTTTATTATCTCCTTCTTACACACACACACACACACACACACACACACACACACACACACACACACACATATACACACAGACACACACCTCTAATCCCCAATCAAACATTGTGCTTAGACATGCAGAATCGAGAGTCTTTCCCCAGAGTGCTGACCAAATTGGAAATGCTCTGGGCCCAAATGGAGACGTTGCCTAGAGATCGCACTTTCTCTCACTAGATGTTTAATGAATGAAGTCTCCTGGCTGCCATTCTGCCGAAATGTACAGATCTTCACTGCTGCAGAGTTGGTACAACCAGTATAAAGATGCAAACGGAACACGTTTTATTGTGGCAGGATGAAGACAAAATCAAAATCCCCAACAGTGCCTGTTTTGGGGAAAAATACTAGTTCTTGGAAAAGTTTCCTCCAGATTCTGTTAGTCCAGGGAGAAGATAGTCCTCCTCCTTGAAGCCATCTCTGAATTATTCCTACTGAAGTGGGATTCCCACGTCAGTTCAGCTCGGTCACATGGTTTACTCACACACTCTCCTGTCAGGCTCCAGACAGTAGTAACAACGATTACCTCTAGCTGTTAGCATTTTTCAGACAGCTTGCATGATGATTTGATTCAGACACTTTCGACTTGTGTTTCGTAAATAACGTAATGAGTATAGTAAAAGGCATATTTTAGCTGCTGCTACACATTTAGAGCTTCTGTTAGCATTGTTGCCATTTTCGCAGACCCCCTTTTGGCCTCCATTTTGCAGTCAGCATTCCCGTCCATCCTTTATTCATAACCACATGAAACATAAATTGCCAGACATAGAAGCGAACGGGGATCCTGCTCTCTGTGCATTTACGAGCTGACAGGATCGTCTCTTTATGGAGCTTTTTGTGGACAAAGTGGGCAGGGATACCAGAACATCTCTATTCTCTTTTATTGCATGAGCAGAGGCCTAGGAGACATGGGTTACTGACCAAACACTCTATAACTCTGATTGCTGTTGGACTATAGAGCGATTTAACACAAAGTTTTATATCACTTAAAGCAGCTTTAAGGTCCCGACGTGAGTCTGAATTGATCTTTTTGTCCAAATGTCGACAAGAGACCATATAAGAACAACGTCTCACCCAAAACGCAGTGAGTGGATTTGTTTTCCATCGTGTTAGCTTACAGCAGGAATTCAACCTCTAACACGATAGCCTCTCACTCACTGAGCTCCACTGCATCATTTTAATGTGACCATTATCACAATTAGCAGTGACACACTGAGACAAAACAGCCCACTCAAATTGCTAAAAAGTGAACAAGAATAGGCCGGAGATAAGATAAAATGAATCTGAACCCGGGACATGAAGCCACATGACTCATCGTTTGTGTGTTTAGATCTAATTTGTGGGCCCGGTCAAATGTCCCTCCTCCACATTTGAAAATCGTATTCCTCCTCAGTGGGGATGCAAACCAGCTGGGGTCATTTGGGAGGATTGTCAGTTGATTTAATAGTCTCAGTAAGAGTGGAGACTAGCTCTGTCGCTCTCACTGTGTCCTCGTCCCTCCTCCTCCTCCTCCTCAGACTCAGCTCCTCACGCCCGGTCTCCATGGCACAGCCACAGCCTTTAACATCAAAACAAACAGTGACTGTGCCTCGGCTTCAAGCACATTGCTGTAATTTGGGGGAAGTGGAGCAACGTCTTGGCTCGGACGCAGTTTTGCTTCTCTCACGACTCACAGAAATAAATCAGTCCTCCATCATCCCACCTAAGCAATTACAAAAGGAGGAGAAAATGTTAAAACAGGTCACCTCTCACCAAACCTCTGTAACTGCAACCATATGCAGTGCTCGTGTTTAGGTTGGCTTTAACTTTTTCAAACACCAACATCTATTTATGTGGTGCTGCAGAACGTGTCCTTCCCTTGAACCCGGGCTGTGACGTGGGTCTACTGTTGACTGACTCCTGATCAAACAGATGTAACCACTTCTTTTCCGGGTGAATATTTGACGGGCGAGGCAACACACAGACGAATCCAAACAAATTTCTCCGTTTTCACACTCTTGTTTTGATAACATCCATAAATCACACATGAAATGCGAGGATAAACATTGTCCGACCAAGTGCCATGGTGGAAAAAAATATATCAAGTTCACTGCTGATGTTTTTTTTTTCACCAGCAGCCCATCCAGCCACAGCGCTGCATTAACCATCCTCTTGCACATGTGAGCACGCGACCACTTCCTCTGTAGCGGCCTTCCTGCCCCATTTGAAGTTCACGTGACAGCAAAACTAGGCAGACGCATAGAATCTAGAGTGAAACCTGCTCATGAGCTAATGTTGTGTGAAAGGATGCAGCTTGCAAAGCCATCAAGGTGAAGATCGAACAGCATGTCGGATCCTGAAGAAGCCACGCAGGGATCAGTAAATACAGCAGCTTGGGCTTTGAAACTCTCACTTTTTGATAATTTGCAAGTGAGGTTTATCATAATTAGTCTCTATATGAAATCCCATCTGAACTATGGCAGTGCAAGAGCAGTCAAGTGCAATATGCCATCCCCCCTAAGCCATGCTCCAATTTTAAAGCTTGTGAACCGAGAGCTAAACTGATGCTTATTCTCAGATATATCCATCCTCGAAGGGTGGGACAACAAATTGAACATAAGACGAGAGAAGCTGTTGCCCGAGGAACAAAGCAGCAGAAAAATAGGAAAAAGAGACAGACTGTGTGATGTTCATGTACAAGAAGAGACATCAGAGACGGCTGAGGTGCTACGAATTAAAGGGAGAGCTTAACTTATGCAGAAATATGCAGATGCACCCTGACTGCTATTTTTTGCCTCTTGACCTTCTTCTCATTAGAGACGAGTGAGTTGCCTCTTGGAAAATAGATTAGACAGAGATTAGCAAGTCTTGGATGTCAGTGCATCAGTCTTTTCTCCTGCTATCGCTGTGATCTCTTCCTCTCAAGTTAACCATCAAGAGGCCACAGCCACAAACGAGCAATGCTGCTTTCTTTTTATGAATGAATCCCAGTGGTTCGCTGACTGAGGCGCTGTAAATTCATTTCTTAAAGGTGAATCGTGTAAGATTATGAGGGCTCCAAAAATATAAGAGGCAGCAAGACCGCTAACTGCTGCTCACTCTACCATTCTGCCGTAGCTCTCCTTGGCTGTGGTGACCAACTGCAGTGAGCAAGCTCGCTCAAAATGTAGACAATGGCAGAATGTTAAACAGGTTTTCACAGTCACCTGTGTACAAAACTAGTTAATCGTGATTATTCTATGTTACAGAGAATTATTTAAGATTGAAAAAGGTGTTTTAAAAATGTAGCAGGAGTCAAAAAACACGAACAAACGCATTCAAATCAAATCAAATTCCATCTCAGGTTTTATTTTATAAAGATTTTCTATTTTTTTTTAAATCATTTTAGTTGCCTGGAGTCAAAACACAACTGTGCAAGCAGGAGTGCAGCAGGATGCAGCACGGAACTTTTTAATCTCAGAAAGTATCAGATAACTGCTCGCGCGAGTCCTTGGCTCGGCCATGTTTGAGTAAAAAGAGAAGAAGTCACAATATGTTGAGCTCCGACTTGGCAGCAGAGTTGGATGTTTGGACAAATACATCAGAGAGTGGGTGTAGGCTGACGAGGATGTACAGTGTCATTTTACACCACTGGAGCCATATTCAGCTGTACTTCAAACATTTATTTAAGTATGTGCGTAGTGAAGGTTTGCACACATGCGTTCAGGAAGATAAGATAACAGACCAGGGCCCGTATTCACAAACTCTAACCCCTAAAAGCAGCTCCTAACAGGTGAATTTAGGAGCAACTCCTAAAAATAATGGGCGTGTCAGTCGCAACTTTAGGACTGCTAATTTTTGAAAATAAGAGCTATTCACAAAACATTTTAGGCCTAAAAGTAGCACCTAAGTGTGGGAGACCTTAGAAGTAGTCCAGAGGACTCCTAACTCGCTAAGACCTGGTCACAGNAATGTTTTGGAGACGCTAAATGACAGGGAATTATTAAAACGATGTCAGATGGACCGCGAAGGGACTGAAGTTGTGGTTGAGTTGGTGAGGGACGCAATAACGTCCCCAATCAACAGAAACAATCCCAGTTTATCCAGTTTCCTTTAGACAATCGCCAACAACAAAGAATCAAACCCAAATTCATGGAAATTGCAGGTATACCCGGTGTGATAGGGGTCATTGATGGGGCGCATATTAAAATAATTGCACCTTCTCAGGATGAAGATGTCTTTGTCAATCAGAAAAAGTTGCATTCCATCAATACACAAATTGTCTTTGATGCACATTACAATATACTGGACATTGTTGCAAAATTGCCCGGTTCAACACACGATTCCCGAATTTGAATGGAGAGTGGTTTGACGCAGCTTTTCGAGCAAATGCCGTTTTTATTGACAATTCACCTTTTTTAATCGCAATAGCAATTTTTTTTTTTTTTGGGGGGGGGGCACTTCATTGTCCTCATAAATACATTTCTTTATTCAATATCTTTCCATAGGCTTTGTCATGGGCTTGTAGGCAACTTCCTTATTTTCACTTCATGCATTGTGTAGCCTAAATGTCTTTTCATTGGGCTGCCCTGTCACTCAACAACCAATCACCGTTGTCACCGCTTCTAAGTGCTTCCTTATAAATTGATGTCATCCATAGCAACAGAGATTCACTTCTAGTTTAGGAGTTCACTGTTTTCATAAGTAAAAGTAGGTCTCAGCGGCTTTGTGAATTACCTTTAAATACGACTCCTACAAAAAAAACTTTTAGTCCGATTTAGGAGTACTCCTAATGTTAAGATAAAAGCCCAGATTAGTGAGGATGCTGTCAGCCCCTATTCTCTCAATAGTATTTCTACTGTAGGTTTAGAAAAAGGCCTGTTCAGGTTTTGGCTTTTGCGCTGTGACCTCTGGTGTTGTCGGTACAGAAGAAAGTTGTTTGAACACCTCCAAAAGAGTTGTCAGTCAAGCGGATGGTGTTAAAATCCAAATTCAGAATGGGTTTGATGTTGTGAGGCAGCCGGCTGGATGATTTTTCAGGCCGACACTGTGACTGCTAATGTCAACAGATATTTGAATGAACTGTCAGGTACACGAATCACACATTCAGTGAATAAAGTGAAATATGCCTTGAATTGATTCCCGTCTTGCACTGAACTGCATATTACAATGAAGATGTCATAATAACAGTATTTTCATAAGAGCATTTTTTAAAATTGTGTATTACAGTATTGTATCTGTAATGTTGCTGCTACAGGAATCAGTGCTTGCTTTGTTCAAACATGTGAGTGAGGACACAGTGTAAGCGTGGGTGGAATTACTTACTCTCTCAGGAATCCTTAATGTGAGAAGAACCTCATCAGCTGCAGTAATAATGAGTCATTCTCCCCCAAGTACAAATAAACACTAGTTTGCTGTTGTGCCTTTCGTAGCATTTCTCAGGAACTGCTTGTGAAAGTTATGAAAGTGAATCTTTAAGGTCCCATATCATATAAACATTTTTTTTAAGGTTTGTACTTTAATTGTATGTGTCTTCTAGAAAATGTTTGTTTGCTTTAATGGTCAAAAACACAAATTCTGTCTCATGCTGACCATTGCCTATGTCTGCAAGTCCTGATTAGTGGAGCCAAGAGGCCAA
>CAEMYA010000018.1:6929742-6955514 GCA_903131615.1 Diplodus sargus | reverse complement strand
ATATACATAAATGGCCCCTATCACACCGAGTATACCTGCAATTTCCATGAATTTGGGTTGTCTAAAGGAAACTGGATAAACTGGGATTGTTTCTGTTGGTTGGGGACGTTATTGAGTCCCTCACCAACTCAACCACAACTTCAAGCCCTTTGCGGTCCATCCGACATCGTTTTAATAATTCTCTGTCATTAAGCGTCTCCAAAACATTCGGCTGTGACTAGGTCTTAGCGAGTTAGGAGTCCTCTGGACTACTTCTAAGGTCTCCCAGACTTAGGTGTTACTTTTAGGCTTAACATTTTTTGTGAATAACTCTTATTTTCAAAAATTAGGAGTCCTAAAGTTACGACTGACATGCCTATTATTTTTAGGAGTTGCTCCTAAATTCGCCTGTTAAGAGCTACTTTTAGCCTTAAGATTGTTTGTGAATACGGGCCCAGTCCTTGACAAACTGGGACCATGCATTGTTATAGTTAATTTCACAACACACAGTTTAATAATTACACATCTAACAGTCACAGAGCAACAATATAATTCATTTGGAATTTAATTCCAATGTCTGCAAGCTGGGTTTTTAGTCTGTAGCGACTCCTGAACATGTCTGGCACTTTAGCTGCTGAAGACTCCACTGTGTTCACCAGCTCCTCACTGACTGTGTCATTGTTTTGCATGTCATTTTTTTTTAGCTACTTCAAAGTGTATTGGTATTATTAACAATGTTGCTGATTAAAGGCTTCTTGTAGTAAAAGTAGCATAATGAGCAACAACAAAACATAATTGATAAGTATTTCTGTTTCTGTAAACTAAGGTTAAAAGCGATCGCAGGAAGAAACGCTGCAGCATGTCAGTTAATGAGCTTGCGACTTCCCCAACATAAGGCCCAGTGAGTAGCTGTTTATTGACACTGCAGTGTTTATAGATGTTTTATTGATACGGCAGCGTCATGACACTGATGGTAAAAAGGTATTTTATTGTCAGAGTCGACTTCATGTTTCCCAGTTCTTATTTCTTGTCTCCACCTTGGGGAATACTTTTGCCTTGTTTTCTTCATGATGTAAGTTCCACTCAAGGTTATTTTGAGAAAGCCCATGTGATCCTCCGGGAACGGTGATGGAGCCAATTGATCAAGGGTCGCTTGGTTCTTACACCCTGAACTCAGTGTGCAGGTTGCCATGGCGATCGACCCTGCCGCCTACCTGACAGTCTACCTCACCAGTCACCTCACAAGTCCCTCAGCGAAGTATTGCAGCACACCTGTCAGGTGTCACACACACTGTTTTGAAAATAGTTCACCGCTAAAGAGAGTGTCAAGGTCAAGTTCAAAGCTGATCTTTACCCTCATTACTGGCAGCCATGGGTGACATTTGCACAGATAAACATGGGGAGTTCAGTGCTTGCGAAATCTCCAATAGCTTGTGTCACTGAGGCACAATGCAATTAGCAAGATGAAAGCCAATCCCATATGTTTATGCTGGAGCTCATCCAATTATAGCCGAGGCGCTGAGGTAAATCCAAGCTCCTTTGTTGATCTTTTTCACGGATGGTCACTCTCGGCGAGCTACATAGCTGAGCAGCTTCCCTCTGAGGGTGCTGGGTGCTGTTTACATGTGTTAGTATATGTCGTGTGTGCATACGGATGCGTGTGCGCTCTTTTTGCCAGCACTGAATGTACAGTAAACAGAACATGACCCCTCAGCTGCTGGCTGAACAAGCCTGATGGTGAAGAAGGACACGCAGGATCAGTGACTTGGTTAAAGGTTGCCTGAATCTGTGGATAAGCTCTGCAGACAACATGAAACATGGCAATGGAGAATTTGTTGATACTATTCTGAAAAAAGAGAGGGATTTGAGTTCATAACTTAACTGGAAGCTAGTGTGCTCAGAACAGCTCAATTCAGCAGCACTAGAGTTCAAATCTATACTGAATCTCAGAATAGCTAACCAAATCTGACAATGATTTCTTTCTTCTTCTCGTCTTCTCGTCTTCTTTCGTGTTGAATTATGGATACAATTTTTACAATATTAATTAATCTTTTATTCAGTAGCATGTTACTCAACAGGTTCATGATCAGGATTAGGGTTACAGTCAAGGTTTTTTCCTCTTCTCTTACCCAATTCCCTGTCATCCTTATTGTCAAGAATCTAATACAAAAAGGATCAATGGCCTAAACTGTTTAAAACTGAGGCTGTGGATTGAAGAACATCACGTATTTAACTTAACATTCATCTTTTCCTAAACCTTAAATAAACCAAACTGTAATGGTTAAATTTTTATTTTCTTTGACTTAATGAACAAAGGTCACCTGACTCTGACTCTGCAGGCAGGATTGGTCTTTGCCGTATGCTCTGTGTGCAATTTGAAAGTGTGCAGTGGTGTTGTCGATGAAACTGTGTTGATTCTTGTTGTTCATGTGCGTTGTTGGTGAATACAAACAATCAGAAATGTTCCAACCATCTAAGCTGCAGCATTAGTTCTCTTGTAAGCTCGGACACACACGGACTCACGTTTCTTCACTCTCCACTTAATTAATGAGCATTCACCCAGCTGCCTCTGAGACGTATGAGAGCTTTTTTTTTTTTTCAAGTGTATTTTTTGGCCTTTGGGCTTTATTGTCAGAACAGCTGAAGACATGACAGGAACAGATTGAGAGAGACGGGGAGTTACGCACAGTAAAGAGCCCCAGGCCAGGACTCAGGCCTTTATTAGAGTTATATTAGAGTTATTATTGAGATTATCATAATTACAGTCACTCAGTGGTTATCTCAGTCTGATGTGGACTAGCTCAAACGTCAACAGCAGCAGGATTTTCTTACAGATTCTCCCAACATGCAACATTCCCCATGTAAAACTCTGCCCCAGTTGTTATAAGTTATATGACAGAAAATGACTTTTGTAGACCAATACTTTAAATTTCAATCTTTAAATGAACTTGTCTGAATCGTCAGGGCATCATCACATCCTCATTCATAAAACTAGGTTGATTGTCAGTGTCTCCCAAAAAGACACATATCACTGTGCCCGAAACAACACGTAACATAATGACAATGCAATGTACCTTTGTCAAATGGTCACAGTTTGGTTAAGGGAAAAAAAACCCCAAAACACTTGGTTAACTTGGAAAACATTGTTGTTCAGGTTAAAATCAATTTAGAAGCGACTTATACATAATGGATTGCTGAAATGTTTTTTTATACAGAGCCCCTTTAAGTCAAAGAGCTACTTCTTCCACCAATGAGAATATGATGTCAACTAAGCAAATGGGGAAAAAATATAATTCCCATGTCAGTTATGAAATAATGTCCAACAGGCTAAAGGTTTTAATTTATCTTAAAAAATAATAAAGTCAGGGGGAAAGTCACTGACCTTATATTTTGCTGTTACGTCACTGTTCGGCTGTTCTCACACTCAAACAGGCGGTACATCATTTATTCATCAGGATCATTAGGTAATGTCTCACAGGATTGTTTTTGTTTAGCATTAATGCAGCCCAGCACAGTGAGATCTGTCACTACAGATAAACTCAGACCACCAAGTGAATATAAAAGTCCTTTTAAGAGAGCAGAGGAAAGAATTTTTTCTTCTTCCTCAAATCTCTGCTATTAATCGGGTCAACGCTGGAGGTTTCTGTTTGCTCTTTCATCAAATGCAAAGTGGCCTTTATTGTTATTTTTTTCTTTATCACATCATTGTCGGGACGGGATGGGTCTATTGTTGTCCGAGGCTTCGTTAAAGGCCGCTTTCTACGTGCATTCACCCCCTTCATGTTAGAACTTCCTTCCTGCCATTCACCGTTGATGTCATCGGTGCTATTTCAAGAGCACATCGCAAACTGTCATCATTGTGTAACTCAGTGGGTGTGGAAGACTGAGAGAAAGGGTAGCTGGTTGTGTGAAGGACAGGTTAAAACTCTGGTGCAGTCCGCTTATTTATCTGATCTGGAGTGTGTTCATAGCGATCGCGAAACACAAAAATATGAGAGAAAAGTCGAGACAATATCGTGACGATACATTACCATAGATACAGTCGTCATAACAAGGACATCAAAACATTGACCTCCCTCTTTGAATGTTTGAAAGAGTGAACTGAAAGGTAATCTGAGAGCAAATAACATTTCTGCCCCTCTTTGTTCACAGCTGGACATTTCGACTAATGGACAAATGTTGGATTATGCAGAATCCAGTGTGAGGTGGTTGGAAAGCTACACATGCTCTTATCTTGCCCTGTGTCTGCCAACATGCTGTTATCTGGGCATCGTGTTTGCGCAGGTATCTGGCTACGCTCAAATCATAAAATGACTGCAAATAAATAGGGCTTTCATGCAGGGGCGACAGCCACAGAGAGTCAACACAGTCTGGTTAAATGCTGGGATTTTTAAGAGGGTCAAGGACTTCTATAGAAGATGTGAGGGCCATTAGCCTGAACAGGAAGTTCAAAGATAAGTTAACCGTACGATTCATAGACAGAATTGAATACAAAACAAAATAATAAATAAATAATTCCAATGAATATGGAAATCAGACATACTGTAAGTGAACATGTCCAAAGAGCATTTTGTCCTTTTATCTCCGACTGAATTACATCTTTCAACAAAAAGAAGACACATTTTCTATCTCCAGGAGGGGAAACAACAACCTCTGTGTCTCATAGAATGTAGCTTTCACTTGCAGATTCCTCTGAAATATATAAGATTTGTGTAGATTTATATGTGAGTAGTGTGCAGAGACATGTTATACCTGAGCCTTTCATCGTCAAAAAAACAGCCACATGGGTCGAAGATGAAACCAGCCTATGACAACCCATATGTACGTTTGTTGTTAGGCGACAAATTCTAGTGGCTGTAGTAAATATTATAGCTCTGCAAAGGAGGAAGTGAGGATATAGTAAAATGAGCGAAAAGTCTATATAAGGAGGAGGTCACGGGGCGGACGGTCAGGTTAAACAAGCACATTAGATGTTTACAGATTCAAACTGTCTTCCTGCACACACATTTGCAATAGTGGACCTTCAAACTTCCCGAAGAGTCTCTTTGTACAACAGAGTATATTTAACAATGCCAGCTGTCTGTTAAAGCATCTGTCACAGAGGTCTGTTTGTCCCCGAATGGACTCACATACAGCTGATGGTCTAAAAAAAATCATTATGTGGTTGCAGATACTAACACACAGCCATGATGGTTGACTCTGCCGTTTTTTTGGCATCCTGCCTAAGTAAACAGAATTTCCCCACAATTCTCGACAATGCTAATACTCTTTTATACACACACATCCTTGTCCTGTGAATGTACTGTTTATATCACTTAGCAGCCGTTAAAACTTTAGCCTTTTGTAAGCAGTGCATAAACACGCACAGACCCACGAAGCAGTGTCAGAGCGGGAATTAAGTTGTGATAACGAGATGGTTTATTTTAGTCCAGAGGGAAAAATACTGTAGTATTTCTGAGAAGCAGAGATATGAGGACCATGCACTGCGGCTCTCATATGTAAACAGAGCACATACACAAGGCTTGCCCCAATACACTGAGAAAGATAATCCCACCGTGCGTTTGGTGCTTGGCGTCCCTTTTACAATTTGGGAAAATCTGTAACTCAAAGTGTGGGATGCTGCCTTCTGCTGCATGCAGAATAGTGCCATTCATGCATTGTGGGTGTCTGCAGAATCACTCTCTACTTTGATGTAATTTTGGAAATGCTGGCATCAAAAAAAAAAGACACATGAAGATTTTTTGTGTGAAACAGATTCTCTGACTGAGAAATGAAGGAAAGTGTGTTGAGTATACACATCCAGGCTCTGATATGAGAAAAGAAACAGAGAGACAGAAAAAAATTCCATCGCAGCCTTATTTGGACTCAGACGTCCACCGTTCGGCACAAGGAGACGACAACCAATATTCCCAATGGGGCTGATCTTGTTTTGTCAAGGACTGAAGTTACGAGTAACTGCCGTCACATTGGAGACACAATGTTTTTATGCAATTAAAGTGTTCTGGATGTGAATTTAAATAAACAGAATTATCAATATAACCGAGACAAAATGCATTAATGTAGCAAAAACAGGTGCTGGTACTCAGGCAAAAATCTCCACAGTCGGTTCCCGTCATAGTCTTTAACATTATGACAACATACACTTGGGGCAAAGATAGGCCAGTCAAAATGAAGGACTTGGTCGATGTTAGTAGGAGCTCAGTAAATTTCATTTTCTCAACGTCTTGGGTGGAAAAGTAAACACATCACCAGCCACATGCAGAGTGAGATTAAGTTTCTATTCAGAGAACCATTCGATGTATCATATAGACACAGTCCACAAGTGAAGGAACAACAATGAACTGACAAACAACAAAATCTGATTATGTGTTACCTGCCAAACATTTAAATCCAGAGAAAAATAAAGCTTTACACCCACCAAACAACTGCTGCCTTGTTATCCAAGTTTTACGTACATTTCCAATTTGAACCGCTCAATTTTTTTTTTTTTTTTTTGACTTCCAAGGGAAATTATCAACAAGCGCAGACTTAAATGCCTCTGGACACAACTGGATAGACCTGCATCCAATCAGAATGATGAAACGTGTGACGCACCACTGGGGAACACATGCAAGTTCGGGCAGTCCTTGATCCATTTTCAATGAGAACCAATGGTGGCCTGGTCAAAAATGTACTTAAATTACAGCTAGACAGTGTACTCTAAGATGTATAAAAACACTTGAGGTGAGAAATAGACATGATGTGGTAACAGCATCTTGATTCATTCATGAGTCGTGTCAAAGGCGCCATATTAGATAAACTGTCCCGATACGAACTAGATTGAACAGAAATCTGTTGGGATAATAATAATACGCTATGTCATGATCTTTAGCCGCTCCACTCCACTAAAGAGACAAGACACATCAGATAGGCTGTAACCATTCTCAAATTAATACATGAAACTTGTTTTTTCATCAGGTTGTCTACAATATCTTTCACCTTTTGAGGTTTGAGCACAATTAGCACTATTTAGTGGTGGTAGAGGGAAAACGCATATGAATTTGGTTGGAAAAAACAATCTCTAAGCTTTTTATTTTCTTTTTTTACAGCCTTTTTTTAATCTTTTTTAAAAAAAATTTTTACGTCTACTGCCATAAATGAATGTCATTAAAAGGCCAACTGATCCACTTCTCAGAGTGAAGGCTGGCTGACAAGATCGACTTTCCCAAAATAGAAAATGAAGTCAGCTGCAGAGAGAGAGAGAGAGAGAGAGAGAGAGAGAGAGAGAGAGAGAGCGAGCGAGCAAGCTCATGAGTGAATTTCATATAAGTTAAAAAAAACATGAACCCTGGAAACCTCATTCATATTACCATCACAGTGACACCTGAGTTAAAACTCATATTCATGGACTTGTGTTCCTGACACTTGGATACAAAGCACAAACAGCTGTTCATTAATAACCTGTGTGTGTACTGAGAACTAACACATTTATTCAGCCGTAAATCCTAACCTGTGCTAATGAATTCTGGAAAACAAGCCTTTTTTCTGCAGAGCTGAAATGTCATATTTAAAGGTCAACTACATATGACTAATAACAATATGTGACCTTAATGTTGAATGCGTTTGTATAATGGACAAGTACATACTGTATGTACAAAGACCCAGAAACAACTTCCTCCTCAGTATGTGTTAAAGTTCGATACATTATGATTCACACACTTGCTCTGAGTGGATGAGAAACAGCCTGTGTTCACTCACAAGTCCTGCATTCTGGTCAGTAGCCGTACACTACACAAAGTCTGACGCTGTAGTTAATGTGCAGTGGTGAAAATGGTGAGATTCAGTTGTGTCCCGTTTGACAGGAGTCAAGAGAGAATTATTTTTGACGTGTCTAATAGGGATGGCGCCGATCCAATCCAGTATCAGTATCGGGTCCGATATCAACCTAATTCACAGATCGGAACTTTCTGATCCAACCTGCGGAGATTTCCGATCAATGAGCCATATCTGTGCTTTCACGTTGTCTGCTTAAATGACTCCACAAGTGATTCCTGCTGGCTAGTTTGCTAGCTGGCTGCAAACTGTGGAATGGATTTCCTGAACGGAGGCGTGGCTCAATGAGACACAGAGTTATGAGACACACCCCTGTTCAGGAAATCCTTTCCCCAGTTTGCAGCAGGCTAGCACTGAGCAGCACTGTGGCTAGCCAACATGTCCGCTGTGTGGAAATATCTTACACTGCAAACACTGCAAAGCAAGACAGCAAAATGCAGTGCAGCAAAGCAGAGAGGCGGAAGCTCCCTCGCACCGTACAACACCACTAACGCAATTAAACATTTAAAAAAGAACCACGTGAAAGAGCACAAGGAATTTTTAGCCAGGGGGCAGAAAGACGAAAGGAGATGCCAGGAATCACTTCTGGAGTCATTCCAAAAGCAAGGTAAACTCCCAGCAGACAACGTGAAAGCTAAAGGGATTACCGAGAAGTTGCTTAACTTCATACTCCGTGACCAACCGTTATCAGTGTTGGAAAATGCAGAATTTCGCAGCCTGATTGAACACTTGCAGCCACGGTATAGTTTACCATCCAGGAGATACTTGTCAGACAATGTGCTGCCTGAACTATACAACTGAGTGTCAACCAAGTTAGTTGAGAAGTTAAAAGGAGTTTTAGTTTAGATATTTGGACTTCAGATGTCCGCCCAATGTCACTGATAGGCCTCACAGTGCACTGGGTTGACTCAGATGCACATGGCCTGTGTAGTGCGGTACTTCAGGTAAAAAAGTGCATGTCATTCTATGGGACAATGCAAGTAATATGAAGGCTGCAATGGAATAAATCAACAATAATGATAATAATAATATCAAAGCAAACAGACTTCTGGTATTTGAACATTATCGGTATCGGCAGATATCCAAATTCAGGTATCAGGATCGGATCGGAAGTGAAAAAATGTGGATCAGTGCATCCCTAGTATCTAACATAAGTAAGTGAACGCGCTCCAGTGACACAGCTGATGTCGTGTGCGTTGCTTAAGGGGTGTCACATGTTTGTGACATGACTAACATAACTTAAATTAGTTATTTTTGCTCAACATATGATCTTTGCCAAACTCTAATCAAGTAGTTCATTTAACCTGACCCTAACCCTAGATCCAACAATGTAGTCCAAAAAAGTGTCATTACAATTGGTACCAATCAACTCCAAATGGCCTGAAACGGGCTCCTAAACACTTTCGGGAAGAACAGTTTTGGCCCTGACACTCAAATTTCACCTCTGATGCATCCCATTTTCTTTGCATAGGGACATGTTTTTGCAGTAGCTTCTAGGTCATTTGACCCATTGACTCAAAATCAATGACAAAATGTCGTCTGACATTGGTTGAATGTGACACACCTGTTTTAATTGGATTTCATTGGAATTTCTATTTTTCATGAATAGGTTTTCAAAGTAATTTGACCCAAAATAGGATGGATTTGGATTGCTGACCGACTTCAGTTTTCTGCCTCTTACCTAACCCTAACCCTTGGTCACTGACCCTTATCAAGTAGTTTATTTTACCTAACCAGAACCAAGCAGTTTATTTCACCTCACCCTAATCAGGAAAGTCTAACCCTATGTTGTGTGTAATGCATTGTTGCTAATTATACACATAGCCTTTATTTTGTAAATCTTACTGGATGTTGCATATAATATATCAGTGCTAACCTCATATGTAAAACTGACACTAGAGGGGAAGGAAAGGTGTCATAGTTTGTTGAAGCTTGGTGCCACTGACCAATCAGCCACATTTGAGGAGTAGGGAGCGAGAAGATAAAAAAACCAAACAGCACAGAATCTGACAAACACTAATACACACTCTATAACATAAACACACTCACACACCTTTCTGCCACAGATGTCCCACTCTTTCAGCAACAATCCACAGCTCCTATTTGTACACTTGATGGGAACTAAAACTGTTCACATCGAGCCTCATAGACAGATCTTGCAAAACAAGTAGCGCATATCAAGTCCATACCAACTGCCTAAAATCTTTATCCACTGTGTTTGCTTTTTGTAAGGGCCGAGGAAAATACATTCCTAAATTCTAGGATTCATCTACTGGTGAGTTGGTTTTGTGTCAGGTTATCTTGAAAGACAACAACATCCAATCAGTGCTGCTACGCTCTGTTAGCCATTCAGCGGGGTAGACACGGATCTAATTGAGAATGAAATGTAACATGGTATGATCATTGTGAAAAGATTAGTAAAAGAACATATGAGTACAGAACAATACAGGATTGTTATTCCGTTCACTGTTAATTTCAATATCATTCATTCATTCAAGACAAAAAAAACCCCGGTTCGATGACACAGGCGAACCATCCTCTCTGCTCTGATGCTCAATCAAACCCCTGGTTAGTTAGTGCCGCAGAGGATCCAGTGATACAGAGATACGGAGGTAATGAACTGGAAAGGAGGCTATAGTTCACCCTTAAGAGCTCTATTCACCACGGGCAATGGCCCAGACATCCTCTCTCCTGCAGCATCTCTGGCCAGCATGATAAGGGCTCTGTAATTAGGAAGGTGGATAGGTAGAGTATGGGCCGTAGATTGCAAAACTAATGGACTCACTGAACTGACATCCATTAACAGGCTTTCTGAAGGCTGCTGTCAGTGATGCAGTATGGAAAAAAAACATACCGTCCCTCTTGTACATCATCTGTTGTTCCAATTGGGAAAGAAGAGACACGGGCTGCATTTGAAAAAATGCTATTTCTGCAAGAAAGTAAACCGATTGCCTTCAATTGACCAAATAAAGTCAACTTATGCTGGCACATCGTTAAAACTTTAATAGTTCACTTTACTTGGTTATTCTGAGGTATCTGTTTCCAGGCTTTTTAAAAGTAAAGTCAACTTTCAAAATTGACAGTGTATTGTATCAAAGACACATTACTTAATGGTTCATAATTCTGAGCGGTGACCAACGTAAACCTTGTTTGGCCTACATTCAGAGACAACGTTTTGTTTTTCGAGTGAATAAAAACACTTATATGCTGCGCTTCAGTCCCGGCTGACTTCATCTCTATCAAAATGTTGAACAATGCTGTTTTGCATGATTGCACCGTTATGCTGTCAGTGAACATTAAACAGAGACTTTCAGTAACAACATATGTGCGACTTGCCAGGCACATTAATCAACAACGTTTCGCCTTTGTGCTAATAAAACACGGCTTGGCAAGTTTGTTCGGCTTCATGAGTTGGACAAAACACATTTGATGTGGCAAATTAGTTGTGGACAAATGTCTTTTCTAGTAGACACAGTTGACAAAGTATAGGCTAGCATGTAGAGTGGTGCGGCACAGTTAATGCATGTTGACTGCTTGACTATGCTGACTATGCCAGAGCTGCTCGCTGTGTGCTTATAATGAAATTGCAAGCATGAGTTGGTGTGTGGAGGCCTTCATATGGTAGAATTTGCAAGCATGAGATGAACACTTGGAACCTTTAGGGATAAAGGAGACAAACTGAATCATGCAATGGCTGAAGGAACGCGCTTAAATACCATTATTGCACTAAGCTTGCGTGAAATCGCCTTTTCCCAACTACAGGTATGTCGATCATGCATGTTGGTACATTGGGGGAATAGAAATTGTTCGGTAGAGAAAATGTCCAGCAAGGGCAAGCTACTGCAGTATAAATTAATTCATTCAGCCAACTGAGTTTTCAGAAACTGATTTTGTGATCAAATATAATTTTGAGTTTGAAGTATCTGCAGTGCATGAAGAACATCCCAGAACTGTAGTGTGTGTGGCAGCTGTTTAGTCAGTCAGTTGAATTGTGTGACATGGAAAAGACACATTTGAATACAAAGGGTGTGGCATGAAACAATGTGAGCTTTCCGACCTTGAATGAAAACACAAATCGCTTTTCCCAGACTGCTCACAAACACCGACCAACAAAGACTGAACCGACACAGCCCCAAACAGGGCAAAGCGAAGACCTTGCGTACTTTACAACTGACACAAACACTTAGTGTTGGCACAGTGGGGGGAAATCAAGCAGCCCCTGCTCAGACCAAACCAGCATAACTGAACAGAAATGTACCAAAACCAGGAAAAGAGGGACAGTTGGGCAAAACCACAGTCAGGTGTGAGAAAAACTCAATAAATAAAAAGCAGAAACAGATGTAAGTCTATGAGAGGTTATCACTGCGAGTGCGCTGGCTGCTGTGAATCGACAGGCTGTTTAGTGACGCGAGAGAGGGCAAAGGGAAAGCAATGGGGAGCACTTTGGCCTGCCACCAGGGTGGCTGCTGGGAGCTTTTAAGAGCCTGAATGAGGGGTGGCGTAACTTCATTTAGTGTCCCTGGGCAGTAGTGAGAGCAGGTGGGGAGCACTGAGGGAGCCGAGGGAGGAGGGACGATTCCATCTGGAGCCAAACAAGCAATTAGACACACTGAGTCTCCGCCACCTGCCTCGGCGGTGACAGATGAAAGGTGGATGAAGATTGCCATGTAATTATGATGGCTATGTATGTATGCCAATTATCTACGTGTGTGTGTGTGTGTGTGTGTGTGTGTGTGTGTGTGTGTGTTTGGGTGTGTGTGTGTGTTGTGGTTCAACTGTTAATGTCTGCCTTTCATGAGTGTGTGTGTGTGTCAGAGCCTCGGAGGGATTTTAATATTCACATGTGTGTACTAAAGTAGCACATTAAATTGCTGTCTGCAACAACACAAGTGTGGGCGATCATTGATCCGGACACTGAACACACAAACACACCTGCACACACACACACACACACACACACACACACACACACACACACACACACACACACACACACACACACACACACACAGACGAAGTTAACTGTGTGAAATGGAAAGATTCCCAATTTGTCGCTATAGCAACAGTTTCATTAAGGCCCTGCCTCTAAATGAAGCTGCTCAAAAACACAATTTTCCATTAGTGAGCACAAGACAGTAAATCAATAATCACTTTGCTTTACTCAGTCTCAGATATTGAAATTATCATATGAAATTAAACTTCCGTTCTATTAAAGAACCGTAACGGAGTAACAATGAGGTTCATTGACTGTGCACCTCTGCCGACTCTTCTTAAACTGTTCAGAGGAAACTTTTGCATGTGGGGTCTGACTTCATCTTTTGCATCTTTTGAGAAGGATTACATGGAGGGCTGTTATAAGAGTGCTCTAAAGGCCTGTTTTTAAACTGCTGGCAGGAGCAGCAGAACTGGGTCACAGGCCTGTTTTTGTTGGGTTGCGTTGCGATGAAACACGATGACGAAAGCTCAGGAGCATTAAAATGATTCGGGATGAGAAAGGGCTCCGTTTTGTTGATCATTTGTACACACACACAAAGAAAACATGAACAGCAACACACTTAAACAAAATGAGTCTCAACGTATCAACGTTTGTGCATATTTTACAATGGCAGCTAATACAGAGTGCTTTGTTTTTTGGCGACAAAGTCAGGATGGCTTACTGACACCGATGAGTGACTTTTGCCCTGTAGCATCATCTAGTGGTGAAACACCGTCATGGCAGTTCAAAGTCTCCTGGTCTCCTTTATGTAAGTTATGAATGAACTGGTTGCACAGCAGTTGTTCTCGATCAGTTTATCGAGACATTTCATGATTTGTAATTATCTATGGGTAATGTTTTAATACCAAGGAAAATCAGGAGATTGAGACACTTTACAACTGTAAACATTAAACAAAACACATTAGTCACATAAAGAAACATATTTTGACAATTACGCTCTAATAATCTTGCCCTGCGGGTACAAACAGCTTATTTCCCCAGTTCATTTTAAAGCTCAAAACAAAAAAAAAAAATCATTTTAAAAAGACAAAGCGTCAAGGCTGAAACAGCACTGTAAATAGTCATTATGTGCATTAGCACTGCACAGTGAGTGGCTGAGAGATTAATGTGACATTTTCTCAGGTTGGATGTACTCTGACCTTAGAAAATGTCACCGTGAGCGCGGGCGACTCTTTGAACGGAGGCAATACGGAAATAAAAGTGTCAAACTGAAAAGACAGATTAAAGAGAAGATTGTCAGTAATTACCCATGAAACACAGCCAGTCACCTAATTGTATTTTTAGAAGATCTTATCTTTTTGAAAATCCGGGCTTCTTAAATACTGAGTGTCTTAGGTTTTAATAAGCGGTACACTCACAGCATTAATGACAGGCACATGTGTGGTTTTTCTTTCAGTCTTCCATTAGGGGGAAGCATTGTCCTTTTCCTCAGTGGTAACAGCAGCCTTGAGGCATCTCATTACTGTTACTGTGGCTGAGGCAGCGACTGGATTCTAACGTGAGAACAAATTAGAGTAGCATAGAACAAATAGACATGAGAATGTTTACCGCTGCATGAAGGAGATTTACTCCCTCTCTCTCTCTACGAGCTGAACATGCTGTCAGCTTGACACTTCATTCTTATTTCACGTCTCTAAACTCTGTTCAGACTATTCATGACACCAGTGACACAATGCAGCACATTGCATTTATTCAAGTACTGCTCTTAGTTCAATTTAGATGTAGAGTATTTTGACTTGATTCTACTTTCTACTCTCTTTGCACTACATTTATCTGACGACCACAGTTACCAGCGGTGATGCAAATAACATCCAGTAAAAGTAAATCAGTGAAAGTAAAGACATTGTGTTACAGTATTACTTTGGTGAAGTGAAAATCACCCATATGAATAGTTCTTGAGTAAGTATCACAAGTAATTCCCGATAATAAAAGTACTGGGCAAAGTTATCAGACAAATGTAGAGAAGTGAAAAGTTCAATATTTGCCTCCAAAATGTTATGCAGTGGAATAAAGGTATAATGTAAAGAGCAAGTACCTCAAAATTGTACAAAAGTACAGTGCTTGAGTTAATGTACTTAATTTTACATTCCTTGACTGATTACAAGTTACTTTGTGTATTGAAATTATCGATTCCAAATACAAAACTAATCAACTAATCAACTAATAAATTATGATGCATTATTAAAGGTTAACCTACCCATCAGCGCTAGTTGAAACCAGCTGTAATATTAAAGTGAGTCATGCATTACACATGAATCCATTTCTAATTATAATGCGGTAATATAAATTGTATTACTGAGAAATGGGTCAGCCTGCACAATGAATACTTCTACTGATTAAAGTATGATCACGCTACTACTTATGTACTTTTATCAATTACTTATTTAACTTTTATTTGATTTTATTTAAGAATCTGAGTACTTCTTCCACCCCTGCGCGGCACAATGATATTGGCAGTTTAATACCAGCCGTGCTATCATGTGGTCGATGATGAAGCACTTTAAAAGTCTGGTCCCAGTCCGCCGGGAGCATCCGCCGCTGCATTTGTGCATTCATACACAGACATGACGTCTATCTTTGTGGCAAACCTCACCAGCAGTTTTAAGAGCAGAACTTCCGACCAATAGTGACGTCTATAATCTGTAGAGGCTAATAAAACTGGAGCTATGCATTCACAGAACTTGGTGTCTCATGGAAATAATCACAATGTTGCCCCTTAGTGAGCAATTTATCTGAAACGGCTTCACTGTGAGATCACTTCATCTTTAAAAAAATATAAAACAAAAGAAAGAGAGAAAAGAAAAGAAACTCGCCCTGCTCAATTAGCATGTAGGCTACAGTTTGCAGGCTAGTGCGCCCTCATGCATGGCCTGATCTTGTGCCATGCAAACATTTACTCACATATGCATGAATGCTAAAACAGACCCACATGCGATGCACCTCTCGTGCAACTTCCGACATTCACACACGCAAAGGCACCAGCAAACCCCCCCGCCGCACTCCTGCTCAATATCAGTGGTAAACCATGCGATGTCCATTGAAGCAAAAATAATGTGGTCTTCCTCATCACCATAGAAAAATAGGACAGTGAGTCAGGCCATATGATATGAGCACGCATCGCAGGAGGATATGGACACCGTCTGTGGTGCACACTGGACCCCTAAATCTTTTTCTGAATCATCCACGCTATTTAGCAGCATAGAGTGACTGTAAGTCTACGCATTTCATTGGCAATAATGTTAAGATGTCCTGTGGCATTCAGGCGTATAACTCCACTTTTACCTAGAGGCCGAGCGTGCCTTGAAAACACCGTTCGCACTGTCACACACATTCTGAAGGACGTGATCAATATGTGTTTGTCTTCAGGCCTGCTGTTAGCTTGTTGTCAACCGGATGATTGGCCATTTCTGAGGCACAAGGGAAAACCGAGCTGTTGTTCCCCGAAGTCGGGTTGAACCGACCAGCAGTTACCACAATGTCTCACTCAAAGGCACAGTGTTATTTTGTTGTGCTTAACTGTACACGAATAAAATCAATGTCTTGATAAACTCAGTCTATAAGGGTGCTTCTATTACTTGGCCTAGGTAATGAAATATATGTTTTTTAAAAAATTAATATTAGATTTGAGAATCCAGTGCCAGAACTTCGGAAAGGCTGAACTTTCGAGATAATTTTGTACCAGCGGGTGGCCAGTTCTTCCAACTGCACTTCATTTCCAAGATGCATGATCCTTATATTACACATCATTATGTTCTGTTCATTTAGATAAGTCCTCTTTAACGCATTTGTTCCACTTCAGTATATAAAGTTATGCTTCATATGATTGTAAAACTTGTATCTATAATGTGTTTGTAGATGGTTTTGCACCCGTATCCCACAGACAAACTCCCGTACATCCACTGTGCTTTAATTAAATAAATAAATAAAGTGACCCCAAGCAATGAACTGATTAGTATTAGTATTGGTATTTACTTTAAACGGGCCCTTTGTTTAACAATTAGTAATAATGATGTAAATGTGAACATCAACCAGCAATTATAATATATATAACAATAATTACCTAAAAATATTTAAAATTCTATTTAAAATATGCGACTATTATTACAAGTGCTTTTATCTGTATGTGCATTGTAACTATGGAAAAGACATTGGCCTCATATTACTTTATGATTTTTGTTATCAAGAAACTACTACTTAGTGCGTCACTACAGGCACGTTATAATGCATTATATGGATGTCCATAATGCGTCATAATAAACATGGACTTAATATCAAGGGTGACCAGTTGTTCCACTTGATTTCAACCAGTTTTGAGAGGGTGACTTGATTCATTTTGTTTTTTGTTTAAACAAATACCCCTCTGATCACTCTTTTGTCATGGTCCTGTCATCTCCGTTTCATTTTAGTTGTGTTTTCTGTGTCTTTATCTTTATGTTTCTCTCCTGTGTTCTTGTGAGCCTCGCCAGTCTGCTTTCACACACCTGTGCTGCATCTCCTTCTCGAGCCCAGCCCTGCTCCCAGTGTTCTGTCTAGCTGATCAGTTCCCCTTCCTGCTGTCTTGGTTCCTCCTGTCTTCACCCTCACCTGCGTTCCTCCACCGCACTTCACCAGCACATCACCCCCTCGTGAGTGCGGTTTCTAGTTATGTCTTTAGTTCAGTCTTTGTCGAGTCATCTGTCTTGTCTCCCTGGTAGATTTCATCTACTGATATTCCTGCCTGCTGTCTTCTGCATTTGGGTCATCTTTAAAAATCGTACCTGTGACATCACACATTTACCTTTTGTTAAAATTACCGAAGTAATACAAAAGGAATTGGTCATTTTGGATTGAATGCGGGAATTTAATATCAATACATATTTCGGTCCAGGTGGACGATGACAGATTCTTTAATCTCCAAGATCTCTGCTGATTTTCAGTGTATGGATGCTCTCCAGTTTTACCATTTGGTATTTAATCCCGTCACTGGATCATGTCTTATCCATGATTTTAAGGACATTTTTATAAAATGACACAAGGAAGATGATTACCTTGGAATAAATATTTTAATAGCTTCATTATAACTGTTTTTACTTTCACAGTAAACTAAATATTAAACCCATGCTCATGGCCACTGAATTCAGGCACAAGAATAGACCTCAATGCAGCTGGACTTCATGTGTTTATATACATGAAGTCCAGTTGCATTGAGGTCTATTCCTGTTTCTGACAGCTACACGGATCACTGGCTGGTTTTCCTCTGAGCCAATCAGCAAATGGCTCACTGGGTGTTTCCTTTTACTGCAGCACGAGTTAAGGAGAGCAGGGCACAAAGCAAATGACTGAGAATGAGGGTAAAAATGCTGAAAGGTGTGAGGGAGAGAGGGGGAGAGAGATCAGACCACTTACTACAGTGACGTGAGTTTGCTAACTGTACGTCAAACAGGAGAGCCGTGTCACGCCGCACGGACCAATAGGAGGCAGAGAAATGGGGCCACTTATGACATCAGTGCTGGCATGGGATGAGAGTTGCCTGCATGAGGGAGCTTTCCAATGAGTAGACAGACGGAGCGAGCATACAGTGCTACTCCAGCACAAAAACACTACCCACACGCATTCTGCTTTATAATCCGCGTTTGACTCATTCTGCACCAGTCAAAACATTTTCCCTTTTTTCATTCACACTTATGTTTACATACAGAGCATAGTTGCACATAGCTCAGGAAAAAAAAAACAGCCACAGATGGCAATTCTTGCAAAACATTACACACCGTGGATATAATATGTCTGCACTGTAAATTTGCTGATGCTGCATGAAAATTTAATTTCACCACTTTGGCAAAGGGTAGCTTATAATTCCCAGTAACATCCCTCATATGAGAGTCAAAACCATATCCCATACAATACACATTCATTTTGAATTACCATGCATGCAGGTTTAGGTCCATATGCAATGTAATGTCCTTTTTTCAACATTGTAGGCAGAATTAAAAATATGCAAAATATTTCTCCAATGATTATCCCTACAATATCCACATAAAGGGAAGTAAAGCACTACTAATGGTCAAGCAGTTAAAAACCAGTGCACACATTCTGATGCAATATATCAATGCAAAAAATAATGATCTATCATCCATTCCAACTCTGAGACTCTATTGTGCATGTGCTCAATACACACACATACTGGACCTTAAGCATGTTTCTCAGATGCACATTTGCACACACATACACACAAGGACCATGTTGGAATCCAGGTAGCAAGATTATGTTTCTTTTCTCAACAAAGACCTCCCTTTTCGTGATTCATTCCTTCACACGCTCACACTCACGCACACATTGAGAGGCAGCTGCTGCTGCTCAGGCTGTTCATATTCCACAGTCATGCTACTCATCAAGAACAGTAAAGAACAGAGTACTACTTGCTGGTGGCAAAACAACAACGGAAGCAGCAACCCTCTGAAACTGTTTGGAGTGTCTGTCATGTAGATCGTTTTTTTTTTTTTTTTAACTCTAAGAAAATAAGAAAATGCAGTTTTTAATATGTCAACAAAACACTGTGTATTCAGCCCCACTTAGTAACCCCTGAACTGCAGGTGTGTGTGTAAATCTGTATGCAATGCAAATGTGCAGGCATGAACGTGTGCACATGCATCATTCATAAATATTGATGCATGTAAACACAGTGTGTGTATAGTATTACCTTGTGATAATCCAACAGCCTCAACACTGGTGAACGTTATCGATCCTAGACTGGAGGATACAGGGGGACATGATGATGCCATTAATAATCACACACACACACACACACACACGCACGCACACACACACACGCACGCATGCACGCACACACACTTTGTAAATGAGCTCTTATAGATCGAAGAACTTCACTTTTGACAAGATGGAAATCACTGACAACTTGTAATGACGTTTGAATACTACCTATTGTTTGTCATGTGCTCCTCCCTGATGTACTGCAGTGATGCTCAAACATTAATACCGTACTGTTTATCTTTGCGTACACAAGACAGACACAATGCATGCACACACACGCGTCTTCAGAAAAACGTCTTTGCACAACCATCTGCATAATCAGAGGACTCAGACGACCTGTAGGTCATTCCAACATATTCCAACACCTCAGCAGGGTGTCACTTTAATAATACATTCCGATACAGCTTCTGTTGAAAAATAAAATCAGTAACATTATCTATGTATCACAATATCAAAGTAATGTCATTTAATTACTTTATCTTATTGTTGGGTTACCTCAATGTGTGCGTGTCCAGTTACCCGCAAGTACTGTATGTTACTCTTTATTTCAAAGTTGTAATCCTGTTAGTATTCCCTTTCTTTATTGAATGCATATGAAATCTAATAACAAACATTCTCCTGTAACTTTATCAGAAGACAGTTACAGTTATTACAGATCATCCACATTGATAATACTAGTTGCGTGTGTCATCATTGTTATATGTTTTTATTAAAATCTTATCAGCTGTCGTAAGCAGTGAGGTCAAGTCAAGGCCCTATAGGAAGGGATCATGGCACACACAGTGTAACTCAGGAAACAGCAATGAGAGAAATTCACAAACTTTGTATAGAAATACCTCTGGGGATTGTGGGAAACGTATAACGTCACAACGGAGTGCTGTGAACCATTTGTTCTTCTCATAAGGGGGCACGCAGAGTGAGAGTGAGGCCGGGATGTGGCTAATCAGAGCGGCCTGCACACTGCCCCTGTTATGTTCCCACATTGTTGATGTGAAGCACAAATAAACTGCTATTTCTTTGTTCTTAAATTCTTATGCAGAGGTATGAGACTGTCAGATATTGAATAACATATGAAAGCAATCAATGGAAATGCGCTTGCACTTACTCAATATTTCTAAAATATTCTAAAATTAGTCTTTTGAAAGCACTTACGCCAACCGTCGTCATCTGGGATGACTCTACATGAGAAACAGGCCCTTTCTTATATATCATTATCATTACTTCCCAGCATGAATTTTGAAATGTTGGGAACGTACTGCGCAATGACCATCTGGCTGCACTCATACTGCTAAAAACATTAAGTCCAGACCAACTTCAACATGTAGAATAATGATGTGAATTTTCCACGGGTACATATTTGCACAAGCTGATGTGATTGTTACCATCCCGTGGGAGTTTACTGTACATTAATCTGCATTTCCATCTACTTTCTTTCTTACTTTCTCACCCTCCCTCCCTCCCTCCCTCCCTCTGCCCTCTGTTGCTGTAAGCCCACAAGCTCCTATGGGAAGGTGTTGGGACGATAAGAAACAGACAGTCTGGAAAGCAGGGAGAGGCAGGAAGGGAGCGGGGGGAGTCGAGTTTAGTCGGGACCTTTACAGCTGTGTTTAGTGCTTCATTCGCTTTCTATTCATGATTCCCAGATGTTTGTTGGGCAAATCGTGGTTCAGTGGGGGTACGCGTGCACATACCAGCATAAACTGCTCAATATGCTGAGTGTATTAAGCATTTAGCAGAGAGTCAGCTCACCAGGTGGTCTGTTGGTCGGGGACTACTTTACTAAGAAAAGTGGCAGAGGAATGGAGAGAGACATTAAAGAGAAACAGGAAGGGCGATTTGACGTCATAACATCAACATTGGCTTCTTAACATCTTTATTTATCTAGGTTAAATAGCATGAAGTTGCAGTAACCTGGAAGCTGCCCAGCACAGCCAAATTCTTTAACTATGTAGTCAGTGCCATGGTGGTGGTAGCTGAGAGGCAGCAGGGAGTGTTGCTCATTCCCTCTCCTCTGTAGCTTTTTGCTGCTGTCCACAGAAGTAAAACCAATGACCTTCCGGGAACAAGTCCACTGCTGTAACGTTGTGTCTGCCTTCTTCTTTCCAAATTGTAAAGCATCCTTTGTGTATGTGTGTTTCTCTGTGTGCGTGGATGTTGCAGCATTCTTCTTTTTCATTTATTTTTCTCTCATTTTTTGTTTCTCCCAGAAAAGAAACATGGTACAGGCCGCCGCTGCACATTACAGACGCAAGCTGCAATATTACAAACCACTGATAAAGATTTGCAAGAAAACCAACTTTTGTAGCTTTGGTGTGTTCAACAATTGATGTCTGCATATGAACAATGAATCAAATACAAATTTATATCACGACAGAGGTTGATTACAATGACAAACGCAAAGATAGACCTAATTGTTTCCTTGTTTCCTTGTCTCTCTGGCTCTGTGGTGTTTTTTTTTTCTTCTTTTAAGCCCTGATTAAATTCACTGTACACCTCCTGCCCAACACCAATCAGCAGACAGCCAAAGTAAACGACTAGCTGGTAAACATAGTGGAGCATTTAGCAGCTAACACACATACATTCACCCTGTGGCCAGAAGCACGACTCCAAATCAATGCTAATGTTGCTGGACGTCTTAACAACTGTTTGCTATAAACTGATCAGAAAAACTGGAAAAATCTATTAATTCAAATGCCATTTTTCAGTCTTTTGGTTTTTACCTCTGACCGTCCTGAGAGATGAAAAAATGGGGTCCTTTTCTTCACCTCTCTGAATGCCCACTGCTGTGTTTATGGCTTTACGAATGAGGCCAATTACATGTACTCCCGGGCACGCCTGCTTGCTGTGAGCCAGTGTGACACTGCTACAATGGGCCAATAATGGCTCTCTTGCTGGGCAATAAGCCCATAAGGATGATGACTACATTGGCCAGGCTATTATTCTGCCTGGGTGGGTGCAGCCTACATGTACGTATACATGCTTGAATGTCAGGTCAGTATTTTTTGGAAACCTTTGGAATGTCTTTGGAACAAGGCTGTTTTTTTTTGTTTTGTTTTTTTTTACTGGAAACTCTTTTTTGTGAGGTTTAACTCACCAGTTGCCAGCTGAGAAATATTAGCTGTCCCCTCTGTATCTCTATGAGGATCCCCGAAGCATGCACCTTCATCATTTGCCTTAAGAACATAAACAGACCGGCAGCCCTTCAGGGAAATATCAGTTGGGTAGGCTGTACACACAAGCTCATTCTTTTGGTCACAACCTGGCAGTGCTGCATTTAATTGGTGATTCATGTCACAGCCCTGCAGACTGTCACTTGAATAAAGGTCAAGCTATGCTCTTAAAGAACTGGTTCATACGGTTCTGAAGCTGTTCAGGCATCCAATTATCACTTCAGTTTAAGCATACTGGCCCCGTTAAGATATGTAAGATCTGGAATAGATACGTCATCCAGTTGGGATTCTTGACTGTATCTTGGACTGTATCTAATTCAAGAAGGATGAAGTCACTCATCACTATTCTGACAATAAACATTATAAATGAGAGAGGGGAAAAGGTCCTTTCAGCATTCTGATTGACCTTGAACATGATCAAGTAGAGGTGTGCACCATTCAACTCAACCAAATTGCCAGAATAAATGTTGGTGATGTACGTTTTGTGGCATTGCATGGATACGTTGAAATATACATTATCACAAGGTTCAATACACTGTGTTAATGATCTTTAGGCACAAAAACCATTTGGTCAGGGTTAGGAAAATATCTTTTTTTTTTTGCTTAAAATACCTGGTTTTATCACCTCAAACACAGCTGGAAAATGTCCAAAGGTGTCCTTCTAAATATAAGATATTGGTTTGTTGCCTTTGTCTCCCAGAATGGAAGTCAGATTTGACAAGTGTTCACCATCAAGCCCTACTTTTTTAATTGCTGTTGACATCATCTATCCAATGCCATTCTAACACTGCTAAAAATCTGATCCACTGTATGAGCATGTCACGATTTTGTCTGGAATCCAGCTAACTGAAAACATCCATACTGTCGGCCAGGCACACAGCAGTGTTACTGGTAGCTGTCCAGAGTAGAAGGAGCTGCAGAAGCTTAACCACCACACTGTCTCTCAGGAATGGTTTCTATTTCAGTGTAAGTACACTGTCAGCCAATGGATATGGATGAGGTGATTGAAGAGGGGATGTAGAGGAGAGAGACAGGAATATGTTATCCCGGACTGAACCTGCTGGGCAAGTCCTTCTGGCTGCTGAGTGTTAATCGTCTCATCTCAGGATGTATATATTGTTTGGTACATGACAGTGAGAGACATATGAAATATTAAAAAGCCCAATGAGACAACGACTTTGTTCTCCTACATGTAAGTGTGAGACAACATCCTGTGTGTTATATTTTTGAGAAGACATCGGGATCTTTTAAGCCGTGTTAGTGGCAACAAAACAGGATGTTATTCACGAGATGGAGACAGTTCTCAGCAGTATTTTTTTGACCAGGCATCGGGAAAATTGTCAAACAGAGCTGGTCGGCCCTATACGCACACAACGCAAGTCGAAATAGGCCCACGTGAGGTTTGAAAGGGCCCCGTCTCCGCACATACCAAAGCGGCTGTCAATGTTTAAACTGAGAGATGAGATTGAGAAGCATAAATATCATTCTGCCATTGACAATAGGATAACACTTAAGAAGCTCATAAATTCATGTGTGCTAGCTTGCAGTGCCAGTGCACATCTCTGTGGTCTGCCAGTCTCACTGATGTTAGCAAGATTTGCTTAATGTAAATTAGTTACATACCACCACTGGCAACTGGTTAACTTTTCAATGAATATCGCTTGTTTGTACCTCATTCTCTAATGATCATTCTCCAAAGTTGCTACAAGACACAGAAATCCTTGTCCATGGGTCGGAGTGCAACATGTTTTCTTCTGGGTTAAAAACTTCTTCACTGAAGTTCTTCATTGTAAGGTTTAAGTCACAATTTAAAACATGTATACCGCATATCTGTGCTTTCCGGAAATGTAGACTGCCAACATTTGTTCTGGCGACAGGGACGGCATATCACCTCTGCTTCACTCTGTCCAACATGTATGTGACTGTGTTTGGAGTCATTTTCAAAGCAATAGTGACAACTGCAGAGAAAATCTAAAAGCCTGATTACTTCAGAGATCGGGCTTACTGCAGCACGATCCCTTCGCCCTGATCTACCAGTATCGATGCGATCCATTGAAAACACTTGTTGATTTAGTGTCAAATAGATTTCCCAAGAAGGCTTGTAGCATCCCTCAACCTCTGTATTTACAGAGGGATTGAGGCAGCCTGCTGTATAGCCATGATTGCATTTTTTTTTGTGTTGTGCCTGCCATTCAGGATTTCAGCCGTGGGCCCCTCTTTTCATGTGAGCTGTTGTACTAAGGCTTGCAGTGGGATGCGTTATGGGCATTAGTAATAATAGCTTTGTAGCCCAGGATTTTTCTGTCTCATGTTTGTAAAGTGACAAGCGACATATGGATAAGAGTAAATCCCGGAGTGAAATAAAACGTTGTGAGTGTCACGGTGTTGCATAGGGCGGGTGGGATAATAGAGGATCTTTAGTCAGTGAGGTAAGACGGATGACAACAGGGAAGGGCCAGCATCATAGAGACAGGCTTGAAGGGCTGGACTGCTTATCTGCACTGAGCAGGGTTCAACCGAGGACAAGCAAGAAGGGAGGGGGGTATGATGCTGAGATGGTTGTGTGTGGGGGCGTAGGGGGTGGGGGATTGCACTAAATGGACTGGTTCTGTCACATACAGTAAGATCAGCAGGGCTGTGAGGTTTGGGCTTTCACAGTGAGGATGAATGTTGCATGAATATACCCCCACTACACACGCACACACACACAGAAGCCCATATAAACAAAGACATGCCGCCTCCCTCTGGAAGGATAATTGTTACGGAAAGACAGACGTTTAGCATCCAGGCCCTCGGCTGTTTCTGACCTTAGAGCAGGAGCAGTTTGTATCGATGCTGCAACTCCATTTTTTCTTTGTCCGATTTCTGTGTGTCTTTGGTTGTGTATTTGTGTGTACCAGTGTTACTGTTCAAGCATGTGCAGCCGCGCATGAGCATTTACAATTGTCTTTCCCTGTCTGCCCGAATACATCTTCATTTTAGCATTTGGTTTTTCATCAGGAGATGCTCCCAAACTATGATTGCATGCTATTATTTTTTTACATACATATACATATATATATATATAT
>CAEMYA010000018.1:6905177-6929710 GCA_903131615.1 Diplodus sargus | reverse complement strand
ATATATATATATATATATATATATATATATATATATATATGTATGTATATTTTTTTTTAAAGAGAGATCTTGTACATTGTTTTTAAGGCCAGGGCAATAGATCTTTTTTTAGAGGAAATGTGGAATAAAGGAGCATGTTGTATGGCCAATGTGTTGCTTTTCATATCTGGACAAATCACAAACTGTAATTAGAATATATTATCATCCACTTGCCCCACTTCTGCTGGGGGAATAAACAGTAGGATGGAGTGATGGAGTGATGTGACGCTAATGACAGTGCTCTCTGAGTGCTGGACAACACAAAAGCTGATCAGTGACAACCAAAAGTGGTAGTAGTCATGTTTATCTGGTGTATTTATATGCATGTAAGCGCGGCGGCTGTATGTAGTCAGAGAAACTGAACTGGTCTGATGTTAATGAAGCCAGGCACAGGTACAACAGTCACTGCTGTCAGCTCTATACTGATGGATTTTAAGTTTTAATGTCTCTTGTTAGGCTTTTATGCAACATAACATCAAATTCTGTCAAGTATTACATTGTGTCAAATATGATTAGCAAAACAGAAGTATATCAAAATAAAAACGAGCTTTTCAATTCTGGCAACACTTTGGACCTCTGACACGGAAGCGGGTCCTTGAGCTGATGAACAACTGCATGCTGACACGAAATGTGTTACAAGAATGGAGTTGGCTCAGCGAGTCCTGCAAACTGGAACAGAAATGCGGCATGCTAATCATGCCATCGGGGAGGTACTTTAGCCTCAGGAATGCCAGGTTTGACATTGTAGTGATTGGCTATCTGCCAGCACAGAAACAGCAGTGGCATGGAGAAAAGCAGGACAGGTATCCCACCGACAGAAACACCAAAGAGCCGAAAAGAACATGTCCCAAAATGTCAGACAGTTTCTTTAAAGGAGCAAGTTGTAAGATGTGGCCAGAAATATAGTTTAAACCATTCGAAAAGGGAGCCGATAGGCTGGGAAGAACACTGGGAACATGGATGGGCTGATGAAGGTGATGCAGTGCAGGTGTGGAGAAGCACAGGAGGGAAACCAAAGACTGGAAACAGGCCAAAGACACCACAAACACCCAGAAAACACATAAAACACAGAGGCGATGGGACCACGATGAAGTGCAGTAATAATATCCAAAAGTCTAATTTGTTTGTTTTGACATATTCAGCGATAATATAATCCTCATTTCTTAACTGACCTACATTTTGTTGTGTTTTGCAATTATCATAATGTGACGCTCTGAGTATTGTGAAACCTGCATCATCCGGCAAGCACGACAATTATTCAATCAACTGCCCACACACAGCGACATAGACTTTAGAGGGACAAACAAAACATTATTGTGAATAGCAAACGTGCATAAACAGACTATTAGCATGAGAGCGACTCACACTGGATGGGGATAAAACAAGAGGCCCTTAGAGGTGCACACATAAACACACACAGACACATGACCTGTGAATAACCCTGGTCTGATTCACTTCAAATCCCCTATTTTATCTCTCCTTCTCTTTTTGAGCACAAATTAATCAAACCTGAATTTTTTTTGTTAGAAAAGGCATTTAAAGGCATTTGCTGCTAGAAAGTTAAATTTTTCACCATGTTGTTGGGTAAAGAGATTGCTGCAGTTTTCCTTTTTTCTATGATGACATTGCTGTGCTTGTTGGCTGGTTAGGTTTATGCATCAAAACTCTTGGTTAAGATTAAGTAAAGACTATATGTTCCACACAACTGCAGAATGTTTATTAACATATTCACAAGGTAGGTGCAGCATATTGTCCATGTTCGGTTTGTTGTGTGTGGTTACTTCATGCTTTATAATGACCCATATTCCAACTGAGCTGTGTGTCAGTCACTCAACCTGGATCCACCTTTGTGTGAAGAGAAAAAGATGAGAGCATGTGTAGCAAATGTGTGTGTGTGTGTGTAGACATGGACACACGTGTGTTTTGTGGCTTGAAAAGTAGCAGGAACAGAGTCGGGATCAACAACATGGTCTCTGATGCTGCACTGCTGTGTCAGATCGGATGGAAGAACAGGAAAAAGTCAATTTCTCCTCTCTCATTCTGCTCTCTGTGAGGTAAACTTGTAAACAGTTGTCTGCAAGTGTGCGCACACTTAAGCACACAGTACGTGCACATTCCTTTACAAAGCTCACTTCATTCACAATGACAAGCTTTAGTGTAACAAACCAACATAACTACGGGGCATCCCATTTAGATTCATGGCATTTAGCGGACGCTTTTGTTCAAAGCGACTTACAGTAATTCATACATACATTTATACACCGATGGCGGTGGCTGCCATGCAAGGTGCCGACCAGCCCATCAGGAGCAGTTTGGAGTTCAGTATTTGCCCAAGGACGCTTTGACATGCAGACCAGGGGAATCAAACCAGCGACCTTCCGATAACAAGACAATCTACCCCTGAGCCACAACCACCCATTCCAAATACTTCATACTGAGTTAGTGGCACGACGTACAAATGAGCTTGCAGATTGCAACCAACTGAACATCCCTTGTTTCACCATTCCCTTTTGTGGTTGCTAAATGGGTGTTTGTTTCTCCAATTCCTGATCCTTATATTTTCTATACATTTACTTAAAGCAACATTATGTAGTATGTAAATATTGTGTATTTTGTGCACCATTTTTTCAATGCAACAGAACTCGTGTAAATACAAATGAATCTGTTATTTTAAGGTAATTAAATAGCACAATAGTACAACTGTCCAGCAGCCTCAATTTACAGCATCGGTAGTCTGATCTTGTAGCTAACACATAAGGTGGCTGCCTTTCCTATATAATTAATGGTTCTCCATCTCAAACCACACACAGTCACACCAGGATATACCTTATATTTGTTCTGCTTAACAGGGATTTGTAAAGCACGTCGGGGTGAGAAGCCCTTCTTTGTGTATGTGTCTGTGTGTGTGTGTGTGTGTGTGTGTGTTGTCCCAGTGGACCACAGTGGTTTGTAGATAGCTGGAGAAACACACACACAGAGAGAGAGAGAGAGAGAGAGAGAGAGAGAGAGAGAGAGAGAGAGAGAGAGGGTCAGTCAGAGGTGGCACATGTGAGAGGGAAGACGTACAAGAATGGAGGGACCGGGTGCAAGTAAATTGGACTGAGACCGGCAGCGAAGCATAGGTACCAACTCCTGATATCACATCTGTGTCTTTATGTGCTGAGGTCACACAGCATATGGATACAAATAGAGGACCGGACTGACACACAAACTCTTACCACATCTCCTTTTCACCTGTTAATCTATAGACACAGCGCAGACCACACACTATATATACCACGTACCTATGTATATGAATACATGCAAACATATGTACAACTGCAGGCCTGGAAGATTGACTGGCCCTTTGACTACCTGAGATTAAGAAACCCATACCCACACACACACACACCCACACACACACACACACACACACACACACACACGTATCACAGCCCTGATAAGCAGGTTTTTATCCATGGATTCCTGAAGGGTTAGCAGACAGAGCTTATCATGCTGCTGACGCAATGCCACCCTGCTGCCCAGTTAAGAGACTATTTTGCTAGTCTGACCAACGGGGATTGGCTGGTTTGGTTGTGTTTCCTGCTCTGGTCTGATGACATCAAGCAGCAGTGGGAGTCCGTATCAGGCCCGGCGTCTGTTTCGGTTCTGGATAAAAAAAAAAGGTTGAGCCAAGTATATTGAGGCTTTTCTGCTAGAGTCACAGATTTTTTGCATTTATTTTTCTACCCCTTGTAGAATGTGTATAAGACTTGTAATTAAGACACAAGAACATTAAGATTCATATGTCAGACCCACAATATAAATTCCTCTTCCTCTCCACCACCCCACACACACGCAAAGACAAACCTATGAAGACAAGACTTTTGAGCTCAATGTTCCAAGTCATTACTGGTGCGAACAGGCCATTCATGCAGATTTATATGCAGAGAGTAACAAACAGGATATGGTTCATATCCTCGTAAACAACTCCTAATCTATCATATGGTAACAATTAAGCAGAGACAGAGCGGGACCGAACAAGGTGTGTGTGTGTTGCATGTGAGTGTAACTTTGATATTTTTCTGTTTAACAAAGCAGTTCCATCGAGTGAAATGTAGTAAAACAAGTTCCAGAGTTGTGATCCCACCCGGCAATTTTGCATAATTTCCATTTAAGAGAGAACCACATAATTGTAGATGTCTCAGCTAAATTAAACTGTTGTCTAACTCTTAGATTACATGACTTTTGGGGGACATAACAATGATATGGCTTCATCTTAAACATGCAAAACAGCGGTCTGTGTATGAGCCGTTACTTCAAACAGTGCAATGTGGGAAAACTGGCTATATGTCGAAGGTCGCTCCAAAAAAATGAACAGACACACTGCCAACTGCTGCTTACGATAGTTTATGCTGCAGCTATCTTTGGCTATAGCTAGCTGCCATTAGCCAGTTAGCTCCATAAGCCACGCAGCTAGTGGCCCTTTTAGTTGACAGACTAGGAGCAATGGATGAGGGTTGGTGTTACACTGCAGGCAACTGAACCTGGCTCAGCAGGCGTCCAGTGATCACAGCCACCTCAGAACCGACCAAGACTAGATGATGCCAGTATAGTATGACGACGGGGAAACTCAGCTCCGAGCTGGTTCACAGCAGCTCTAACCAGGACTCTGAGTCCAGGAGATAAGAAGACACAGCCGGCAGGTACAGCAGAGGTTAAGCGGAGAGGAGCAAGAGGACGGCCAGTCATCACCAGTGTAGGGAAGCAGCTTCTACACGGGTGATGGAGACAGTTTTGGTGAGTAATATATTGTTTCCGTTGAAGTTGAATTAAGACAACAAGACAACCAAGCTCATCTTAGTTAGGTAAAAAAAAAAAGTTAAAAGACAGAGAAACTTGAATTCAGAGACTGTTAAAGGAAAGTATGTCAATATTAATTTTTTTGACATTTTGTGGGGTTACTTTGTTTATTTTTTGGGCTCCAAAAAGGCTAAGAGCGCTTGTAAAAAGTAGCCAACTTTCCACACTTATACATCTCCCAGCTGAAATGACAAGGAACTAGACTATTGGGCCACTTCATCCTGAAATACAAAGTTGTGTTACAAGACAGGACGGGGTGGGGCTAGTTGGTTAGCATACTGAGTTTAATAGACATGTGTGCCACACAAACTATAATTTCTTTAAATTCTGTTGTGAATCTTATTTCGTATTTAAAATGTTTTGAACTAAAATTCTGCAGATATAATTTCAGTTAAATTCCTTCAAAAGTTAACGAAATGTATCAACAGAATGTGAAGAAATAGCAGTTTTTACTCTTTGTCTATGTATTGTGTGTTAGCATGCTATCCAGCTTAACCCGCCCTGTTCGGTTTCAAAGCTCCTGTGCTTGTGGTGTAAATGAAAACAGTCCCCTGGTCCCCAAGCTCCCAGTCTGAATTACTCAAGTAATAATGTGCCCCTATTAGTTTTCTAGTGTGAATTTGATAGTTGGCCAGTTCTTACATATTGCACCTTCATGGTACAAGCGCGCACAACGCCCAAATAGCTGAATCATGAAACTGAATTTTTTACCATGCGTCCTGCTCATTTTGCTGCCTGTGTGGAGGATCAGTGAAGACTCCTCTTGCGGGGCGTTATGCCTTTTTACTTTTCTGTGACAGATCTCAGGGAATATTGAACAGCTAACTCTGAGGAGTTCCACGGCTTCCCTTATTATTTGAAATTCAAGTTGATGTTTCTTAGCGATGCATAAAACACTACTCGTTTCATGTAACATTAATCAAAGCCTTTACGAGGGTCTTCTTTCAAAGTTCTTTGTGCAGATAAGGTTCTGGGCAGGCTTTGTTATCTAGCAGACTTCGCAAGATTGGTGTGTTTTTGTTGTGTTAAAAAATTAAGCAAGAATTCCATGTCCCTGCTTCAAAGTCACTTTCACATGCACTTAAAGAATGTCTGTTGGAAAGTAAGAGTAAGAGATTTAATTTGTCTGGCCATCTCAACCATAATTGTCATCATAGTAGCTGCATGTAAACCTGTGAGTTACAACTACCCGGCTTTCATCTGACATGTTGTTTACTCTCTATAGGAAAGAAAAATGTTGTCATAATCAACAGATTTCTGGCTCTCCAGACCCTCTTTTCTTCCCGCTGTCAGTTTTGCGTCCCGTGCATTTTCAGCTGCCTCAGAGATGGCAGATGGTGCTACAAGTAAGTGACCAGCGTCCCAACACATTTTGGTGTGGAGCCAAAAGGGAGATGGCATGATATATTACTGCACTTCTCGCCTGGATGGATCAGTTAGTCACTCTGTGCTGTTTTTAAAGTCCTTCCCTGTTAATAGCTATGAAACAAGGCACTCATTTTGGGTAATGTTGATAAATAAAAGCAATAAATTAGTAGTGACCTCAACAGTAAAGGAGTGAAAACAAATGTTGCCATGTACAAGACTTGTCTTTGCTGCATAGTTCATCTTATTGAAAACGTGATCAAATAGACTATAGGAACAAAGCGTGCTGACAAACAGCTCAAACATTGTGACTTTTCGTCTGTTAACATGAAATTTTGTTTAGGTTTAGGCCCCAAAATACTAAGTTTAGGTATATAATGGGTTCATTACCTAAAAGAAAAATCACTCTTGACTCTTGGTCACAAACAGGACGTTAGGTTTAGGCACAAAAATATTTGGTTATGTTTACGCACATGCATACTTTATTAGGTTTAGGCACAAAAATACTATTACAATTACTATATACTATTACTATTTAGGATAATATCATACTTTGGGTTCAAATAACTTTGTTCAGTCTTGTAACTCAAGTCACGTAACATACTTAGGTAAGTTAACCTACTAACGTTCCATTACCTATAAACAAATCGCTCTTGTCTCTTGGTCACAAACAGGACTTGAATCTTGTTCTCTGGAGGGAAAGTCCAGTGCATGACGTTCGGGTCCTGTAAGAATTTTTAGCATGTTCGGGTGTGGGGAAGCTAACACTGAAATAATTATGCCCGCGTCTTTCGGTCGCACAGCATAAGACGCTAACATACAATCAGAAGAGAAAGCTGAAGTTTAAGGTATGTTGAGCAAACTTACCGGAACAAAATCGACAGAGTCTATTCATCCATTTATTTTAGGTCTATGCAAACAACTAGGCTATTAGATTCACTCTTGGCCCACTCCAGTCCAGTTGTGGCAGTTATACACTAGAACGCTAGTCGCCAATCGCTGTAGACTCCATAGTTTAGAACAGAAGAAGAAGAATTCAATCAACAATAATGGCGGTGGCATGCAGCAACAGCAGTGTGAGCACCGAGGAGCAGCAAATAGCAAAAAAGTAATGTGAAATAATCTGTAACTGAAAAATTAATTGTTGATTAATTGTTTGAAAAATAATCATTTGGGACAGCTCTAGTATACACTTGACATAAATGCATGTTTTTCCTTCCACAGTCATACATCGTTATTGCCGCCACTCCACATACAAAAACAAACATCTAGACTCATTATAACCTCACTGTGTGTTTTCCTCATAAGAGCAGCTACTCCGAGCCCTCTCGTGTGCACAAACTCAGCCATTTTCTTCTGTGAAATCCGCGGGGCATCACTAATTTGGCGGTGCTTTGTTTGGAGCAGGGAGTCGTGTGTCCTTGGAATAAAGGCTCTCCTCAGTCACCGTTGGAGTGTGCCACTGCACCAAAACTGTCGAGCGCCGCGGGCTTACGGAGAGAGTTTCCCCCTCGGAGCAGGAAAAAGGGTCAGAGCAGCACCTTCAAATAACATTTCTGGTGTTTGGCAAAACACGGAGAGGCAGACGGAAGAAGTGAGAGAGTCATCGCGCTGCTGCACAGCCCCCAGAGACACAGACCCTTCTCTCTCCTCGAGTTCGCACTTGTACACACTCTCGGACGTATGCCGTATACGTACACACACATACGAAGGGGTGGCAGCAGCAGAGCCTGTGTTTTCTACGACAGGCACAAGCACAGTCAGTTTGTTGTCTCTGGCAGCCAAACAACTGGCCAGTGACGTCTCTCCGGCTGAATGCCTGTCAGAACATGACAAATAGTTTTATGAGCCATTATCCAAAAAGGTTATGACAACAGGAACACATGCTATAACGTCTGAAAAGCATACGTTTATTAGAGAACAGTGGGGACGAGGCCGTTAACTTTCACCCGTGTGTGTGTGTCTTCGAGACAAACCAAAAAGCATCGACACCTTCAGTTTCCCTTTAGACTTTCATGGTCACAAAATAAATATGCATTAACTTTGCATATGTTTGAATAGGTGTGTGGGTGTGAGAGACGTTTGGAAATTCTTGGCTTGTTATCAGCAGTTGGATTACGGCTATTTAAAAGCAAAGAGTAATTTAAATGTCAGGAGCAAAAGAGGAGAGAAATCAAAACCCATTCTTGATTAGAGTTGGCCCTGTAACATTCCTCCTGGTGTCCTTCTGTGTGGTGCGGAGGGTATTTTTAGCTGCCTAAAATGTGTAACACTGCATTCTGCAGTCCGAGCGCGGCCAAATCTTCAGAGCCCAGAGCTCTAAGTTAGCCATGACAAAGCTAATTAGTCAACCATAACAAAATTAAAAAACTGTTATTGTTGTGAATCACCGCCTAATTTGGAAACTTGCAGTGTTTAGAAAAATTCTGGCTGTTTTATAGCACCTTTCGTGCTCACGAGTGTTCACTGTGTTATAATAAATGGGAGCCATGTGTCCGGAAAATATGTTAAGTTCTATTTTTGGGGGGTCTGATTATTGAACAGGGCATATTAGGTCTGGGTTAATGAGGTGAGAGTGGATTCTTTTTGGATCATAATGAACTGATTGTGGTACTTTGTCACAACTCAAACCCACCGACACTATCATGTCACAAACGCACAAACTTCTCTTCTTGTTGCTGTTAGTATGCTCATCATATCAACCCACACTTCGCTAGTAGAGCTAGCAAAGCAATACCATAGTAGCAGGTGTGCGCATATTATTTTCACACATTTTTTTTAAAACTTCCAAAGAATGCGGTTGAGGTGTCATTTATTAACTTCAACTTCATTTCCTGACCTAACTTTACTGGTGAGCTCTACATCGCAATGTTTTGAGTGATCAAGCCGATCACGTGAAGAATTTGGAGTAAATCCATCTCATGAAGCTAAAGAGGATTTTACTTTGTTTCACTGTGACTTTGTAATTCTCTGTATTTTTTAATGGAAATTGGGAAAATTCTATAGTAAAGCAGCTCCCAAAACCACATTTATCATTGTTCAGAAAACAACATGACATTGTACGGCCGCAGATGGTTGAATTGAGACAAGAAAAACAATTTGGTTAGGATTAGGAAAACATTACAAAGGTGACTTGACTTGAGTTAAAAGGGGCCCAAATACAAGACACAGAGGCAGGCAGGTTAAAAAAACAAAAGGCAAGCTTTAATAGCAAAGCTGAAATCCAGACAAATCCAGAGTGACTTTTTGCTGGCAAAATTCTACCAGCAAAAAGGCAGGCAACAGAGACAACTAAAGAAACTACACAGCCACAGGTAGCAAACGCAACAACACAGAGAACATGGATAGGGGAAAACACACGTGAAATGCAGACAAACCAACCCGCAGTGAGGGAAAAACACAGACTCAAATACACAGGGACTGATTGATTAAACTGATTCAATGGAACATAGTTGAGCAGGAAGAAAGGTGGGAAAAGGACAAAGACAGGAAGTTGAGAGTAAAATAAGACATTAGGATATGAAACAGTAAAGTTAACTATTAGTTAACTATGTTAGCGAGTAAACATAACTCACTGTTGACTTCTGGTTTCACACTGGACACGAACAGCAGGCTTTTGGATGCAAGTCCTGTGCTCGAGTATCCCGGTCATCCATCTGAACCTCCTCATGCAGACTTTTTGCATTCCTTTGCATACCTGTCCTCTTTTGCTCCTGTAATATTTTCTTCAGCCACTAGAGGACACCACCTGACAACAATCGTTAGTATGGGTCGTAATAAGCTGCGTTCAGCTAATAATTTTTCGAATGACGACGGGCTTGTGGTTTAGCTTCTTTCCTTGTTGCAGTACTTTAGAAATGCCCTTAAGAGTGTTATTTAGGGTGTAACACATGACTCAGGACATTTAAATGGGGGACACAAGACTAGAAATTGAAAAGTATGTTTTTCATGCCACAGTGTGCAAAAAGTTCCCTTTAACGTGGAACTTGATGGAGTAACATTTAATAGGAGGAATATTTGAATGAATATTTGAGAAATCAGCACCACTTTGGTCGGAATCGGACCTCTTGGACCATAACAGACATTCTATATCTTTTTTTTTATAAGTCTTTAATCGAGAATTATCTGTAACACATGCCAGCTACAGAGTACAATGTGTCCTGTTAGACATCACAGACATTACATCTGCTTCTGGGAACATTTTGTGAAGAAGCCCTGTCGTCCACTCTGACAGAGCATGAAGTGGAACGTTTACACAATGTGGACAGTATAGCTACATACTATCAGGATGTGTAAGTGTGGATGTGTAAGCAGATGCAAACAGATAAGCTGATGAAACCTGAAAAATTAAACACACGCACACATGCATCCAGTTCTCTATAAGCACTCTACAGTGATAGATGACGGTATTACAACACTTCCTAAGTACAGCTAGCGGAGAGAGTCTGGACAACATCTCTGAGGGCAAAGGTCGAAGAATGTTATTGTCATGGCTAACTTTGCCAAGATGTGATTTACAGTGTGTTAGTGCTGATGTACAGCATGTGCAGCCGGCCCACAATGAGTCCGCTTCTTTGTTGCAACATGTATGGGACCATGTCAGAGTCGCTTGTCACTTTGGAAAGTTGTCCAAAGATAAAAGAAAGTGAAAAACTTTGCTATTAAGTTTTGCTCACTGAACCCCCCTCACGTCCGAACCAGGTTTAAATGGAGCGTGAATTAGAACGAACAGTTCGTACTGGCAAGTGTCCACTGTCCACCGTGACGGGATGACTTAAACATGAGATTTATGCCCTGATTGCGCTCAATTAACTGCACTGACCCATGTTGTGCAACACCACCCTAATAAAACCTGTTCCTAGCATAACTCAAGCTTCTAATGGGGGGGAACAAGAGGACCTCATAAATTACTGATGTACAAAACGAACTGTGCCTGATGTGTTAGACTGATGTTTTTGACCTGAGCCAAATACTACAAATTTACGACAACTTCTATCCTTTTTGAAAAAAGAACTCCCCCTACAAAAGAAGGTATTAATCGGGAAAAAGTGTAAGAAACCTCCTGAAGACCAACAGAAGTACAATATATGCTGTGAGAACAAACAGACCAGCAGTGTCACATTACAGTATGGACACTAGGGATGACAAATTATAGATACATCGTAAACATATATGAAGAAAATGGGTCCAGGAACATGTCAAGCATCTTTAAGTGTCGCCAAACATGCCTGAGCCTCAAGACTGGGCATGTAACTTGTGATTATTCCCACTATCCATTAGTTAGTCGATTATTTTCATGATTGCCGTCACAAATGGAAAATAAAAGCATCGAATCCCAACATTTAAATGTGGAACAAAACACAGAAGAGCGACAGAGAGAGAGGGTGAAAGGGAGAGGATGGAGGATGAAGATCTAGATCCAAAACGTCTGGAATGAGGCGCCGACAGCCGGGGGAGAGAGGGAAGTCCCAGGACAACTGACGTTCCATCAGAGAGAGGCATGGGTGAACAAAATCACAATCTAGAAACAGAGAGAGAGGTGTGCTTATTTGAGGGTTAGAGGGATGCAGTGGTTTTCAGAGGGTTTATAAGAGGAGTGCCCAAAGCCTTTTCTCTTGGTGGACCAAAACTGCAGCTTAATGCAGGAGGCACGGGACAGAAGCAAACACCTGCTCTGTTGTATCGTATTGTCAAGGTGACAAATGGCACCAGCATCACGAGTTCCCTTAACTCCACAAACTCTAACACGTTAATGTGTGAAGCTGGATGCAATCTGATGAACTGCCTCGAGTGATGTCACCCGGTGGCTTGGCAGCATTGTGGGTAACGTAGGAATCAAGTTTTGAGGAGGAAGAATTAAAGTTAGGTGACGTCTCGGGGCATTTTGTATCGATTTTGATCATTTGTTTTTAAACTGGAAGTCCTAAAGCTCAGCTCAGTTCAGACGCGACACGCAGCAGGCCTGACAACAAAGCACCGCTTCTCCTCTCGCGCAGCCATGTTTGACTTGGTAATACTACAGGATGAGATGACAGACTTGGACTAGCTTTGTGTGATTGCAGCGCATCCTTTTAAATCCTCTCATGAAATGTAGGGCGAACAGGTGAAGGCTTGTAACTTGTCCTCGGCCAGTCTGGCCAACAGGAGGCAGAGGATGATGTGATTTAGGGTTTTTAATCCAGAAAAATAAACCATGGGTAGCAAGATTATTATTGCTCCGGCTAAATTCTGCTCAGTGCTGCTTGCAGGCTTGTGCTTTTCATGTTAAGGCACGCCTGTTATTCCTTTCATCAGAGCACGTCCGTGGAAATGACCACTTGGTGCAGATGACAGCAGGATGCAGTGAGTCGAAAGTTGTGTGTTTTCACTCCCCCTGTCACATTCTCACCGTGGAGCACCTCCAGTATGTATGACAGGAACACCAGAGTAAATTTTACAAAACGGGGGCCGCTCCATCTTCCAGAACAAGCCAGGAAATCTTCCTGTAAACATGGCATCCATCCACCGCGAGCTGAGCCCCGTCCAGGTTGAGAGAGGGGAGCCTGCAGAAGGAGCAGGAACACAAGGGGGAAAGAGCCCGAAACGTGCCGGAGGAATCACCGGAGCGGCACAGAGAAGGGGATAGTGTGTAGTGGGAGGGGAGAGGAGGAGGAGAGAGAGGGGGAGAGACTATGTGGACGAGTGGAGGCAGTGGCCTCGATGTGTGAAACGCCAGGGGTTGCGTTTTTGGTTCACTGGTTGACTATCAGGGGGCAACTCAATATAAGACCCAACGTGATGGGGAAGTTATGAACCACACTCAAAGACACGCTGTGAGCCCATCATCCGGCACTTCTCTTTTCTTTTCTTTCCTTATTTTTTAATGACACGCACACTTATTGAACTTTAGTTTTTGGCGAGGTGTCCAGGTGCCACATGCGCGCGGGACACATGCAAGATGATGGTGATGATGATGATCATGGGAGTCCCCGACAGACACTCACGCAGAGGCTGAAGTCCTTTATTATCCCCGCGTGGACTGACAGCGATGGCCTTGGAGGCAGACGGCGACAGAGGTTCATCAAGGAGCGCTCATGAAAAATATCCCCGGGCTGCGTTGGAGCGCAGCGGCTACGTGAAGACGTGTGTCACCCCGCTGCAACAGGACGCGGGGAGCCAGTCGTGGCTCAGACTCGCCGTGACATGGACTCGCCGAGGAGTGTCGTCTGCGGTCTGCGTTGCCTCCGTCTCCGTTATTCTCGCTCTGCTGCTCAGATTGGTCGACTGGGATGCAGGCTGCAACAGCAGCAGCAGCAGCAGCAGCGGAAATAGCAGCGGCTCCGACTCTCGTCTTCATTTCGCGGCGGACTGCGCGGCGGAGCTGCTTCTCTCCGCGTGTTATTGCGTCTCTCCCGTTTTCACACTCGTATGTGCCTTCTTCTGGGTCGGGCTGTATCTGATTCGCTGCGGGCTGCTCATCCGCACCGCGCTCTTTCTCTTAGCGCTGTGCCACTTGGGCGAAGCCGCGGCGCAGTCCCTCCTGCGCGGCGCCGAGGAGCAGCTGCTCTCCGTCCCCGCAACCCTGGTAGTCCTCGGCTGCCTGGGCAGCGGGGCTCTGCTGGTCGTCCGGCTGCGTCAGGGAGTGTCCGTCCTCGTCTTCATTAGCGTCATCAGGGCCGTCTCTCTCGTCTCTCTGCGCGGAGTCCGGGCCAGCTGCAGACCCTACCTGGCCTACCTGCTGGGGCTGCTGGGGGTTTTGCTTGCGAGGTATGCTGACCGGCTCCTGCCGGCCTCAGGGACCAGCGGGACGGGGTGCTGTGGCTCTGTGACCGGGGCGAAGGAGGAGGACATCCCTGTCTTCAAAAGGAGACGGAGGTCCAGCTCCATAGCGGCCTCGGAAATGATGGCTCACAGTCAGAGCAACAGCAAGTCTCATCGCAGGACTTCGCTGCCCTGCATTCCGCGGGACCAGGTAAGACACGTCCAACTTCGGACTCACGAACCACAACATTTAATAACTTGTGTATTCGTGATTTATTTGCTGGTGACCTTCAGCTCACACACCCGGAGTGCTTTTTGGTGTGTTCCGTGTGACAGCTTTACGCGCGTCCCATTCATGGCAGCGGGACAGCGCAGCTCGTGATGAGACGCTTTGTTATTATTATCAAATCATGTGTTTGCTCCACAGTCACCCGTCAGCTCCTCAGCTGTGTGTGTGTGTGTGTGTGTGTGTGTGTGTGTGTGTGTGTGTGTGTGTGTGTGTGATTCATGTCATTTCGAATCGCAACCTCTCCTCTACGCCGCGCAAAACACTGCTGTTTACCTTCACCGTGACACTGCTGTTCATTTCCTCATCATCATCATCATCACCATCACCATCACCGTGCTGTGTGTGCTGTGTCTGTGCTGCTGATAAGCAAATGGATGGTGCACTTTTAGCACTCCAAGTCATAATGTGTCTCAGTGTGTGTGTGTGTGTGTGTGTGTGTGTGTGTGTGTGTGTGTGTGTGTGTGTACGCGCACGCATAGGTGTGAGGTCACATCTAAATATTTTGAGAGCCTCTGTTTATCGTGGGTGCCGGCCAGCGGTGTGTGGCGCACGTGTTCGCAGACTTTAAACATGATGGAGGTGAATTTGATCCTCAGGAGAACCTCCTCTCGTGTCGCGTTATCGCAGCGGAGACATCGGCAGAGGCGAGGGCTGTTATTCCGACGTGTTGATTGGGGTTAGACCCTAAATGTCCACGTTGTTCAGCTCATCGCTCAACTATTTTTAAGTTAAGTGAGAGGTGTTTACAGGGTGACCCGTGATCATCAGCTGGATGGGACCAAAAAGCCACGAATGAGCCCTGAACGCTGGTTCAGTGAGCGAGCAGCTCGAAGCACATCCCTGGTTGTCATCCAACCTGAGCTGCTCCCATCCCAAAATAGCTTTCAGCTTCAGAAACCCTCCTTTGGTAAATCGTGCTGTTTTATTTCTTTCATAGAAAATGTTCTATTTTTGGCATGTAAGTGTGCCACTGTTTGGGATTGTTGTATCAGGTGTGAGCGACTGATTATGATTTAACCATCATTAGTAAATGGTAGGTTTGTAGTTAATTCAACTTTAGGCAATGGTATTTGTATGCCTGTTACCAAACAATTAAATGCTTAATAAACATTTGTTTTTTTAAAGTTGCAATATTAATTCTAAAAGTTTGAAAATGGTTTAATAAATAGCGTGTAGGTCATATATGAGCATGACTTGGATGGCCGTTAAAAGATGCAACTCATGTTTACAATTGCTTAAAAGATAAGTTCACCCTAAAATGAAAATTCAGTTATTATCCGCTCACCTCCATGCTGACTGAAAGTCAGTTTTCACAGTCCACAATATATTTCTGGAGCTTCACAGCAAAAACGGCACTTCAGTATTCTCCTAAACAGCTGAATCATACGGGACTTGTAAAAAAAAAAACCTTGAAAAAATACAATAAATTGTCACCATACAGTTAGTTCAGCTAGTTCATAGATCCTAAATCGATTTGAACAGATGTTATTTACACCATTGATGTGCTGTCTGGCTCATGTACTCATCTCAGACAGGGTGTCTGCTAACGTGTAGCTGCTACCATAAAGATTTCTGCTTTACAATTAATGTAAATTACGTCTCTATCAAATCAATTTTGCCCCAAGATACAAAATTGATTTGATAGAGATGTAATTTACATTCATTGTAATGCAGAAATCTTCATGTAGAAAGCTGTGTGGGGACATTTTATTTTTTATTTTTTATTTTTTTGTTCCAATCTACTTCAGTTGTTTAGGAGAATGCCGCAACACTGTTTTGTTGTGAAGCTCCAGAAATGTTTGTGAATACAAAACTTCACCTGACTTTCCATCGAGTAGATAATGACTGCATTTTTTTTAAAGCATTTCATTGTTAGACCATCAAATAACTATTGACTAATGACTGATTAACCTTAAATGTACCATTTATTAATGAGGGTTATAATAAAGTGAGCCGAGATGCATGCTGTACGTCGCATCTGAATCTAGTTCTAGGCTGACATAACATGTTTTGGGGATTTTTACGGTTACATGGAGAGAACTGTGCTTTCATGAAGAAATTCAAAGTCCTACTTTAAATATTTTGACTTTTGTTTCTCAAAAGCCAGTATTACTGTGATGTATAAAGGCTTTGTTCTCACATGCGCTGGAAAATCTGTCAAGGTGACTTAAAGACCTCGTGCGTCTGAAATTGAGCAGGTTATTTTTTGAACAGTTGAGGGTATTGCAATTTCACGTTGCATGTGCCTTGACTGAAGAAAAACATCGATTGTAATATCTATCTGTTGAAAGAATTAAACCAACCAGTGTGATGCGTTGGTCAACGTTGGAGCCTTGTGTATACAATTTTCAGTATTCTACATCTCCTACTGTAGATCTGCATTTACCACGGTCCTCTGTTTGTGGTGCAGCGATACCGAGCCTCCATCGACTTCTCATTCTGGGTGTCAGTTTGAATTTTAGTCTCACACCATGACTTGACAGAAAGTTGCGTGTTCACAAAAAAAAAAAAGTGAGACCCAATTTAGGGCGCTTTTGAGACGTGGCATGCCCTGCAGCAACAGCATCGACACATCAAATCTTCATTTTGTGCCTTGTATTATAACTGTGCAGTGAACAGTCAGACGTATCAGTCTATCTGAGAGTGCAAACACACGTAAGGAAACTTAAGACTAAATGCATTGATAAAATCAAAACAGGAAGGAAAGCATTTATCATCTGTCAGGCCGAGCGAGAGGTCCATGATTTCTGGTGATGTGTTTGCAGTCACTCCTGCCCACTCACTCTCTTTTGCAGGTCATGAAAATATAATGTGCGGTCGTATTTGTTGCTGTTTTTGTCTGGGGTGTTGACCTCACGCTGAAACAAGTAATCATCCTTTCATACCTGCACTGAGGGTTTTTTTTCCTGCACTCTTTGACCCCTAGTCTATTTATGCCCTCTGGTGACAAACTAAAATATGCACCAAGAGATTTGGGGGGAATACACAGCAAGCACGGGAGACAGAGATGGCGGGGAATCACAGTGATCATCCCGAGTGGGTGAGCTCGTGTCACACTCACCCATGTATGGCTTAGCCAAAGAAGCAGCGTAATCCTCACTGATTACGCTGCTCTTTTTTTTTTTTCTGTGTTGGCAACTTTGTCCTGATCTCATTTGTAGACTTTAGACTAGCGAGGGAGTGAAAATGTAATGGAGAATGAAAGCTTGGTAGCAGTCATTAAACGGCTCATTGGTTGTCTGCTTTTGATTTGTGGTGTGATTGTGGCTGTCAGGGTAAATGCTCTGGGGTGCATACACCTTGGAGTGGGATGATTTCTGGTTTGTTCATTGTTAGAGGTGGGTGCCTTCTGACTAGACTTTATCTCTACTTTAAAGCAGATTTAAAGCCTTGTTTGATATTTAAAAATAACAAATAAGGCTTTTGATCAGATTCAGATTCAAACGTGTGAAAAAGTGCCAAGCAAAATTACTTAGAGCCCAAAAACGAGCCATCTTCAAATGGCTGCTTTCGTCCAACCAACAGTCAAAAACCCATAGACCCTTTATTTATCATAAATTACAAAGAAAAGCAGCAAACTTTTACATTAAAGAAGCTGGAACCAGCAAATGTCAACACTTTTGTTTAAAGATTGGTAGAACAATTAATTGATAATCAAATTAGTTGGCAACACATTTTTTTGGATCGACAAATTCAGTATGTTTTAGATGTCTCCCTGCCCCAGCACACATGAATCAGCTCTGTTGTTACAGCTCTTATTCCAGCTGGTCTTCTTGTGCTTTTGAATAATAAAATACACAAGAAAAAGAAAAGAACCTCCTTACTGAAGCAAAATGGACAAATCGCAATAGCAACAGCCGTTGAAATAAAGTGAAACTCTCGCCCAAAAGCAACCAAGGCTTTATTTGTGATTGAATATAAGTCAAACCTTCAAGTAAACCGTAGTTTCGTTTTTTGGGCAAGCTAATCTTCAATGGAGTGCAGGCGCACTGGCACATTAGCATCAAAATCGTTATTTTTAAAACACTAAGAAGGCTTGACACAACATGAGACTTGCGACCTAACAGGAAGGCTTGAGGAGCGGCCCACCATTACTCTGCTGCCTGTTAGGTCGCACTCGGGGATCGACACTTTTTGCCTGCCATGACGGCGGCACGCCGGAGATCCAGCTCTTATGGTGAGTAGTTCAAAAACCTTCTTTTTAGTAAACTCTAGTTTACATTAGTAAAGTTTCATGTTGTGTCGAGCCCTCTTAGCGTTTTAAAAATAGCGATTTTGATGCTAGCTTATAAGTGCCCCTGCCCCGCATCTTAAAAGTGCCTCTTTCATCGTAATTATACTTTTACACGAATGTTTGAGTCATATTCAATCTCAAATAAAGCCTCGGTTTCTTTTTGGCGAGAGTCTCACTCTAACCTTTTATAAAAGAAGCCCAACACCCCACAGCACATCAGAGTTCCCTGATCTGAAATCACCTGCATTGTCCCATCCCCCCGAAATTTCACTCCCTCATTTGGAAGCTAGAGCTGATCCCACATCAGCCCTCTGACTCTTGGTTTCTTCCTGCTAACTGGTATCCAGGGAACGCTGAGTTAGTGGATTATCTGCTCTGTTAGAACAGCTCCATTACCTGTGCTACCCAGTCATGTCTTGGTGACAAATTAAACTTTAAAAATGTAACGCTTCAACTAAAAAAAAAAGAAACTCTCACAATTGACCAGATGTTGAGGACAGCGTGTCCTCCTGTGACCTGTCTTCGCTTTGTGAAGTGTGGGCCCAGTCAGAGGAACTTGGAGGTGTTGACGTGGCACACACAAACAAACAGACTGCTCCTTAGCCAAAATGATTATATGATAAAATATTTTAAATACACTTTTGTGAATATAAGTAGTTAACTGAAGTCTGTTATCAGTAAAATCCACAACAAAGTGTGCAGATATCCAAAAACAATGCTTGTTTCCAGAATCCTATCGTCTTGGCTCTGTTGTGGTTTTCATTTTCCTACAGATTTGACTTTCTTCAACAGTGTATTGTTTGCCTAGAAAAGTTCTGCCTGCTGCTGCTGGAAACAGTGTCAATGGGAGCGGCGAGCCTCAGCCCAAACAACAAACGAGGCCAAAAAAATTAGCAAATATTAAAAGAGGCTGGAAAGCTAGAAAGAGCTGCAGAGTTGGCTGATAAATCTCTGTTGGCTTGTCGCTGTCAGTGACCCCTTTTCACTGGCACTGTTCCACCAGTCATGTATAAATATTAATTAATTTATTGAGTTTGACACTTTGTGAGTTAGTTTTACTCATGGTTAGGTAAGGCAGACGCACTGTTGTCAAACAGTGAACTGTGCTCAGGGTTTCCTCGTTGATAAAATGTATATTAATATTTTTTGGAAAATGTAACATCCAATCAGACACAAGTTTCTTCTGTGGCCATATGATATTTTAGAATGGTCATAAATCATAAAGTCATAGTATTTCTAACAGATAATTCTAGAAAGATTATAGCCCAGGCTGTCTGTAATATTTCATATTTGCTACTTAGTGAACAAGATCTATCTTGTTCATTTATATACATTATATCTATCTATCTATCTATCTATCTATCTATCTATCTATATATATATATATATATATATATATATATATATATATATATATATATATATATTTATATGTATATAAATGTCCAATATCAATTAAATATATTCAAAATACAGTATACTATCTTCAAAACCTTAGAGTGATACATCTATATGTACATTGCAATTTGCACAATATGCTATAATTCAAGTATTGGTGTGTAATTTGAAGTTATGCAACACGAGGGTGACCCGACGAGAAGAGAAGGGGAGCTGGGGGGTCACATCGTCACGTTGGCAATAAAGGGTGAAACAGATTGTCGTGTGGAGCACAACTCTGGTTTAGTCTAATGTTCAGGACAGTTAGGACAGGATCTGTATTCGGGACAACCGCTTGTCCTTCGGGAGTGATTTTTCAGGATGTCTGGTCACCCTTTATAGCTGTCAGTCAGAATGCTGCAAAGTGATGATTCGTTAGTGTCAAACATGTACTGCTGACTTTAAAGTAACCTACTGATCAGGGCTGCAAATTCAATCAAAAATATATTATCAAAATCACAACATGTTCAAGTTTCAATGTTCAAATCACAGAAGCTTCAACTTCATGATCTTTTTCTCTCAATGTAAGAAAACGTTCGTTTGGTACCGACACCACTTTTCAATGAAAGGGGAAATCGTGATCATTGACTCTAATCGTGAAACAAGTTTACCATATCCTGCAGCTTCAGAGCACACAGGAAGGTTTCAGACACAGACAGTAAGAGCTGCTGTTGTCATCGTTCAATATTTTAGGAACACTTTGCACATCTCCTGATGCATCTCGCTACTATTGCATATTGTCAGCCTTTATTCTGTGAGGTCTCGTCAGCCCATTTTGCAAACCTGCCGTGGCTCATTTCACACCAGGTTTCACAGAGCGGACATTTAAAGACATTTAACAAATGAGTGGAATCAGTGGGTCTGAAGTCTCTCTCTGGCACAAACACACACACACAGTTTGCAGGTACAGTTTATCCATACTGTAGATAATGAAGCTCTCCAGAGTGCAGTTGTACCTGAGAGAAGCGGGGGTTTTCATCAAGCGTTACTTGTGCAGTATTTATGAAGCAGGCTGGTGCAGCCTGCCAAGCCAGAGGCAAGACAGGCACTCTGCTCAACTGAAAGCTGGAAAATAGCATCGGCTCCGTGGCTTTAGCCCCTGTTTTTTTTTTCTTCTTTTCTCTTTACGGTGAAGGGGTTTTTTGTTTTGGTGTTGAAGAACAAATGAGCTTCTGTGAAGCTAATGAGAGGTTTTCTACACTATCAACATGATGCAGTGTTGAGTCATAATATTGGAGGATTGATGATCTTTCTGCGCTAACTCCACCCAGAGGCCCTGTGTTTTGACAGAAGTTGTTTGTGTTTTAGCCAGGGTCTCGGTGGGATGGGGATTTCGGGGCGGGGGGGGAACGGCCTCTGCCTCGTGGTTTTTTGGGTCACATGCAATTGCAAACCACTCGGTCTATACAAGATAACGACAGCCATAAATAGAAGGTCTAAAAAAAGCAGCAGCCTTACCAAGTGTTTTGTTTTTTAATGTTTAGTTGTGCAGCCTTCTTTTCCTCTCACGAGTCAGGATGAGTTACGTGACACTGTAAACAACAAACAGGGCGACACAAATTAGTGTTCGTATAATTTTGAAAGTCATTTCAAAATGGAGGTCAGACCACGAAGGCTATACTGTGTTGCATAACATCCTCATCATCTCATCATCATATACAGTATCTGCATGAGAGAGGAGAGGAAATGAGAGGGAGGGAGGGAGATTTTGAAGCAGAGACATGTGCTCAGAGATCTATTTGAGGGAAGACCCACATTCTCCCATTGACGCAAATACTTTTCCAGGGAGACACAAAAGCTGTTCCGGTTGCCGGAGCTGATCTGACTTTGTGTGGCATCGAGGCTTATTAAACCTTCATTGGAATCATGGAGAAGAATATTGTTTATTTTATATATATATATATTTATATTTTTATATATTTTTTATATTTTTATATTTTTATATATTTTTATTTATTTATTTTTTTCCTCTCATGAATTCATATCCCGGTGAGGATTTGACAACCCTTTTCACCAGAGAAACACTGATATTTGAAGATTCTGCAGTATGACTCTTCTGTTTTTTTTCTTTCTGCGCATTGAAACTATGATAGGGTTATGGTTAGATTAACACTGTGATTAGGGCAGATAGAACATGGTTAAGGTGTGCTTTAAGATATGGCAAGTGAGACAGTTTATGAACACTAATGCCAGTTGTTGGTTGGTTTACAGACAACGGACATCGGTTTCTCGCATATTTTGTGTTGCAGTACATATCATTTTTAAACATGTGATCTAATTTCATGTTATTACATTCATATTGTGTTCAGATGTCACCTCTAAACCGATGCTTTGAAACAGCAAGGATGTCCCAGAATCTAACAAGCATTTGTCTTGGCCTCACCACTCATGGAGGTATTGTAAGTGCATCTATGAGCCGACCCTGAGAGGTATTATTGTGTCCTGAAAAAATGTACAGTGGCGTGTAGTTTAATATCATTGCCATTCTCTGTTCATGCTGATGCACTAGTAGCAATATATAGTATGAGTGCACTGTTGCAGCCATCATCTCCCATTGTTAGACCATATAAATGGATAATAAAGGGAATTTATTTGTAAGGCTGTGTTGTGACTTTACCCCACTGTATTTCTAAACAATATATCTTAACTGTAGAGAGTTTGTTACCAGCTGATTGTGGGCAGAAAAACAGTAGCAGCAGGAGTTGCACCTATCATACAAGGACATTCTTCATCTGAATACGTCTTCTTCATCTGGTTACGCATCTCAGATACAACTTGTGCTTCTGCTCGTGTGTTTGTTTGTGAGATAAGCGGGGAAGGAGATGTTTTAATTTATCGATCGTTGCATTGTAGTTACATATTTTATGTGCAGGTATGCCCACTAAAAGTTTTGATTTCTTTACGTTGCAACTTTAGGTTCAACTTGAGGTTCAATTTTCAGGCACAAAAACTCACTTGGTTAGGCTTAGATCATGTTTTGTTTGTCACAAACACTGTTGGAGATGTCACATCATCAAAGTATCTGCTTTTTGCTACCAGACACATGGAAGTTGTCGTCACCTTAAAGATATCCAGTGGTGTAACGCTTCGTACACACCACTGGGCCAGTGTTTAAATGCAGTGGTCCCTCCTCACAAATGTCAGGTGGTTTCACACTAACAAAAGTAAAAAACGCAGTCTTGAACAGCAGTCGCTGGCCTGGCAGTCGTGTCGTCTACTCCACCGCCACCTCCTTCGCTGACTGATAAAACATGTCATGTGAACGTGATGTGACACATTTTGTAGAAATGTCAATATGGCACTTAGTCAATGACACATACAAATGAAAAACGCACCATTGGTTTATAGAAATGTTAAATGCCAGCATTTTATTCTGGCGACTGGGTTGAATATCACCACGCGGATCAGGACACATGACAAATGTGTTTTGCCACTTTAAGCTACTGTGGCTAGTGTTCCCTTGGATGTAGTAACAGAAAGCACAATGTGTAGTTAACTGTAGTTAATTATTTCTCATTTAGTTTTATCGAATTTATTTGGGAAGGTGGTCCTGTGAATGTTGTTTCGCAAGCAGAAGTCATCTTTAGGTTCAAAAAGGTTAAGAACCAACAATCTAAATTATTGATAGATGAATGTATGCACCCCTCTCAATGGCAGTCTCTCACTAAGTATAAAACTGATAAGAGGAGGATCCTGTAATTCAAAATACAGGTACATCAATTACAGATTTTAATTTAGCAATTAAAAGAGACGGTTGAATGCAAAGTCTATTGTGGGAGAAGCTCCAGCTCTCTTGATTGCTGATTGCTATATAGAATATGAGAAAACAAGCCTGAGATGTGCGGAAATAAGGGCAAAGCAAAACAAAAGCGGTGATAAAATTTTGTGAATTTAGCAGCCAGGCTGCTGACTATTTCTTGAATGGATCATTTAATTCAAAAGAAAAAAAGCTAAACAGACGCCTCGGATAACTGGACAGTGGAGGAAAAGATGGGTTAAGAAAAGACGTGATTGAAAGAAAAAGAACACACTGGCATAAGCACAGGCTGCATCCAGCCCCGAGCAGCCGTCAGATCAGTGTGTGTGTGTGTGTGTCTTTGTGAGTGTCTGTGTGTGTGTGTGTGTGAGAGAGAGAGAGAGAGAAAGTGAGGAGGAGGGGACAAACTAGCTTGAGGGGACCTAATGCAGGAGCCGCTGCGTGAGAGAGGAGCAGCGAGGGAGGGAGGGGAGTGGAACGTGAGAGTGTTGAAAGATTTGCTGGGGAGGGTGAGGAAAAGAAGGGGAGAGAGAGGAGGCCTGCTGCCAAGCACAGCAGAAGTGTTGATGGTAAAAAGGACAACTATCTGGTCCCCGTGTTCAACCTCACTGCCGCTCTAAACACACCAACGCTCCGAGCTCTCACAGGGAATCGCTGTGGAGACGGCTTTGTGTCGATCGCATTGGGTCTGTGCGACAGATATTGAGTGTGTGTGTGCGTGTGCGTGTGTGTTTGTCTCCACGTAATGTGTATATGGCTCAACGCCATATGCTCCCACAGAGTAGAGGAGAGGGGCGGGGAAAGACAGCACGGGCGAAAAATGTGTGTGT
>CAEMYA010000018.1:6871038-6905036 GCA_903131615.1 Diplodus sargus | reverse complement strand
ACACACACACACACACACACACACACACACACACACACACACACACACACACACACACACAGTGGCTTCCCTGCTGGCTGTCCAAATGAGGTTTGGTGGCCTTGGACAAGGATTGCCTTGTTACTCGATTCAATGGTGTATTTTAGCTCCAAAATATGCTCGGTGAGAGGTGAGCGGGGGGCGGGAGCGGTCGAGCAGAATCTAGATCTGTCCATACGTCAGTCTGCATGTCTGTATGCTTTTCAACAGTAAACACTCTCACTCATGTACACAGTCACAGTCAGCAGGTAAGAGCTGCAGACAGCTCTGCTCCAACTGTTTTATACGAGTGCTTTAGTTTTAACTACATTTGTCAGCTTGAAATTAACAACGTGATTTGGGATTCCCAGTTTTCAACCTATTCCTTTAGTCTGTGTGCGGTTTGGGGAACAGAGAATCAGTAAGGGGCTAAGAGGCAAGAAATGTATACTGTATTTAAAAGTTTTAAATTTAAATACACTGTTCATCAGTTCCAATTCACCTTAAAACTTTTAGTGCCAAATTTTGTTTCCTGAGAGAGCAACTTTTTAGAGTAATGTTATGGGGAGAAAGAGGGAAAAAGTTACTGTCAGTCGGGGCAACAAGTCTAACCTGAGGAAACACCAGGTCACACATAATATAGATGAAAATACATTTTTTATATATTCCAGCAGTGTGCATACATGTCATCAGTTTCTACATTTTCTTCCAGTTAGCCAGACTGAATAAGTGCACAGAGTGAAAACAGTTTCTCCAGCTGCTTCCAGGTCAAAGCGATGTTTTTTGTTACATTTTTTTAATAAGAGAATGAGTAAAGTACGGAAAAAAGTACCGCTGGGTATCTACCGGTACCAAATTCGAGGTCCTTGGACTGCTATCGGTTCAAATGGCATTTACTCATCTGTGTGAATTGTTTTAACAGCTATGACGCTTGTTTTGCAGACTATGTTAACACCTACAGACTTACCTGAGAGCTGCCAAAGAGCTCTGCAGTCTGGCTGTGTTCCTGACTAAGACTAAGACTAATTTCTTTGTTCTTTGTTTATAATCATCATCAAGTTCCATTAAAACATGACCATAACGACATTTTTATCCTCGTAACAAGCAACACCAGCCAAATTACAAACACATCAAAGGGCCATATTGTTTCAGCGGGTGACATTTTTTCCTCTTTATTATAAACACAGACAGTGCATTTTTCTCTCATGCCTCTGTAGGAATATTCCTCCCATATGGACCTTGTTTTTGGACGATAGTGGAAAAAAGCTACATTACACAGGCTTGTTAAGAGGATAAATCATCGTTTGGTCTTTGGTATTTCCATGAGTTTTATTGAAAAAAATGAAAAGATAAAGGAGCAGGGAGGGCATTACTTATTTAGTGATCTCTCACAGGGACACCATTTCAGGGGCAGATTTGTAAGAATCCTCATTTAAATGTAGAACCAAATAAAAGTTCTGCCTTTTACCATTTATTATCCTGTGTTTTATGATGATGATTTCTCCACGCCTATCTTGCCCTAACTCTATAAAAGTGAGCGCGGTCATTGATGTTTAAGCAGTATAAATCTCAATCAAATTTTTGTGAAAACAAAAAATGATTAATGAAGTAGCATGGAATCATGGGAGCTGCTGCTCAATATTAAACATCCACCATTGATGATAAGAATCTGTCAGACTCGACTCAGGCAGAAATGCTCATAGACGACGTAAGGTATTAAAATTTAAGTCAGAGTCAGAATCAGAATCGGAATTCCTTAATTTGTCCTGCCAACGGGGAAATGTCTTCGGCGTTACGTTAAGTTACATTGGCTGACTTCCTTCCTCACTTGGATGTTCAGTTCCATTGATGTTTCCAGGGAAGTTACAGCGACAGATGTCCACATGAATCGCACTGTTATCTTGAATAAAATGACAGATTTCTGTTGTAATTCATTTAAAGAAGATTTTATGTAGAATTGTTAATATTGCACATTTAAGTCAGCGCTTCACTGAACTTGAAACATGTCAGACAACCTGTAAGGCTGAAACCAGAATGACATAACGAGCAGTTCAAACCTGAGACTGGACTCAGAAGTGTCAAGAGGTTAGAGTTAGTCCGTTAAGAGTTTTGGTGGCTGTAAAAATGTCCCTGAAATATTAAGAGCCCATATAATGCCAGCTGTCATTATTTAAAACTGCACTAATTAGTATGTTTTATAGCAAAGGAGACATACAATGTCCATTATTAGGTTATTACTAGAATAGGTTTTCCATGTATTTGTGCTCAAAAAGGACATCAGTCTAACAGCGCTGTATATCCCCTCGGTCTGAAACCCTCTGTTTTGGCTCCTGTCTCTTTAAGACCCCCCTCCTGGATACCCAGTCTCCTCTGATTAGTCAGCTCCCACACACCTGAGCAAGCACCACTGACGAGGCATTACAGGAGCAGTATTTTCTGTGGGAGAGTGGAGATTCTGTTAGTACAGAGATTTACTTTTTCTTGGCTTTTCTAACCTTTTACATGCACAAGAACATACGGGGACAGAAACGAAAAAGCACCACATGTCTCCTTTAACAGCTGACCGAACAACGACACATAAAGGGAAGGTATTGCTTATATGTATATACAAGAGATTTCATCACAACTTACACGAACTTGATTTGATTTCTTGTCAACATGCACTTAAAGAGGTACGTCTGCTTATTCTATCTTGTGTTAGTCATGAATAGTTTATTCTGCACTTAAAACACTTGTATCTGCAAACTAAGCGGAAACTCTTTTCTTCAGTAGCCCCTACTCGGTGCGTATTCTGAGCAGCCAATGAAGTGTGTACAACAAACATTGCATGAAGACACGTGCACAAGACACAAACTGGACACACACACACACGCACTAAGCCTGGCCTTGGTAAAGCTCCCAGATGTGTCGTGTCCTCGTAAAGCAAGACATCTATTCAGACTGAGCTGAAGTGTCACTGTGGGTTAGATCACTGACCCTGTCGAGTGACGTCTGTCTCTCCACACAAACACTACAACACTGCAATAAACTACACTGCAATAAAACATACATAGACACACATACAAATCACTGCGTTCACTATATCTATGTATGCTTGCTTAAATACAGGTGTGTGTGTGTGTGTGTGTGTGTGTGTGTGCGTGTGTGTGCGCACTGCCTCGTGGTTTATGCTCGGTCAACAGTCTGCCAACAGCGTGTTTGTCTTGGACGCCTCCAGCCTGCTTGTAGATTACCCAATCAGATAATCAAGGGTATAATTGCATCACATGCATCTGGGAGTGTTTTTCCCTTCCATTATCCCTCATAATGCACACATACACATCGCAGTCACACAAACACACACACGCACACACTCACGCTGCAGACACACACTGATGACGTACATACAGCAGCTAATTGCCAGAGGTTGTCTGTGCTGAGAGACAGTGAGTCCACTCAGGGTCTCATCTGGACATGAAAATGCTCAAGCTGCATCTTTAAATGCCGCGCCTTTGAGAGAGAGAGACGTACCTGCTCCTCTGAAACTTGGTCTGAAGTTATTATAATGATGACTGGGAAGTGGACCGATAAATGATGGATAAGAGACTACGAGGTTACTTCAGTATATGTGCCCTATTTTCTGACTGATTATTTAATTACATTGCAGAAATATATATTATTATTATCATTATTATTATTATTATTATTATTATTATTATTATTGTATTATATGATTATTATTATTATTATATTTTTTTCAGCATTTTGTCTTTTACTGGAAGACCTTCACTGTGGTTGAGCTTATCTTATCACATGCATCATTAATTACCAATACGATGCCATTTGGTGATGTAATGAAATTAGCTCAGTGATGTGATGTCATGTAATCTCAAAGGGAAGCAGATGTAAACAAAATGGCGATTAGCGTGAAACAGCAACTTGCTGTCGTAACGCAGTGATAAAAAAAAGCAGAGGGTTAAACGAGTCTGGATGATCAGGGAGACGCGATCAGTGCAGGTTTTCTATTCTTCAGAAATTCAGAGCAACTCTCAGTAGCTATTAGATAAGCCGATGTACACCAGAATTTGATGAAGAGAAGAATCAGAGAGAACTCAACCAAACAAGGTTTCATCACCTTATCTGATACGGTATGCCTTTGCATAGTGACAGGATTACTCATACGAGTATGAACTTGCCTCGAGCTTTGAAGGGTATTGAAATGGTGCATGAAATATAGAACTTTGGTGCATTATTTCAGTCTCCAGTTGCAACATGTAATCTGAGGAAAGGCTTAAGTGACTCTTAATGAAATAGAAAAACTGAGAAAACATGAAAATGACTGGACTGCAGCGTTAATATTTCCTCCTGAGGCATTTTGCCTCAGGCCATGGGCATCTGTAGTCAAGAAAATCTGTCTCTCTCTCTCTCTCTCTCTTTATATCTCTTTCACCCTATCAGCCCCCCTCTCTCTCTGTCTCACTCTCTGTTGTGTTGTTTTTTTGGCTGTCTGTCCCTCTGTTTTCTCTCCCACTCACCAGATTTCTCTCTCTGTCCAACTTTCACAGGACAAATGCCAAAGGCAGCATTTTTTTGTCCTCAGCTGCCATCACTCACTGCATTATGTAAGACACTGCCGATGTTTGTGTGTGTGTGTGTGTGCACATCCGTCTGTGTGTGCAAAATAATTACAATGAATGGATTTTGTCGGTCATAATACTGTTATTCTCTATCTTACTTATATGTGATTGATAATGATGTTTTAACTTCTGGAAATACAATTCTTATAATACTTTTCTCTGTAAGTCATGCTGTGGGCTGCAACTGTTTTTAGCTCAGTTTGTTCACATTATGCTAAATTGGCACCTTTAAAGTATGCTGAATTAGCTATTAGCAGTATGCCTTTACACTGTAATCATGGAACTACAAACAACTATCACTGGAGTAATTCGATACTGCAGAAATCCTAAAATTATACAGATTCTCAGGCAAGTTCTGGAATTACGAGGAGCATCTTTTTTCGATGATTTCAGGCAGATTTATGGACATTTGCTCATGATGATAGTAGATCATATTACATGTATTAATAGTAATAATAATCAGTGTAAATCAAACATAATCTAAAATCTGTGTATAATGTCTGTGTGTTCAAATTTGACTGCATTTTTGGGAGCAGTTATTCACTCATAATGTATAATAAATAGTGGACAGAGCCCCATGATGTCCATGACTCATTGGTTTGTGGACTACTGTTTTGAAGCCCTTGAGTTTGGTAGTGTTGTAGTACTTGAGATTGGTCTTTGGTTCCAAGACCGTTTGTTGAAGGTCTCAGTCTCACCTGCAAATCGACCACATTTCTACTCGGTCTTCAGACAAAGAGGACGCGTGGAGGACCACATCTGCAGGGACATCTCTGTACTGAGTAATTGTTTGCTACATACTGTACTTAATGCTGGTTTCTGTGGGAAATCAAGAGTCTCCCAGGAAACAGACATTTCTCATGGCACACTACACACATATAGTACATATGGCAACAAAAGAGGTGAATGAAGTGGAATTTGTATATGTTTTCTGTGAGTGTTTTCATGAGAATGTGGTTCTTTCAGATCAATTTAATGAGTGTTTATCATTTGCATGTTCCACATTTCATTGTCCATGTGTCATGCTGTGTGGGACTCGCACTGTTCTTGATCTTGACTTGTCTTGTCCTGCCTTCGTCTTGGTCTTGACTTTGTCCCACACCCTAAAACATACAAAAATGTGTTGTCTTATGTTATTCTAAATGGGACCTTAATTAACAAAATGAACATGTGCTGTATTGAAGAAGACCAGAAACTAACCCGGAAACTGAGGCAGTAAATCAAGTGAGACGCAGGGTCATTTTCTCATAAGCTTATATACAATCACTTCTTTTTGAAACCGGTGGAGTTGCCCCCTCCTGGTCAATAAAAAGACTGCAGGTTTAAGATGTGTCCGCATTAGCTTCACGTCTCAGACCCGGAACACCTTTCAAAATGTCTATTGTCAAGGACCATGCAGGGAGATTGGGGATCGAAATTAACTATTAACCCAAAATAAATCAAGTTATTGTTTATATTGCACTGGGGAATTTGGAAAGACTTTCTGGTTAATTGGGAATATTCTAGTTAAAAACACTCAAAAACCAGCAGATCACATACCATATCTGTTATATTTCCAGGTCATTGGGCTCTGTCATGACTTCTCTATCAGGGTTTGTTAAACCCGGAGCAGAGAGTTTATTTCAGGTCAAGTTTTCAGTATTTAGAAATAATTGGATTCATTCTATAAATGGCACCCCGTTTTCTCTGAGCTGTGGTAAAGCGTCACCAAGAGAGCGCTTGGTTCTCATCTGGAAAGCAGACGAAGGAGTTGGCCTTGGGCTGTGATGTGTATACAGGATGGTACACATACACCGACACACACCGTCACACACATGACACACACACACACACACACACGCATCTAAATGTGTGGCTGGTTTGGTTCCTTCAGGCCTGATGCAGCTTGTGCTAATGTCAGTGTGTGTCCCTCTTTTTTCATTCAGCTTATTTTCTTCAGCATCTTTCTCTCGCTTTATCCTCCTACTTTTTTTCCCCCTCTCTTACCCTCTCTGTCCAATCTCATTCAGCAAGGAATTCAATGAGTAAGTCCTTATTGGATGAAGCTGCTCTGGTGTGAAACATGCTGAGTATCTTTAGTTTAGCCTGAAGACAGGGATACCCAGAAGTGCCGCTTTCTTTCTATGGATTTGTTCTCCTTTAAGTTTGCTGCTTGGCGTCTTTCCTCTTGTCTTTGGTCTTTTCCGACCAGTGTTTTCTTAGTGTTATCCTTTTGTGCACACACACCAGAAAGCGTCAAAGCTTTTTATATGGAGTAGATAACACCCAGTGTGTGCATCACTGAATGATACAAGGACAGCATAATGAAGCGATATTAGAGAAATAATAAAAATCTCTGTGTTATTTTGTGGTTACTTTGTATTTACAAGCCTCCTTGACAGGATCTGGGTTAATATTTCCCTGGGGAAATTCCTCAAATAAACAGCCATAAAATAGCTGTTTCCTGTGGGTTTTGCAAATGGCAACAGGCCTAAAATCTAAAAATAATACTTTCTTTTCTGCCGTTTGATAATATTAAAGCCCCTACACACTTAAAAGTTCACCCACGTAGGCCTTTTCACTTATGTTGCATAACTAGACCTCTTCTCAGGACTTGTGCTTGAGTGACAGCTCCCTCGCTCTTCTTTTAGCTTTATTACACCTGTTAGTTTATACAGTTTATGTGTTATTATCAGAACTTGAACATTTTCAACCTTCCACCAGAAAAAGTGCAACAGAATGACACTCAAAGTCAGAATTCCTACTTACCTCGAGCAGTTGTCTGATGTCACACAATGATGGGTGGGGGCTAGGATGTATTTCTAGACCACCTATTTGAATTGGGCTGGTACATATTTAGAGTCGGCAAGTATAAAAGTGCTTTTCCCTCCTCTGTTTTGTTTATGCAAGGAGGCTGCACTGCTGAGGCTGCATTTGCATGAACACTTGCAAAGAGATATCAATTTCTCATGGTCAGCCAAGTTTTTTGTTAACTTTTGGCATGATGCACCTTGAATGCTTGTAGTCGAAAGTTTGAAATTCCAACTTCAGATTTTGACTGGAATGCAGCAATATATATATGTATGTATATATATATATATATATATTCCATTGCATTTGGAACTAAAAAACAAAACAAAAAACAGAGCCAATGCGGAAAAATGCAATCGAAAGGTCATCTCATTCAGAATTCCAAGTTGGACACACGGGCAAGATCTGCGTAGCTCGACGTGAACACAGATGACTTCACAGCCGTATGGCCGAACAGATGGTGAACAAGTACTTTCTACCTCTTCATCAATTTTAGTTTATAGGCTGTTCGTTTTGGATACATGTAGTAAATATTTGTGGTGTTCATTTTTACCTTCATTCAGTTGATCTGCTCAATAGAAGCCTTTGAGAGTGCGCTTTAGGAGCCAACTCCTGCTGTCTTTTGTTGAAAGCCCTTAACTGTTAAATCAGCTGCTGCAGCTGCTGGTGAAGTTTGCTGACTTTCCAATCAAACACCCATTTGCAGAAATTCCAACTTCTGACTTGCAAAGGAACGCACCATTAGTTCAAGGAGTTTGGTGATATGATTTAACTCCCAGTGTAGGTCCACCCAACTTCAACTTGACGAGAGTTATCCAGAGTTATTTAAAACATCTGTGTGGGTGTGCAGGGCTTTTAAGTGATTACAACAATTCACCGCATTATGACTCTTACTGGCATGTATTTTTAAAGGTTTCAAGTTAAACCCCTCGCCAAAATGCAACCTAGGCTTTTTTTGTGAATGTATATGAGTCAAACCTTCGTGTAAAAGCATAATTACGACGAAAGAGGCGCTTTTAAGTTTTACCGTATTTTATGGTAGTGCTTGTGGCAAATTAGCGATAGCATCAAAATCGCTTTTTTTTTAAAACACTAAGAAGGCTTGACACAGCATGAAACTTTGCTAGTAGTATCACCAGGGTCTCTACAAATGAACACGAGCATTCAAAACATTGTTTGTGTACATAGAGTTTACTAAAAAGAGAGTTTTTGGACGTACTTTTTGTGACGCACTGCTACATACACTTGTGAAGGTAATTGAAATTAAAATCTCTACATCGAAAAAGGCTTCATGTTGTTGATCAGGCAGCGGAGTTCAGGGTAACACCAAACCTTTTCCATCATGCATGGAGCTCTTGTCCATCGGTTGGTTTGTCAGAAACTTGGATGGAGGATGGGTCTTAGCTCAGAATCGATCACACTAACTTTTAGTGTGGATCCGAATCAAGCAATACAGCAATTGTTTCCTCACTATGGTGCTGGACATTGTTGTTCATTTCTCAGGGAATAATGCCCCGTCGGGTGAGTACAATTTGAGGAGCAGATTCAAATAAGTTTTACTTGTTATTGGATGAGACTTGATCGATTTACAGGGGACAGTTGGGCCTTGGCAGAGGTATGTTCTCCCGTGTGACAGTAATTTGTAGCCTTCTTTAGACACAATGTAGACTGACAGATACTTTATTGTCTTTTGATTTTGACGGAATTTGTATGTTTTTTGTTTGCACCATGAATCGAATCTGAAATATCACATTAAGTTGATTGCTTCAGCGTGAATGTAAATGATCAGTTATACTTAAAAACATCACCTGGATAACTTTGGAGGGGGATAGATGAAAAAGCCAAACTCGAAGCACAGACACTAAATGGGATGTAAGTCATTATGCATGCAGCTCGAAAATGGAAGACCGGTGTCTGGACGCTCACGCTGTTCCCACGGGGCTCGGCCTGAAATGCTAGCGCCCAGCAACGTCAGTGTCAATCAGCAGGAGCAGGAAGCTGACAGAGAGAAGTGGGTTGCTGGAGCTGTGACGCAGTCTCCTCTCTCAGTAACAGGAGCAGAGAATGACAAGCTGACAAGCTGGCGTCAGTGGCCTTACATGGGTAAAAACAACGCGAGGGAAAACACTCCACTTAGCCGTGGAGCCTTGGAGGGAGGCGAAAGCCTGGGATGAAATACAGTTATTAACGCTGAACAAATTCCAGTTAGCGTTCTATTATTTAAGTATATTACATAGGTCAAAATATTATCTTGAAATGCACAGATTTCCAATGAAAATTAAAGGATTAGGTTAGTCCTGAAAAAGTAGGGTTTGGTGATCTCTTCTCAGGTTTTGTCGGATTTCACATCTGTAAATGAAAGGAACAATTAACAGATACATTAAATGAAAATGTCTGTTACTGTCGAATCAAGTGAGTTAGAAAAATCTTGAAAAACAAGGTATTTAATCAAATATATATTGTAATATTGCCATGAATCAGTCCTGCATACCGTGTTGAAGCCCGTAATACATATTTACATATTATATAGCCGCTGGATCTGGGCACAGATATTACAGGCTTAGGGCCTCCTTGCAATTAAAGGGCTTCAATGTTTGTATATGTTTTTCATTTTTTAGAGATACCCAACATTTGCCATACTTTGCTAAATCCATGACTAACCAATTGCCTGTGACTACACAAATATTAGTTTATTAGCTAAAATATATATACAGCCTTGTATATTAGGATTTGTACCTGAAGATAAATGGAGGTGAGTAACCTGTATGACAAGGTTCAGTGTTTACTGGTGGGTGTTTTTTTTTTCCACTATTTCTTTTGTCAACTTTTCAGTAAAAAATAAAGTTTTCGTTCGGTTTTCTGAACTTCTGAACGTCACACAGGTATTGTCCAGTTAGCTTGTATTGATTTTTGTTGATCCAGATAACCAAAATATCATATTTTGGTTATCAACATTAAGACAGTTTAAGCTGTCATATTTTAAATATGACAGCTTAAACTGTCTTAATGTTGTGTAGAGCTGCAGAGTCGGGTGTTGATTCTCAGTCAGGCGTCATTTGATGTAATGTTGATGAAGAAAAAGCACTTCATACTTTATTAAGTGCAGGTTAAATAGTCTGAATCTTCAAAAAGACCTTTTTTTGTCAGACACATTATTTTTGCTGCTATTGATTGCTTATTAATGGCCGATTCTGCATACATTCACATACATACATTCTTACATTTAAAGATACAGTCAGTCTATTTAATGCCCCTGTGGTGCCATGGTACTGAACCTTTTAGCATCTTGTCTATTTACTGGAAATGCAGCTATATTAATCATTTAACACATCATCGACACATAGCGTGCATCTTTCTACAGGACACACGATCACATGCAACTGCAAAACCCAAGCAAGTCCAAGCAAGCTTTTGAACTGTTCATCTGTCACACATGAGTAGGAAATTACTAAGATGAGAAATACACATCTAAATTTACTGACAAGATGCATACATACATTTACTTGACAGTACATGCAAAGGCTTAGTCATGCAACTCCACTGTGAAACACACACACACACACACACACACACACACACACACACACACACGCACACTTGCCCTGGGCCGTGTTGTTGGCTCCCATCAGCACAGTCCATTCTCGGGGGACAAGGAAGGGTAGGGATACAAATTAAATGATGAAAATATTATTTTCAACGATTCAAGCCTAAACATTTTATCTATATGTCTATCCTCTGTCTGTGTTGTCTCATTTTTTATTTTAGCACATATACATTGAGACACACAACACAGTGAGAGAGAGGCTTTTAAAAATGTTCTCCTCCCCACTCTGTAGTCTAGTTCATAGCTGCCGTAAACAAGCCGTCTTACTGTGACTTCTGGGATTAAAGTGAATTTCAAGGAATTGCACTGCGTTAAAGATATACCCTAAGCCTAACCCTTTTTCACGACCAGTTTGGATTATTCATAACATTTGCCTTACTGTCTATTTCCTAGAAGTGTATACGTCATAAGTATGCAGTTGTTGACTGTTGTGTTGCATCCACAGACAGAGAGAGAGATTAGTTATGTAAAGTCATGGTTGGGATCATTGTGAGAAGATGAAATGTGTGCAGCAATAAAAGACAACTTAATGTAAACTGTACGTGGTTGAAGGGCCGCTTGGACATAACAAGTGTTGCACGGCATTCCATTCACACTTCACTTTTCCAAGATTTGTTTGGTGCACTTAGTTAATATCTAAACTGGTCTAAAGAGTAGTTCTCTTTTACTTATTTTGTTTACATAGTTCATGTGACATTTATTTAACTAGTTAAAAAAATGTACCCTCACAGTGTATTTAAGTTATTTTAATATTCTTGATATTAGTTGATATAATAGAACCCAGAAAGGGAAAAAAAACCCAAAGAAACGAAAATGTAACAAAAGGTGAATTGAACTGCGGCTCAAAAGTTCGAGTTCGGAACCGCATAAAGAGAATTGTTTCACCATTTAACGCCACAAGAGATAATGTTTGGACAGTTACCGGATGGCTTACTGGGAAATTTGGAACAGACACTTATCTTCATATTGTTTTATTTTTATACTAAAAGTATCTACACCAGTTCCTCATCAGAGAAAATGACAAAGCTTTAATAGTCATGTTTCTATATATATTTAATATGTATGTAGTATGTAATATGTATTGGGGAGGCAAGGGCACTATTCGTTTTTTAAGTATTCATTATTTATCAGACTTTGTCTGCCTGCTACGGAAGCCCTTAGGGGCAAGTGAGAAGTGTTCTAAACTTGTGTTCTAAATTATTTTCTCTCCTGTGTTTATAACTTGGGATTTTTTTTGCCCTTTTTTCTCCACCAAATCACATGTGTGGAACTGATTAAATTGTTTTTGGTGTGTGAAAGTTATAGTGATTTTCTTCACTTTGTTCTACTATAAAAATGTTTAACTCTGTGTCGCAAATTATTTTTTTCTACTTACATTTTTTCTCTCACATATTTTCACACTAATTTTTTTAACTCAGTTTCGAACTAGAAAATACATACTTTTGCCACTACTATTTTTTCTACTGAAAAGTATTAGTAGTATCAGTATGTCACTACACAACACAGACATTAGTAATTGTCACTTCATGTTGGAAGTAGCTCGCCCAACACTGTTTAGCTTAAAGTATAGCTGTGCCTATATGAGCTGCTAGTATAGCTTCAGACTATGGATCAATAACTTAAAAGAGCTAACATGTCCTGTATTGATGACATGCTGAGATCGTCTTTAATTTCATATATTGGTCCTTTTGGGCTCCATGGTAGATCTCTGATGAATGTGCCAATTGGTCCTTCACATATGCACACAGACACACAAACACTTGCTTTCTAACGGAGTGACGTTAGAGTGTAATGAGATCAATAAGCCATCACTGGTGTGGTCTGGTTTCACAGTGCAATTGACAGGACCCCTGATACGCCGATTGGGAACAATTAGCATTGGTGAGCAGCGCTAACATGGTTCTGAGCGATGACGGTGATGAGTGCATGTCTTAGTTCATGTGTGTGATCGTGTGTGTGGGTGGGTGAGTCATCACCATCCAGCCCAGGAGTCCCAGGAGTCTCTATCGCCCTCTGTCACACACACACACACACACACACTCATGGACACACACAGGCAAACCATACACAGGCAGCTTTGCCAAATCCATTTGGCAAAGCTAGTTGAGTGTGGTTCTTGGAGTCATTCTGAACCAGAGAGTGTAGAAAAAGATGCTTTACCATCAGTGAAGCTGTTTGCTTTTATAGCACTATGAGGATTACAACAAAATCAAGGTACTGAACAACAACACTACAGTACATATATATTGACTTCAATAATGGAGCCTGAAAAAAAGACATGTTACAGCAGGAAGCATTGATTGAGCGTGATGGAGATTAACATAAAATGATGAAAGATGTTCCATCAGACTATCTAACCTCATGTCGTCACAGTAGAGATCAGCAGGACTGTTATTCTATTAATGACTTTTGCTCAATTGGATTGTTACTAATTAATATGTATAGATCTGGAACTGGTAAACAGGTGGTAATTATAAAGCTACCTGTTTTTAAATACCCATATTTTATTTGACAGTAATATTCTGCCATTTTCCAACAAGTACATAGTTGGTAAATTCCTGAATGCATTTCCGGGTAAAGTCCATCTGGTTTCTGCCCTAACTTCTGTAGGTCAGTAAATTGAAGTACATTTTCAAGTGTTTATATTTCTCTTCATGCTACTAATTGGAAATTAAATGGCATGACCAGCTGTTTGGCAGGGTTAGGGTTACAGTGTATTAAAGAAACCACCAGCCATTTTTTTAACTACTTACTGGAAACTAGCAGATTATTATTATCAAATCATGTTGGGGTAAATTTCAATACATACTGAGGTAATTATTGTGGACATGTCAAATATGTTACCTGGTAAAAACCACCTACTGATCATGATGTTTCCAGATCTGTAAAAACTGTTAGTCTTGATAGTTTGTAAGGCTGAGCAATTCATGGGAATATTATCAAAACGTCGATATTGCCAAGTGCAAATGACAGCAGCTGCAATTTCTGTCAAAATAATTGATTTGTTTCTCTTGCATATCATTTAGCCCTCATATTTTGTACACATTTGCCGTAATGTTGGTCTCTGGAGACATTTTTGTCGATATTGTATGCAATTTTTTTCCTTATTGCTCAGTCCTTCATGGCATGTACAGGTATCAAATACTGTTATATAATATATTAGAAATAGAGCAGCAGCCTTATTTTTTTTTTACTTCTACAGTTACGACAATGCAACCAAAAACAATGAAAACAGATGAGATTGGACATGATTAAATACAAAATAATCAGTTCAGATCCATCACAGTTCCTCATTGTTTTTACTTCAATTTCTCAAATTATTTAATTAAGGTAGCATAACCAGTAATTATATATTGTATATTCTTGTTCTCTGAATTTTGATTTGTTATGATCTCTCTCTCTCTCTCTCTCTCTCTCTCTCTCTCTCTCTCTATTTTTTCGACCTCAGCTGGGATCTAGTAAGAACAGTTGCTGGCCAGTAGGGGTTTTGGTCTGGCTTGCTGGGTTCTTCATGACTGGAGTGTCTGAGTCGTGACAAACAGAGAGCGTGCGTGTCTATGTGTGTGTCGGTGCACGTGTGTGCACTCGTGTGCGCTCATGCCTCTGAGTATGTGTGCAAGTGCGTAGGAGTGTGTGTGTAAAGATAGACTCGAGCCCTTACATGGCTTTGTCCATCAGACATTACTAGTTTGAACAAAAGGGCCGGGTTAAGGACAGTCACACAGCGTGTTTCAACGATCCCAGAGTGGATTTCATGAAATGAGCGGCTCAAGAAAGAGCGGTGATGTCAAAATACACACGTCATATTTCTTGTGTTGCACTTGTGGTAGATGAAAGTTGTAACGTTTACAAAGCAAAACACGGATGTTTCTTTAAGCGTAGGGCAGCCGAAGAAATTTCTCATTTTATTTTTAGCTTCTGGACAGTTGGTTTTTAATTCAGAAGTGGGTCACAACATCTGAAAAGCTGCATGCATATGAGTTTCAATTATGTCTATCTTGTAGAAATAATGGTGAAGGAGAAGTCAATTTTATTAACAAGACGTGACGTGAATATATACAATAAGTCAGATCCTGTGTTCTGCTGTCATTTAGATAACCTTTGTGAATTTGCATCCGTCCAGGGTGTTTATTTTAAAACTGAAACGTTTTTATAAAATCATGGTTAAATGAATTTCCTAGGCTCTTTGTTTATGTTGTCGTTAAATGTATGTTTCTCCACGTGAACAGATTTCTGCACACCACAAAAACACCCCAGAGACAAACAGTGTTCATGTCAACAAACAGAGCTCCCCCTGCAGCGTGCAGTGTGTTTATACATGTGCGAGTGCCAATATTGCACAGTAGTGCCATTAAATGTTTGGTTTTCAGCAGATACCTATGCTGGCATGCTTGTATTTGCATAAGTGAAATTAGTAGCAGTCTACTTAAGACTGAATGATGGAGCTGTCAAACATTATGCGGCTCAGATGTGCATTAAGGGCTCTGTGATTTCCCAGCGTCTTATAGACTTGACATGAGAAGTATATTTGAGTCGTAATGGAGGCTGTCAAGGGACAGCAGGGCATGAAGGAGGATTTAAGGGCCTGGGTAAATGACAGAAACTGAAGTGTGTGTGTAGATCGGTAGAGCACAGAGACTCATATGGTTTTCTCATGTCTGATTTCCATCATGGTGCAGCACTGCAGCTGCATCCTTGCTTTAATAAAGCACCATGTTTACCAGCCTTACTCTTTTAACATTATCTACAAGAAAGAACAGCACACGCTCGGGATGAAGTGTACATATTTTACAGGATCAAGGACTTTCATTGTGATTCAGTGTTTTTATTCTTCCAAACAACCTCCCTCCCATCCTGGGGGCCTCTCATGAAACATGAATCCGCAGTATTAGGCAGATTATCTCATCTGCCATTCAAGATGCAAAGTCATCTCCAGCAGATGACAGTTCCACTGTCAGGTTGACTCATTCTATGCTGTTTTATGCATCAGCCTACGGACTCTGACAGCAACACACACTCACAGACACACACAGATATGCACACTAGAAATCAGACCGGTTATTATTATGTAATGATAAGGCTTTTTATTATCATCAGGAACCAGAGGTATGCGTAATACTGAAAATCTGAAATACTTTCAGTTTTGTTAAAATAAAAGAATTTATCTGGTTAAAAAATTACACGAACTACTATTAACTAGCAGTTAATTTCCATGCTAATGTTAATGCTGACAGACCACTAGCTATAGGATACATTAATGTCATTACCATAACACAAAAGATTGCCATTACACATGAAAAGTATGAATACCAAACGTCAGCTAGCTAACATTCTGGAGGCACGACATGCCCTTCATCATGTTACTGTTGTCTTTTTGAATTTTTTTGTCTTTTTAAATGGTGTCACATGGTTTGAGTAAAGCTGAGAAAAGGGGGGGGCTATGGTTTTAAAGAAAGGAACATTAAAAGTATTTTTTTTATTACAAATACAACATCTTTACTCATGTGTGTCCCCACCCCTGTCAAGAATTTGCCAGTATCTATTATTAAAATAACTTGTTTTTTTGTTCGTTTTTAAACAAGCAACTATCCATATTTTAATAATTACACCTTTAAAAGTAAAGACATTAAAGCTGCACCTGGAGTTTTGAGAAAAAAAGTGGACTTAGCCAGAAGATTTGAATGATACAGGTAGATTTAGCAACAAGCTACGTAGCTCAACTGCAACATTTTATGGCCATATGTGCCATTGCGAGTATTACTGTAACCACCACCACCATAGCCTTGTGGTTAAAAGATAAAATTTAACATATATCAAGCAGGGGTCCTTACTTGTCCAGCAAAAAAAATGTTAACTTTACGTCGCTCTTGTGTCCTTACAAATCCCGCAGCTCCCTCCACCTCTGAAATGACGCTCTGATATTTATCTTTGTTTTCTCTCTGGCTCGGTCCAATTCTTTCTTTTTACATTGCTTTTCCTCGCCAGTCTTCTTATTTCTTCTTTTTGTCGTGGGCATATTGTGGGGCATTTTTCGGCTCTGTTGTTGTTGTCTGTTCTCCGCTATTCTTTGTACAGTTTGGGCATGACAGTATCTGACTCGGTAAGAGCGGGAACTGCATGTGCGCAGGGGAGGGGCATTGCCCAGTACACACATAAGGGAGGGAAACTGCCAGCAGTGTATGCACGAGAGTGATTGACATTTCTCAGACACTCCCCTTGGCTCTGGTTGGTTGTATTTAGCCGGGAGCACCAGAATATTGCAAATCAAATTACAGCCACTGGGTGGAGCCACAGACAGTGGATTTTTACACAGCTGACCTGTATCTTATTCTACTGTCAGATCATAATGACAGCAAATATAACCAAAAAATTGTCACAGACTACAGCTTCAAGCTAAATTTTTTGGTCAGTGTTTGTTTGAATAATAGTTAAACCTCATTCAATGTATTGGAAAAGGTTGACTTGTTTAAGGTAATTTACATACCAACAAAGTGGGAAGCCTTTGAGGGGGACCTCTGATCTGAGGACAGCAGTAAGCTAGACACAGTGAGGGAGGTTATATTTTCCTGAATGTAGGTTTAACTCGGTCAATGTCCCTGCAGAATTTTAATTGCTGAATTTCTTTTCCTGCAACTACTCAGATGTAGACTCTAAGTGTCGGCCTGCCATGTCTACAGGACACAACAACAAACTCTGAGCTAGCAACCTCAACGCTGAAAATTGCAAGTTACCCAAAGCTAACCTTGTCACTAATGGTTCAAATGTTAACAAGCTAGCCGGTGGTTCCTTTTCTCTTGTGGGGATTTAGCTGCTTTAATGCAGAAATAAGTTCCCTAGGACACAATTTTTCAAGGGGCACTGTCACTGCATCTTGACACCAAAGACCAAAAAGAAATTACAACAAGCTGACGTTTTTTCCCCGGCAGACACTACAAATGTACAGTCCCACTAAATTAATTAGCGAGTGGGTATCATTGTTATGCATGAAGGCAAACAAAAATTAATTAAATGAGCTGGAACACACGTTTTTACTGTATTGATAATTGCATATTATTGGAACTCAAATACTTGCATTGGCTTTTTATTAAGTTACAATATTAAATCCTCCTAAACAAGGACACGTGCCAGTGATTATTGTGTCAACCATTGCTGTTAGTTGTGCTGACAGGCCCTGTGAGGCGAGGAACAAAGATAATTTAATGCAGTGTTTTAAAAAAATACATTATTTCACTATGCACAAACAAAATAGTTGTATTTGTTCGATTCACGCAGAGAAGATTGTCCAACTGAGCTGCCTTAGTTTCCAGTTAACCTCTGCTGTCAGGTGTGATTACGAGCTTGAAGCACTAACATCGTGTGCATGAAATCATTAATAGAGAATAAAATGCACAATGCTCAACTTGCTCCACAGCAGATGTTAGTTATTCAGTCAGTCTGAGCTAGAGTTCTACATTTTTGGCTCTTCTTCATCCCGACTAGACCAGCTGTTAGTCACATGAAATGTAGGTCAGAGGAGCTCGCTCCATGGTTTCTGCATTGTGTGGAAGTGTCCAAATTCAGACAGTTTCCTCTTTCTGCTATTTGGTGCCACTGGTTGTCTACTGTGACTTTAAATGGCCCCACTTATAATCGATTTCCTCTTTGTGTGCCCAGTCCGGGCTAGCTCTGTTAGAGGTGTCTCCCAAAAAATTCAAAGCTGTCGTGTTTAAGGAAATCCACTTGGAAACTCATCGTCTGACTGTGAAATTAAATTACAGTTTCCTTTCACTGAACAAAAATGGCAAATGATTGCAGTGAGGGGACAGATATAGGGCAGAGGTGGTGGTGATGGTGTTTGATTAGGAGAGCCATATGTAGATCAGCCCTCCGGCATAAAGGGTGATGTGTTCTTTTCTTCATCTTCATCAGCAGCGCCTGCTCCTCTTTTATTTTTAGATGGCTTGGCGGAGAGAGGGATGGAGGGAGGAGGGGGGGTAAAGGAGGGAACGACGGAGGAAGAGGAAAGAAGTTCTGCACTCAGATAGTACTGTGTGGTGCCACGGAGTGGACCGGTCTTCTGACACTAGCTTCTCTCTCTTTGCTTTTCATCTCCAGATTATGTGCCAGCCAGAATGGGACTACAAGAGAGCGCTGAGCAGATCCCAGGTCAGTGCAGCCCAGGGTCGAAGTGAGGAAAGATGTTTGTGTGTGTGTGTTTCTTCTCAGTGTATGTCGTAGAATAGCGCTTGACTCATTATTGCTGGATATTTTTAAACAGCTAATTTAAATTAGTTTGTGAGTTCACAGTTTGATGATTGCGTGGCTGAATTCCTGAATAGTAATAAAGTAGATTAAACCCATGAGGCTTTTCCATGCTCTCCTAAACCTTTTAAACCCCGGTCATGAAAAGCAGTTGGCTGATTTAGCATTATGGACAGCGTAAAAACTGATCATCAAATTTGTACAGTTGAACCAGAGATATCACCTTTCTTATCCCAAATGTATTCTTCTTTTCAAAACACTTACAGAACCAAAAATGGGACTAAACTATTAAGTGACATCTTTGGATGCAATTTATCAGATGCCATTCAACTTCCTCTGGAGCCACAAAAGGCTGTATATATATATATACATATATATATTTTTTTTTTTACATATGCATTAGTACTGTACTCCCCCTGCTGACCTGTACGCACACTTGTGTAATATGTGTAAACTAGGTGGAGTTAACCTTTAAGAAACTCACGGCAAGGTGAAAAGAAATGGGCATTTAATCTTCGTGATGAACGCTCAGCTTGGCTCATTTTGCCACTAAATTCACTAATCAACTTTTCTGCATCCTAAGAAAGCAGCTGAACTTTGGGAAAGATTGGTTCAGTTTTTTATAACCTTCCAGTGGGTGGGCTGTCACCTCTCGTTCCACTTTTATGACCTCTTTTTATTGCCGGATGGTTTGCATAGTGTCTTATTTTTAGCGGAATTATAAATTGTGTTTTTCCAGTTCCTTAAATTCTGAGCCAATTGTTATTGGCGCGCTGAAACACAGGATGCTGCTCACCTCAAATTATCGTGGTCATCGTACGCAGTTACTACAGATTATCAGTTGAAAAAGGAAACCGTAAAATCAATTGATTTATATAAACTGGGGGAAGGGTCATCGATTCATATCTTTCGCCGTATATATCATTGGTTTGACTTTTCCCACCGCTTTCCTCCACACTGGACCTGCAGCTATCTTAATAGACTTTTAATGAATCAATATGCACCTCAGTTGCCTGATGCAGAAAGCCCTCTTCTGATAGTAAACATCAGTCGCTGCCCGGTTGTCATGCATCACCTGCTATCACAGGAAACACTTGACAAGTAGTGGGCGTAGTTCGGCTGCGGCCAACTGAGCCCAGAACAACTATTTTATGGTTCACAGATGACACGCTCTGATCTTTGTCCCAACGTCTCCTAGCAACCAGGTATTTTCAATACAACTGATTTCTGTGTACCGCAGGTTTTCTCATCCGTCGGTGAACATCTGCAATTGGCAGACGCGGGGGCAGGGGGCGGGCGGGTGAGAGGATGGAGGGAGGTTCATGAGGCGGCAGAGACGAGAGGAGAGCGGAGGAGAGGGCGAGGACGTGTTTGTGGGCTACATTATTGAAATGTCACTTGCTTTGGATTGAGACTGTGACATTTGAGGATTAAAAGGAAGGAGAGAGCATAAAGCTGTTGTTGTGAAAGGAATCTAGATTATAAGGTCTGGTGGTCGCGTTTCAAGCTGAACGATGCAGAGAAGGCACTCGGCGAGTATCATGGGACGCCATCAGGACAACACGCGTCCTCCCAAACAGGTTCCGTATTGGTTTTAACTGGAGTCTCTGCCCTTCAGCTTCGGATGTGTGTGAGCAGAAAAAAAAGGAAAGCCATTTAATCAGTAATGATGAGATGGTTTAAATAGGACAACTTGAAGCAATGTCTAAATTAAGATTCTTGATACAGCCTAGTTTTTAGGTCAATTATGCATGTGAGGGATCGGTGTTCGTGAGTCACTGTGGAGAGATCCACTGTCACTATTCTTCTTAGATGAGTACTGTTTGTCAAGCAGCGCGTCCTACGTAGGTGAGTGTGTTATCTACAGAATGTGCTCGCATAGTTTCATTATCTTCAACTCAAACTTGAAGAACAATCGCAGCCATATCTACTGAATTTCCCCTGTTTGCATCAGCTCTGCACACGTGGATACGTCAGAAAAGGGTTGAATTATTGCACAATGTAAACAAATGGTACTCACGGGTGTTCGTGCGTATTCACTTGCCGTGCGAGAGTCATTGTTGCAAAATCATTAGATAACAGTTTTTTAAGGTTAATACCCTTGTTTCTGCTCTGCAATCCTGCAACTCTTTGCAATCCCGCAGCCATTCACCTGTGTCCAGAACATGAACTTGGCCTCTGGCTGTGCTTTGTTGGCCGCCACTGCCTCAGCATTCCTTCTTAAAGCTGACAAAGGTGTAAGAGGATTTTCTACTTTTTTTCTGGTGTCGTAGTACAGAAACAATGAGCAGCCTCTCACTGTAGTGCTGTATGTACAGTCGTTGTAAATGAGGATGGAGCTCAGCTGGCCTGCTCGAGTTAGCCCGTTCTCTTTTTCACTTGACTGGCCACGGCCTGCCTGTGGACTCCCCCCCCACCACCCCTCTCTCTATCTCTGTTTCTCTTTATCTCTCTCTCACTCTGCTCTGCTCTCAGTATCTGCCTTTATGCCTGATCTGCCCACATATCCTCTAACTGTCTCTCAGGAGATGGGCTGGGGGATGGGGGAAGAGTGGGAAATACTGAAATAGTGGGAAATAACAGTCATGAGAGGAGGAAGAAGAGGAGAATTTAGAAATCTGGGAGCATAATCCAAAGAGGGAGGGAGAGGACAGTATCTTTATTTTTCTCAGTGTCAGTTGTTTTCATATCTGCGTCGTCTGTACTTATGTGGAGTTAGCTTTAAACTTTGATTTGGTGACAGCGTCCACCCCAATGGTATTAACACAGACATACGTTCTGGACAGTCCCATCATGTGTGTGGTTCAAGCTTTATAATCAAAATGTAGCACTTCATCTTGAAAATCCACCATTCGTCATTCTTCACCATTCTTTGCATTTGCTGTTCAGTTTGTGTTGGCTTTATAAGTATAAGTATCAATGTACAACTGTATTCAAATTCCTTGTGTGTATACATAAACTTGTTCAGTTAAGCTAAGCTGATTCTGACTCTGATCTTCACATAAAGTCAGGTTAACTGTGTTTTTTTTAGCATCTTGCACTTGACTGCTTTTTATAGGACAAAATATCGAATTAATTTAATGCTGGAAATTAGTTAAAAAGGGGATTTCCACTGGTGAAAGATATGATATAATGCTGTCTTAAACCCTATTCACAGGGGAGAAGTATTACCTGGGGACCTTATTTAATTTGTAATAACTGTGGAGGACGTCTGTGATCTTAATCCCATGCAAATCTGCCGTGTCCGTAATTTGGAAGTAAGAATACTACACATTACCTGCCATAATTCACTGAACACACAGGTCATATGATGATATCAGTCCTGCACTCATCGGCATGCCTGTCATATAAGAATGTATTATATTACATCTGTTTTCTGTTGTTGGATAGCTAAACATGCTACAAATTGCAGTAATCATAATATGCTGATTAGCAGTCTACAGCTGTGCTCTCAGATCAGCTATACTGATGTTTAAAGGTGATCTTAAAGTGCAACATCAAAGCATCTTTTACTTGAATTAGATAGCTGCAAATGTGTATTTCTGCTTGTAGCACATGCAGAACATGGGAATATCGACTCTAAACTATATAATAAGCCTGGAGTACAAACCTAATATGGAATTTTTCTCTTGTCCCACACCCTTGGTGACCAAATTGAACTCCAATAAAAACTGTCAAAATTACATTTAAATCTACTTTCGTTTGTATTATTTTTTTCGTAGATGGCTCTTGTAGATGGGGAAACATCTTTTTAATGAAACACAATGTTTTAAATAAGTATATTTATGCAAGAAACCCGTGTCGCACAACTTGCATGCAACCCTGTTACCATAAACTTTTTAGCATAGTAAAAGAAAAAGAAAAGGGTTAGTCACATTATAGACTGGAAGTGACATCATCAAACAGTTTCCCAACAGCATGGGTAGAGCGAAGGTATATCCTCTCCTATATTTTTCAGATTTTTATAAAATTGTCAGCCTTGCTTGAATGTCTCACTTTACCTCACGCAACCCTGTTATGCAAATTTCCAGAATAATATAAATACTTAAAAAAATAAACTTTACTTGTTTACTTATGTAAATTTGTCATCTTGGTAAATGCTAACAGCCAGCTAAACAGCTAGCATAGACTTGTGAGAAAAAGTTAAAATTGACATGTATCTGCAACCCTGTTACTAAGTGTTGGTAACAGGGTTGCACAAATATCAAATGAAAAAAAAATCCTTTTATGGCTGAGATGAGCCAATAAAGCTTTTTATATTTTAATGCCTATTATTAATGAATATGTAACAGAAAATTGTCAAATAGAAGGTTATTTTTTTGAAAATTCCGAAGCCCAAATGTCCTCCAATACTGGAATGATCCATCTGACTGTAGATCTGTTTTTTTTTTTGGTTTTTTTTAATCGCATCAGTCCTATTGATGTTGTCAAATATTTCATTAACAGAGATTGCATTGTTTTAAACACAGTATAATAAAAATATTGAAGCACCGATACAAGTTTGACAACCTGAGACCCAATATCTATTCTGTAATGTACATAACATTATCCATCCAGGTGCTCTGAGTGTATGTTGGTTTACATTTAAACACTGATGATGTTATGTAAATAACTCGTGAGCCACATCAGTAGTTCTATACTTAGCAGCTTGATGTACACAGATCTTATTTTGCATCTCTGTGCACGTCATCACAGACCAGTGTTTAATATTGTCTTCAGTTACAATGCGCAGCAGTTGTTGAGGGATTATGACCCATCTTTCTGTGCGCACCATGTACTGTGTAACCCTGAAAGCCTGACAGGCTGATCCCAAGGGGCAATTCTGGGACATGAATGCCTCTGTGTATTTGTGTGTGTGTGTGTGCGCGCGTGTGTGTTTGTGTCCGCTGTTGATTTACTCATTGCCCATCGCTCCCCCCGCTGTCTCCTGTGGGCCTTTATGCTGGGAGGAATCAATAACCTTCTCCCTCGCCTTCCTTCACCACTGTGTCTCCACCAGGACAGCCCTCTGTGGCTCTTCATCAGCTCAAATGCTTATGCATGTTGCACTTAATGCACTCAAATGCTGTAGTTTATTTTTTATTTTTTGGGTTTTTAAATGCTAAAATATCAGAAATCTAAGTGCAGCTGCAAAACACACACGCACACACACACACACACACACACACACACAACCAGAGTCACACACACAACCAGAGTCACACGCATATCCGAGACCCCTTTATCTCACTCTCTCCCTGACATTAGCCGAACAGAGTCCATTACTGCCAGGTAATGGGTGAATGTCACAATAGCAGGATGTCATAAAGCTCTGGAGTGGTCTAATGGGTTTTGTTCAGGTTGAGGTGACACACGCACACCGGCTCATGCACGCATACAGACACGCGCTCTTCCAGGAAACTATCTTCGATGCATTTACTCATCACATCACAGCCCTGTTTGAAGAGCTAATACAATCTGTTTAAGGAAGCAAATCATGAGAATCGTCTGTCGCTGTGTTTAAATTCGGGCAGGTGGTTTTTATGTTTCCCCCCACCATTCCACCCACGCACCTTTTGTCTATTTCGACTGGAGATTAAGCTGTAATGTGGACAAATATCTGTATGTGAGCCATACAAAGTGTGATTGAGCAAACTGCAGACGGAGTAGGAGAACTGGATCAGGATATGAAAAAAAACCTCTGAATAAAAAAGTTAGGCAAAGATACAAGCAGTTGTCAAGTTGAAGGGAGACTAAATGGATTGAGTGATTACGTAATTGGCTTCATATGTTGGCCCAATGGGAGAGAGGAGGAGTACGTTTTCTCCAGTCGAGTCAAGTATCAAGTAGTGGAGGTATCTGTAGCATCAACTAAACATCCGGTTAATGATGGCCAAAATATTAAGACGATAAGGTTCATATAGTCACCATTCAGCAACAACTGATGTCTTAGGCATGTTCTATAACATACTCTTCCTAAAAAAGTATGGTCTTCTCATATTTCAGTGATCAGCAATTTTTTTAGCAATGTATGTAATACATAAATCAAATTTCTTTCCAAGCAAGAGTTTACCAGCACATTTTAAGTTGGGCTGGGTATTGCACCAATTAAAGTCAAACAGTACAGTCCAGTACGATTGTTTGGCTGAGTGAGGACTCGGAAATATATCATAATTTCGTTATACCATGACATGGCATTACTTCAAAGTCATACTTCGAGTTTTTGGTTTTGTTATTTCCTGTTTTATTTTGACGTTCTGTCCTCATGTGTCATGTTTTGCTTTTAATCACCTCCCCTCGTCTGTGTTCCCACCCTTCTCACCCCTCACCTGTATTCTATTAGTAAATCAACTCTTGTGTATTTAAGTCTTGTCTTCCCCTCTCTCCTTGTCGGTTTGTCTGTTCTGTTCCTGTGTCTCCCTGTCACATTTTCCCGTTGAGTGTTTTCGGCTTTTGGTTCTTTTTTCCCCCCGTTATTTCTGGTTTGTACTTCATTTTGCTTTTGTTTCTTGGATTTCTCTTGTCTCCCTTATCTTCCATTATCTGCTAAATTTTAGAATTTAGAATTTCCTCTTTTTGTTTTGAAAGCTCGCTTTTTGTTAAGCTGCGTTGAGGTCCCACTTTGTGTAATGTGACATAACTTGTCGTTTCCTGGTTTTAATGATTTATGTAATTTTCTGAGCTTATCAGACGGCTCTATTTGTTTTAATAGATGCCTTTACTCACTTAGTCAATACATCCACTTTACTGATGATTATATAGAACAAATCTCCTTGATTGGATATTTTGTGAAAGCAACAACAGCTATCCCTACAATATTGATATGTTTTTTAATAAGAATGTTGTGATATTTGATCTTATCGCCCAGTGCCAGCATTTATGAAGGGCCTTTTAGGAGATTTTGGTGAGAAACTATTGCAATATTAGTTTAAGCCGAACCAGAAAGACATCTGGAACCTGCGTTTTGTCACCTGTCAGTAACACACACACACACAACAAAGCGCAGGTTCCAGATGTCTTTCTGGATCGGTCAGTCCAGTTAAAAATATTTGTATTATCTTAATTGAAACTAGAACTATCAACATCACAGGCATGAGTGGGAGAGTTGGACGGTAGTATTTTATAACACAGTTCATGCAGAGTTCAGTGGAGAGCCACAGCTCAGCTGACAGAAAGTGAACTCACCTCCGACTCTGTCTCTGCAGTGCACACTCCTCGTCGCCGCTGTCTCTGTCTCACAGTTCAGTTGTTTGGTGTGTAGTATACTGATACAACCTCGGTTATTTGTTCCAGTTGTGCTGCTTTGTTGCTTTAAAATGTGCAGGACGTCTAGTCTTTGTAGTAGTATTAATCTTAGATTTTCTGATTTCAAACAAATTGTGTCGTTAGCTTTCTCCACATTTACTTGCTTAGACTTAGACTTAGACTACATTTGCATGCACGCTTATGTAAACTGTGCACGCCTATTTGTGCGTGTATGTGGATAGGTTTGTGAGGAAATTGATTATAAACTAACAAGGAGCTGATTAGCACATGTTGACATTAACGATAGAATCTATAATTGAGAGCACACATGGTTGACCTATGACATAGATGATCCTTTGGGCTTATCAGTCGATATGTCGCATCAGTGACAGCTGAGTTTAGGAAAGAGGGGGTGGTGTGGGTGTAGGGTGTGTTGTTTTTTCTAAGAATATTGTGGGATGTTTATCAACCATGTTTTTATGGCTCTGATTTATGGATCAAACTTATGATTCCTTACAAACCTCTCCTTCAATCTCTTATCTTCTTTACTTTCTCCAGTCTTCCGGCACCAGCGTGGTGGTGGACATAGCGGTGATGGGTGAGGCCCATGGTATGATCTCAGACCTGCTGGCGGACCCCTCACTTCCCCCCAACACCTGCAGCTCTCTGAAGGCCGTCAGCAACCTCCTAAGCACCCAGATCAGCCTCCAGCCGCTCCACCGGCCTCGCTTCCCTGCGGACACACACACCTGCTCTGACTCTGAGGATGGGCCCGAAAAGACTGAAAGACTGGCCATCCCAAAGGTAAATGTTTGTCTTCCCTAAAAATATGTTTTGTTTTTTTTTCTTTTCATTTTTGTGTCTATGGGTTGGTGTTTGGGATAATCTCCAGTGACTGAGACAAGTACCGCTGACTAGAAGGGAGCTGTGGTTACCCGCTCAGAATCTCTTAGAGGACTCATTGTAAGAATTACCTTACCTAACTGTCCTCAGTTACAGCTGCACTCTGTTACACAGCTGATAGAAACAGACAGGAAAATCAACAACTGTGTGTAGCAGTGGCTGCTAACCGGAAGGTCAGGATTCCCCAAAGGATCCCTTAAATAAGTCTCTGCTCAAAAGATGAATAAAAATATTAGACAGAAGCAAGAAAGAAATTCTGTTATGAAAGTGTAAGTTTAAGTCAACTTTTTCAGGCCTGGGATAAAATTTTCACTAATACGTTCATATGTGTTTGTGTCAGAGTCCATACGTACATTTTGACAAAATGCGTCATACGACGTCCACATTACATGTATGACTGGACTTTCATATTGGGAGGTGGAGGGGATGGTGCTGGTGTTACAGGCAAAAATGCTGCCAAGCCAGTGACTGCAGTTCATGACCGTGTTTCAACATTGATCAAATAAAACTAAAAAAAAACCATTTACAACATATTTGTGGTTTGCAGGAATGTACATTGTCAACATTTATTCTGAAATACAAAATTGACTGTCGCCTCCCCAGGACTCTAGATTATTCACATTGAAGTAAAGTAAAAGCTTCCTTTAGGTTGAAAACCATAACATGTCAGTGTGAGGCATAATTAGAAAACACTTTTTTAGTACTTTATTGCGAGGATGCGAGATCTTACATACATTGATTCTGAATTACAATGAATGTTGTTCATATTTATTGATGTACATATTTTATGATATTAATATATATGTATGTGTGTATATATATATATATATATATATATATATATATATATAAGAGATGAATAAAAAAAATATATAGACATATATATTCACATATCAATTTTAGCTTTATAGTGAAGGAAAAAAATAAAAGAAAAAAGGTAAAAAAAACAACAAAACAAAGACTTAAACAAACTAATCAAACAACTAATACTTGTACTACTATTTTCATATATCAGTATCAGTATGAGTATCATTTTCTATGGTTGTATGTTGCAGTATATGTCAGTACACACACACACACACGCACGCACGCACGCACACACACACACACACACACACACACACACACACACACACACACACATGCCCAGGTGTACCTCTCCGTGCATACAGGTACGACCCCCTCCTGTCTCTTCCCTCCCTGCTGCTGTAGCGTTGGGCTCTAATGTAGCCAACAGTGACGCACAGGCTTCCAGAGGGCTTTTTAATGTTTTACAAGGCCAGCGCTTCAAAATGTATGCAGGCACTTAAGGCGGCGAGGAAACTAAATAAAGCGTGTGATGCAATGCAGGATAGCCTACCAGGAAAGTGACAAGCAGCTTTAACGCTGCCTGAGTGCGCTCAAATGTCTCTGCCATGTAGTGAAACTCAATGAGATGCTGCCTCATTTTAGCACACTGGGGATTGGCGAGTCTGTATGCGGTGAGGGGTTAAAGGTGGTGATTCAGCTCAATTGTGCAGCCCTGTTGTTGGACAGAAATAGCGGTTACATAAAGGTAATAAGAAGTGTTGGAGGGCTTAGGTGCATTTGTTTGTTGAGCTTATAGCAACCTCCAAACACTGAAACCAACTTCTGCTGCACAGATTTGTCTTGATAATACTTCACATTCAGGCCGCACATTTCCCAAAGCGCACCACAGTACTGTAAGATTTAAGAGAAAGTAACAGAGACATAAAACTTATGAGATAAAAATGCAGCAATCCATCACAGCAGACTTAGTGTCTGCTTGCATCATTGTCAGCTACATTGGAGTTACATAATAATGCAGTGCAGATGTTTCAGATCTAAATTAAAAATTGCACACAGCACCACATAATAAAAACTGACACCAGCCATGATGTTCACAGTGATTGATTACCACCAAGTGTTGTTGTGTCATCCTCCCTCCCTCCCTCCCTCCCTCCCTCCCTCAGATGCCTCTGATTAGTGCTCCCTCACTGCCGGAGAGAAGGATACCACTGTTAGACCGTGTGTGTGTGTGTGCGTGCGCGCGTGCGCTTGGATGGCAATGACGCTGCAGTGTTTGTGTTCGTGGTTATCTGCCAAAGAAGTAAACAACAAACTTATTTTGCTCACTTCTGTGTGAGAGTCGGTCCTCTGCTGCCCTCTATATTCCACTGGTGAGTGGGAGAGGGGGAGGGAGAGAGAACCATTGAGAACAAAACACAAAGTGACAAAAGTTTCGCTCGTGGCTTTAAACAAACTTTGCACACACTGGATGGATTGACACCGCAGGGGTAACAGGCTTGACTCCCTTCTACTTGCCAGTCTGTCTTCCGTATGCTTGGAAGACAGCTGGAAGAACAAATTTGGCATCCCTCTAGTTTGACTTCTTTACTGGGTTGAGGAACAACAGTTGCTCTGTAGGAAAATGTAGCTCTGCTTATCACTGAAAGGAAACAAATCATGCTTTCTTGTTTTTTTTTCTTCTTTTCCTTCAGTGTGTTAAATAGGTTCTTGGCATGTGAAAGTTCTTGAAAGTTAAAAAGTCCACGCGAAAGGAAGCTCCTACCTCCCACAGAAAACACTGCTTCTGAAACGCTTCGACAGCAGCCCCGCCTTTAGTTCCCAACCCCTAACCGTAATGGATTACGGTGTATTTGCATAATTTATGCCTATATTCATAGTATAAGTGAAAATTAAACAACTAGTGACCTGGTGAGCGGTGCTGCCTCAGGCATGTGTGAAGTGACCAACCAGAGCAGACTGAGTAGTCAGGAGGAGGGGCCTTAAAGAGACAGGAGCTAAAACAGGGCAGACAGAGGAGGAATACAGAGCTGCAGCACCAGACAGTATGAGAAACATGATGTGTTTTCTGAGCGCTAAAGCATGTAAAACTATTCTATTATCAAACCAAAACAAAATTATGAACCTGAAAATGCATCATGAGCATAATGTCTCCCTTAAAGCTTGGCCCAAGGCTGGCTCATCTTAACTACTAAATAGAGCCATGTTCCTCCACAGAGCAAGAAAGTTTCTCTGCCTGACTTTGTTTTCCCTAATGTTGTATTTTGATGGCAGCACTTTGTCTTTAGCTGTGTTAACTTTGTGTGACTTTTGTGACCCAAGCTGTCAACGTTTACTTTCATGCTGGATTATAATCGTCCAGAGTGAGGGTTACTGTGACAAGCTATGTCTTGAAGATGAGAAAAGACTGCTACTTGTGGCAACAGACATCTTTTTTGCCTTCAAGCGTTTCCAAGTGGTATTATTAATGGTACTGTTATTGTAAGGACAGCTGGATTGTTTCCGTTTTCCTCAAAGTTAGACATAACAACGACGTAGAACAAAACGTGAGTTTATTGATGCTTTAGACTATAGAATTGGATCACCAGTTTACCTTCCTTTTCCTGGTGAGTGCATGACTGATGGAAGACAAAACTATCATGAAAGTGAGCATTATAGGAAACAAATGTAATCGCAGCTGGTTTCATTATTCTATACCTCATTGTGCAGCATTTACTACATAATGATACTTAGAAGCATACAACATGTCTATTGCCATTAAATCACTGCAGCAGAGAGTCCTTAGAATATACAGCTGGATCCAAAAGTCTGGGGCCACATTGAAAATCTAGTATTGTCATGTTAAGTTTGAGGACTCAGAAAAGGAATTGAAAGTATCAAAAGTATTATCAAGAGTTGTAATGATTACAAGAAATCTGTCGATTTCTATCTATTCTGTCTTGTACCTAAGTTCACCAATGGTGTCTTACTTGCCGCCTATCGCTTCCATGAGTGTGTAAACACGTCTTTGTTTGTCTGCATGACAGCGTCTAAGACGGAGTCTGCCCCCAGGATTGCTGAGGAGAATCTCATCGACTTGGACCACGACCACCTCAGCTACAGGGCTGCCTACCATCGAGCCTGGCCCTGTACGCCGAGACCGCTCAGCCAGCATCAAACACACCGCAGACAGGTAATCCTCACTCAGTCACCACACAATCTAGAGGAACACAATAACTCTGAAAAGTAACAGATCAAGAAGTTTTTTATTATACATCTGATGGTTTTCTTACATTATATCAGTGAATCATGGAACAGCTCGGTGATGATGACCATCTCAAAAAGTCGCTCCATGTCTGCCTCCTATGCTGCCTCCAACCACCTCTACAGCAAACCACTGGGAAGACCAGGTGTGTAAAAGAAAATTGGATGACTTCCATAAAAGATACATAAATGCTTAAGTAAGTAAGGTACTAATTAGAGCAAACTGTGTAAAGACTGTCTTGCTCTCTTTTTCAGGTTTCCCCCCCTCCAACGTGTCACCTCTGGGCTCTCCGTGCCCCTCTCCTCCCATCCAGGGCACTCCTGCCTCCAGCCCCACCACCAAGACGTGTTCAGTGCAGCTTCCCGAGCCGGCCGGGCCCCTGACAGAACGGACCCCTGGCCCTGTGGCCCCCAAGAGCCACCACAGAGCCTTAACTCACAGCCAGAGCGCCCCGAGCTCCACTACCCCTCACTGGCGGCCTCCATCGCTCTGCGGCAGGTAAGAGAATCACACATAGTCCTTGTGATTCCTTTTTCGATTGAACATTTCTTAAAAACGGAGGTTCAAATTCATACATATTGGGCTTCAGATGCATCTGTGTCTGATTGTGTGAAAGAGGGTCTCTTCTTCAGTCTGTGCTGTGAGGACAGCAGCTACTCCAGTGATTTGGTGTGAGGGGATAATCAGAAGGGACTTGAGTGTGTCCTCTGAATGATGTGTCTGTGATTCTCTGCTCTCTTCTATCAGCTGTGGCAGACCATTCAACAATCGACTAAACCACGGGGTAGAATCTGTTGACAAAGGAGACAGAATACCACATCCAGGTAAACAAAAAGTTACATCCTAGTTGCATTGTATACAGCCATGTAAACAGTATAACATCTGGACGGGACTCCAATTACATTACTAATATGAATCTGCCACGTTTACGTTCTGAGCTTAGTTTTGATGAGGATGGTCAGAGCATGAGCAAAGACAATGGAAGTAAATTCATCTAAGAATTTTAATCATGGATCATTACAAATATGTGTTTTAAGTAACGTAACTTCTCCTCTGCACAACTGCCCTCGTTGTTACTCTCGACCACCATAGTGACATCAAATTGCGCGTGTCTGACATGTGTAACGTGTCCCCAGATGAGCGGGTCGTAGCTTCTTCAGACTACGACAGCACCTACGACAGCACCTACGAGACCAACCACAGTGACAGCAGCGACTTTGCACAGAATGAGGAGGAGGGAGAGGGAGGCAAGAAGCCGCCTGAAGCCCGGGAAGGTTGCAGGGAGTACCTGGCGGAGGGCATCGTTCTTCACCCACTCCTGCCGTCACCAGAGGTGGGCAATCAGGCAGGCAGGCAATGAGAAGAAGTCTCAGTTACTTGTTATGTGCTTTCTTTACCTCCAAAAACAACAAGAAACAAAGTAGATGGATCATTATTTTTCTTAGCAAGATCTTTATGTACTGTCATATAATAACTGCTCAATAAACACCAGAACATCCTGTTTTTATCTGTCTGCCCTCTCCTCTGTACCCACAGGACAAGGCCATCCTGGCCCCGGATCCTCTGGTGATGCAGGGTCTGGAGCCTCTGATGAGTCAACTCAACAACTGGAACTTCCCCATCTTCAGTCTAGTGGAGAAGACGCACGGCAAGACGGGCTGCATCCTCAGTCAGGTAGGCGCTGATTATTGATGAGCTGCTGAAACCCGTATGACATTTATCTAATGACAACAAATCAATACTGATTTCATTAAAGGGATCTCGTATTGATGGGAAATGTTCACATGTATGTAATTGGCAGCTTTGTGTAGTTGTGACATAAGCTGCTTATTCAGGCAGTGAATAAAAGACCCAGAAGTAAAATATGATTCACAGCATGTTTCGCTCATGTGTTGTCCCAGGTTTCCTATCGGCTCTTCGAGGACACAGGTCTATTTGAGACCTTTAAAATCCCCACACAAGAGTTCATGAACTACTTCCACGCTCTGGAGAACGGCTACAGGGTCATCCCTTGTGAGTAGAGGGTCTCCATATTTATTAGTGTTTATACTCAGTACTACCTTTGTCTGCCACAAGGTGGAGGCATCGCTCTGTCAGTGAAATAACTCCCCCAAGCTAACAGGCCTTTGACCTCCTGCTAGGTAGTTTATGGTGTGTTCAAGTTGCTCATAGCTAGCAGGGGTGTCAAGGTTAAATTATTTGATGAACAACAGCGTTTGTGTCGGGTTCATGCTGAGACTGAAGATGTAGCTCACGGGTTGCACAGAGCTCTTGTGTTAATTACATGAATTTCAATGACAGTGCGTGTAGGAATTCATTTGATTACACGATCTCTACATGTCTGTACTGTAGCTGATGTTACTTGTTTGAGGTGTATGAAAAGGTGGAACTTTCTATTTCACTGTACTTCAGTGGTAAATATTGTATTTTTTTGTATAACTTTAATCAGTAATTACTTTGCAGATTTACATTAATTATATATTTGTTGAAATATAATCAACAAATAAATGCTGATGTAATATTAAAGCTAAATCAGCCCAGTTTTCAATGT
>CAEMYA010000018.1:6849283-6866256 GCA_903131615.1 Diplodus sargus | reverse complement strand
TATATATACAAATAATGTAAAAATGAAATGAGAAATGGACACACAAAACAACCCAAATGAAAAATACAAATTGGCCATGGTGCAAGCCAGAAGACACACATAAAATATTCTTAAAACTCTCAATCCATCCATAATTTTTTCTCTCTTATCTGGGGTTGGATCGCTGGTACAGCAAGTTAAACTCTCTTTTAAAAAATGTTTCCTACATATACCCTGCAGTATACCCCCGCAGCCCCCGCGAGGCGGCCCCGCCCCCGCCTGCACCAAAAGACATTTTGATGAGTTATGCAAGGTTGAAAGGCTATCAAATGCTATTAAACTATTTCTTACTTACCTGTAACTGTTGCAAGCGCCAAAAGATCCTTCTCAAATAGCAACGTGGTACAGGAGAGACTGTCGGGGCTGGTCATACTGAGTATTGAAAATAAACACGCTCGCAGTCTGGATTTGAAGAGGGTGGTATGGGATTTTGCTCATCAGTACGCCATAAGATCAAAGCATGTATACGGGCCTGCAAGCCTGTAAGAAATCATATCCTGTGAGCATGTACTCACAACTGACAATAATTTGGCTGTAAGGGAAAAGCTTGTTTTGTCCTCACAGTACAAGGTGGGCTTTTTACAGTACCTTTGATGATGAAATCCTGCCCTCTGCGACAATGAGTAATGAGGAGGAGTCAAATGTCCAGGACCATGGACAGTGTCACAGACAGCTCCTGGCATCATTACCGTCCGCGCGCACTAATGACGTCTGTTTATGTGTAGCAGTGGTCGCAGTTTCCAACATTAAAAAAAAAAGTGTGATTAAATGTGTGTTATCTACTAAGTGTTGGTCGGTAAATTTATTAATTACAATTCTGTCCAATTCTGTGTGAGCGGACGTACTTAGAGCTGTCCACTTGTCATCTGATCACAAAGGTAATAAATAAGGTGATAATACCAGGTATAAAAAGCCTCTAAGACACATGTTGTATATGTTAGGTGCCCACTCAAGGCTCAATTGTCGCGGGGGGGCCCCGCACTTTTATGTTACGGTGCTGATATAAATGATATGTAATCAATGTTGTGTGCTCGAGCTCAACCAGCCAAGTGCTGTAAAGTCCGCAAGTTTTAGCAGTGAAGACAGTCAGTAGTGTTTTAATTAATTCAGTTGAATATGTTTTTATGCTTTGGTCTGGTAGTTATTCCATATTTCATTTTGAATATATTGTCCCATCACATTATTTGTACTATGATTTGCTCTCTGGTCAGGCTGCAACCGAGTGAAGAAATAAAAAAGAAATGTCTGAATTCATGTCTGATCAAACCAAATATTTGTCGGTGATAGTGAGTCAGAACATCTTTAATTCATAAAAAATTAAAATTTTAAGAGCGTCTCTGAAGTTTAAATTCAAATATTGCATGAATTCTTAAGAAATGATTCTAAAGAGACAGCTGGATTCATTTCAAGACAGCAACCTTTTAAAAGAGACAAGAAATGGGGAAAATGACTCTTGAAATCTCATTATCACATAATATCAATGTTCCATTTTCCAGTGCATTGATCATAAGCCATCATAAATGTTATTGTTTCTGTGCCTCTGTCATATTTTCTGTATTCGCACACTTCTAGGGAGATGAAGAAGCGAGCCTCGGCCTTCCCATCAGCCCGTTCATGGACCGGTCCGCCCCGCAGCTCGCTAAACTACAGGAGTCTTTCATCACTCACATAGTGGGACCTCTGTGCTCGTCGTACGACTCTGCCGCTCTCATGCCAGGACACTGGGTTGACCCACCTGAGGGAGAGACAGAGCCAGAAGAGACAAAGGAAGGACAAGACACAGAGGAGGAAGATGAGGATATGGCAGAAGAGGACGCATCAATAAACTCTGACAACTCCCGTATGTCAACCTCTAAATAATGAATGCTGCAGAAAATATAATGTCATGTTGCCTGGTGACACCCAGAGTGATTTGACAGGACCTCAAGCGTTATCTGATCTGTTATCTTTTTTTGCTTATTTCTTGGGGTGAAGATTGTAAATCAGTGCTGATTTGGTAGCAACTAGTCTGCCTCTATCAAAGGTGACAAAAAAAGAAAAGAAAAGAAAAAACCTATGAAAGCTGATTTCTGATAGGGCACATGACAAAAACGACAGAAAATAGTGTTACTCAGCGCTTACTGGACATTTGTTGCAAACGCATCACAAGCAAGCAGCCAGAAGTATAGATATACTGTTTGGGATTAAATTACGTACTGCAACCAGGTGCAGCCAGCGTGGTTGTCATAGTGTGAAGCCTGTGTAGGTCAAGCTTACAAAGCCGTGAAGTGGCACGAGCCCTCGCGTCCACAAATCCTATAGAGGATAGCTCCTGGTTACCATGGAGACGACCAAATCCTTTTGCTGCAAGCACACATGTATCTCATGTATGTAATTTATTTGATCTACAAATGTTACTGTCCAGGAAAGATTTTGTTTGTTTTTCCATTTATTGAATTTTAGTAAGCTTAGCTATCTGTCTGCTGGTGAGCTCCATATTTAATGAAAATGTTAGTGATCGATTCTCTCATGTCACCTCTCAAGAGCTTGACTTACTGTTTCCTTTGTGTCCGACAGAGCGGCAAGAAACCAAAAAGGTGAGCAGGCGGAAAGTGTTTTGCCAGATCACGCAGCATCTTCTGGAAAATCATGAAATGTGGAAAAGAGTCATTGCTGCAGAAACCCAGGAGGAGGCCCAGAAAGAGGAGCCGAACTGCATCAGCACCACCGACCCAATAACAGCCATTCACGAGGAAGAGGAGGAGCAAGCAAGCAAAGAAGAGGAGGGGGAGGAGGAGACGACAAACGGCCTCGACGAGAGGGAGGAGATGCCGGCTCTAGAGGAAGAGGAAATCCTTCAGTCAGAGACTTCAGGGGAAAAAGAAGAGGAACCAGAGTAATATTCTGAACTTTGATCACCTCTTAAACCAGGAATCTGAACGTTGTCTAAAAATGTTTGTTTCTTTCCTAACTGATATGGTAGCCAGCACATCACTTTCGACACAACACTGTAGAAGATGTTTTGGGTAATATGTGCCTAACAAAAACTGGGTTCGAGGGCGGGGGGGGGGATGACGCATGCCCAGTTCATCTGATGAGCAAAAGATGAAGTGACTGAGAGGAAGAAGAAGAAGAGAAAAAAAAAGAATGATTGGGACCGTATTTGTTTCATTGTAGTGTTTGTTTGAGTCTGGATCTGGCGCCCTGCCCTCACCCAGGCCGCCCATCCTGCACTTATGGGCCAACCCCGCTGATTCACACATTCACTCCATCGATGAATAATACACTGTCACAAGCCCACCCTAACCGCCCCAACCCCACCCTTCTTGTTGCTCCCATGCTCTCGGCACACTGTGGAGCCGCCCGGCTGGTCGAGGATGTGCAACAAGCCCCTTCTCCTTGAAGACAATGGGATGAAAGCCAGGGAAAAAGCTGTGTCCACTGAGGCTCAGCCGAGTGGATTTCAGAGGGAGACGGGGAAAAAAAGAAAGGGCCAGTTGTAGCATGTTGTTTATACAGACACACACACACACACACACACACACACACACAGTACACTACAGTACAGTAGAAATGCATTCCAAACACAGAACTGATAGGAAGTCAAACAAAGAACCCTGTCGCTGTTAAAGCTTTATTCTCACTCAAAGAAAAACATACAAACCAAGGTTTTGTTCATGTCAAACAATGTTTGTCCCCAGTCGCATGTTTTCTCCCCGTCTCTTGCTACTCAGAGTCAGTCCAGCACAGCTACACGTGTCAAGGCCGCACAACTCAGGAAGGCAGAAACCCGCAGAAAAAAAGAAATGACTACTTAACTTGCCACTTGTTTAATATTTTTCTGTCGCCGGTTGTTTGAGATGCTCGAGATTGGATTACGCGACAGAGAATATCGATCAGGTTATGCTGTATATTACAATTCTATTTTCATTTTCGTCTGCACTCTAAGCTTCCTGATTGATCCCAGCTATAACCGAGCAGCAACCTTTCGCCTTTAAAACAAACTTGCAAGACACCAAACTAGTTAATAAGGTAATGTGTTTTGTCATGTAAATATCAGTTACGTCTCTTGCCAACTCATTCGCTAAATCTTTGAGGGAACGCACGCACTAATGACAGGGATTCTTTCCTCTTTGTAATATAGTTTATAGCCTGGTATGTAGGCCAAATGTTTGAGAAAGTAAAGTAATCCAGTAAGCCAGAGTGGCTCGGGCTCAGAGCTGACTCATAGCTCCAAATCGCCCATGAGGATTTACGTCATTTAAGATATTTTCATTTTTTTTGAAGAACCACCCTGTGGAGCCAGGGGGATGCATTGTGCCCACAATAAACTCAATGAGAGACGTCTCGATCAGATCGAAGTCACATGCTTTTTCATTATCTTATTGCACAGAAAGGAAAGAAAAAAAAGTAATTAGGAAAGTATATAACCATTTCTGACCTAATGGAAACCAGCTTTCTTAACAAAGGCTACATAATTGATGATATATGATATTGATTATTCATTTATTAAGTTAAGTCTAATGTAGGATTAATTGAGTGCAAGCCTTATAGTTTAATACTAGTTATAGTTTGCTGCTGACTGCTGTCAGGGTTTTTTTTTTTTTTTTTCTTACCTTCACTGAGTAGTAGTAGTCAGCCCTCAATGAGAGCAAATAAAAAAAAAGGCAGAATGAGAGATGACACAGACAAGGATGAGGAGAAAAACACTTGCGTCCTGCTCAGCTTCGTGTCAAAGTAGCATATTTTTGGCCAGAATTGCAACAGAAATCTGATCACAGGCCAGCGAACTCACCATCCCTCTGGATTTTTCTGCATCTGTACTCCCCGCTGATGACATAGCAGAGGGCCTGACGGGTTGCTTCGGCGCTCTCCCTTTGATGTCCACGGAGATTGAGATTAGTGGTGACGGAGGAAAGTGTGAACGAGGGGAACGGTCTCGGTAATGAGGCTCAGTAATGAAAGAGGAGGGAGAGGGAGAAGACTTTTAGCTCGACTTATGAAGGGTCAGAGGGGCCTCAGATAGTTGTTCACATCGCAGCAGATTCCTTGAGATGTAACCCTTTGAAGATGAGCCAGTTCGGTCGGATTCAGAATCATGTGACGACCCACTGCATTTACAGGGATACGCAGTACAATATGTATGATCTGACACAGGGGAAGCACTCTGTCAGATCAGCGGATTGTAGGATGCTATGTGTCTTCACTTGCCGATATGTAGCAGGCACATAAATTATCTGGGTCCCTCTGTGTGGACAGCAGCGGTTGCAACATCATATAACAGTGAGAGCCGATCACTGTGATCACGACCTGCGAAGCATTTCCATTTTTTAACATAGACCAGAAAAGACTGGTATGGAACCAGCAACCCAAAAGAGCATGAGACAGAACACGTTATGCAAGCAGTCCACGACATATTCTCCACACGCCGGATGAAAACAGACAAGGCGATCTCTTGAACAGGCTTGTTTGCAGACACTGTCTTAGGTTTTTACTGGCTGAATTTGCCCTACTGTGACCCAATTTCTTAACTCAATTAGAGTTCTGCTAACGTTAATGCTGTCTAAATCCTCAGCTGTATCCATTGCACTGTTATCAAAATGCCCACTGTGCAAAGGAGGGCTAAACTGTGCAACATAATACCCTTGACTGCTTATTACTTGCAGTGGTTGAGCTTGTTTTCACTGCCATGAAAAAACAGAGCCTGTGCCAAGCAAAGCCTGAGCTCATTGTTCGGGTTACAGTTCAAGTTGAAAGCCCTTGACAGGTGTTCAAAGTCTGATTTTTATGGTAGTTTCTGCAGATATTCAAAGAAGGCTGAGCTGGGTTCTGTTTAACAATCTGTGATACTCAAATTGAATTATATATTTTTGCATTCACCCCCAGCATTGATGTGAATCAGACAGGAAGGCCGTCATAAAACGTGCAAATGTTTCTTAGCAGCAGAATGACGGCAAAGTGACACCTGACCCCTGAAACTGTGTCTCACCTGCCGACACATATACTGTAGCACTCACTGTCGTAGCAGATGAAGTCCCCCCCTGCTGAACCAAATGTCTTCCAATAGCCTCTCCTCCCATTGGCTTTTCACGACTACCTGTAGCAGTGATCCGTGAGCTAGCAGCTGATACGTGACTGATCCACACACCTGTGGCTCATATAGGCCGGAGTCTCTCAGTTGAGTGTCTTCTGAAACTCTGTACAGCATCGTAGCTTTCAAACTTGAGTAATTCTAGAAAGTAAGCAAGAGCGTTAAAAAAGCTCGGACACTTGAGCACACATGAATGAGCTCCATGCACTGTAAATACCCTACACATTATATCGATGCCTCCAATGCGCACACTTATCGCAATGGACTTTTTTTCTCTAAGTTCGGGAACATGTACGCGTTCTCACACTCACTTCACTTATGTGCTTGAATTGAATGCGATCAGAGAATTCAGAGCTCACCGGGGACACGGTTTAGTCAAAATAGACGCTTTCCCCCTCTGATCTCCCCCTCCCAGCTCTGCCTCAATAACTGTGTACACTACAGAGCAGCAATCAAAGAGACTTAATCAAAGCTGTGACAGAATCTCGGGTCGCTATTTTTGTCGTAAACAATACAAAAACATTAGAGCTTGTGTGTATGTGTGTGTGTGTGTGTGTGTGCGTGTGTGTGTGTGTGTGTGTGGCCATTTAGGGGGGTTTGATTGAGACATACAGAACAGGAGCGGTCAACCGGTCAAGTTTTCGTACAACTTTTTAAGATTTTGGTTCCCTTTGCAATGCAGTGTTTTAGCAGCTCTTTGCTTCCTAGCTACAAAGCATGCACGCATATTTGCTGACCATTTGCAAATGTAAGCAGCACAATTTTAGATGTTCTTCAAAAAGCCATGCCATTGTTTTTCATTCATTTCTGAGGAGTAGGAAAATCCAACCCAGTCGCCAGAATAGATGTCGGCACTGTATGTTTCTGCAAACCATGGATATACAGAAACATTTCTTTCGGTTGCAATTTATGTTTGTTTGTTTTTTTTCATTGAATTTTCCAATTTTTTTTTGACAGCTCTGTGCTTCTGCCCTGATTAGGTTTGAACATAACCTGGTTAGTGTCAGAAAAAGTTCACATTCTGGCTTAGAATATCTGAATTTTGGTCGCCACAAACGCTGGTGGAGATGTCCCGACTTACCAACCAAGAATATCCAGCGGAGCAATGTACAAATGGTGAAATGCCAACGTCCCATGTCAGAAATACCCAGTGGTTTCACACTTACAAATGATACCTTGCTGACGACACATACAAATGTGGACGTATGAGTGGTTTGCATTAACATTAACCGCCAACATTTTACTTTGGAAAATGTATTGGCACAGTCCACCACAGTGAATGTTCGTCTGCGTTTCAAGTATATAATCACCCAAAATTAAGAAGAGTTGTTTTTTTTTGTTACCTTAGAATGACCCCTTTATGTCTACTGAAGGAGCGGTTCTTCTTTCCAAGGTCCGCCATGTTGTACTACCATGTTTCTACCGTAGACCAGAACATACAAACCAAACACTGGCTCTCGAGAGGACAGCTTAAGCGAGGGGTGTTCAGTTGGTTGCAAACTGCAGCCTCACCACAAGATGCCACTAAATCCTAAACACTGGACCTTTAGGTGTAGCTTCAGGCCTAGTCCACATGTACAAGGTTATTTTTGGAAACAGTTTAAAAATAACAACAACTAAAAAATGATGTCAAAAAATTTAGAGAGCCGAAGTCACACTCTTTCCGATGGACCTCATAGAGGTTTTTATAGAAATAAAAATGTGTGCAGCAGTCGATAGTGAAAGAGAAACCATTTTTTCTTCCTTTTAATATTTTGCCATGAATTACACGTGTGATGTTTGTCACTTATATGTGAAAGGAGAGTTAGTCAGTTTTAATCATGTATTTTCACTGAAAAATATCTTTTGAAATAAAAAGAATGTCGGTTTTCAGTGTCCAAAAGGCCAAACCCCATAGAGAAGGCTTTGTTTTGAGAAATAACACTTTACACGTGGACAGGGCCTAATCTTAAAACTCTGCCCTGCATTACTTTGTAACAACTCTGCAGCTTGCAGAAATCAAAGCAAACTTGATGTCTGTTGGGGTTCATTACATGCCTCAAAAATGTTTCAAATGTTACACATTGTCATCTTGTGGGAAAATGAATGGAAACCAATGGATGCCTGGAGTGGCTGATGAAATACATCCAAATCTGTGAAATGCAGCAGCACTGTTCGCTAAATGTGTTTCACTGGACTTGGACTGTTTGGAAGTTTCACATCTCTTTCACCTCTGACCACAGCCAACAGGACTAGTACTAATGTACTGACCCATTGTGAAGTACACTTGAACATCATTGCAGCAAAGCCAGAAGTTAAAGCACTGGAGATCAGCAGAAATAAGGTTTTCAGCCAGTGAGGATCAATCAAGTCTCTTCTTTTTGGTCCAGGCTAGTATCCGCTATCTGCTGGCTTTCAACGACAGAAAGGTTTCTTATTTATTCTGAATATATTAGGTAAGGAGCTCATGACATCTGTTTGGTTTCAAGGCATAATTACTACATGGGACAGTGATTTGTACCAGGCATAAATAAATACCATTTTATGATATTTTACACTTTAAAACGGAGATAGTAAACATCAAAAGTACAGGGTCTACAACTAAATTACTTTAGTTTGTCAAAGCCAGTATCAACGGTTTCTTTGAATTGGCGAGAAGAAGGGGATTGCTGCACACTGGATTAACTTGTGCAAACCAAAGAAACGTTTTGAACTCTGTGTTTCTTCTTCTTTTTTTTTACTTTTTTTTCTGTGATTTGCACAAAACAAGCCCTGTAAGGAGCACATTTTCTTGCATCTTCTTCATCGAGAACCTGCTGAGGATGTCTGGATCTGCATATACTTTGCAACGGCTCTCACGTGTAGACGGGACAGATAAAAGCAACGTAACGACCATGTCAGTGTTCATGTGGAAGACCGGAGCTCACAGCGTTGTCCACACTGTTATTATTTCACTGCCGTGTCAATAGGCAGCGGTGGCTCTACAATGGAACTGACCAACTGTTCTGCTCTCAGACTGAAGCCCGTGTACTTTCTTTTGATGGTTCGAACCAAAAACATTCCTTTTTTGTATTGTTTGTTGCTCCAGCCAATTTTGAAAAGGCGGCTACGCTCCTGTGCCATACCATTTTCACATGTACGTATGTATGTACACATTGTTTGAATGCTTATATTCATCAGCTTTCCTTGTTTGTCACAAAGAAAACCAAAACAAACTTTTTTTTCACCACCTTTAAAGCAAGACAAACAAGACTGGTATGTTTTTATCTACTATAGCAGGCACTTCACAGACTCAATTCTTTTCTTCTCCAGTATCTTGCACTTAACACATGTAGCAATACCTACAGGATGGGGAAAATTGTGTGATTCACCAGTATTTGTTTAAGTGGAATATGACATTTTATTTCTAGATATTGTTTGACTTTGTATAAAAAAAAATATATACTGTACAGATTCAAAAGTATATTATGACAAAAAAACTTTTAGAAAAATATTTATTTTTACTGTTTTGTAATTTAGACACAATACTGTAGCTCCTCTATTGCCAGACTTACTGGAAGTGCCTCTCGATAATGTATTACAAAGTAACTATACAATATATTGGGATTATTAGACCATGTCACTAGCAGAGCAGTGTTGATGTTGTAATGTGAATATTGTTGAATAATAAGATTTATAAATGCTGCGAAGGTGTCTGTCTTGTTTTTCATTCCTGGAGGGATTTTCACTACAACTTTTTTTTTAAACACGATCGAAAATTAGTAAATGCCATCGTAATACAATATCACTGTAAAATACGATCATTTATTTTTGCTGGCAATTCATAACACATGTGCTCTGTGTACTTGATCATTAACAAAGCATCTGAGTAGTTACTATACCATTTCAAGATTACATCACAAGGCACAATCAACAAACAAACATGTACAAAGTTTTGCCGGCATACCAATAAAGTGTGTGGGTGTTTCAGAAGTGCATCAAACTCCAACAAAAACTGTCGTCTCTTGTTCCCAAATGTCCACTTAGTCCATTTCAGAAACATATTTAGTCCAAAACAACTTATTCCGTGCATAAATGATGACAAAACGGCTAAATACTGTTATCAGGGCCTTATCCGTCATAAAGCTCCTCTCATTTCAAACCAGAAACCATTATCCCTCTACACTGGAGATCCTGAATTGGTAGTGTTTGATTGACAGGTCATTTGAGCAGATAAGAGATTATATGCCTACCCTAGAGCCTCCAACAGCCAATGGGTGACGGTGTAGACAAGTGACCCACCCTCTCTTATTTCACCTATCACCTGAGCCACATACATGCCAGCCTGTGGATCATCGATGCATCATTTAGCAAAAAAGATTTCAAATCCAGTGATATATTGTTTATACCAGTAAAGACCAAAGTTTTAAGCCTCAGAGTTTGCGCGTTTTTCCAGCTAAATGCTTGTTTTGACCACTTTATATGCATAGAATTATCTTAAATAAGGAAATATAAAACTTTAATGGGTGAATGCCCCTATTTCTCTCAAGCAAGGGTAGTTTGATGTCAAAAAATGATATCTTTTGCTGCTTTTAAGTGTCCATATTCAGCTAATAGGGGCCATTTACAGGTTATCTGCAGGCTATAACAAATGTCAGAAAGTTTAAGAAAAAAAAATAGTTCAGAGCTTTCGACAGCTTGGGAAAAAATTAATCTAATAACATTTGAAAAGAACCCGAAACTGTACCTGTACTCAACAGCAGATTTGAATTCACTTTGAGCTAGATGATAGGTGTTTTAATTTGATTTTACATACATTTCCAGGGATAAGAACATATTACAGTATAGTTTCCAGTCCTGTTGTTCTATAGTCACCTTCATGGATGAATTTTGAGACATCAGGCCCCAAGGGACAGAAATGGAATATAAGTACACCCAGACTGAAAGAGACACAGTGTCCCCTTACTGCATTTGTTTTGTGTCTTTTTGTTCCTTTTGTGCCTCTGTTGTCATATGGTTGACTTTTGTAATGACATATCCCTTCAAATGGCCCAGTAGGCTCATTCCGTAATCCATTGCTGGTTGACAAGACATACAGTACAACCCAAAGCACGGCTCAGCGCTTTTAACCTTTTTAAATGTGGCTCTGTGCATATGTGCACATGACTTTGTCATACATAATGCAGTTAGATGTTCATTTTCATATTTTCTGCTTGGCTGAATCTTGTTTCCAATCAATCTTCTCACAATATGTGTAACAGAAGTGCAGGCAAGCGCAAAACAGTAACGCTGTTCTGCAGAGAGCTGTTATTGTCAACAAAACATACCATTTGAATCCCTACATTTGAAGTCAATCCACTGTGCATGTGGCAGAGGAGAGGACAGACTTTGGGCAAGATACTTCCAGTCAAAGGGCTAAAACACATGGAATCTAACATGGAAAAGCCACAAAACAGAAAGGGCATGTAAACTTCCCACAGGAACCTGCAGCACTGGGAAACCTACAGCTGCAACCAACTGAGCCTTTGTGGCTGAAAGAATGAAGAATTTGTTTGGAGTTTGGAGAAAAAAGGCGGACAGGGGGCCACACAGGATCATGCACTACACATCAGTAGACTATACTGTACATGTGATGGGTAAGTGAGCTCACAGCATGGCTTAGACATTACAGTTAGACACAGCCCTTTTTAGATAGAAACGGCAGCACATTTGCTACAAGGTAAGGGCGGCAATTTGCCGGCCTGTCTTTCTAAAACGGAGGCGTAATATTCCTCCTTTTCCAAAAGCCGCCTCTGGGGTAGGCGTAAACATGTGACGTGACATGAAGCTCGAAGTTGGGCTGTGAACAGTGACAACAAATTTGTCTTCAATATAAGAGCTTTACGTTGCACCCTATTGGGGTTTATAATTGTGACCATTCTTAGCTTGCGCTACAACAACAAGCTAACACAACCAAACAGCTGCTGAGAATCAGGAGACACTAGCATCTTCCGGATCTCAGCGGCTGTCCAGTTCTTGATCTTAATGTCCGCGGATGAGGTGATGGACTGACTGCTGTGATCAGCTGTTTCCTGGTTTTAAAACTCAAACTCCTCGGTTGTGGGTGGAACAACAGTGCAGATCATTGACATCTCCGCCCATCTCACCCATGGGCCGGCACATTTCTACCTCGGTTTTAGATAGCAGTCGAGGGGGAAATAAAAGTACCCTCCAAGGCGGAAAATTGGCGGACCAAAACAGACCCCCAATTTGCCACCCTCTGTCTAAAACCGCGGACCGAGCCGCCAAAAGGACGGGCAAATTGGCAGCTTGGTGCTCTGTCTAAAAATGGCTATTTATTGGCATACGTTCATTGGTGGTTCAGGATCCGAATGTGCTGCTTGTTCTTGCCATTTTGTCGACCTCTAACCCCATGGTTCAGTAAACATATAGACGTTATTAGCATATCGTTATAGCTAGTTAATACTGATAAAATGCTAATCAACTTAAAAAATTGTATGTCACCAGTATAGCATTGCAAAGAACTGTTGTGTTTTTCATTGCAAGCATTATTCTGTGTTGTCATTTGTCACCCACATTACCCACAACTACTACAGCATGACAGACAACAGTTTAGTCAGAGATTCTTGGGTGTTATGCTAGCAGCGGCTAATGAAGCCTCGTGCCATTAGCTTCCAGATAAGTTGAGGAGCAGGCTACTGACATCTGGTAAGTCCACTTGTTTCTTATTCCACACCACCAGATTTGTGTTTATGCACTGTGACTTTTTTTTGAATACCGTCACTTTTCACAAGGTGCTGTCACTCCTTTCTGCTCTCTCCAAATAATTCTTTTTTAACCCACCTCAAGCACTAGTGGTACAACTTCCCAAGATCTGTTAACAGACGCTGATGCTTAAAATTGTATTATTCATATTCAGGCGAATTCTTCAAACTCCTGATGAGCTATGAAATACCAAAGGCAAATGGTAGGAGACACACACAAAGATGATTTCGGTTTACAAGAAGTGACTGTCAAAATACACTATGCAATTTCTTCAGCATATTGATGACATATTGATCAGAGTATTAATTAAACTCAAAGCTGTTTAGTTTTATACAAGTGTGAAGGTGGTAGCAGCCAAGAATCCAGTGATTATGTCCCATTGGATGTATATTTATTAAAACAATGACAGTCAAGAAGTGGATTGTCATGCAATTTGATGATATTGAGATGTGCCCCCTTTAGAATATATTTTGTAATTTTTGAGCAGCTCCGGTGAGGAGGATTTGATAAATTGTCTGTGTGCTCTGTTTGGATCGAAAAGCAATCCCTCTGGTGATCTTGTTTTCATGGAAGCTGCCATCTCTTTGAAGCACTCCTCGTCGGATCAAACTGAGCCTCAGCCGCTGGAATTTGCTCCTGGGTGTGTAATATATGAAGAGACATCGTCTCCTGGCACCCACTGAGTAGACTAAATACATGAGATAAGTTGGTGCTGCATGGTATTTTGATGTTCACATTTTCCCCTCGATCTTCACGCCGCGTTAACTTTCAATAACTAGGTTTGTGATATCTGCCACAAATGTGGAAGAAGTGGAAAAACTCACAACTTTTTCACCATCTGCTCAGACCAAGCTCTCTCATGATCTCTCCCTCCCATGGTCTGACTGTAACCAAGACTATCTCAGAGATTCCTCTCTCTGAGCCTTGAGGGACAAAAGGGGGACCATTTTAATGACCTCTGCAATCTACATCTACATATTTTTCATGTTGTCCTTCCATCATATTTATTGTGAGCAAGTTTTTGTCAAAACCAGAAAACAGTAGATGCTTTTTAAAAAAACAAACACCTGTCTTACTTTGCATTGTCTGATGGGTAGTTTCTCACATAAATATGGAGTAACAATATTTAGGGATTTAGCTCCTTGAATTTCAGTATTTGCAGAAAACTTCCTGAACTGCTTGAACATATTGTGGAAGGCAGGCACGTTTTACAAATAAGTGGCATTTTCAGATTTAGACACTTTTGTGCAGACAGTAATTAAAACAGCCCTATAATCCCTTTTAAGCTCTCACCAATGGAAGGAGATGTGGACGTAAGCTCTGAAATAAGATTTACCAGAGCCCTCTGACCTCACAAAGCATTCTTTGGATCTCACACTCATGACAGAGCTGATTCAGCTGTCTGACCGATGAGGAAGATGTAGAGGTGATAATTAGGGCCCAAGCAGGTCTCGACCTGTGAGGTCCCTATTGTTTTTGTTGTGACGATTTTTTGTCCCAAATGATCACACCTGCCAAAAAATGTCATAATCTATTGTCGTCCTCAATTTCCACTTTTTTGATTTTGCTGAGTCTCTTGATATAGGCCACGCCTATTTCCACCTCCGTTTTTTTCTGCAAATTCACGAAAATGTCACAAACCTACTTTTTCGAATTCCTCCCAGGTGATATCACCGATTTGCATCAAACTTTCTGTGGACTCTCCTGATAAAAAGTTATTTAAACAATTTTGATATTTCAAACAATAGTCATGTTGTTATTAAATAACAACTTTCTGTACATTTTGCTCAAAACACAAAGTGTTGCATATCTCCACATTGGTCTGTCTGAATGACATGAAACATTTTCGCTCTTTAAATTGAACTATTTTATCTCAATATCGGTTGGTCGGACTAAGACATAGGACAGCTGACAAAACTGTTACCACTCCGCCTCTAGGTGGTGCTCTGGTGGCAGTCTAATTAAATATTTGGCACTGTGCCCACATCATAACTATTCTGTCAGTGAAATTCATATTTGTGGTATAGACTGGCCCCTGTAACTCACACACCAAAAATGACCAGCAGGTGGTGCCAAATAACTCCCACATAATATGGCCCACATTTTTAAACCTTATATCTACGTGTTCCCTAAATTCAGCTGAATTGTGTGATGTAGGACACGCTAATTTTCGCTGTAAATTTCCATTCGCATAATCGCCAAAAATGAAAAACGTACTTTTTCCAACTCCTCCTAGACCATTTGACTGATTTGCACCAAAACGTATCAAAAGCTTTCACCTACGTCACACCTGGTGGCCGCGGTGGTGCAGTCCATTTTGATGCTTAGCCATAAAACCATCAAGTCATTATAACTTCCACATACAATTTGCCATCTACTCAAAACCGCTCAAACATGTACAGGGTGTTGCCCTGAATACGTCTTCATGTACGTCTTCATGTATGCGCTTCGGGGCATGATTGCAGCATGCCCCGAAGCGCATACATGCCTAAGTTAGTGTTTTGAGCTATATGCCAATGTCAGCATGTTAAAATGCTCACAGTGACATGGCTAACGTGCAGATGTTTAGTATTTTTATCATCTTAGTTTAGTATGTTAGAATGCTAACATACGCTAATTATCAAAAAGCATTCGAGGGATTGGAAATTTAAGACTGTTCTCATTCCCAGGTGGTCAAATTCTCGAACAAACATCTTGTACAAATGCAATTTACAATTTAAAATGATTGACTTTAGCCATACATATATATACATATATATACCTGATTTTATGCATGTCTACAATACTATATATATTCACTTGTCAAATCGATGTGTACATATATATATATATATACACATCGATTTGACAAGTGAATGTTGATATTGCAACAATGTTTTATGGACATTTTAGGCCTCCCTTCACAAATTATTAACACAATTTTGGGTTAAATATACTCAAATTATTAGAATGATCAATTAAGTATAGTGCAAAACACAAAGAGACGAACAATACTACATTCAAATGTAAGAGGCAAACCAGCTCACATATGCTCAAACAGACACACACACTAAATGACACACAAATCCAGCGCTAGGCTTTGTTTGATGTTGCACAGTCATGGCATCCTACATGTGCTATCACTAACATGATTGTGTTTGTTGGATATGGGTCATCTCACTTATTAGCCACGTGAGAGCTGTGCCCTTCATGACTTCATCACTTTTAATTCCTCAGACTGCAGAAATACAGACGAACTATTCAGTGTTTTCCAGTGAGTGAACACATGTTGAAACTGCCCTTTACAATGCTCTCATTATTCCTGCAGCATAGGACAGTGATTATTTACATGAATGTAAAGCAGCATGGTGTTTGTGCTATGATTAGCTGTAATCCATATCTTCATCGCATGACAGGCCAAAGCCACAATCACACCACAGGATTTCTTTTTGGTGGAATTGCATCAGCAGTTCAGGCAAAATCACCTTGATCATTCCTGAGGCCTCCTTTGCAGCAATGCACATGAAATGGCATATGTTATCTGTTCTATATAATGCGTAATGATCCATCTATCATTTTCAGTCCAGCTTCAGGTAAAGCTTTCGTTCAGTGTGCTGAAAGGACAGGCAGGCAACAGTGTTTACAGGTGAAGATGCTACATGTAATACACTGTACAACCATAAGGAATCACGCATTACCACTGTATCCTTCATATTTCATGGACAACATGTCGCCATAGCAACAGAGAAACATGCAAGATTTGTCAATTACCAGAGCTCACAGGACCAGCTGTTAACGAAGAGGTGCAAACCCCATGTTTCCTTATATCATTACATGATTCTGAGAGGGCAGCTCTGTGGAATTCTGTTTGAAAACCATTCCATTGCTTTTTATCGACCAGATTAAGCATTAATATAAAAAAATATTCTCTCATGGTTTATCCTTATTCAACGCACACTATAATCCTATGATCTTTAGACATTTCGTGTATAGAAATTCTCAAACAGACAGATTAATTGTATTATAGTATACAACCACTTAAAGACTTATTGAATTAGATGTCAGCATGTGATCAGAGGAAGGACAGAAAGAAACAAATGCAGACGCACAACAGTTTGTCTGTACACTTTTTGCACCGTACACCATCTGACTGTTGCAATTG
>CAEMYA010000018.1:6816783-6844283 GCA_903131615.1 Diplodus sargus | reverse complement strand
TCTGCTAAAACCCAAAACTCCATAATGAAGGCATTGTTTCCGGGCCAGTGTGTTGAGTGCGTATCTTGGCCTTTGGGCAGATAAGCTTGTAAAACTTTTCTTGGATACACAAAGCTTCCCTTATTTTCACTCAACAAAATACAAATTCTTGCTGCAAATTAGCATTTTTTTTTTTTAAATATACAGCTTAGTTTTAGGTTGATAAACTATTATGTGCCAGATCCATGGATAGCTGTGGAGTTGGTGTTGATAGCGGCAGCTACAGTATTTAACTTCTAAAGTCCCACTTTGCACCCCATAATCCTGAGAAAACATTCAGGAACATCTAGGATATCAAGTTAAAGGAACAATGTGTAATTTATGGAGTATTAGTAGTGAGTCTTAAGTTTATCTGTCATTACTTTGACTTTGGCACACTCCCAGCCCTAAATATCTTTTTTTTAGATATCTTTTTTTTTACTCCATGTGTTGTTTCACTTCAACAAACAATGAATGAAATCGAAATAAATTTTGCCAACGCTACGTTACCACCAGCTCTCTGGGAGGCACAAACTGAGGCTACGGTGTTCTTATATTAAACATTATGGCATTTCTTCTCACTGAAACTAGTGTATTGCTAATAAACATTTCGCACCGTCTAGGTTTTGTACCATTAGCAGCAAGGGGAAATGTGTTATGGTCGGTGGTCATCTTTATTGTTACTCTTACCTGTCCAGCAGAAAGCTGGACAGGTAGCTTTCTTGATCATCAGAGATTTCCACCTTCTTGTTTTATGCCGTCGCTTGTCCTGATCTCATTAAGCATCTTGGAGTTTTCATTTCCTCTATAACAATTCAGGCTCCTGTGATGTTTTTTCTTGTACAAAATAAGTGTGATCATCCATCCTTTATCAGCTTGTGGTTTCAGATGTCAGACAATACATATTGTTTGGCAGGAAACAGCATTTTTTCGGTGGCCACCTACTACATTTAAAAATGCAAAAGGCCCTCGCTAGTGCCCGGTTTGTCTGTTCTGGGCTACTGTAGAAAACATGGAGGTGCAACATGGCGACCTCCATGGACACTGACCCGCTCCCTATGAAGATATAAATGGCTTGTTCTAATGTAATGAAAACTCAACGAATCAAGTATAAAGGACATTACACATCATATAGTCCTAATGGGGATTTAGAAGTGCACAAGAGCTCAGCCCAATTGTACTGTGTTGAACATGTAATGATTTTGCCATGATTACAATGCAAGCACTGAGGCTTAAATGTGATGCCCATAAGAGACAGTTAAATGATCAAAACTGAGAATACTTATGGAGGTTACTTTTCTGCCAAGTCTGCTCTGCTGGATGCCGTATTACATATTACACACTGTACCTTTTAAAACCAGAGCTTCTGCTCTCTAGGGGTGCTGACCTTTAGCGGCATGCTCAGGTTTCAGCTGGGAGTGCAATCAACACCCCAGAAACTGTATGGACATACCGCGTACAGTATGCAGGAGAGAAGACTTGTTTTTTTTTTTTAATGCATATTAATTTATATCGGGGGGAAGGAGGAGGAGGCTGGGCTGGTTGGAGGGAATTAGGAGCTCATCAGTGGCTGTTTGTGGCAGGTGTGAGCGCAGTGAATAAAGACCTGAAGGTACAGTATGACATGATGGCGTCGTTTTTAAAATGATGCATCATGCTATTTTGGTGTTTTTTATTTTAGAAGAAGGGACTTAAGTGCTGCGTCCGTGTTAATATCTGAGGGCGGTGGGCCACAGTTTCTGTGTTCAGGACTTGACAGTGAAAGAAATGAGTTGCACTTACTCTTCTTATGACCAGGACAACTTCTCGGTGATCGTCTGCATTTTTCTGTGCATGAAAGAACTGCCAGCTGCCAACAGATAATGCTGGCCCCTTTTCACCATAGGTATGACAGCTCTATTTTAATTAATTAATGATTACAAATGGTTTTTAAGGGCAGTTCCGTACAAAAGAGCTCATGTTAGCTGAACTGACTAGGGATACATGTACATTATTTTACAGAAGTCGGTATGTGATTACATGTGATTAGAAAAATTGAATTGTTTTTATTTGGTTTCATTTTCTGTTTGGGTGACAATCGAATGAGTAGCAGTTAATTGACGGAACAAGATGAAGTGTGCTCATACTTCCTCACTGATGTACCTGTCTTGCAGATCGTCACAGACAGTGTGTTATATGAATTGATTACTTAATTCCCTGTTGACAAACCGACCTCACTTGGTCTTGGAGACTGTGTTCACTGGTGGGTTGCTGAGCCTGCTAGCCCGGCTTCAGTTCTGGTTCTGGTTCCTCAAAACCTCCTCCCTCTGTGCTAGTTGTGTAAGTTCGCTGCATGGCTAATGTTAACTAGCTGATGGCAGTGATGCTACCTGAATCTGGCTGTTCGCTACTAACCATGTGCAACTCTCAACAGAGATGAGATGCAGGCATGATTGCTCAAGCCTCAGCAATGTTACAACCACTATCCTCCAATACCGTCATCCCAGCACTAATGGCACAGCTCCTGAAAAGGCTGTGACAGGGTTACTTTTTTCTGCAACTAACAGAACATGGTTGACTAAATCTCTTCTACTTTAAAAGTCTGCTACTTTTATATCTTTACTGAGTGAGTGTAGCTGGAACAGGTCACCATATTAACCTGATTAGTGTAATTGCGTAATTGGTATAATATTTAGCCTATTGGCTGAAATGAGCTAGAGACTGTGTTGTTTTCCAGACATTACATAACAGTGAGAGAATACATTTTGTTCGATACAGTACTGTACAGACTACGGCGAAGTGTCTGTGGGAATGAGAATATTGGGTTTCTTGAAAGTAAACATCGGCGGTACACAAGGAAAAGTGCCTCAATGACTGCTTTTCCCCCTTTTTTTTGTAAAACCTAATGCTTTTGTGAACTACTGCTTCATTTTGGCCTACTTAAAGCTGCTGTTGGTCTAATTCCTTGAAAGTAGGTCAAACCTGTTGCAATTAGCCAGCACCTTCGCTTTGCTTCCTTCTTCTAGACAGAAAAATAATTCAGGGAGGAATTTAAACGTGTTACATGTGGCGCTCGTGGCGGTGTCACTGACGTGGGTGGTGATGGTATTGTGTCAGTGTTCTCTGCTTAACAGCAATCAGCAACTGATCCCCTGGAGCAATTGCATTCACTGTTTCACATGACTACTGGAAATGGACTGAGGGGGGAGGAGAGGACGGGACGTGAAATAAGCAAGACCAATGTGAGGAGTCAGAAAGAAAGAATCCATAGAAAGTGAGATAAAGAGGTCAGTAAGGAAGAAACGAAAGAAGAGGTGAAAAGAGACTAAAAGGCTTTGCATTCATTACATTTGTCTTCATACATGATATAGATTGGAGTTAATTCATTTAACTCAGCTTGCATAAAGTCCTTTTTGTATGGACTTATTGGTATCAGTATTCATTTGAAGCACCCATACATTTTTGATCCACTTTTCTATACTACATTTCATAAGACTGCCACAGTGTTCAGAGTGGGTCATCACAAAGAATTTAAAAATCGATCACAACTCCTATTGATCAGAGAGGCAACCACTGGTGTCCAGTCTCAGTGGCTTACGTAACGTTTTGTCCAGCTGCTTCACATTGAAAAACATCAGCCATTTACACCAACGTTCTCATGAATGAAACAAAGACATCATGCAAAAATCTATGTGGTTAAAAAATATTAAATGGCACTGATGGTGTGTGAGACAGAACCATCCTGGAAGTTGTCTTTAGAAACGGTTTGGAAAATAGGGTTCTGTAGTAATCAGTCCTAAACTCGAAAATCATTTAGACATGAAACATAGCACTAAAGGTCACATATGTTCATTTTAAAGCACTTACTTGTCTTTAAAACAACAGTTGCCAACAAGTGTATGTATGAAACTACAGAAGGGTGTTAAACACCATCACACCGAACACGGACACTCATCTGCTCACTAGTCTGTCTTTACAGGCCGACTTTAGTTGCAAACTATTCTAACTTTATCTTTCTAACTTGTACATTGATCAATTGATTGATATGATGTAGTATGGGAGCGCTGCCAGTGGAGGAAGTTGGTAAATTAAATTCTGACGAAAGACAGTTGAGAGAGGAAAGCATCTTTTCCATTGAGAATGACCTTCAGTGTTGGTCTTTGTTCTTCTTTCAATGACATATACATTATTCTCCATCTCTGATGTCACAAGATATAAAAAGATATAGCAGCAGCTTGCTTCATTAGCGACTGGAAAGTCAGAAAAAAATTAATCAATTAATAGTTTTTACAAGCAAGTATTGAACTTAGTTGTCATTGAGCAAATGTTGTGGCAATAAAAGGGATTCGATCAGGAAACACTGAGGATTTTTCCCACACTTCAGATTGACTGTAAGAATAGGAACATGTGAATTTAACACGATTCAAACAACTGCAACCAACTTTACACAGGAGCTTTATAATACTGACTGGTTAGCATATGTGAGTGGTCTACACAACGCCTTTTTCTTTGTTTGAGCCACTCTGTCGAACATGACGTCAATACAGCTCAGCGCAGGGTGCTTTAGCCCTGTTCACACTAACTGCATGGATACTGCATAGGTGAGCTCAGGAATGTCCTGCTGCAAATGCATGATCAAACGGACATGAACAACACAAAACACCTAAAGCTGGTAATATCATATGATTTAAGAAGCATTAAAAGTAAGCATGTGGATGAAAAAGGCCAAAAGGGCAAATTGTAAATTATGATATACAGTATATCAGTGATTCCCAAGCAAGGGTGTTTTTACCCCAGGGTGTAGTTGGAGAGTTTGCAGAGTTGTATGAGATGTCCACATAAAGAGTGCTGCAGCGGTGATGTATTTTTGTAGAATAACCCAGAAGTTAGCATGGCCCTGGTTCCATCAACAATAAGTAATAATTGGATTTATATTGGATATTGCCCAAAATAAGCTCAGTGGCAAACAAAAGTTTATGATGCTTACATGTTTTGTCTTCAAAGATGAACACTTGCATGGATTTTGGACAGCTAAGGTTAGGCTCTACTATGAATCAATCAATCTATGAACTGTAAGAGTTAGACTTGTGCTCAAAGTCGGCCTGTAAGATGGACTAGTGAGTAGATGAGTCTCTGTGTTCGGCACAATAACATTTAATGTCTCTGACAACTTCTGTAATCAACCAATCCATAATTCAAACATGGGGCATTTACTGATTTACGCGAACATCTTTTAAATGTATTAAGCTTGTTTTAGCCATAGACCTTATTTCAGGCATTCAAGGGAAAACCCTTTCAAAGAACCCACTGGATTCAAGACAACGCAACTGGAAGTGCTCAAAATGGGAACTGATTTTTGTGTTCAATAACTCATTGCTGCAGTATTCTATTGAGACAGCTACAACTATTACTTGCAGTGTCACTGCAATAAAGATCCCACGATAACTAGTTAAGCGAGGAGATGAAATAATTACCTAAGAGGAATGGATAAGTGGTTGGAATGTCCAGCTTTTGTAAGTCCACATGGTCGCACTGATGAAAACCTGACCCGACTGAACAAAACAATGACAGTTCAACTGTATGGAAACATCAAAACATCCACTTTTATATCCACTTTTATCAGTTAAACACAGTTGAAGCACAGATGGTGGAGTTGATGATGGGGTTCTTGAGTTCATCTGACCAGGCTGTGTAGGTACACCAAACAAAAACAGTCGGGAACCACTGATGTACGTCATCCAGCCACTGTTTCATTTTTCCAAACTGCTGCCATGTGTTCAACAATGGCACCTTTTCTCCTTACGTACACATTTTTTCTACATTATACCTTAATGTTTATATGCAGCATACACAAATCCGAGAAAGTTTTATTCCACATTGTCTCTCCCACTGGCCAAAAATAGATGCAGAGAGGTTGCCAAATGTTCTGTGCAAGACCGTGAGCAGCCTTGCATTTCTCAATCCCTGCTGGCACATGATGACAAAAACGTGAACAGCGACTAAATCTCAATAGATAAATGGAGACAAACACCCTCTCCCCCGTGAGAGCATACAGCATATCAGAGCAGCCAGGCTGTCATTGTTGGTGGTATTCTCACACACAGTGTTTATCATTAATATGGATTCATATTCACCCTGTGTACAATCTTTCCTCACCGTGTCAGTCATAAGTGGTATGAATATAATTTTAGTGCACTGAGGCTCTTTTATGCCCAAAGATTATAGTTTCACACACTTCACAATACGTGTTTATGCTTCATTTATCTGATTACATGAAATCAGTTACTGGCCGCACAATACATACATATGATATGTGTTTGTTTATGGAGGTTCTCCAGGTCATGGTAATTCTAAGTGCCGTATCATAGGCAACTGAACTAGACGTTTCACCTCTCATCCAAGAGGCTTCTTTAGCTCTAACTGTCAGGGATTTGCAGGTTCACACAGGGTTTAAAAGCCTCCAACTCCCCTCCAGTTAGTTAGTCTAGTCGATATAACCCTTAGAATATGATATGTAGGAACGTTTAGCCCAGATGTTTTGATACTTTGGTTACTAATAGAGTACAAACATCACCTGTATCATAACAACGACGACTCTCTGGTTTTGATTTACGTCATAATATGTCTGAGTTTTTTTGTGTGTTTTTGTGTGTCACTCTCCCCTCTAAAGGCTGCTGCAGACATGTCTCTGTTTTTGTGCCGATGATGAGAAGTGGGTCACATGCTTGAATTATCCATTTGCAGGGTTGCATGCATTAGTGCCAAGGAATTGCATTACGTGGGAGACTTCTGCTAAGGAGACACAGAGGCATTTCTGGAGGATGGCAGCCGAGCAGGGACGCACACAGCGGAACGGACGCAGTGACGCCGCGGCCAACGAGCCACGCTCCTCTCCATGCACCAGCCTGAAGGTACATAGACTACTATGACGAGGATGAAGGAGCAACAGCTGGCACCTATTTCTCTTGTAGTTACTTTGTGTGTGGATGTGTGTGTGTGTGTGTGTGTGTGTGTGTGTGTGTGTCTGTGTGGTGTGTTGGGGAAAGGTCACATGGTTTCTTAGCATGTATGCTTGTGTGTGTGTGTGTGTGTGTGTGTGTGTGTGTGTGTGTGTGTGTAGAGACCGACACTAACTAAATAACCAAATTAAAGCAACAGTCCAACAAGCCACATCCACCAGGATGATGTGCGTGTCCATGAGGGATACGACATATCTGTTGTTATATAAAGGCACAAAAGGAGAGGAAATTATTCTTACTGCTTCTCTTCTATTCACTTTTTATGGTCCTATGACCTGCTACCATCAGTAACAGTAAAGTTAATCGCCATTGTTGAACCATTTTGGAGTGCAGGCCTGATTATTGGCTCTTTTGAAAGATTACAAAATGGGTTTTTTCTCCAAACTGTCAGAAGATCTGCAACTGGCCTTTAACAGAAGTTTAAGGAAATATCCAGGCACCTGGCATAGAGGCCCATTTTGTCCCCCCCAGAGTACATAAACATATTAAAGTTGGTTTATTTCCTTATTGAGACTAACTTCGTGGATATAAAACAGTCAAAATCAGGTGTAAAAACAGCTTATAGACAGAGCAAAATGCAAAAATGAACTATAAATTCCATGCTTAGGCCTTAAAAAACTGATTAAATCATGTATTGGCGGACATTTCATTGGCTAAATGATGAGTCACGTTCCTAGTGGCTGGCTTGTAAGTGGCGCAGTAGAGAGGGGAGTGGGTCTCCTTTTTTACGTGATTGTTCGGTGGCTGTTGCAGGCTTCAGGGCAGGCATTTGACCAGTTACCTATAGGTTTAAATTAGGTGTCAATCAATAGGTCAGAGGTTGGCACCCATCGAAGTATGTAGAAGCATACACAGCAGAGGTTTGTTGCTGTTTTGTTGCAAACTTGATATACTTGATTTAATAATGTGTATTCACAGAGACAAAGTTCTTGATACAATGGGAGTCTGCAAGAGCTGACATGAGTTTTAAATGCACTCCACCATATGTTTACATTTGTATGTGGAAGTAGCACAAAACAGGCTTGTATTAGGCCTATATGTGAAAAGTCATGTAGTAACCCAACAGTGAGATGCGTATGCATATGAGTTGGAAGGAAACAACCCAGAAAGACTGAAAGCTTTTAATTTGATCAACAGGGGAAGTTGTTTCTGTGCCATAAAGGTGCAAAAAGCAATTCTGGAGAAAGATAACTGCTTGTTGGTTTTCCCAGCTCAGTAGATGCTTTAAGTCTGTGGATTTTAATGATGTAGTCGTTGGTTATGCACAGAAGAAAGATCAGAGAGTTTTGTGTTCATGACTGTTTATTATTGCTAGCATTTGAGGCTCTGCAGTACGATAATTGTATGCTATGGTAGTCAGTCTGAGTGTGTGTTAGAGCTTAATTGTGTGACTTAGTCACAGCTGATGAAGGCGCACACTGATGGCGCTGAATAGAAAATGCATCACATCATTTTTTAGAGAGGAAAACAAACAGTTCTGAGTATTTTCATAATCCAGTTTGGCTGATCAATAACACTTGTGAAATCATGTATTGGCATAGTTCCTTTGTAAATTTGCCTGTAGCATTTACACTACAATCATCATGTTACATGTCTGGCATATACATCTGATCAATACAGTATGGAGACATTTAGTCTGTTATATAACTTACCCTGCTAGCACTTCCATATTAAGCCTCGCCTTCTCCCAGGATACATTTGTAAGAAGACAAGGGTGCACAGTGCTGATGCTTCTTTCATTCATTTGCTCACAAAACAGAACTCACCAGATTGACTCCCCAGTATTGGTCCTTGTCAAAGATGTAGTGAAATCTGAGTTTTGACCTTGGAAAAGCCGCTTACAGAACAATGTCCCGTCAAGTTTCAAAGTTAATTCTTGGCCTTGGCAAGTGAATTTCCACTTATTTCCTGCTATAGATCACACTGCGTGGTCTTCATCTACAAATTAAGTCTGTTTGCTTCCTGACAAAGACTTCTGAAAAATCTCTAATTATATGTTCACATCAACGTCAATATTTTTTTTTTCCTTTCCTCATTGGTATTGTCCACACTTCCCAAGATGCATTCACATCAAAACACATGCAACATGAAATGTATGCAACCACAGAGGAAGTGTAGAGTGAATATCAACATTGACCTTTGTGCATTTATAGTAGCTCCCTGCAGCAAACGAAACCAGCAGAGCAGAAAACAATATGGCTGCAGCTGTGACACTGAATGACTGATGACAAGCAATGGTAGATAACATTATAACATAACATTATGTGCATATGATGAAGACAAATAGTGCTTTTCAAAACACACTCATTCACTATGCAAAATAAGAAAACTACTCAGTCAATAGTTTGCCCATATCTAAACCTATATACTGATGACATCGTGCAACCCAGATGACTTAATGACCTCCATTTTAGGTCATTTTATGTCTTTAAATATACCTTGCAGTGGTGGGTTGATTGGAGGTGACAACAAAGGTTCAGAGTTGGATGTGAACTGAGGAGGTTGTGACTTGTGGTCAGAGCCTTAACTCCTAACTATGCTCCTTTAGCCTTCTTTAATTTTGCGACTACTCTATGTTTAAGCATTATCATTATCAGTTAATTGTCCCTCGTGGCCTCTGTAGCTGCTTCTTAAGAAAACAGCTATGTTTTACTGTGTGGACTGTGTGACTGAACTACAATGTCAGTTGATACTGGACATGTGCATACAGTAGAGGGTTCACATGTATCTTAAACCTTCCAGAATAAAGATAAAGACCATTTGGGTTAAGAAGGTGCATGCTTTTTCTACAATGGTGTAACTCTTGTGTCCTCTCCTCACCGCTGTGAAAATGTCATAATGGTTATCAACATTTCCTTCTGAGGAAACATCGAGAAAATAAGGCAGAACATGACATGAATCTCATATTTTATAAATAGACCTCCTGAGGCTTTTATTTTTTCTCTTTTCTTTCCCCCACCTCAAACGACATAAAAAAAAAGTCCAATTGGCTTTAAAGCATTTCTTCAGCCAACAACATGAAAGTTAACAAAACCTTGAATGAGATCAGACACTCTTGTTCCTTTTTACTCACATGAAAGTGATGTGAGACAATAGTGTTCAAGCAGCTTATAATAATACAGTGGCAAGACTGACTTTTATTTCTTCTCAGAATTGTTCCTTGACCGGCTGGGTGGGGCATGGCACAGCCCGTTTCCACTCTAATCCTGTGCTCTGCTTTTTGTTAATTCCACCATTAAGACGAGAACTTTGGTGCTACAATATTCCAGTGTTTTTTGGTTTTTTTTTTCATATTTCTCATTCATTTCTTTTTTTCAAACACCATTTCAAAACTCTATTTCTAATCATGTTATTAATAGAATTATAAATCTTTTCTGACATAACTCAAACAATAAAGAAAACTGCGTGTGTTTGTCTGTGTGTGGCGGAATCTAGTGTTAGACTTAGAACAAAAAGCGGGTCACAGGTCAGAAGGAGGCTTTGTCAAGTAGTTCAGGCTGTTTTAGCGTGAATCTTTTTTCACAACTCTTTAATCCCACTGAGGCCACTGTTTATTTGGTACCTGCTAAGAAAAAACTAGTACAGAATGAAAACGTCACAATGCTTACCATTGTTGCAAATCCTAAGCAGTTAGGTGAGAAAATTCTACAACCAGTTGCCAGTTTGCTTAGCTTAGTAAAAAAAAGACTGGAAGCGAAGGTTAAATTACGGCCCCGTCCAGACGACAACGCCGTTTTGCGAAAACGCACACGTGTTGCATCATTTTGTCCGACCGTCCATACGGCTCCTGAAAACGCAGCCCCTGAAAACGCACTTTTTTGAAAACGGGTCTCAGGGTGGAGAAATCCGAAAACGCAGGACTCTCGTTTTCATGTGGACGGTGAATCCGCATACTTTCCAAAACGATGACGCCAACGCCCCACCCCGCGACGTCTCATAACAACAACAACAACAATGGCGGACAACATGCTCGTGTTCGTGCCGCAAAAGATATTGAGCCTTTCTTGCAACTTACATGCCTTGTAGTTGAGTGTGAGTCTCAGCAGCAGTTCGACCTCATTAACGGTCCACACAAACGATTCTGGTTTCCTTGCACTAGCCATTTTCATCTTCTTCTTGTTGTGTTCGGTTTCTCCGTCTACTGTCTGTTTGTTTACAGCGTGCAAGCTTAATGCGCATGCTCCGTGTTTTCTTCTCCGTTCTTGGTGAATGTCAAGCGCCACCTATAGGCATGGAACATGAACTACAGCGTTTTCGGTCGTTGTCAGTGGAGCTGTGTGGACGCAAATATTCTTAAAACGATGACGAGGAAGACGGAGAAGAAAAAGATCGTTTTCGCCTGTCTGGACGGGGCCTACATCTGGCTCTGAGATCCGATCACAAGTGGCCAATCAAGATGCTGTGAGACGCATGCTAATGTCAAGTGTGAACTGCCACACTAGGTCACACTTCAGTTTCTCATCAGCTTCTCATAACTTTTACATTTTAGGGCTTTTAGCAGACGCTTTTGTCCAAAGCAACTTACAGTAATTCATACATACATTCATACCCTGATGGCGGTGGCTGCCATGCAAGTTGCGAACCAGCACATCCGGAGCAGTTTGGGGGTTTAGCATCATGCCCAAGGACAGTTCGACATGATGACCAGGGGAACCAGCGACCCCCCGCCACCCCCACCCCCCCGATTGATGCCCCACAGCCGGCACTCATGGTTAGCATTAGCATCTCAACAGAGGTCTGTTTGCATCAATGAGCCCTCTGCCATTGTGTCATGTAAATGTAGACTCAGGGAAAAGACAAGTTGTTTCTCATACAGAAAGACTTGGAGCTAGTATTTTCCTCTTTAACTCTGTTAATGTGGCTTTCACAGCACTGGTAGTATAGTCAGCTGCTTCCAGTTCAACAGTCAATGGTCAAAAGGTCAAACTGAATCCTCAGTGCTGATTATTTGCACTCTGTTGGCTATGTAATTGGAATATTTACTTTAGGTGTTTGCTATAACCATGTTTCTGTCTATAAACATTTCTGAAATGTGACTCTCATGAGTGTTGCTTTTCACATGTCAAGAGCCATGACTGTAAAACTGTTACTTATTTACAAGCGCTGAAGGGAGAAAGAGATCATAGACATGAAGTGAAAAGGCAACACAAAAGATTCATTCTTCCTCTGTTCACACTCTGTTAAGGGAAATCATTGTAGAGAAACCGCTGACGTCTTTTTTCACACTGCCGATTGGTAACGAGGAGGAGAAACAGAAGCATGGAAGGATTAGGAAAGGATGAAGAGTTGTGTGGTCAGGCAGGAAATCTGATTTTAAGAAGGCGTGCCCATGGGCATGATTTGTGACATAAAGAATGGTTTGGAAGCTGATCCTGGTCCAATATTTAGCAAACACAAATGTGATGTGGAAACATGAAGCATCCAGAGCACATACACTGAGAATGAATTGTTATAGTGAAGTAGGAGACATATTGTGGCAATTACTAAAACTTGCGGCGTGTTGGTATTAACGTACAGTACTCTCCAGATCAAGAATTTCAATGTGGTACATGCAAAATTCCAACTCCAACACCAATAAATTTTAGTTTCTGCAAAACCATAGATAATTAAAGCTCTGCATTTTCTTTTTTATTTATCTCCACGAACTAGGCCAGAAATATCCCAACTCAGCTGGAGATGGCCCGGGAGTGGCATAAACATATCCAAACACAAATGTTGAAAATACGTTTTTTTTTTAAGTAATAGAGTGCTGATGTTTAAAGCTTGACAAACTCAAATAGCTATTGCTCGAGTATTATAAAAAACATGAATTCATTAAAAGCTTTAAACTTAGTCTGAAGTCTATAGTGGTATGGTATTGGATGAGTCAGTGTCAATTAAAGATGCATTACAACGACTGCATGTTGTAGATAAAGTACAGCACAAGAGCACATTTTGGTCACATAAAGCTGACAACTCTTAAACTTTCAGAAAATGTTTCGTTATCGTCATGGTTTGGGTTTATGTTTTTGTTGTTTCCTGTTTTACACACATATGACACGTTTTGCTTTCCACTTCCTTTATTTCCCTTGATCGCTCAATAAGTTTCACCTGTCTCTCCCCGGTCCTGTTTTTTTTTTTTTTTTCGCCTGGTGTTGTTCGTCTTGCCCTTTGTTTCCAACATGCCTGTCTCAGTGTGGCTGGATTCGGGTCCTCACATTTTTCAGACCTTAACAATTACGCTGATTATTTATGATCTGTTTTTCTTGGATTGTAAATGATGTGTAAGTAACTGAGACTGTTGTATATATATTATGATGTAAAAAAAAGCCTTAATCAACCCATTTTGTCGTATTATGTTATTAGTCTCATTTAATTTTCAATGAGGAACTGACGTTTCCTGTGACAAGACGCAAAAATGTTCTGTGGTGGGTTTCTGGACTTCTTTGATGTTAATGACATAACTGAGTTAGTCTGGCATCTTGGATGTCTGCCGTCAATGAGCCCGTGGATTAAATTCAGTTAAGTCATAACTTTTTGTGATATGACCCATGTGTCTATCTGGCTGGTCACACTCGAATGTTATTCTCTGATTGTTGTTGAGTGTTCATGCTGTCTAACCTGCGCTTTGTGTTCATCTCCATCCCTCCCCTGCCTGCTTCACTCTCGGCACCAACCCCATTAATCCTGTGACGCTGGCACTTGTTAATTAGTGACAGTGGACCAGTGAAAGTAGGTTAATGAGGGGAGTTCATTCATCGTAGCAACCACAGTGATATCACACAAGCGCATTTCTTAGTGGACCAAAGACAAGTGTGAACGTCACACAATTACTATCGATGTTAATAAGTCGTTTACTTAAGGTTTTTTTTCATGGTCATGCATTTTAATGTAAAACCCCTCCCTTTGCTTCTCCTTTTTTCCCTCTCACTCTCCTCTCCCAGATGTTTCTGGTGGCTTTGTCCTTTGCCTATTTTGCAAAGGCTCTTTCAGGGAGCTACATGAAGAGCACAATAACTCAGCTGGAGAGGCGCTTTGACATCCCCAGTTACCTAATAGGTGTCATTGACGGGAGCTTCGAGATAGGTGAGTGGGCCTGCCAGTCACTGCTGTTATTTTGTTGTTCTGTTTGCAGCCGCTGTGTCATGGGCTCCCCTCCCTCCTCTCTTTCTGTCTTTGGGACGGAAATATGAATGGGTCACAGAGGTATTCAACTGCAGATAAAGGATTCATCAGGCTTCCAAGAAGAGGACAGAGGGGTGTGTGTGTTTGTGTGTGTGTTTGTGTGTGTGTGTGTGTGTGTGTGTGTGTGTGCATGGTGAGTCATAGTGTCGAGCAGGGACATGGCAGGTTTAGAGCCTTCTTTATGCCATGGCGGGCTGGGAATCTAGAGTTTATAAGGTTTTCTCTATAGTATTGATTTACTCTCAGCTTCCCCCCTGTAATATTCATACATCAGCATTTACCAGCTTTTATCTGACATATGAATGTTTTCAACACTGTCTGGTCTGCTTTGTGAACACATTTATTACATTCACCACATCCAAAAAAGATTGTTCTGCCCTGTGAATTGTATTAAGGGCACATAATCTTTTCAGTACAATTTGTAATTGGCTGATCCTTCTGCAAGTGCATAACAGAAGATCTTAATTGAACATCTCCTTTGACAGGGGAACTCCACCCTTGTTACAGTCTGTACAGACTACATGTGTGAAAAAGTTGTAGAAAGCCTTTTGTGGCTCCAGATGGAGCTGCGCACAGTCTGATAAATGTTCTCAAGTTACGTCTCTTAAGTCAGTGTCAGCTGGGGCTTGAAAATACAAGTTTGAAAATGAAAAAGATCTGAGGATGAAAAGTTAAAAGAAGTGAGCTTATCTCCTTGAAGCTAGATGCTCAAGGCTACATTAGCTGCTACTAGCACAACAAACCCAAATCTCCACCCAACATTTGACTGTCTAGTTGCATAGTTTGAAATGCAGGTGCCAGGTTTTGACAAGGAAGAGGAATGTGTGGAATAAAAAAGACAATGTCCTCTATCTTGCAATCGCTGGAAAGTCATACACAATGCAACGCCAATCGCTAGTTTCTTACTGAAGCGGTTGTCATTTGATGGTGTATTGCTATCTTGATGCAACAGAAAGTCACTGTATCGTAGGTGGCTGAAAACCTGGTCTGATTTTTCCTTCTATTTAACGTTTAGTCAGGCACATTATAAAGATATTAAGATCTGCCCACACAGGCAGGTTCCCAGTGTGCGTAACTTCTGCTGTACTAATTAGTGCGCTGTAGGTGTAAACTTGACAGGACAGTGAAAACTCTCCAGAGGAAACAAAAAAAAAATTAAAAATGTACCTTCTGAAACAAGCCTTTTACTGCAACTCTGATAGGCCCTTTTACTAGCGAGATGGCGCTTGACAATCCCTAAATGTACTTGCGCTATGGACTTTGGACAGTGAAATTACGCTAATTTCTACTTTCATTCTTAAGTTTGGGGAGTGTACTACAACAAATGTACATGCTTCAATCATACCAAAAGACATTATTTTTCTCATACTGTCCATTGCTACAGCACCTCTATTCACCCTCGTTCTTAAAGCTCCATGTTTGGGCCTGTCTCTTTAAGACCCCCCTTTCCCAAAAGCCTAGTCTGTCCTTATTGGTTGTCTTTCACGGGCCTGAGTAGGCACTGCTTTCCCTGTTTACACATTAGCTCTGCAGGTGTCTTTGCAATCATGGCCATGCTGGGGATGGTGATTTACAGCTTGTTTGAAGCCACACTTTCTGAATACTGGCAGCTTTATAATCAAACAGACTAGTAATCTTACTTTCTATAATTTGGGACCTTTAAACTGTCTTTAAACACTGTCAGAGGAGGGCAATGCTAAATCTGTGGAGTGCCCTAAGTAGACTGTAAGCAGCATTTACATATCTATATTCGATGGATATAACACAATGAGGAACATAAACATGGAAATATACATACAATTTGGTGTTTCCCACACATAGACTTTACTTTAATGCACAGCTGTTCTGTATATCAGTCTTGCAGAGCTACTATATACACACCACTACTGTACATCCTGTGCAGAATTCTTTATGACATTCAGAAAAATGTGTTCCCAGATTGTCCACTGATCAGTTTCTAGGCCAGTTATATATGATAAGTCCATTCAACTCAAGTGTCTCCTGGAGGTTATGAATCATACATAGCTTACAGGGCGAGATTAGACCCAAATAGACCTAATTCATTCATGACAAAAGTGGCCGTACTCCACCTGTGCTGTCAGGGAGGCAGTTTGGGCCCATTATGAGGCGATTGTAGAGAAAAATAATTAACACTTGTCTACAAAGACATTATAGGGGAGTATGAAACCCGCTGCCACTCTGATAGAGTTGGGATGTATAGTGAAGATGACAGCTCCAGCACCCTCAGAGCTGAAAACCATGGATCTCACCATCTTTCCATCTCCTGTGAAAGCTGCTTCTCTCATGTGGCCTAGGCAACAGGCTTTTTCTATAGGACTGTTGTCAGGGTAACATGGAGGCAGAGCAGGGCAGCGTGAGGAGGTAAGAAAACAGGAAAGGAAAGTATAAGAAACATGAGAGGACAACAGAGCGGAGGGAAGACAAAGGGAGAGACGGGGGGTGGGAAGTAAAGAACAAGGAAGAGGAGGAAGGCGAGTAGAGAGTGCAGATGATGGATGGCTAGTTGAGCTCAGCTGATGTATACACTACAGGTGCTTGGACGTTAATCATTCTCAGCATATGTGTAGCACATACTGTAAAGTGACAACATATACAAAATGATCACAAAGAAAACACTTGTTAACTGAGCTTAAAAGAAAAACAGGTCCTCTGAAAGCAATCAGAGTCAAGGTACTTACCTGCAGTATTTTAAAATGTAGAACACGTTGTTAGAATTTCTTATAGTAACATCGCATGTGGGTTACTCATAAACATTTACTCCTAATTATTCGAAATCTCGTCCCTGGCACTTTCACACACACGGCAGGTTTGACGTCATCCCTTCACAATAGAGAAAGGTCAGGCAGCGTGGGGCATGCTTATCTTTCTAGGCCAGTTTTCCATCTCTGTAGTTTCCATGTCACTGATCACAGGCAGCATACACTATAATGGGAACGTTCCCACCCAGCATTGTTTAATTTTTTATGCCCTCTGCTACGTTTGCTGCTGGTTCATGCTGCAGATGATAATAAAAAGAAAAAAAGATCTCACAGAGCATGAAGATAATGTGTCTTGTGTGAGAGCACAACCTCATCTGCCTTTCAAATTAGGGATGTACGCAGCCGTCGAGCTGTCAGTTTTCATCTGATATGTCTTGCGTGAAAATGCAGTATAGATGTCATGCTGTATCTACAGTTCACACAAGATAATATATTAGCTGGATTAGGGGGAAATAACAGTTTTGGAAGATTTTTTTTCAAATGTTTTGTATTTTTTTCATCTTATTTTGCTGCAGAACACAAGGAAAGAAGTCACATTTATATATACATTTTTGAGTATGCACAGTAATACTCTAAATCCCTGATGTCTATGGGCGTCCGTCCTCCCAGGTAACCTGTTGGTGATTGCTTTCGTCAGTTACTTTGGGGCCAAGCTCCACCGGCCAAAGATCATCGCAGTGGGCTGTGTGCTGATGTCCATTGGCACCTTCATCATCGCTCTGCCTCACTTCATCATCGGACGGTGAGTAGAAAGAGCCTGTGGGCCTGCTTGGTGTTTGACTTCATCAGATACGCGGATTTTTTAAATGCGTTTTAAAGACATTTTGATTCAGTACAAGAAATTGAACGTTTTCAACATGTCGATAGCAGCTACAAAGCACATATGTTGATGATAGCCTTGTTAAGATTAGATTTAAAAAACCAGCTTTGGGCTACAACAAAGAGTGTAGCAAAGCTGTTGGTTCCATTTTCATCTCATTCCTTTACAAGCTGTGCAAGTGATTAATGCACCAAATCATATCCACATAAGGGACTCATTACATTCTGTCAATAACCAATCAGATGCAACATAAACCCAATTCATACAGCATAATGGCCAGCAAGAAATGTTTTAAAGGGACAATTCACCCCTAAATCAATTACCTCTAGGGTTATTCATCAATCTAAATTGTTTTCGTGTGAGTTAAATAGATATCAGACGTAGGAGTCGTAGGAGTCGTAGGTGTCTGCCTTCTCTCGAATATAATGGAACTAGATGGCCCAGATACATTTGATCAGTTTTTATATTTGTCGAGGTATTGTGTTGCAGAGATATTTACTGATGTGTATATGTATATATTTCATACTGTATATTTCATGTCCTTAACATAGCACTGTTGGGTCAGCCTATACCAGGTTGTCTTGAGTTGGCTGTTGATTCCAATCACATTCATGCTTAAACTTTATTAAAAATAAAATACGGTTTTTATTTGTTCTTTTTTCATCTCTGGTCCATCTGTGTTTTGCATACAGCTATGAATATGAAACATCAGTGCGGTGGGTAGCGAACTCAACACTAAACCCCTCTCCGTGTGCAATGGGCTCACCAGCAGATCTGAGCCAAGGTGGTAAACTTCCTGCAGTGCCCCCCACGGGTGAGCATTTATACACATGTACGCTTATAAAAAACTACCAAAGCGCATTGCATTCCCTGGATGAAAAAAAAATTAGACACCTTATCTCGTAATTACGAGATCCTGATCTCGTACTTACAAGAAAAGATTTCATCATTTTGAGATCAGGATCTCGTAATTATGAGATCTTTTCTCGTAATTACGAGATAAGGTGTCTATTTTTTTTTTTATCCAGTGAATGCAATGCGCATCCGTAAATAAAGAAAAAGGAAACAGCTCTCCTCTCTCAGTGGCAATGATGGCGCTATCGCAGTTAATGTGCTATTACTACTTCATCGGTTTGAGACACTGGGAAATACTGATGTTTCTTAAAAACGAGGATGGTATTAATATTATTGTATGTCAACACTGTGCAGGCATCTCAAGTCGTTAGGATTGTTCAGGCGGAAAGCCCAGTCTAAACTGAAACCTTATGGAATATGTATTAACGGTGCCGTTGATGGATTTTACGATAGTAAAAGATCCTAATCTCGTAATTACAAGATCTTTTCATATAAGAGATCTCGTAATTACGAGATAAGGTGTCTTAATATTTTTTTAATCCAGTGAATGCAATGCGCTTCCATAAAAAACAGTTAAGTGACAGTAAAAAATGTCTGATAACTGTCATCTTTGCCTCCAGGTTGCGAAGGAGAGTCCAACTTGTCAATGTGGATCTATGTGCTCCTGGGAAATGTCTTGCGGGGGATCGGAGAGACGCCTGTACAGCCGCTCGGGATCTCTTATATAGATGATTTTGCTACTGAGGAGAACGCTGCGCTCTATGTTGGTAAGAAGGATATCACCCAGTGGTGGATGCACTTTTAAAGTAAACATGTAAGTGAGTTCTACATGTGACGTGTATGAGTTCTACTCAGCCTTATCCAATAAATCAAAGACCTAGAACAATTCTGGGGTGACTGATTCTCTCTGTTCTCTGTCAAAACAGCTCGAGGGATGATAATCCTTGTAGAAAATATGCACGCGGCTAATTTATTGCATGAAACAGCCGTTCAAATTGGGCTGCAGCCCCACAAGCAGCAGCACACAGCCTCGTTCGTTGCACATTATAGTATCTCACAATAACACCGTGCTTGCTGAAAGCTGCCATGTGCAACATTGGTGTTTTCCCCGAATTGCCAGTAATTCCCTTCAGTGTCCTACAATAGCAGATTATGGGAATTATTAGAAAAGAACATGCTTGCTAAGCAAGTTGTTGCCAAACAAATGAGAGTTTATAACAGATTGGAGACATGGGCAAATCAATATGTATAAAAAGATTTGTGGAAAATGTCTGCTTAGCGCTTAACCGGTATGTGTGCTGTGTGTCTCTTTTGTCATGACTCAGGCTGTGTGCAGACCATCTCAGTTGTTGGCCCCGTGTTTGGCTACCTACTCGGCTCCCTTTGTGCCAAAATCTATGTGGACATTGGATTTGTAAAGATGGGTGAGATGTGTTTGCTTCTACATCTTCATATATTATATTGAGACTTACTCATCTTAAACAGCTCTCGATGCATAAAACAACGGTTTGTATCATATTTAACCATGAAAGAGTTTAATGTTAGGGGTGAGAATAAGTCGGCCAAACCTGCTTTATATGTGGGGATTCTGGTCTGAATCCATAACATGCACATCATGTCATTAAATTGTTGGCCCTAAAGAGCCGGCCTGGACAGCTATCATAGACGTCAGTAAAACTTACTTACAGGTACTTTTCCTGCCATCCCAGGTCAAAATATCTGTTCTGGAAAAGGCCTTTTCATTCATAAAACTGAGGCATGATATTATCAGTTGTGACCTCCGGTGGATGTCAAGCAGCATGAATAGGTCTTGCAGATGTACACAGCAGGTGTACAGGATTAGAGTCAATTAGCTAATGAACAAGGCACAGTGGAGGGAAAGGCAGGACAAAGCTCCGTTAAATGCTACAATCAAACAGAGTGCTGCCGACGGAGAACCGAGACAAGGGAAACGGAAAAGTAGCTGAAAGAAGAACTGAAAAGAAAATACTGTGTTCTCTGCCTCATAGAGAGAGGTTATAAGTAGAGGCAGTGGAGTGAAATCATTTTGAGGGATTTTTGTGAAACTGCTGTGATGAATAGTCAGATCGTGATATTTCAATGCACCTCCTGAGCTCTAAATCAGCTTTTGATTAATGTTCTGTTTTGGGGGGGGCCCAAACAGAAACTATCACCATCACCCCAGCAGATGCCCGCTGGGTGGGGGCCTGGTGGCTGGGCTACCTCATAGCCGGGGTCATCACCCTCCTGTCTGCCATCCCATTCTGGTTTCTGCCCCGTTCCCTGCCCATGTCTGGGCCCCGGGGCCCAGAGAAGTGCACACCGGAGCAGACAAGTTTCATTAAAGACTCTCCTCTTCTGAAGCACAAGTATCCTGCAGACGACAATGTGACTTTCATAGAGATGGCCAAAGGTAAGGATGGATCGAAATGGATTGAAAGAAAAATATATGCCAACACAATCATTGACAAAATTGCTATAGGTACATCATAATTCTACACAAAGGGACATGTGAGTTGAGGTTTTCTTTTGACAAGACGGCCTGGGGGAGCAGCCGTCTTCTGACTGTGGGGAGTTCTTGTTGACAAACAGAAGTTTAAGGTCTCACATTAAGGTTTGACACGAATGTTGAGTTCACCTTCCTCCTCAGAAAACATTTTCAAAGCCACTTTTTTAAGAAAATTTGATTTTATTAAAACTATAAATGGCACTGAGTAGAGCACATACCTCTGTGAAGGACAAACAGTCCTCACTAATTAAATCAAACCTAATCCAATATCAAATAAAACATTTAAATCTACAAGATCCAGATTTTTATTCGGATTCACATTGAGTTGTACTCACTCATAGATACCAGCCACCTCGATATGACTGATCCATACATTATTCCCTTAGAAATTCATAAAAATATTCAAAACGCCCTATCCTTCAACGTTAAAGAAAGTGAGGAAGTTGCATGGGGTCTGTTCTCAGGAACTCTGTCCTGCTGACAAACCAACCAATGGAAACAATTTATTTATGCACTGTTTACAGGCCAGGAGCCGTTTGGCCTCAGGGACAAAAAAAAACAACCTTTTTTGGGAAAAGCGTCCGGCGAAATGATGTAATTGCATATATTAGGGTTCTGCAACTGCATAAATGGTCAGATAAGTCTGAAATTTTGCATCACGTATCCTGGCACATAGGGGAAACTGTCAGAATAATATTCTGGGGCTTACTGCCTTTCTATTTTCAAATATCACCCTCAGTTTATCCCAAAAGACAAAAAATGTGTGTCTGCCTGTCAAATTATCATCAAAGATGATCATTTTCAAGCATTTTGTTATACATATCACTGCCTTAGATGGATGTGAAAAACTTCCCACATTTGTAGGCTTCAATTTAAATCCAAGATGACCTTTCTATCTAGAAGATTACACCTGCTATGACCAAAGCTCTCCAGTGTACCTCAAATTGGAGAAAACAGAGCTTTAACAGTGCATAAATAACTCGATAAAGAACGCTTTGTTTCTATCCATGTCCGTTTTGAATTTTTTTGGTTTCCATTGGTTGGTTTGTCAGCAGGACAGAGTTCCACGAAACTCAGATTTCCAGAACAGGCCCCGTGCAACTTCCTCACTTTCTTTAACGTTGAAGGAAAGAGCGTTTTTAATATTTTTATGAATTTCTCAGGGAATAATGTATGGATCAGTCATATCGAGGTGGCTGGTATCTATGAGTGAGTACAACTCAATGTGAATCCAAATAAAAATCTGGATCTTGCCTATTATATTTGTTCGTGCCTCATTGCTGCCTACTGTCAAGCAACAGAATAATGTGTAGCCAACAACAGCCTGTGAAACATGTTGCCTACGATACAAACCAACACGTGTGTTGCTCCAAAACTCCACAGGCTACCTTTTTTAATTTAAATACGCTATATACTGTAGCCAGGCTAGCGTTTTAATAAACACTGGGGTCAGCAAACCTTTTCGAATTCTGTAATGTTGTCCTACTTTCACAAGCCACCACTCATTCTCTTCCTCCTTCTTCAAATAGACAGAAATAAAAAAAATATTTTATAATAATCATTTATTATATAATTGTGTTGCAGTGAATAAAGATAAGTAATTAGAGATCCTATTATATAGAAATATTTCATGTTTAACGTTTTTCGGACAGTGTTTTAAAAGCAGATTTGCCTCCCTCTACAGACTTTTTTCCAACCCTGCGGACTCTGCTGGGACACCCAGTGTACTTGATCTACCTGTGTGTGACAATCATCCAGCTGAACTCACTCATCGGCATGGTCACCTACAAGCCCAAGTACATCGAGCAGCACTTCAGGCAGTCTGCCTCAAAGGCCAACTTTCTAATGGGTACGCTACGTGCAAAAAAAAAATTCAATTAAAAGCTGTGTTGTCACTGTCTGTTTTCCTCTCTCCTCTCATCTGTGTGTGTACGCTGATTCTGTTTGGCTCAAATCACAAGCTTCATGCAATACACGGATCCAGTTGGCTCATAAGTGATTCACAATGCTTGTAAGTTTCATGGGCCGTCAGTGCTGTAAAGGCTCCACCTGTTTTAAAACAGACAGGCTGTGTCAAAATGCAATAACTCTACATATTTTAGCAGTTATAGATCTGGGTACGAATAGGACGGTGTCGGGGTCGGACACGCACAGCGATACACCTATTGGTGATCTCGTTGGGGATGGAGAATGATTGAAAGTTAACAAGGGGGGCAAATTGTGGCAATTTTGTCTAAACTGATAAGTCATTCAAGCGTTTCAGCTTGCAAAACTTTAACTAATTGAATAGTCTACTTTACTCGCCGAATCTGAACTCATCGTTTTCCTGGCTTTTTTTATTCATCTTTCAAATGTACAGTGGAAACCCATTACCTCAGAATTACCCAGTGAAATAGTCTTGTTGTCCAAGCTAAAACGTTTTTTATGACTTCATGTTATTAGTCTACTTTAGGGTGAAAGAAGGTCTCTTTGTCAGATTTGACTGTGTAGCAAAAATGCAAAATTAGGTTTCTAGAAATATTCATTATTTCTACATATACTGTATATACACATGGGAAATGTACAAGCTGCATATTAAAAGAGCTCAGCATTGTGGATATTTTCTGTCCCACATACATAATTTGTGCGTGGAAACCTGGAATATCAGGGGAAGCTCTCCGGGTTGTTTCACATTAGACGGGTGAACGAGCGCTAGGATTCGCATAGTTAACTCTCGTGTTCAGAACATGCACTTTAGCGATGAGACGTTTTTAACACGTTCCAGATAATTCCAAGCATTTCTTCGCTTCGCCCCTTGTTGTGCGTTTGCTGGATGAAGCAGAGAAAAGCCTGTTGGCGAGGCGGCATTGTTAAAGAAAAAAGAGGACCGGGGGCCTGATCTAATTCGGCCCACTAACCACCACAGCTGCAGAGACGGGGAGCTTTGTGAATACGAGAAGTGGTTTGCATATGAAATTAAATATCTAATGAAGTTGATAACATAAGATGAAAGTATCTACGTACATGCGGTCTCATCAAGGGAGATGCCTGCACAGACCGAGCTGGCTGCATATGAAAGAGAATGCATTATCAGTGACCAGAGCTAATGACATGGGTATAGATAAAAGACCCAAGTTTTCACATTGATGTTCAATGAAGGTAAAAGAGAAGGAACTGAAATAATAAAAAGCAAGCAGCGCTGTATTTTTGATCAAGGGGATTTCAGTATGTGCAGTCTTCTTTCTTCCTCTGAAAGTGCCTCAGTCGTTTACTTACACGCTGTATTAGCAAGCGTCAGAGAGCTTTGATACTCTGTTAAATCTTATTCTCTGTCTTTGTTCCAGTTTGTATTAAGCCCCGAAAGCAACATCTAGTTATGATCCTGTGCATCTGTGTTTTTTTATTTTTATTTTATATCGTAGGTGTGATCAACATCCCGGCTGTAGCGCTGGGGATGTTTTCTGGAGGTTTGCTGATGAAGAGGCTGAAGCTGAACATCATGGGAGCGGCCAGGTTCGCCTTTGGCACGTCTCTGATCGGTTACTTCCTGTCACTGTTCTTCTTTGCGATGAGCTGCGAGAACGCCAAGGTAGCCGGGGTGACGCTTTCATACAACAGGTGAGTCATGGGTGATCATATGTAATTAATGATCCAACGGACAGACATTAAATGCACCTCATGAGTTTCTACTTCTCGAATTGGTATGTTTAAGTCAATCTGGTGCTAAAAAAAAACAGAAAATGCTACTCAGTGTGTGATAAAAGGGACAATGTGGACTAGTATCTAGGCAGAACTGGCACAGAATGGGAGTGGGTTTCCATGGGGGCCACACATGAGAACGGCTAGCAGAACAAGCAGCGACATGCAAACCACTGTTTGTAACACCGAGGCAGCCAGCAGGTGATCACACAGCTCAAACCCAGCCAGAAATAACGTAACAGACCAACAAAAAGTCATCTCTCCCTGTGTGTGTTTGTGTGTGTGCCCGATGCACCGCTGAGTCTGAAAACTGAGCTTCAAGTGAATTGACACCGCCGACAAAACAGATGAAAAGCAGTCAGATGGGTGCAAAGTGCTAATTGATCTACAGTGAATGTGCTAAAGCTGGCACACAAAACACAAGCCCAGCTTGTGGTAAATACACATTTTCCATTACTTAATACTCATTTACTCTGTCCACCCTGGTGCCAAACATATTTTAAGATATAACATGCAACATTTCTGCATTAAAATATCTACAAATGGCTCAACATTTGTAATGTATTCTGTGGAGTTACTGTCCTCTTCTGGCTGGCTCTAGAGGAGAGAGTCTGGTGCAGAGCCAGACATGCTGGAGGAATAACCATCCCAAGTCACATCGGATTCAACTCTGGTCCGCAGCTGTTTGCTGACAGGAGGAAAACTTGTGACTTTAGTGTTTAAAAGTGGATTTACCTTCACTTCTGTTCACCAACCTGACTGCAGCAGTGATCCACGGAAGTGACCTCCATTGTTATTTTAATATGTACTGCAATGTTGACCTTATAGAGAGAAAAAGGGAAAAGAATAAGGATATGGAATCTCTGATGAGTGCTGATTTCAATAAGAGGTTGACCTAAGACACACACTTGTCCTTGATGCTTGTCGTTTAACGCTAGTTTGCGGGTAATGTGGGGTAATCTGGCTGTTTGGGGCAAGTAAACAGTCACGCGAGAATGGGAATAAACTCAAGCAATCCTGCATTTAAAGTCGCTCTGCTGGTGGTGAACAAACTATTACACCACAACTGCTGAGGAGAACGCTAATCTGACATGGCTCATGCACAAATGTTCACAGATAATGTAACATTTACATTTTTTTACACGCGCTTAGTCTCAGTCGCTGACTTTGAACATTGTTGGAAACAAGTACACAACAAATTCATACATTAAAAGATTTTAAGGACATTTTTATGTGTGTGTTTTGATATTAGGAGATAAAGCAACTTTCTCTTAAAAGTATTCAGCATTTTATCGTATGTCTTTGTAAAGAGCACTATAACTAATTTTCCAATCGCCTTTCTTTTTGTGCCTCGTCTTCCTTCCAGTGTGGACGATCAACACTCGCTGTTCACAGCCTGCAACTCGGACTGTTTCTGCTCAGCGAGCGACTGGGACCCCGTCTGTGGAGAGAACGACATCACGTACGTTTCTCCCTGTCTCGCTGGCTGCACCGGCTCCTCTGGCTCAGGAAAAAACACAGTAAGTTGTCCAATAAAAAAATGTTACACACGGAAATTAATGCTACAGTCTACAATGTGCTCCATTCAGCTTCATGAGCTGTTAAAATAGTAAATATCTCTCGCGTGTTGCAGCCATGTGTATGAGTGTTCGTGTACAGTATTTTTCAGGGCACTGTATGCATTTTTTGCGTGTATATATATGTGTGTGCATGCTGGTGTCTTTGTCCTGCTATACATGGTCGTGTGTGTGTGTGTGTGTGTGTGTGTGTGTGTGTGTGTGTGTGTGTGTGTGCATGTCTCTCCAGGTCTTCTCTAACTGTAGCTGTGTCGGTGTGGCCGGTAACTTTACGGCCAGTACAGGTCAGTGCCCTCACACGGACGACTGTGACAGGATGTTCCCGTACTTCCTGGCTCTCTCTGTCATCACTTCCTTTATCATCTCCCTCGGGGGGACACCGGGCTACATGTTTCTCATCAGGTCAGCTTTAAATTTAAAAAAGTATCTGTTATGGGAAAAAAGGACTTTGAAGTAACTGAATAACCTTTGCTCACACTGCTGCAAAGGATCATATTAGCTTTAATGCCATAATGTCCGTAATTCATGTGTTGTTGTTCTTCCCCTCGACACACTAAATGATTTAACATTTTCTCTGCTGATGCGGCTTTAATGTGTGCATTTATGATTTGGACCCTTTGGAGCTGCGCGAGCTGGTGTTGATTTCCGAAGCTCTTTCTCAGTCTACAAATGTTGCTAACTGGCATTCAGCTTGAAGTTGGACTACGTAGTTTTGGGGAAGGATTTTTTAACCAGAGGAGAAAGATGTTGTCCTTGTTTAGCAATGTTTATGCCTGAACAAACCAGATAAACAAAGTTTCTTTGTTTTGATGACTGAATTAACAAACTGACCTTAAAGGACAACGCAGTTTCATACTGTTCTACTTTGTTTATATTTAGCGGACCCTGCCACTTTTCCAGCCTCAAACAGTGTTCTGAGGACCGTATTTTCCTCTGAGAACAGCTTGTTTTTTCAGACAGGGAAAAATCATATTATTTTTTATATGTTGTATTATTACCTCATTAAGGTTGTAAATGTTTGAATAAACATGTAATTCTGAGGTTGAATTTCTTCTCAACCAGTGCCCTCTTTAGCATATTGCAGTTGTCAGCTACTGTTAG
>CAEMYA010000018.1:6798211-6815620 GCA_903131615.1 Diplodus sargus | reverse complement strand
ATGGATAATCAACAAAAGCAATGGAGCAGGCTCAAATGGCCATTAAGTTACATTGAATTGAATTGCATTAATTTCTTACAAAAAAAAAGTCAAACCATTGTCAAATAGAAGGGTGATATTAGTAATATGAAATCCAATAATTCACGTGACTCATTATTTGGAGCAGCTCGTTCTGACTTATTAACCCAATCAGCTCAAGGTTAACCTCACTGGCCGAAGACACAAATGCATCTACAGATGAATAAGTAGAGAATTCAGTCATTAGCTTGAGGCTGTCCAACATCCACCACCCTGCAAACTGGTGTTTGATGGGCAGGGGAACTTGCACATTGTTTTTTTTTTTTGTTTGTTTGTTTTTTTTTACAAATAACTGAACAAATAATCTTGTTAAAAAATACAACTATTACATGATTTTTACCATAGGTGTTACAGTAGAATACATGGAGTATACATATAGCACCCAAACCATGAATTATGAACATGATAGAGCTTCCTCTGCATGACAGCACCCTCTGCTGGCTGACACTCTGCTTAACACAACGCCTTTCACTGGTGAGACCCTCCATAGATAAAAGATTACACACTTCACCTCCTTGACCCTCGGCACTGTTCTCCCTTAATCTCTTTCCATATATCTGTATGTGTTTGAGGTTTTAATGAGGGAATGTAGAGCAATTAAACCTGAAGACGAGCGTGCACACACAAAAACGCATTCGCATACATACAAGACCTCCTAAAGCCATATCAGCTGATCCTATTGGAATGCACTGGCCTCGCTGGAATGAAATTGGCTAACCTGCTGTGTCTCTATGTCTCATTGTACTGTCCGCATTGTATCATAAGGGGGCCATAGGTTATAATTGGCTTTGGACGGTGAGAGCATGCATTGTTTAGGAAGAGAAATTCCTGAAGGATCTAAAAGTATCGTGTTTAATCTCATCATTTCCCACCAAATCTGGTTATATGAGTCCATAAGTTTTAGCCAACATGTTTGCTGTTTTTGTATCTCGTGAAAAATGTGAAAACTCATTTTTCTTATGTGATGGAAAAGGCTTTGATAGCATTGTTTGTGTATATTGGTTTGTCTGATCATGGGATGACTACTTATATTTCTTAAGAGCTTCCCTTTTATCTGGAGAAAGTTCACTGACCTAGTGTCTGTTTATACCGGAGACATGGCTGGCATTTTTTAACCATTTTCTGATGATATTTCCCAAAATATGCAATTTTTCTTAATACAGATGCATCAGACCACAGCTGAAATCCTTGGCCTTGGGTTTCCATGCTCTAGCAACACGTACACTTGGTAAGTCTCCCTCAAAAAAGAGTTAAATCCATGTTTCGAAGGTTCAATGTTCCTAAGATCCTATGTTCCCTAAGTTACCAGAGTCTTACAAACCTAAGGTTCTATGTTCCTATGGTTTTGATGTTGTGGCTGAGTGGTGTAGGTTCCCAGGGTCCCAGGTTCCTAGGTTACCAGGTCCCTATGTTCCCAAGGTTCTATGTTCCTGGGTCCCATGTTCCTAGGGTCCTTTGTTCCTAGTCTAAGTTCCCAAGGACCTACGTTCCCAAGATTCTGTTTTCCCAGGGTGATAGAGTCCCAGGTTTCTATAATCCCAAGGTCCAAAGCTCCCAGGGCCCTAGGTTTCCAGGATCCTCGGTTAGCTTGTTCAATAATTTGTTTACACAAATTAAAGGTCCTGTTTGTAAGAGCCTTGATCCCTCCCATTGTGTTCAACTCAAATTTGACCCCTTTCAAGTTAAAGTATATATATATTTTCAAAAAAGATCTTCTTTCGAGCAGTTAAATAGACACCTTCCTGTCACTTGAACTACCAGATGCACTTCAAAATGCATATGTTTGCCAATTATTCAGCCTTTTAACATGATTTGACTTTGGTTCTACAGCAGGGATCCCTGCACCCATCTACTTTGGAGCAATCATTGACACAACGTGTCTAAAATGGGGTCAGAAGAGGTGTGGAGGCATAGGAGCCTGTCGGATCTACAACACCACTGCATACAGGTACACAGAAAGTGCCTAATCTCTTACATAATTATATTTCAGGTAGCTAATTATTTGTTTTTTTTTAACTTCTCAGGATAGCGTACCTGGGTCTGACTCTGAGCCTGCGGACTATCTCCTTCATCGTTTGCATCCCGGGCTTCATTCTGCTCAGTCGACAGCTGAAGTCGGAGGAAAGAAACGGCATCCATGGTGCTCTGGCCAACGGCGGCACGGAGCTGGAGGCACTCAGGAAGGAAGAGTTTGTGATTTCTAACTCTGACCAGTCACAACAAACCTCAGACAACAGCACAGACAGGGAGACACGGCTGTGACAGATCCAGCAGAACCGTAACTCCTTGTCTCCCTCACACAAACACACACACGCACACACTGATGCACACAAACCACAGATGAACAAATACCAACCCACACACACAGCCACACTGTGTACAGCGTGATACTGTACAAACGCACACACAAAAATGAGATTTGCAGGGAATCACATGTTGTATCCGATCATCTCATAAAAGCATAAATTCTATATTTGTACTACTGGACCCGTGAACGCTTTGTGAATTTGACAGAAATTTGATATAACTGAGATATTTCTTGAATGTACATGCTGTTTCTTTTCCTCATAAATAAAATATAACAATATTTCTGGTTTAATGGTGGCACAGGAGATTAGATGGGAAATGTGACTTGTACAGACTATTAGAAAAACATTATAATTCTGAAAACCAGCACTTATAAAGCTGCCACTTTCGATTTATTTTACTTTCTGGTAAGTTTTTCTTCCTGACATCACTGTTCCTGAACAGAAGAGGAGAAGTGGCCTTATAAAAACCAGCGGCTCTAAATTTAAACAAAAAGTATAGAAATGAGGAACATTAGGCCTTCAAAGAGACAGGAAGTGAAGATTTTTCTGTTTTAGATTTTTAACACAGAAAAGAGAAATGGGATGTAGTAAAAATATGTGTTTGAACATATCAAACATATTTTAGTGCCTATTTGAGGGCTTGGTGGTTGTTGACATATGTGCCTCATTCACTCAACAGTTACCTCTAAATCATGTGTGTCTCATCAATTTTGTAACATTTTTGACTAGATATCTGAAGGCTTTTTCATCTTACTTTTAAATACCTGAATGTAAGTCCTTAGTCATTGAGAAAAATGTTTAATTTCTGAAAACTTTAGTCTTTTTACTTTAAGCCCAAAGTCAGGTCTGATTGTATCGTAGTTTGTGTTCTGTGCTTTTCTGGACGTGAACTTGTTCTGCTGGTATTCATACTCACAAAAAATGATATTTTGTGGGATATTAAGTGGGATTTAACTACCAGTTTGTTTCGTGGAGGCTGCTCTGATTTCAATATGGATGATGTCCAAAAGGGGACAGTACACAATTCCTGTAGTTTCAACCAGTACTATCCACACCGAATCCTTGTTATTGAAGAGAGGAAAATGTTAGAAATACCTACAACGCTGATGATTAGGATCAGAGTGAGTGTGCTCAGAATTTCTCAATGCACCCAAGCAGGCACTTTGATTAAACAACTCTTCATGTTTAATAAAAAAATGTCTGAGGTGAACCCTTGGAAGAGGAAGAATTTATACTCCTGCTACATTGATAACCTATCCAGTATGATATTGTTCACTACTTGAGGCAACAAAGTATCACTGCAGGATATGTTCATTCATGTTACTGATGTGTATGAGCTCTGCCTCCACATCTCAAACCATTGCTACACAGGAAGTGTAAGGTTATGTTGAGGTTTTTTTTGTGTGTTTTTGTGCACGTGCATTAACTCGAACACCATGTTCTCCTCTCAGGTCTTTTCATTCTGAAACTCAGAACCCATTTCTTTGAAATCTGTAAAAGTAATGCCTTGAAGTAAAAATAACAAACATTGACTGGTTACTGTATTTCAAGACAATAGTTTGAAAAAAATATAATACTTTTGTCTTTGTAAGTGTATAGCGTATTAATATTTTGTAAGACCTCACTGCCCAAAATGGATATGAACCATGTTGTCAATTTGCAGTATCTGGTGGCTATATCGTCTTTTGGAATTCAGGTTCAGTTTCAGACACAGGTGAAGTACAGGCTCAGAGGAAAGCAGCGAGCGGTGTAGAGGAAGGATGTCATTATCTCACTAATGTAAGGCATTTAACTTGCATTAAAGAAATCAGAGTGTAAATAATTTTCTTGGATTATTTTTGTAAAATTCAAGGATATCTTAAATGTAACACTAAAAAATAAAACTTTTAATATCCAATCACATTATATGTTGGTGTTTTTTATTCAAAGGTGCTAATTATTCAAAACACAGCGTGAAGAAATGTGTCTTTATTAAACGAAATGTACTACAAATAAAAAAAGGCACTTCCATCTGATTTCTGACTTCAACAGGAACATCAGAGCACAACTTGAAGGGGAACTTTTGCTCAGTCTGGATAATGTAAATGTAACAATCAATTCAGCCCCTTGTGATGACATGCATACAACTTAAACCTAAAATGAACGCTTAAAAACAGGCAGTGCAGTTTTTATACAACAATCTAGACCTTCTGTGGCTCAAAAACATACAAATGACTTATTTTAACACCTCATTTATCTCAGATTGAATAACTTCACTAAGCTTATGAGTCTGCATCCAATTATCTAACCCTACTCATATTAAATTTTACTTAGGCTCACAAATATATTACGTAAGATTTTAAGGAACTAAGGAGGAAACCAAAACGGAAAAAGTAAGACCTGGATGATGGAAATCTCCACCTGTTATCATTCACCGCTAATGCAGATTAAAAAAAAAACAGAGTATCCACAGCAACACAACAAAACTGTGAAGATGATTTGTCTTAGTGCATTTGTACATGCAAACTACAGTATATTTGGACAGCCATGCAACCAGAGTGGATTTACATACTGTTGCCAAGCTCAAGGTGGGTGCGGCACATGTCGCTACTACATACAGCAATATAAAAAGCAAACCATTTATATCAAAATACATTCATAACTGTTCAAGGGTGCTCTAGTTTGCAACAAATCTTGGCCCCAACACCTGGCTTAAAACAAATGACACAAAGCGTGAAAACACCACTCATCCTTTTTCCATAAATCTTAACCATTAACAGCTCTGTGATCAGACCTGGGTCCATTACTGACTGATCGCTTTCCAATTACCAAGCTCAATTAATCTGCCTGATAGACTGTGTGCTTAAAAAAGCAATCCACTTAGTCACACTGTGCTAGGCAGAAACAGGAAACTCAGTATTACTCATTCTAATTAAGCTGGTCTGGTGCCTTCATAAAAATCCTCCATGCTTTAAAACCATTATTGATATCAGCATAAGTCTGTGCCAATTCTGATTTTGTGACACACGGTGGTGTATATGACGGTAAAGCATGTGTTGCAGTGGCTTTCACTCGTGATTGCTATGTAAAGACTTCAACATTTAGGGATTTTTACGATCACTAGTCTTCCTTTTTGCTTCCACTTTCTTGCAGATTCTGAAGAGAGAAAAAAGACAATCAGAAGAGAATGTCAGCTCATATGATATTATGTAAGGTTACATAAGGTTACAATACATTAGGGTTGTAAGACAATCCATTCCGTTTTCCTACTTTTAATCCAACATCTATGTGTGAGATCCTGAAAAATACAGATTTGCTCCCCTCATTAGTTTTAAAACCCTGTTTATAATGCCTCAGCAACAAAACGTATACCCTGCCTGACATGCCGAGTTCGATTGTCACTCTGGAATGGGTATATTTAGGTAGCAGATGACCCAACAAGCCATTATCCTGCAGTGTTAAGCGTCACCTGAAGCTCCTGATGTTCTTTCAACAGTCGGTCGTACTCCCTGGCGAGACCGTCCATCTGCTTCTTCATCACATCTGCCTCTGACTCGGAGGTCTTCAGGGCTGCAGGGGACACAAGAGCATATCAATGTCCGCACTATCTTCAGCTACTAAAAGTGTCACGTTCATATATTAACTTTGCCGAGGTCAGAGTGTAAATATAAGACTACCTCATGTGTTACATCGACATGGATACAAACCATCTTTTGAGGTCCTCAGTTCTTCTTTTAGTTTCTCCACATCCTTCCTCAACAGCTCCATGCCCTCCGCGGTGGCCTTGTCACCCTTACCGTCCATCAGAGTCTGAAGAACATCAAATGATATCAACTCCAAGTATGTGAAATACACAGCCCATCTAAATGTAAAATGTTCAGTGTGTGTGTTCACATCTCGAGGTGTGTGTGTGAGGATTTGGTAGACAAGTGTCTAAAACAGATGTATAACAGATGGTGAGTGCCTTTAAAGGTGGATCGCAAAGAGTTTACAGGTTGCCTTGTTCAACAGCATATCTGAGTCTGAATGTAATCTAGACAAACCAGTAACAGACACCTAGAATCTACCACTAAAATGTACACCTTTAACCATTCCGATACGTATATGAATACGATAGATTGTTAAGTCTGAGGCTATTATCTTGTCAGATGTATTGTCTCATAGACTTCACAGTTGTGGTTCTAACAACAGTAGCATGATCCAACCTGTTTCAGCAGCTCATTGTCCTCCATGTATTTCTTGGCAGTCTGGTTAGCGCTGTCAGCTTGTGCCTGAAGAGCAGCCGTAGTACTTGACACTGTTGCCAGTTGGTTAATCAATGTGACCACTCGCTTCATAACCCTGCAAAAACAACAATAAAAAAAGGAGCTGGAGAAATACCTCATGTAAGGAATCGATCTAGGCCTGCAATTAACTGATTCTCGTGAATAATTAATCTTTTTTTGTCATCACAGTGTCAGTATAAGAGACCGAAGACTCACAGCCAGAGGAAGACTGCGAAGCCAGAGATGTAGAGGTTCCTCTGGGCCCTGAAGAGCTTCATGTGCAGGTGATCAAACATGTTTGGTTGCAGCTTCGCATCTGTGCCAACTTCTTTACCTGAATATTTTCTCACCTCACGCACGGCATCTAACAAAAAAAAGACGTCAACATTTAAAAACTAAAAAGTTACACCATTTCTATTATGTAGCATGTGCATTTAACTTTCAGTTTTAAACTTTTGTCCACAGTTATACGGTCAGATTCTGTAACAGTATCATATAGTACAGCAAACCCCCCACCTTCCCCCCAGCTCAGTGTTGCTGTTTCGAAACGCAACATTTCACACAATCTCTAGTGGTCAGTGAGCAGGTCACAGCTCCAAATTGGGGTTATTACCTACAGTATGTACAAGGCTGTAAGAAAATACTTGACACACTTGCTGTTTTCACTTACCAAGGAAGAGAACAATAAGGATTATGATCATTGTGAGAAACACTCTGTTCCAGAACTGAGCCAGACTGCCCCAGATCCTCAGGTGGAAAATACTCTGCCATCTGCGACCACACATACAGACAGATAATCACACATCAGTTACAGACAGGTGAAGTGACACAGTGAAGTCCACTACTCACTCACAATAGAACATGCAATCGCAATCTTCTGCAATCTTCTGGAGGAAACTGCCGACATGTCACAGCAGGGTGCACCCTTTGCTCTATGTTCTGGATGTATGGTCATACTATCAGGTTGTGGTTATACAAACCACACACACAAATGCATGATTTTATTATTTACCTCCTGGCTGAGATGAAGGGTATACAGAGGAGGACAAGGATGCCGATCTCCACATAGAGAAAGAGGGCCACAGCAGTCCATTGCAGCGTCATCTCTGGTACAGGTTATAGTGTGTCAGGTTATACCAGTACAGTTGGGAGGACTGCTAACGTGTAGGGCTTTACTTCCTTTCGGACAACAATGCAGCTTCTGTTGGCAGAAAAGACAACTTAAGCTCCTTATTCACTCCGTCCATAGTTCACATACCTTAACGTAAACCACCAGGGGCTGAAGTCAAATCTGTCAAATTCAAACAAGCAAAATGTGTGACAACAAAGTGGTTAAATGCTCATTACAGGTAAACATACGCTTAGTTTTAAAAAAAAACAAATATATTAGCCCGTTTTATCCTCTGTCCATTCTCACAATCATAAATTCGGCGCTCCGTGGCTAAAACATTACGTTAATCTAACGTTGGCAATTTAAGAAACAGCTAACTATAACATGTGCTAACGTTCGTAAGCTAACTAGCAAACCGATTAAAAATGACAGTACAGTCACGTTAAGTGTCTAAGTTCATATCACAATTCAGGCATAAAGATGCACAACTCACCAGCAGGTCCCTAAAATGTTGACTACAATATAATTACTTCGGCGAACTTTTTTTTGCATCAGCCACAGCAAAGTTTGTCCGCCTGCTTCCCTCTTCCGGGTCCAGCGTCATTGTTGCCAGCTAGCTAGCGCGTGTAAAGTACATAACTTCCGGTTCTAATTTCCAAAATAAACCTATCATCGAGTCAAAGTTGGTAATTTTACATTTTATTTAATATTTTATGGCTGGCATGCTATTATGTCAGACAATGTTATGGCCTAAAATGCGTTACTGGTTGTTAATTGGTTCAGTGCTAACGCTTGTATTTTCATCGTCGACATTGACTTCTGTGTGTACAGTCCCTTCCTTTAAAACCATCACGATACACAATTTTACTTTGAAGGCAGAATTGTATGTCATTCAACAGCTCTTTATTAGCAAAACCAAAATTACAAACCTTGTTTCCTTTTACCTCAGTATTTATATTGAATCTGCTCCCAATATTAAGAAGTACTCATTGTACTACATATTCTAGCCTACATATGCTTTTCAAAAAGCTGTCAGGAAATTAATATTCTTTCCAGTTTCACATTGTATTTTTGTGATTGTTCTTTATTTTTTTGGCAACACTCAAGGAAAAGCTGTACCGTTTGTTGTAATATCCCTCATACTCAATGATTTTACGAATATTGCACTTTATAAACCCCTTTTGAAATAAAACTGATCAAATTTGTGTTTTGATCTTTGTGGTTGCGCAGCTACAATATGTCTCATGTTTCATGTGAGAAGCAAAAAAAACAAAAACCCACGCCACAGTATGCACTCCCATGTACCATGTACTATTATTTAAGACAGGCATTAGTAATGATAGGATATTATGTTTAATTACCTACAATTTAATATATAACACCATAAGAAAGAAGACAATCATCAGGCATATAATTAGTTTCTTAACAGTTTTATTTGGCATAAAAATATAACATGAAAAAAAAAACTAAAAATCAAATATATCACATTTCAATATTGTCATGTTCCCAGTTCACTCACTGACCCGTATGTGTTTTGGAGGTAATCGATTACAGCTGAGGTACTGGACAGAGAGTTGAACACTTTCCTCTCAGGCTGGGAGCTAACCCTCTCCAGCATGTAGATAAGATGCTGGTGGAAGCAGGTGAATGGAGTGCCCTGCTCGACAGCGATGTCCACCCAGTCCCATACACACTCCAAAGGCGTATCCTCATAGCCGTCGAACATGGCAGGGTTAGCAAGCAACCCTCGCGCAGCCATCACACCTAATGAGCAAATCCAAACAAACAGGAAATAACAAAGCAAAATTCTCATTTGTGCATCTGTTATTAATCAATAAATGTACTTGTTAACAAGTGAAATGTGCAATGAAACAAACCTACCATCCACCCCGGTAAGCTGGTGAGTGGACTCAACATCACGGAGGTACTTTATGTCCCCATTGGCAATGACGGGCACGGACACGCTGTCTTTGATTGTCTTTATGGCGTCAAAATGGACCGGCTGGTGACGTTCTTCTGAGGTGCGGCCATGGACTGTTATCCATGACACACCGGCTGCTTCCGCCTTCTGGCACAGATCCACTGTCCGCCTCAGGTCCTTGTGAATTCTGCAGGTAAAGTGAATTTCTTTCATGATTATCATTATCATCATCAGGTACTGACCGTCATTTCAACACAGGATGACATATTACATGGATTCTGATTCATGTAAAATGTATTTTTACCGGGTACAGTATAAAGTACAGCCCAAACAACATTGGTATTGATATTTGGAAGTTTATCAGACTGGTTAAGGTTTTGTTTTTACCTTATTTTAATGGATGCTGTGTAGTTTGGATTGTCCACTTGGTTTCTGACTTGTCTGACCATGTCTTTCACAAGTTCAGGCTTGTTGATGAGGCATGCACCATACCCAGCTGACATTGCCCACCTGAAAACACAAAAACAAGGATTTGTGAGCATATTCAAGCAGCACAACGTTTTATAGGTTTCTTTCTAATAATCCATGGCAAAGCTTTATTAGCATTTAAAATTTCCATGAGAAAGGAAACGAGTCAAACTGTAAGCTTTTGATGCTACAATCAAGTTATGAAATAACAGAGTAATAAAATGTGCTTGGAGGGCAGCATGTGTCAGGGTCTGTTGTTTAGTAGTTGCACCTTTGGGGACAGCCGCAGTTGAGGTCAACTCCATCTGAGAAAGGTGCCACCACACAGGCTGCATCAGCCAGAGTCTGGGCATCATGGGCAGCAAACTGCACTATCAGGGGCCGGTCATCTGAGAGGGAAGAGGAAACACAATCAATCATGATCGAGCTTCAAATTAACAACACATTCATTATAATGGCAAAATCTGACATACGAGTTTAAAGAAGTGGTCGTGATGCAGTGGACACCAGGTTACATGCGTGCAGTGTAGCATACTCACGCTCATTGGTGGTGAATTCACTGTCTCTGGCTTTGACAGATCGCATGAAGTCAGAGGCAACTATCATTGGTGTGAAGCAGATATCACAGTTGTATTTCCTCACCAAGGACCTAAATGCAAGCCTGTGTGGAAAACAGACTGTATTGACAACAGAGCCTGAGGAACATAGAGGGGATAGGCAGTTGTACCTGCAGTACGTCTCATTTTCACTTCAAATGAGCAGAGTACTGGATGAAACACTTGACAACTCAATGCTAAACGCCAGATGCATTAACTAGGTTTAGAGTTAAGAGTTTTTTTTCTTCTTGAATTTCACTTGAGGTCCAGTACTGCAAAACATAACCAATGCAATAACTACCATTATAGAAACAGGTTCGACTTACTTTGAATATCGAACCATTGGCGCACATATTTTCAGGACCCTTCCCTTTTCAAACATGTCCATAATGCTGGTGTTCCCATTAGAAGTCTTCATCTTGCACAAGCAGCACTGTTAGCCGGCTAGCATAACAAGCTAACGAGCTCAGTATCCAAGAGCAGAGTTCCCGTCTAAGGATCGGTTCTGTCGGCTGACATCTATCTCACTGTTTCAGAGACGAGAAAAAAACTGGGTGTGTGCCGACATATCCCACACAGTCACACAAAGATACACAGATAGAGCAGTGTTTACTTCGGAACAACATTAAAACAACGACGCCTCGGTCCACCACGCGGGCAGGAAGTGTGGGCGTGTGTTTGTGACCTCCGAACTCATACGTCATACAGCGCAATGTGTGTTTTCATTTGTTTATTTATTTTATTTTTATTTCTTAAATCATAAATGTCCAATCTCCAATCTATTTAGCGTAGGCTGTACACGCTAATGTATTTGTTTGTCTTGAAATAGATATAAACGAGGTGCACGGTTCTACGTCACGCCAATTCATGCAATGCTGCGTTCAAGTTCTGTTGGGGAAAGGTATTACTCAATCTTTCGAGTCACCTAAGCACATAATATTGCATTCCGTCCATAGTATTGAGACGAGAGAGTACAAAAACTGACAAAATAATCTGTCTCTTCAAAAGGGGCATTGTGCGTTAGATTAAAACAGTGAATATGCCAAACGATTAGTTTTTACATTAAGAGCAGCAATAGCAATCATCTTCAGTCTTCGTTCAGCAGATAACTTGACATGATAATTGTAAAATATGTAGGCAACATTTGAATAAAAGACATGATGGGGGATACAAAATAAATCGCCCTCTCTTTTGATTACTGTCTCACTGTGGATTTATTAAAATTTACTGAATTGTCTGATTTACAAGACATTTTGACTTGCTTGCACGTTCAGGCCAGCTGAAGAATGTGGGGCCATTTTTTGTTTAAGATTGGATTAGATTAGATTAGATTATACTTTATTGTCATTGTACAGAGACAACGAAATGCAGTTAGCATCTAACCGGAAGAGCAAAAAAGCAATAAAGTGCAAAGTATGTACAATATATAAATAGAGTATAAGTAGGTCTAGGAACAGTATGTACAGTATGTACATATTACTGGGTGTACCAAATGAAGATACAGTTTATACAGTGTAAGTGTAATCAGCAGTACTAAAGGTGGGGTATAGATCAAGAGTAAAATAGTCATGAGTAATAGTTTTGCGGTGCAGGTTCCAGTTTTGCCCACTGGGGACGTTCCAGTTGCAGCCATTGTCCTTTAGGGAAGGCATAGCACTCAATCCATTACCAGTGACGGAAATAAGGTGGGTTTCATATTAGACCTGAGGACATGCTTTAAAAAAAACTAGAATGGCACTCAGTAGAGCGCCTACCTCTGCCGAGACCCAACAGTCCCCCTTTATCATGTTGGCTGTGGCATTTTTGCTTTAATATGTACCAAGACGTCCAACAACCAACAAACCAACAGACCTCATGTTCCAAAGGGACAGTAGTCCTACAAGAAAATCACAGGCATGATGGAACCATATACATTTACCTGTACTTCAGATTTGATATTGGACAGTCATAGCTATATGCCACCTCTGATATGAATCTGTGATTCATAGATCTCACCGTTAACCTCGTAATTTCTTTAGCATCACATATACATACTATCCTTACGTTGACATTATAAATGTCTCCAAATTGTATGCATATGCTTTTTGCACCTTACTGCTAATCTTTTATTCTTATATGTTGTTTACATTTGCAATCGTTGCTACTTTTTACTGCAACTGCTGCACCACAATTTTTCCTCAGGATATATGAGGTACTTTATTATCATATATTGAGCAGCCTTTTCAAAATGAATAACTCGATCCCTAGCAAGTTGTGAAAAGATCTTCATCCGTGCAGGGCTAAAGTACTAAAAAGGACAGCAAGTCTAAGCTCAAGCTACGTCAGGGGAGTTTTGTGTAGTGGAAAGACGAAAAGTGACGAGATGGTACACAAGGTCTCCAAATACCTACCGGACCTCAGCTCTCACCAGGTCAGGACTGCGAATGTTGGAGGCGTCTTCTGAGGAAACACCTACAGCACAGAAATGCTCAAGAAACACTGAGCACATGGGATACACATTGATGCTTCAGTGTTTTCCCCACACCCTGAAGCCATTCAGTTGAGCAGACTGATCGAGGGATCACAGGATTCAGAGTCAGATGTAACATTAACTTCTACCGAAAAGCCAAAAGTTCAGAAGAGGCTTTCTGACGTTTTTTCACCATAATAATTTACAGTGACAATAAACAGACTTTGATATTGGCTCGGTTTTACTTTACCTCAAATTATCTCTGATTTCTAGTGTTGCAATTCTTCATAAATCTAATCCAATCTATATGTTAAAAATGTATCTTGGAGCACAGAATCAACTCTGCTCCAAATGAACCTAAGTTCACTTTCGTACCTCGACTCTCTGGCCACAGGAGGGCGCTGAAGTAACACAATTCTGGTCATTAAAAAGGACAATTCATCCTCGAGTATACTATTATTTTTACTACCTGAAAGGATCGATAACACAGCCATCCACCTGGACTCTTTTAGTGTGATTTGCTGATATCTAAGTACCTGCACCTGTAGGCATTAGGTTTGTGGCCCTCAAAGCATGGAACACATTTTAAAACCATGCCAGGAGATTCTTCTTTTGTGCAGGTTTACCAATTAATGAAACATTTATGAACAAATGCCTACGTCTATTTTCATCTTTCAAAAAAAAAGCAGAAGGAGTGACTCATAAAATACACAACCGTTGAAATAATGAACACTTTATTTTAAACTGGCACTAAGTAAGGGACTAATATCAAAAAGAAGCATCAACACTTTCATCAATAAAGGACATGGTAAAAATATCCCTTGCTGTGACTGTGGAGAGACCCGTTAATCAGCTGATAAAAATCTAAAAACTTCCAACAGAATAAATACAATTTCACTCCAATGCAAGCCAAACAAAAGTGATAGCAGTGGAATGCAGCTTGTTATTTTCACTAGAAGCCAGTGAGTGATAGCAAAATGACCACACACACACACACAAACACACACATGCGTGCACACACACACACACACACACACACACGCATGCGCACACACACACACACACACACATACACACGATCCATCTATGCTTCCCTACTTATCAGTTTTGTTTAAGCTTACACATGTTCACTCAAATCTACCAACATTTACAAGGCACATCATGAGCGGTGGCCATAAGCGGCCCGGAGAGAGGGCTTAGCCTGTGCCAACATTGTGCGGGAATACACAATACCCTGTGAAGAAACAAAACATGTGTTAAGTGTTTTTCACCACATCCTCTGTACAGTGTGGATAAGTTAGTGATCTCTTAGCATGCACCACATTTAATTGCCTCTCATCTCCTTTACACAGACACTTCTAAAAAGCACTCCCCTTCAGAATAAAAATAAAAAAAACAACTTCTCTGAACTGATTCTGGCCTCGAGATTAAAAACATTTTTCTCGGCATACTTCGCCAACTTGAGGAGAGTGACTTTGCTGAGGGCGGATGAGTCTTCTCTTCATCTCTGTCCATGTGAATCAATTCTACAGCCAATAAAAACAAATCAAATATGAGCTCTGGAAACCTATAAGCTGCAAAGTGAAGCGTTTAATGAAATATCCATTCCTGAGACGGATAGATCATCCATTGGCAGCAGGGTTATAAACATATAAGACATATGATATGGACTGAATCGATATTTCGCCCTCTTTGTCCATGTCTTGTCCTCTCGGATATCTGCAACGTCGTAGCACAGATGCTTCCTGTCCACAGCTTGGGAAGAGCACTTGGATAACGGGCTACAAAAGGATAACGGGGCTACACAAAGTGTAAGAAGACAACACAGCAGGTCAATGGCAGCCAGCCATGGGGGAGCTACAGTATAGGGGCAATTGGAATAACTGCCCCCATGTGTCCCCAACTCCCACCCTCACTGAGGTAGCTCTCTGCGGCCAGCCGCCTCCAGCTCCACGCTGGACAGGAAGCGCTTTGATAGCCGGTGGCAATCGTAGCTCAGCTCTGTGGTGAAGACGGCGCTGGTTTTCTTGGGGTAGACGATGGTGGTGCTCTTGAAGTGCTGCGGCCGATGGCGAGGCTGGAACTCCAGCTGTGTCTTGTAGTGGCGCCAGGTGCTGTGGGGCACAGCCACTATAGTCTGCATGCAGTGTTCAAGGCCCTGGCCCGATGGCTGCAGGGCCACACCCTGGATGAAGTGGCGGTCCGAGTCATAGTGCACAGATGAGGTGTATCTGTGGAGGAGAGAGAATGCTTAATGGTTTTATTGGTGCTAAATTATTGATGACCAATTTAAAAAAAAAAAAAGGTACACCATGTCGTAGAGAAAGGCCTTTACAAACTGATGTTCATGCCTTAACAAACTGAATAAACAAACTGTTTTCATGACTTAATAAATTAACTGACCTTAAAAGGACGACACAGTTTCTTACTGTTTCACTTTGTTTATATGGCGGACCCTGCCACATTTCTATCTTTAGTGTTCTGGGGACCTTATTTTCCCAACGAGAACAGCTTGTTCATCCTGTTACGGGAAAATGTGCCTGAATTTGTCTTTTTACCTCATTAATATGTAATTATCAAAATTCTACATTTGAATTTGCTCTCCAAAAATACAATCTCGGATCTGTCATAGTCCACAGTCTTGTTTGCATCTCAACACACGCAGATGTTGGTGGACGTCTTGGTACTTATTCAAGCAAAAATACCGCAGCCTGGTCACAGATGTGTCATTTTTTCTTATCACCTCTGCTCAGGAAGGTTACGTTTTCACCCATGTCTGTTGGTTTGTAAGAAGGATTACACAAAAACTATCGAATGGATTTCCCAAAAACTTGAATGGGGGATGGGTCTTGACCCAGAATGGACCCCATTTACGTCTAGTGTGGCTTAGGTGGCTGGTATCTATGAGTGCAAAAGGGGACTGTCGGGTCTTGGTAGACGCTCTACTGAGTGCCACTCTAGTTTTTAAAAAAAAAAAGCATTTCCTCAGGTCTAATGTGAACCCACCTTATTTCCTTCGCCGGTAATGGATCAAGTGCTATGCCTTCCCCAAAGGACAATGGCTGCAGCTGCTGAAAAGACCCAGTGGGCAAAACTGGAACCTGCAATGCAAAAAAAATTTGGCCCCACAGTCAACACATGAGGAGCCAGTGCTTCAAAAGATCAGCACTGAAGTGACCCACTTTCTTCAGATGGCCTGAACATGCAAGCAAGTCAAAGACCTTTCAAACATTTGGTTTGTTTTACTCAAAACTGGCTCATGTGGAGGTGGATTGGCACCGTGCGACTGGCAGAGAGCAGCACTTTATTTCAGGGCTTACTTCCGGTCTCTTCAAACTGCAGGGATAAAACATCTACCCATGCATTTGTGGAAACCATCGGGCTCCTCATGCGTGGAGGACCAAATTCCTCGCAGTGTGCCAAGTCTTCCATATCAAATTGCAAGTAGTGGAATGTACTGGCGTTTCCAATAAGAACTGTTCAGCTGCAAATTTGTGGCCGTCTACCTTTTTCTCCACAAGGACTTCATATTGCTTTAATAGCACACAAGCAGGAAGTAGCGTTAGTGTTACCTACCAGGGAGCCCCGTCCCTCGTCCTCGGACACCGGGCTCACGCCCCCGGCTTTCTCCGCGCACGCAGGCAGCAGCCAGGCGCTGGGGCTCGGGCTCGGCGGCAAGCCGGAGTCCGGGCTGTCAAGTCCTCTATCAGCCCTGCAGCTCATCACATCCAGCGGGTCTCCTTCACATACATTTGGCAAGTTCAGCCTGCCAACCATTTCTGGTTAAAAAGTTGCGAAACTCCCACCGAGTAAAACGCAGGTTTCGACAGAGACTTCCAGGTTGCAGTTCCGTAAGAGTATCCTGTTTTATGTTTTTTTTTTTCTCCTCACGGTGTTTCCGCGAACCTCTTCCCCGGACAGGATGCACAACTGCCCGCTGGAAATATCATCAACCGGGCGGTAATTCAGTTCCCCCTGAAAAAAACAACCCACGTCACAGCAGGAAAGCTCTAAACAAAAAAAAATCCCTACTTTCTTAATGTGACGTTAAAACATAAGAAACATGAGCCAGCTCCACCGGGAATGTGACTTGAGAGTAGAAAGTTGGTCCACTTGTGAAGGACCCCTGCTACCCGCGGCTCCTCTTCAAACCTCTACCCCCTCTGAGGGGCCTTCTCATCCACAAACACTCACAGAGGAAACGCCTTTTCAAGCACTTACCGGCTCCTGATT
>CAEMYA010000018.1:6760816-6777096 GCA_903131615.1 Diplodus sargus | reverse complement strand
GCAGCTTTCTATGCCAAAAAAGTTCCTCAGCCATCAATTAACAGGAATGTGAATGGCAGGCAGTAACTGAGAACAAATGTTTGGTCTCGTTAATGAGATTCTCCGACTCCGACTTGCACAAATAGATTCCAGCTTGAGAGCTTTCACGTCTTTCATTTTCATGACTAAAAAAAAAAAAATCAATAAAAAGAATGAATAAATGCAAAACAAGCTTCCATTAGCTTTATGATATTGAGCTCAGCTGACTGTGGAACAGGTGTGCATGCAGTATCCATGTCACCATGACAACAGGCAGATGAAAACATTGAGTGTGTGTGTGTATGTGTCTCATAATAAACTCGGGGCCAGCAGACTACAACCTCTTTTCCAACATGGGATATGTTCAGTTCTGGGTCGTGCACCTAATTTTGATCCATTCTGAGCATTTTGGCTGAGAATAAATTGATCTCGAAACCTGAAAAATCACGTTGAGAGATCGGCTTCACACCCATTACAGTCAGACTACAACGTCAGACTTTGTTAGCCATCCAGGCATTTAATACAACAAAACCTTGCCTTTCTTCAATGCCATCTACAATTTTGCTGCTACCGTTTACTTCCATTGCGCACTGAGCAATGAACTCTGCTGATAACGTATCTTTTATCACAATCGTTCTGCTCAAAACTGATGGAAACGCAGACTGGCTCACTAGATAACACAAAGTTTGAAGACAATCATGAACGGAACTACAATCTGCATTCCTTTTTTTTTTTTTTAGCTTGTTAGGAAACAGTATCTGTTATATTTTGACCACATGAAATCATGCAGGCTCGAGGAATCGGTCTGAATTGGCCAAAAAAGAGCCACATGTGAGCACTGTCATATTTTCTGGTTAATGAAAGACTTCATTTCATTATAATTAAGTCTGTCTCTCTGACACTGGACACCATGTATTACAGTCAATCATTCTGCCACCAATTTAGGCTTGTGGGGCGGTGTGTGTGTGTGTGCATCTGTCTTATTACGATGCAAAAGACACTACAGGGTTTGCTAGGTATTCACTCACCTAAGTCACCTATGTAAAAAGGCAAACTGGGATTATCTGCATCATATACCAAATAGTGATGTTATGTCATCAAACCTGCCTTGAGATTTTTGCATAAAGATGTTTTGTTGCCCCGTAACACAGCCATCAAACACACTAAATATCAGCTCTGTTAGCCACCCGGGTCTGACCACATAGGCGGTCACATTTCCACACACTCAGTGCTCAAGCATATAACTGTCTGACTCCCTACAGAAAAAATACACAAAGGAAATCATTTCCCAGACGTCTTCCTCCACTTTCTCTCTCCTCATATCTTGTGCTGTCCATCCATCTACATGACTGTAACCATCTTGGATTTCAATGCAGGAATTGCATTTAGCTCAATGACGTTAGGTTGGTTCTCTGAGCAGCAACACTGACATAATTGCTGATCGTGTAGGTTTTTCTTATATTGCTGCCTTTATGTTTCTCTCGCCATGTTGAAATGAACACCTCTCCATCTTTCCGTCTGCAGAACGGATTTTCCCTCTGGAAATGTTGGAATGGCACAGTGGGGTTGGAAAAACAAACTAAAATTATTGTGTGTGAGAGTGTGTGTGTGTGACTGTGTAATGTTATTGGTCTGGAGGGGATTTAGAGCGTCTCTGCTACCGAACGGTAGCTGACTGGGTAAGACGGGGCCACCAGGCCAGACTCCCTGACGACAACGCACACCTAATCATGTCAACCGGTCAGAACATACACGGCTCACCCATCAGGTGTCACGTTCCCTTTAAGCCACAACTCCTTGACAGAGCAAGGAGCTGGATTAAATCAGCAGGGGCTGCCCCTTTCTCTCATGCAGGAGAAAAGGCAAAGACTCAACAGCCTGGTTTAAAAGAAATCTAAGTATTTACATACAGGAATCTATTTCCCAGACATGTTTTCCGTAAAGAGGCGCAGTTTGAGCAGCAGGAATGGTTCTGAGTCATCTTGTCCTTTTCCATGGAAGCAAAGTGGAGAAAGGAAAGAGCAGGCGAGCGGGAAGAACATGTTTTTCTGGGTTGGGAGAAAATTCTAGCAGCATTCCATCTTCAGAAGAAATATGCTGTGTGTATGTACAATAGGCAAATGTGGTTGTTCATCTTCCATATTAGGTTCATGCAATGTTTCATTCACTGGTTTTCTTTCTGTCTGAGACCAACACAGACGTTAAACAGACTTTCTCAACAACTAATGAATAACAATCATAACAGAATATTATTGGAGGACTTGCAATGTGATTTATTTGAGCAGTATTGCTATGAAGATGATAAAGTTCAATGCAGAAAAACAAATCTGAACTAGGTCTGCCACGATAATGATCACAGTTTTCTAACCGCTGCAGTGTGTTTCTCTTTGATCTGCAGCTCATCTCACCTGTCTGCCATCCTGGCCCACGTTGGTCTGCCCTCGCACCACGGTCCTGATGTTGTCATCCAGGCGTCTATCAAATACAACACAAAATGGCACTTTGTCACATTGGGGTAAAAATAATATATAATAAATAAATTAATGTATTATTAAGTGAATGGGTAAGAGTGATATGAACTCACCGAATCTTCAGACGAATCTTGTTAACCACATCATCGATATTCGCCAAAGACTGAAGGGAAATATACAGACAGGAAATCAGGAGAACGTCTAGCAACCTTCTGTCATACCTCTAAAAATATCATAATGTTTGACCTGAAGCTGAAAAATTGTATGATCACTTGTAAGATTTCACTTGCAGATGTGTGGGAGGCCAACAAGACACATACTTTGTGTATGAGTTACAGTTTATCACATCATGCTGGTACCTGAACCTGTTCAGCTGCTGATCCGCTATGTTACACAAAACAAAACACCTCTGAATAGAAATATACAATCCGTCGCATTTAAAGGGGCACTTTGTCGTTTTGGAGAAGACATTTATACTCAGGATTTTAATATTTACAATTCAAATTCTTAGGTGAATAAACAGTCTGTTTTAGAGGAAAATAAGGTCCCCAGGACAATGTTTGAAGCTAAAGAGGTGGCAGGGTCTGCCAAATATAAACAAAGTAAAACAGTATGAAATTGTGTTAAGGTCCTTTAAGGTTATTTTGTTCATCCAGTCATGAAAACAAAGACAGTTTGTTTATTCAGTTTGTTAAGACATTAAAAAGTCAGTCAAAGAATGTCTTTCTCTTCTGATTAAAATTTCTTCCTCAAAACTACATATTGCACCTTTAATACATCTGTGCTTTGCGGCAGACCTTGTTCGAAATCAAACAAATATGTCAAATTCAGGGCAGGTGTACAGCTCAGTCTCAACTGCTGAATTAATACACACAAAACCCAATCAGCTGAAAACACATGCACACTACTGGGCTCCCTTCTGCAGCATTTAAGCACATTTTCTATAGGGTTACAGTGACCCCTCATGGAGGTGGAGTATACATAGACCTGTATGTGGATGAACTCGATTGTGTGCAACTTCTCAGATAAAGGGAAATGGAGTCATTTAGGATTCATAATACAGAAAACGTCTGCTGTGACATTAGCCAATTATTTTATAACTACAATTAATCCGTAACTAACCAGAGTCAAAACCTGTCAATCCACTTGAGTCATGTGTAACAGTTCAGTGCAACACACCATGATAAAAGACATCACTGTGCATGTCACCTGTGTGTCTTAAGGTGTGTGTCTGTACCTGCTCGGTGGGGAACAGTGTGTTGATGTATTCCACAGCATTGAAGTCTGCCCTGTCCAGGGGATCTTGACTGGGGAAAACCTTGAAAGAAAAACTATTGGTAAAACTGGTGATACCGTGTACGTTATTCGGTGGTTTCCTGAAATAACTATAGCCAATCATCCGTGACAGGCTGCATCTCTATATTGTCAACTGAGACGCACAAGTGTCCTGACATTCACGACGTCAGGGTAAAAGACAGTCACAGCTTCGTAAAATGACGTGTTGCATTATTACCAGTTAATGCCAACGTTACCAAACGCTTTTTTTAACTATCGAACATGTATCTCTGTAAACCAAACGCTGTTAATATACTGTAGGAATCTATGTTTTATAGCTAGCGGTCGTTGTATCCAGAGAGACCCCAGGAAGGGTTAGCTTGCTAACAGCAGGCTGTATATTAGCAAGACCGGCAAAAAACGTTGAGAAAACTGTAATAATTACAAGGTCAAGCCGCTACCTGTTCAATGGCTAGCTGCACCTCGGGGGTAAGATGCAAAATAGCCTCCAAATCCTCCGCAAACTCAAACTCTTCCTCCTCCATCATCGTCAAAACAAAACCGGAGACCTCTCCGGCAAAACACTTCCTGGTGATGAGGCCTCTGGGATACCTGATGACGTCAGAGCAACGGTGCTTTCACGGCTGTCGGAAATCACACCTTAAACTTTTTTAAGAGACAATAGATGATGAGTATTATTATCTATTATTATAATATAGCATGATAGTTATTTATATATTTGTAGCATGTTGTTGCCCGACATTCAAAACATATAACAGCTCTTTTATATTTTTATATTGTTAGTTTGCTTGTCAAATTAATCCAGGACCCTCCTGAAGAAGATGTCTCACGAGGACCTATAAATAAAAAAATTAAAAAATTAATAATAAAATATGCATCAGTAGGACTAACATTTTACTGACTTGTTCACAGGGTAAAAACCATTTGCATCATAAGGAGCTAAAGCTTTTGAAGGTGGGCACCAGACTCCAAAGGGTGCAGCAGAGGTCTGACTTGTGATTCAATTCATTTTTTTAATACAATCTGTAAACAAAATTAGAGGCATTAATCAATCAATGCTTCTTCTCCTGACTGCTTGAGTGGTTGTCTTTGTTTAAACACACTTTGATCATGATTTCAGGTAAATTACATAGATGGATAAAGTGCACTGATGAAACGAGCATTTTTTTCACCTTATATTCCACTTCCACCTCGAAAAAGCCCTGCCTGAGTGGAGGTGATCCAATCACTGAATGTTTTAATTACATTTACGCAGCCTTACAACCTCTTCCCACATTGTCTGCCTTGCACGTCTTTAAGTCTCTCTACAGCTCTGCTCACTCTGATCCAACCACACCATTCTCTGTCCTGACCTTAAACATTATACCACTGACTATGTGTCTTTACATATAGTAAAAAAAAAAAGTCCTCTACCACACCTAACGTATCAAGAAGTCAGCCTCCAGCTTCAGTGACACATTTCTATCATCTGTGCGCACACATCACCATCCGAGGAGTAGCAGTGCCCCCTGCTGTTGGACCAAGAAGCAACACACACACATGCACACATGCACACGTACAGTCAGCCTTCAGCTTCTGAGCATTACACTGTTATGTTTTATTCAAAAGAGAGGCATATAAACCCATGAAAGAGCTTCTTAGTGCGGCATTTAAAGGAAACGGAAGAAGACAAGAAGCGTGGCAAGACAGACGGCAGACGAGGAGACGAGGCAAAGCAGTGGAGTGGTGAAAAAAGTAGAAGATGATAGAGGAGTGAGGAGACTTAGAAGCATCAGAGAGGGAGGGAGGGAGGGAAGGATGAGGAGGCAAAAAAGAAAGCAGAAAAGACAGGAAAAGACCGAAAGGGAGGTATCAGGTTTAACAGGATATTATTTATGGGAGTGAGAATCGATGGTGTAGAGAGGAGAGGAGAAAAAGGAGAACAAGACATCAAGACATGAGGTGATCTGGTCTAACAGGTCCTCCTTGTTCCTCTGATGGCCCATTTTTATAACTGTAAGCAACAACATATAATTGCAGAAGCATGGAAAACGGCTGAATTTATGACTCATAGGACAAAGTCCCAAAGGCATCTGATTGAACTGAACTGCTACGATTCATTAAGTGTTGCAGTCTGACATTTTCTAGAGGATGTGGGAATGTACTGAAATGTGAAAAGAGGACGGGAGCGGAACACAGAAGAAGAAGAAGAAGAAGAAGAGAAAGAAGAGCCATGAGAGAAAGAGGGCAGGAAGAGCACAGAGACGGCTGCAGCGGATTGTGTTGGTGTGCGGCAGAGCAGCTGTCAGACGGCTGATATAAATCTCTCCCACAGAGGAAACACATCATGTTGCACAACTCACCAGGGGTCACAACTAACACTGCAGACAAGCAGCGTGTGTGTGTGTGTGTGCGGGCGCCGGTGCATATGCATACATAGTGTGATAGGGGTGCTGCAATACATTTTAGTGCCAAGACTGAAATTTGAAAATGGGATGCAGAGTCGGGTTATGGTTTGGTTAAGATGATAATATGTATGATGGGCCAAATAATGGAAGCTACAGAAGAAGAAAAAAACAGCTGCATAATCCAGCTGTGTAGACATCTGCGTACATGAGAAATTAGTAATAGAACAACAAAAAAATGCTTAATCACAAATGACAGTATCGAAGGAATAGTTTGACATTTCGGGTTTAATGAGATCTTTGCTCACACAACTGTGTGCTCAAAGGTGTGGACACTGGGAGCATGTCCCCAGTCCCACATATACACACACACACACACACACACACACACACACACAAACACACACACACATATATATATATATATATATATATATATATATATATATATATATATATACACACATCGATACAGCAATATATCGCAATACTTTGCCGCCCAATACAATATCGATTTTTCAACTCCAAATATCAATATATCGCCGAAGAGCGACTCTGCTGTGCGGCGGGTGTATTTCTGTAGTAGAGAGAGTGGCTGAGGTCTTTGCAAAATGGATGGCAAGTTAACAACGTCTCCGCAATTTAAAGTTGACGTTTGGAAGCACTTTGGCTTCAAAGGTACCAGAGATAGCAAGAACAACGAGCTGGACAAAGAGAATATTACTGCCCGGAAATTTCATGGGAATTAATAAAATGGAGAGGCTGTTTTGAATGAAATAGTTTTGACTCAATATGTCCTCTGATCAATATCATCCGATGTACATATACAGGTACTTGTGTTTTCATCTTTATTTATATCGCAATTTCGTGATATCGTGATATCGTGATACGTATCGTATCTTGACCAAAGTATCGTGATACGTATCGTATCATGAGTTTCTTGCAAATACCCGCCCCTAATATATATATATATATATATATATATATATACATATATAAATATATGTATGAAAAAAAAAGCTAGTACCAAAAAATGTGACCGAGCAAATTGCTCTCCATCGCCCCTGCAGTTGAATCTGGCTTCTGTTGATTCTGGTGCGACAACATTGTAATTTAAGATGTGGGCTTTAGTAGGCCAACACTTTAAACTAAGGCTAAGCAACAGAACACAACATGGTTGCAGGAAAACTGCTAGATTGACTGGGCCTGCATGATATTGCAGCTGTAGATGTGATGCATATGGACGATGGTTACTTATTCAGTCTGTGTAGCTTTGCGTTTTATGCTGAGTACTTTTGTAATGTTGACTCTTTGGTAGCCCTGGCTCTGCCCCTCTGACGTGCCATTATGGATTGTCTTTCTTTTTTTACCGCCATCAATATAATCTATGGACTAAAATCACGTGTACAAAAGACCATTTAAAAATGTTTGTCATTTGAGTCGCTCTGTCCCCACCAATTTTCAACACAAAGTGATGACTTGGTGTGTGTTCAATATGAAGCTGGAGACAGCAGGCAGTTAGCTTAGTATAAAGACAAGAACCAGGCAACGTTTTTTCCTCCTGCTGTCTTTATGCAAAGCTAACAAGCTGCTGGCACCAGTCACTTATTCACTGTACAGACGTGGTTTCAATGTTATCATGTTATTCTTGGCAAGAATGCAAGTGATCATGTTTTACAAAATGTTGCACTATCCCTTTAAAGTAAAAGTGCTCAAAATAGCCCCATTGAGTTCCTTTTTGTGTTATATGCGACAAGATTTACATAGGAGCATTATTTTTTTTTACCATACTAATGAGGTAATAATACAAACTTACCCTATCTGAATGAACAAAAGGAAAACAATGTCCCCAGAATGCTTTTTGAAGCAGGAAAGGTGGCAGGGTCCGCCAAATATGAACAAAGTAAAACGAAATTGTGTTGTCCCTTTAAGGTCAGTTTGCTAATTCAGTTACGAAAAAGAGTTTGTTTATTTAGTTTGTTTAGGCATGAAAAAATCAGTCAAGGAAGATCTTTCTCTTCTGATTACATTTTTACAAGGTTTAAGGCCCGTCTCTTAAATCTGTACTTAGCTGTCAGAGCATCTCCTTTGAGAATCACATAGTGATACTTTACGATTTATGCATCAACCCATAAAGCCAGTCGCAGCAGAAAAACACTATAATTTTTCTGCCAGTTTTGAGATTTTGGGCCATTTCGTTTCCATGACGCATTTGTTCAGATTAAGGGAACGACAACACCCAAAATACTAATTTAGGTCTCACTTTCAGAGTTCATATTTCTGTTCTGAAATTGCATGCAAATGAGCGTGTATTTAATCGCCTCATTTGCAATTTGAAAAACAAAACTTAGGAAAAACTGGTATTACAAAAAAAGAAAATCAAGCAAGGGAAGTTGATATCCAAAACTTAAAATCCACTTGTCATGTCTTGCCACAAGCATGTTGTTTTCAGCTGGTTGCAGTGGAGCTGTTTTTTTTTTTGCTACCTGTTCAAGACAGAATGACTAGGTAACCAGAGTCATGATAACACTTAATTAGCCAGGCGGTTTCTGATCACTGGAAAAGCCAATTGCCGTTAATGCCTGAGCTGACTATGCTGAACTGTTGTCACTAACAGCTTTCTGCCTTTCTCGCTGGTTGGGCAGCGTTCAAGAAATAAGAGACTTCAGGTCAAGCAAAAGCAAAAGCGGTTCAGCAAGGCGATGCATGCTGGAGTTTGTGGAGAGGAAAAAGAAAAAAAGGGAGATGAGCGTGTCAGCAGGAAGTCATCGCAAGGTATTTGTGGCGATGGACATGATGTTCATTCGGGGTCGCGGAGAGGTCGAGATTTAGAGCACTTACGAGAAGAGTTTCAAAGTTAGGAGAAAGACACCCCGAATATAAAGCAACGCGTCAAGTTTGAGCTACAAATCTCATTTCCTGAATCCGAACACGAGTTCTCAAACTGAGTGTTGACCTGATAAAAATATCCAACAGTCATAGGAAATCTTAGCGGGAGACCGACTTGAGAGCGTTTGTTCCAGGCTGAGTTTGAAAGCCTTCCTCCCCAAAAAGCAGCTGCTCCGCGCTTAATTTGCAACTGGAAAAGCACCGAAGATTTGCAAAGTGGATGCAGCGTTTGGTGGCTTGGAGTTTGGTCCAGGAGGTTTAACTCCCCCTGGAAGACAAGGAGGCAACGCAAGATGTTCTGCTTGATGCGATTTCCCAAAGATTGGTGCATCGGGAAAACAGTAGTTTTCTTGTGTGCTGAGTTTTTGTCACATTAAAAGCACAGTAAAAACAAGCTGACGACACGTGCGGTTGATGTGGGATGAAAATACAGCCGATTCGATGATTCTCTGGCAGCTGAAACAAGCCATGCAATCTGTGCTTTCAAGTGAGCCCGTCGGCTTCCTGTGTCATCCTAACTAATGAGGACCAAGACAGATTCCGAAGATTAAAAGACATAATACGTGGGAATTCTTGGTACTTACATGAGCGCGAATGTATCCAACAATGTTAAACCCAGAGAAATCCAAGTTTACTCAGGGCAGCATTCCATTAGGTCGCCTGTTGCTACTTCAGGGGATGGAGAAGTCGGCAAACAGGACTTTGCCTCATCTGCGAAACAGTGCAGCTGTCGTGGTTGTTCGATAGTGTATTCACCACCACTGAAGTTTCATTGCAGGATCATCATCATCATTATTATCCGCGTCACTCATGCAGTGCTTATCTGTCCCATACAGACAGATTTTAAATGTATAAGATGCAATATATAAGATAATGTTAGCGTGCAACAGCACAAAACAAGGTTGTCTCTGTAATGTCTTTGTGAAGTAATGCACATTTCCCCTCCAGCTCCAGTTAGCAGTCAACATTACAGTATGTAAAAAGCACTGCTGAAGTCAGCTGCTGCAGTCAGGTTGATAAACTGTTCATCAAGTTAAAAAGTTATCTCCGAGCTCTCCTCCTCACTAATGTACAAAAACGTTTAAATTCCTGTATTTTAGCAGAAAGAAATGCAAATGCAAACCATATTTCATATTTTTTGTGATCTGACTGCGTCATTCTGATGACGATATTTGCAACCGCTAGTACTAATTCTGTGTTGACAAAGAAAGCAGGGCAAAATCTTTCTGAAGGGCGCCTCAGCCATGTTCTGTTTTTGCGATCTGTCCACACCCTGTCAGACCTCCAAAATACTTTTATTGGTTAAATCCCAACTGCTCTCTGAATGTTGTGTCACAGAAGTGCACAGCGTTTGGATTCATCCTGGCACACAGGATGCACTCTACAAAGAAGCAAACTGAATCAGTTTAGGGGGGTGGGGGGGAATTCAGTTAAATAGACTCCAAAAAGCTTGAGAACGAATTGGCTAAGATCTCTGACTGGCTCAGGATTCATACCCCTGCGACATTGAAGCAACATTGCATGAATAAAAAAACATCTATAGCCTTCCATGCCTCGAGGTACAAACCTGGGGATGGTGAAGGACATGAAGCGTGCCATCTGCACAGCCATTTAAGAGAGATTTAAAGTAATAAACAAACATCCCGGCACTCCTTTTATTTATTCTTTGCAATAGATTTCCTTGGCCCACCACTCGCGGCAGCGACTTCTGCTGAGAGTCAGATTCAACTTTCTGGATCTAAGCAGCTTGTCTGGCCTCTTCAGGATGATCACAGCGCATGAAGAAGTGGGAAACAGCACGAAACAAACAATCCGCTGCTACTATCACTGTAGGTGGAGAGCTGCTGCAGCAGAGAGAGAGAGAGAGAGAAACTCACGAGGCAGAGATTCAAGGCTGGCAGAACTAGATGCTTTGCACTCCAGCGGTCCTCAAGCAGGATCCAGACAGCTTTCTGATCAAGCATGAAAACTCATCAACTGATCATGCGGTTTTTGCCGTACAAGCTCTTTCTTTCCCATCTTGGCCTCCATCGCTCGTCCACAAACGTGCGTCATATGAAATGAGATGTCACAATGACGTTCATTAAATAATCAATCATAATTAAAGAGTAGTGTGAGGTAAAGCTTGGTGCGGAATAAAGTGAACATATTTGTGTGTATTTCTTGACTTTTGTATGAATTCCTCTTTATATTCACCCTTCCACTGCGTTCACGTCTTATCATCACTGCTGTTCGTATCATCTGCCCCCTCAAGTGAGCAGTAGCTAATGTTGCTAACGCTAGCGCCAATAAACGCGACTAACGCCAACTTGCTCACACTAAAACTGCCAACATTAGCTACAATTAACGTCACTAACGTTCAGGTAGCACAGTATGATGGGAGCATGCTGCAGGACTCCGGCCATTATGACGTTTTTTTTTCTCCCCACGAACATGTAATGACTACGACTCTCAGCGCTCCCTCTCAGCTCAGCACCTCCCCTCGTTGGTTTGGATCAATGTGCACACTCCCTTAGATATCACAACAGCCCTGTATCCTGCTTAAGTGCGATTAAGCTAAGCTAAATGTCATCTTGAAATAGAACATCCAACCATTATTTCTTTGTGGTACAGTACCTACATGCTCTTCGTGACACTAAGCATAATAGGAGCATACGGCTTTAACCCTCCCTTTATCAGCGGGAATTGACATGCAAATTTAAATGTCAAGGTTAAATTTAATATGAGATTTAAAGAGCAGCGCAATCATCTTATTTTGCCAAGATTATCTGTCACAGTGGATTTAGGGCCGTATTTGTCTTGAAGCAGATGAAAAGGAGGAAAGGAGGAACCGAATGACAGTTAATTTTAACTCTCGAATGAATTTAGCCACAGGGATTTGAGTGTTGTAATTGTCACAGTGGCAGGTAAATTCAAAATGATTGCATTCATTTATTTACAGATATGAGGTGCGGGAGGACGACTCCTTCTGTGGATTATTTAATTACTCATGTAATTTGTGAATTTAACAGGGAACGTGGGGACATCGAAGTTTTGACTCAAAATGAATGATGGATCCAACATATTTCTCTTTTTGTTAACTCTCACCATCGGAGTTTAATGAAAGAGTTTGTAACTCCTTTTTCACAAGCAGCGTGGAAATTGATAGGAGCAGTAAGTAATGTGCATTGATGAGGGAGGGTAGCGTGCTAGTTTTGGATGCTGCAGCCCGTTAGCTGACAGCAGGAATCCCCTGATCCTGCATTTAGCTACAGTGTTCAAGTCCTACACTCTCATTCATCATTTGCACATTATTAAGTACTCTCTGTCCATCATGCTCATTTTCAATCACAGCAAACTAAAGCTACTCCGACACATTGCAACGATATGCCCGTGTGTGTGCGCTTGTGTGCTGACCGAAAGGCGATGTCGAACTTGGCCCGAGTGTGCCGTACTCAAACCTTGTGTCCGTGTGAACTTGCACAGCATACAGAGGCACTGAACCCTAAAGACCCGAATGTGCATCCATGTTTAGTATGTGCACACGTGTCTCCACGAACATGCTTGCATGTGTGTGTGTGAGTGTGTGTGTGTGTGCTGGCATGTGTGTGGTTATGTGTGCAGTGACAGATGGTCCATTTAATAACCTTGATAGCATGGTCGCCTGTGGAGGGAGCTGGGCTGCCCAAGACGCAGGGAGTGACCTTGTTTTGCGAGACCACAGAGGGAGCAACCTGTTAACAACTGGGAATGCGAATTATGTGTCTGGCATGCAATGAAGGTCAATATCTTTCCCAGAGCAGACATTCACTCAAGATACTCCTACAACAGGTGAAAATAGAGAAGGGGAGACAGGGGGCAGAGGTAACATTTTTTGCTAGTGACATAAAAACCCCCTCGAGATATTTTGATAAACCTTTTTTGTAGTTAACTTGTGTCTGTCTCCTACTAGTTGACAGTCCAGAAACATTTCTACAAGAAACATTAGAGTCACAATATGGATTCAAACAAGAGATGTAACAGCATATGATATGGGGGCAACTGTAAAAGTGCATATAATACTCAGGTTAGCTGCTGCATCTCCGGCGCGCCGGCAAAAAGTGTTGATCCCCGAGTGCGACCTGACAGGCACGCTTGAGGAGCGGTCCACCACTACTCTCCTGCCTGTTGGGTCACACTCTGGGATCGACACTTTTTGTCTGCCATGACGGCGACGCGCCGGAGATGCAGCAGCTGAGTAGTGAGTAGTTTAAAAACCTTCTTTTTCATAAACTTTGTGTACACAAACAATGTTCCCAATGCTCGTGTTCATGTGTAGAGACCCTGGTGATGCTACGAGCAAAGTTTCATGTTGTGTTGAGCCTTCTTGGTGTTCTAAAAATAGCGATTTTGACACCGTCGTATCTCTGCCCCTAGCACTCCCGTTCAAAATTAATGTGCCCGAAAAACCAATTACAGTAAATCTTAAAAGTGCGTTTTTCGTCGTAATTATGCTTTTACACAGAGGTTTGACTGAAATTTCTATCGCAAATAAAGCCTCTTTTGGTTTTCACTTTAAGGACTACAGTTATGAGCCAGTTAGCTTAGCTTCGCATCCCAACCGGAAAAAAAGGGAGAAGCTAGCTAACGAGTGCGCCAGGCTCTGTCCAAAAGATGAAAAATGTACTTACCAGCTCACAAAAAACCCCCCAGCATTTTAGATCTTGACTGTTAAACTGTGACTAAAAAAAACAAGGAGTGAAATCTGAGTTCCTAAGCTCAGTAGGATTACTTCCTGCAGCTTGCCACGAGTTGAAGGTTTTTCTACGTACAATTTACTGTACAGCAAGAGCGCTATCAATCTTCTCATTTAGCTCTCGGCGAGACACCAAGCAAGTATATTTTTTCCAATTTTGTCAAATTATTCCTTTAATACTTATCATTTGTCTTACACAAACATATGCAAAACAGCTGCCATGCCCTCCTCTCAGCGTGTCTTTAAAATATTGCCTAAGAAAACTGCAGAACTTGAAGGGACATTAAAATGAAATTGAATCCATCAAACCCACACATACCCTTAAGAAAGAACAAATGTAGGACTTTAATAACACCACATCAAAATTTCCATGAGAGACAATAAGGACAAGCCCGTGAACAAATTGTGCAGGGTTCTGAATCTACACCTGGGAGGACGTGTCACAGAGAGCATCGTCTTCAGGACTTGGCATGACAGACAGGGAACGAAATCAATTTCCTGCAATAAATCTCGGTGCAAAATGAGACGGAGCATCAGAATTAACGGTAGAAAGATGAACCATGAGGATATATTGCAATCAGGATTGATGGGAATCCTCCCTCGTCTAGTGTAAGAAAAAACAATTTCTGTTCCATTAAAATAAATCCTTTCAAGATTTTCTTCCTCCCCAATCTCACTCCTCCATCTGTCTGTATTTGTTTGCAAATTTGCATTTCTCCATTGCTCTCTATTTCATTCCCCCTTTTTCTCCATCCTAATTGTCTTTTTTTTTTTCCCCCCCTGTAGGACTTGTGCCGCGACAAACATGAGGACTACCCGCGTGTGTGTTTGCTTGTGTGCATGCAGGTGTGGGTGCAAATGGCCGTAAAAAAAGGGTGTGTGTGTGTGTACGATCGAGCGTGGGTCGCATGCTTGCTTGCTTGCTTGTTTTCCCGGGAGCCTGTGTGGGAGTATCTGCATATACCTTTCGTGCCAGGTTGTGTGGGACTTATCGGCACGGAAGACCCCATAGTGATGTTTGCAGTTGCTGAACACAGGGACGTTCGAGGTTCGAGGACAGCAGTGACTCTCTCTCTTCGACTCAATCCCTCTCGCTTCCCGTCTCAATCTTGATTTGAATGTCTGTCAGAGAAAACGACAGGGTAATTACACGCGTGATTCTGTTGCTCTCCGTCTCCTTGGTTATCTCTTTCTGTTCTATTCTTCTTTTCTTTTTTTTTTAAGCGTTCCAACTGTTTCCTCCGCGCCTCTCTCGGGGGATTTTTTTGAGCGCAGAGTGAGGCTTTGTGCCGATGTTCCTTTTCATGGCATCGAGGCGAAGGGAAAATGCAGAGCTGATTGCGGAGGGGAGGAGAGCGTGAGACAGTGAATCACACGTGGAGGAATAGAGGCTGGAGAAGTGGGACATGTGAGCAATCGTAGAGGGAGATTGAAAGGAAGACATGAGCAGTCGTTGAGAGGACACTTAATGTTAAATCAATTTTTTTTGTGTGTTGAGAAATTGACTTTATCTAATTTTTAGTCTGATGTCAGTGCACTTATTCTTCTAGAGTCCTAGAGAAGCTGCTTTAAAACCCTCTATATGTGCTCCCTCACGGCCATACATTTATACCGACCTGTCTAAAACACTGTGGATGAATAGAGGGTCCGTGTTTCTCTTTCTCTTTTCTTCTCGGGTCTAATCAGTACCTGTTAAGACTGTGATTACCCCTAAATATTGATGAGTACATTACAGCTTTGTAATTAGTTCACTTGACTCATCCATTTCCGTTGACAGATAAATGCGCCCTCGAGCTGTTGCATCGACACACGGGCATGCCGACACGCCGGCAGACACACACGCTCCATCAGGCCGGATTTCTGGGATCTCGAAGAAAATCCACTTCTGGAATTAACGGCGAATGAACTGAAGGGGGAGTTTTGACAGGCTGAAACCAATTATAAAAGAGTGTGTTCCGAACATTGCAATGGTTTTCTATCATTGTCTAGTCCACTGCAGCTAACTCATACCATAATCAGAATTGTGATCGTATTCTGCTGCTTCGCTCTACTACTACTACTTGAAGCAACATTATAATTTATTTATTTATTTTTTTAAAATCTCTTATGATTTGGCGCCCATTCATTTTCAGATTGCAATTCAATCATAGCCTCCACCACTGTCTTGAATATGGACAGCTGCACACATGCATTTAGTCATGATTACGTAAAAAAACCCCCCCAAAAAACAGAGTATGTTGACAACTGTACTAAACAGCCAAACATCGGTCTTGGGGGCCTTTAATTTAGTGAAAACCGGTGCCAACAAGTAAGTGCCGGTCTGAGATTTAGTCTCATCCAGCCACGGTTGAACCCTGTTGTGAGCTGTTTGGAATGAAGCTTTCTGGATGTGTGTGTGTGTGTGTGTGTGTGTGTGTGTGTGTGTGTGTGTGTGTGTGTGTGTGTGTGTGTGTGTGTATGTGTGTGTGTGTGTGTGTGTGCAGCACCTGTAAGGCTGCAGGTGAAGTA
>CAEMYA010000018.1:6734592-6748325 GCA_903131615.1 Diplodus sargus | reverse complement strand
GAAGGCTAATTAGCCAAGCTAGAAGCTAACTCACCGGGATTCAATAAACACGCTGTTTGGACGAGTCTGCAGCTCCGTGGCTGTTGATAACTCTCCTCTCCAGCTTCCAATAACTATTCTTAGTTAGTTTCTACTCTTCTAATTTAATGTCTTGATCTGATTTCCTGCTCGGAGCTTCCTGCTGGCGCTACTGTACACTGCGTTGGTCTCTCTTGTTTTTTTTCTCTCTCCTGACGCAAGGCACGTCAAGACGTCTTACATCCCTTGCTCAAATAAACCACTAGGTGGCGCCAATGGACTATAGTAACAGAAGGAGTTAATATTCTAATACTATCATACCTATTTTGATTAATTAGGTTAGGTTTTACAATGACTGTTTAAACCTACTGGTTACACAAAGTAAAATAACGTCAAAGCCCAAACCAACACAAGCTCCTCTCTCCTACAGAAACACTGCTCCTGAAATGCGTCGTCAGTAGTCCCTCCTTTAATTGCGTGACTTCCTGACATCACCATGTCACATATTTGCACAATGTATGCATTGCAACCAGTTAAGCACGTAAGAGTAAAGTCAGCGAACTCACTCTGTGGATGTTAGCAGCACTGGGTATTTGTGAGGAGGGGTCTTAAAGAGACGTTTCAGACAGAGGGAAGTGCTGCAGCATTTGGCAGTATGAGACAGCATGTAAACCTGCTCTAGTTGTAACCCAAAATTAAATTATAAACCAAAACATTTGCATAATATGTCTTCTTCAATGATTTAGCCTTTTTCAATGATTTAGCCTTTAGATTTAGCCTTTAGACAGTATTCCACGGTCACCTCCGGTCACAAGCAGGATGTCAGAGATCCACCAGTAAAATGGAATGCAGGCACATGGGGAGTTAACATATCCTTGATGGAATTTGGAGGCCCTTAAATGCTTGTGATCAGTACAATTTTAAAATCAATACAGAACAGAACTGGCAGCCATTATAAGTTGGCTAGTGCAGGATGAGAATGTGCTTGTGTCTCTTGATGGCTGTGTTTTTCAGATTTGGGCAGCAGCGCCCTGCACCAGTTGGATTCAGTGAAGGCAGCTTTGACTGATACCTTCATTTAGTACATAACAGTAGTCCAGGTGAGAAAAATTAAAGCATGTCTGACTTTATGTAAATCAGAGATAAGAATGACTCATGATATGAAATTTTCTGGCAGATTTCCTTCCAAACAAACAGAATAAACTCAGCTTTACCTTTAAGAGTTTTTGCCTCGTGCTACTGTATGCTGCCACAGAGCAAATAAATTCCAGAGGAGGTGGAAAGCATCTTTATTGCAGGAACGGACCTGAGTCATCTGTCAAGCAGCCGAGAAATAGGGTGTCACGGAATTGCTTGTTGACGACGAGACAGTACTAAACACGGTTAGAGTCAGAGAAAATCTTGCTGTGGTCCCAAAATGACCCGCATCAGGAGAGAAGGTGAGAGCATTACTAAAAAATAGCACACAAGGAATACCGGTTATCAGTAGGAATGCACTAGTGCCAGTATTTCTCTTCTGATACTTCTGATACTCATTTTTATTTTCAACATCATATCTGGTGACATGACTGTCTAAAAGTGAGTAAATAAGTTAATATGAATTAGTAACTCCACATTGTTCTTTCACTATAAGTAGAGACAGTTGAACACCATTTGTTTAGGCTTATGCAAGTTTTGTTACATATGTATACACACACACACACACACACACACACACACACACACACACACACACGTATATATTTGGGCTGACAGAGTCAATAGTCTGTGCGAAAGCTCTTTTCCTCATAACTAAGATTTGCTGAACAACCTACTCACTAAACCTGAGCAAGGCTCATAAATCAGACCTCATAACTCTGATCGTATATCATCTTGAACACAGGCCATTTATCTGTGCAAAGATGCGAGGCTAATATAACAGTTATTATCTCAATTATGAAGAGGAAAGGACTAAAAGAACTTCAGGATGACAAATTTCATCAGTCTACTGAACATCCATCATCTGTATATGCCCAGCCAAGTGTGGATTGAAAAAGTAGAATATAGCGATTTACACATCTTCAGAAACCTCATGAAAATAGGATTATTAGCGTTGAGATGATTAATGCCATAAAGTGTGTTTTTGTGGGTTTTTTTTCTACCTCTACCTCTTTTTGGCCAGTGTACATGTGTGTGTGTGCGTGTCTGTGTGAGGGAGAGTGTGTGTGGAGAATATCTGAGTGCGGCCCGTGTAGCTGAAGGTCACTCTGAATGGCGGTAGATAAATGAACTGGAGAAGCCAACAAGCTTATTACTGTGGAGCGCGTACACGCAGGCTGACACGCACGCCAACACACACCGGCGCACACACTGCAGAGACTTATTATGGCTACTGTAGCGACATGAATTGCTCCTCCTCTCATCCTCCTCTCCCTGCCTCTCTCTAAATCTCACTGTGATAACCTCCGTTGCTGAAACGTACAGCCACTGATAGAGAGGGGCTGGAAACAATACTCTGAACACCTATACAATATAATGCAATCCAGCTAAAAAGGCCTGCAAAAAATGCTACTTTTGTGAAGCTTATGATTATCTCCTGTTCTCTCCTATACAAAAAGTTAACAATTTGACCAAAGTCCTAGATTATATGAGGGCATTAATATTCATATATTAATAAATATGGGATACCTTAAAGGTCCCATATTGCAGGAAGTGAGATATCATGTCTTTTTAATCATAAAGTAGAACTAGGTGCTATGTAACTACTCTGAGAGTATCTAAACACTCAATCAAAGGAGAAATAATAGCCCATATTCATAAACTGTGTCGTCAGCACACAAATGAGGACATCAGGACATCCTGAAGGTTGTGATGTCACAAATATACAGTGTCTGCCCTCAGCCAGGACCCCACCACCGGCATGGTAGCAAAAACACCATGCGGAAAAAAAGGCTAGTGGTGCCTGTTAATAATTTGTTCATCTGTTGAGGCCTGTGTGAGCTGACCAATCACAGTAGACAAGGCTTTTCTGGAGGAGGGCCTTAAAGAGACAGGCACCCAAAAGGAGTGTTCAGATAAATGGTGAATAGAACAGCACAACCAAAATAATGTGTTTGTTAAAGCACGTCTAAATAACAACTTGTTCATGTAAAAACAAAACAATATGTGATACTTTTATAAGGTGGTATTTTTGTATTATTTTGGTGAATAAGCACACAATAATTTGCCTGTTTAATGTAAAGAGAAACAGCTGGATAATGGCCAACCCATCACCCTTCCCTAATAGTATGTCTCCCTTTCATATAGACCGATTGGCAGAAAGAGTTTCTTTATTATTATAAGTTTGCAGAAGAATTGCCTTGCAGGAATGCAACTTTTATATTTGTGTTCATTTCCATTATTCATATCACATCTAAATGATAATACCATTTTCACTCCAAATTTCAATAACTAAGGGGGCTTATTATGTTATCCATGCTCTTCATGTGGTTTGGGTTCGCCTTCCAAACTGCTGCCAGGAAACTGGCCAGTGCTTTTCCAGTTAGTTTTCATTTCGTGAGCCTATCATGCTGGCAGACTTTCACTTCAGACAAATGACAGGGACCAGTTACAAATTGCTCTGTTCTATACACACAAAAGAACTCTCTATCGAATTTATGCCAATCTCCAGCATCAATTTTGATGTTAACCAAAACGTGACTGGGCATAATAAAGAACGGACTCTTATGATAACAAAGAGCAAGCAAGAAGCTGGATTTCTGGGTACCCTGGGAAAGTCCTGTCTCAACATTTGAGTGAGTGTTGCACTACACGCAATAGAAATTGACCCGTGTGGCACTGTAGACCTCGTTGTTTAAAGAGAGAACATGTGTCTGGTCTCTGCTGTCAATTTTGTCAGTTTTGAAGCAGGTGCGAGGAAGATGTCTCAAATAGTTTGTGAATTCTTTGAAGGAGACGCACGGCAAGTGACAAGACAAAAAGCGACTGTCTGGATCGAAAATGTGAACTGTCGGTTCTCCCAGTCAATCTTCGCACTTGGAATTGACAGCCTGTTGGCCGAGCCGCAGATACAGCTCATATCAAAATGTTCAGGAGCAGTTTCATTTTTTGAAACACTTATGCCTCCACCTCTGATAATACTGTCTGCACCTGAGGCTGCAGAGGAAACACCTCAAGGACTCATATAGGAAGCATGCAATTCAATCTAGGCGAGTTGTCGTGTAAACAAGATAAAAGATTTGCTTGTCAAATGTTCAATCTAAAAAGCGTACAGAATATACAGCCTGTTTTTCCAATGTTGACACTATTCTATGCAGAGTTCATTTGATTTGATAGGGCTTCAGTCACCAGGATAAAAATCACGCACAGGTATGTGGTTGTGCATTTTTGAACTCACGGTTCCCTCGTCTCGAAGTCAGTGGGTTCTTTTCATGGGTTTTCATTTAAATGCCTGAAAAAATGTCTGTGGTTACCACAGTATACAGATTTCTACCGATGTGTTTTGCAACCATAAATACATCACTAAAACCCCAGGTTTGAATTGTAGCACTGTCCCTAAAAAATGCGATTGCAAACAGGTCGCCAAATTAGACTACAGAAGTTCGGGGGGACATTAAACGTCATGATGCTGAACACGAATAATCATTTACTCTTTAGTCCATCTTTACAAACTAGTCCAACTCTATTCTTTACAACTTATAGATTGATCCATTTTTAGAAAAGTGTGTGAACTATAGAACAGCAAGATGCTCAGTGTTGGTGATATTGAAGTCATGCAACCTCAGTGTAGTTTTTTTATAGCCTTCCTGAGCATTACAAATCATCTTGCTGAACAAAATGTGTAACAAGCATATTGGCTTGCCACAGGTCAATTCAAAACTTACATAGTCTTTTTGCCAAGGGAATCAGGTTGATGCTAAACTTCCGGGCTTGCTTACAAAAATATGTCACCCCTACAGCAGTCTATGAGGATCACAGGTCTAGGCAAGCCAAGAAGCCTATGGCACGATAAGACCTGGGGTAAACCTAAATGACCACTGGGATAATAAATCAGACCGGGAATCCGACAGAACACATGTATGCTCAGTGTCCACATACAATATCCAAAGTCAACTCCAAACTCAAATTGAAGACCTTTCTACGGGATTATCGAGTTTTTGCTGCTGCATAAGCCAACAATAGCTAGCTCCAACCAAGAACATGCTAGCAACAGTCATCATGTCACTTGACACAATGCCCGCCATTGACTGGAAATGAGCTTTATGAGTTTTGTTAACTTTTGTCTGAAACAGTACTGGGTAAAGGTGAGGGTAGAGGTGAAAACTTGACAAATACACAGACATAGGTAAAAAAACAAAAAAAAAACATTGCTGATCCATTGTAGGTCATTTCCTTCTTCTCACAATGCCCAAGACTCTTTTGAGATTGAGTCAGTCTTTTGAGTCTGCTGTTATATTTCTGTTCTTTGTAGTTATTCTGTGAGAGAAGAGGAAGTTGTAACAATGAATAAATGAATTAATATGTTAAAGGTAGAAAATACATTGTGTAAAGTAGCAAACAAATAGATGAAAATGTGTGTGGATATGATTTGTCACAGTATCAATGATATGTAATGGTAATTATGTTGTAGAAAACAGGCAGTTGATCTAAATGAATTACTGAACAGCCACATGCAACAACACAAGGAAACTCCAGATGCGGGTACATTTGTCTCTCTCTTTGTGAACATATTCATAATATATTCGGACCGTTTTTAAGGCTGGACACACAAAATTGATTATATTGTGTTATGTGTTTGTCTGTTATGCACAAAGTCTGTATATGTGTGCAATTATGTGGATGTATGAGTGTTTACTATGATTAGTTGTTGGGAGAAAAAGAGATTAATGAAAAATGTAATGGAAAAAAGGAATGAAACAAGTAATGAATGGTTGCAGGATGGATTTACTGGAATACTTTTAATAGAGACAGACAAGTTTGGAATTGTTATCCAGAAGTCTTTTATCTTGGCTGTAAAACGAATAAGTAGTTCAGCAAGGCGCATACCGAAGAGTGATTAAAGTCTATGCTGGGGAGAAATGTCCATCAATACTCCACAGGGCAAAATGATTGCCGTTGGTGGTCTCGATAGAAGAGCCAAAGGGTCACTTCTTTATCATGGCACAGCTGTCAATTGACGTCTAAGTTGTACACCGAAATGACTGGTTTATCCTTTCCTTAATTAAAAGAATGAATAATAGCTTATTTTTTGTCATTCAAGTACCATGTGGGTAATGATCGGTAAGTCTATAGTCTGTCCTTATTAGTTGGTTTCCCTTGAGATGGAGATGGACTAGTTCTTTGTGTCTGTAGCTTTAGAACTTTGGCTATGATCTGCAGCAACACAATCATGATCCCTCACTGGCTTCCCACCAATACCGAGTTAACTCCAAACAACAAATAACATATCTAAAGTTAACACTAAATATTGTTTCAACTGTTATTATAGACACACCTACACACGTATTGTGTTTATTTTCGGAGACATGATCTTGGCTTTTTCCGAGACCCCTTTGAAGAACCCAAAACTCTTTGAACTGCCATGTTGCTCCGCTTGTCATGTCTGTAAGGTAATCTAGCTGAGTTAAAAGTGAGAGAAGGAGACAGCCGGGGAGTGATTGTATGGCAGAGAAAAAAAAAGAACAAATATCAAACTCTCTCTTCATAAATCCACGTCTAGTTCACAGAATCTAAAAAGAGGCCTTATCAGAGTTTTTTGGGAACACGATGATCTCAATTCTCTTGTCTCGTTGTTCAGCCTCATTGTGTCATATCTTGGCTCTCACACAACCCCTTCATGGCCGTGTCCCAACAACCAGATTACGGGAAAGATTAAGCAACACTTTTGACAGTTCTAATGAAATGTGATAAGTGGATATGTTATGCGTATTTTCTGTTCTGTCTTTTTCGGGAAATGGGAATGGAAATAGAAATGAACAAAGCGATTGATAAAAATTTTTTTTATTTTTGATGGTGCAAGGTAAAAACATGTTGCTCAAAATAAAGAAAAAACATAAAACTAAATGAATATTTTCCCCTGTAGTTGTCAGGGCTTTGTATGCAGTACGTGTGTATGTATACAGTGTGATATGTATCTAAATAGACTTCCCTGTGGGAGTTGATTGATGAAATGACAGACGATAAATGTGTTTTGTTTTCTGTGTTCTTACATGTGTCTTTTCTCTCTTCTGTGTGTTTGTGTGTTAGAAAACAAGTGAATCCAAAGTAGCCAGATATGCGTCACTCCATCCTAAGAGCCTGGAGGGTCGTTTTTAGAAATAACAGACTGGTGAGTGTAGGAGGGTTCTCTCACTTTCCCTTTCTTTTCCCCCTCACATCTTTCTCTTTCCGTACTTTCTCTGTCTTTCTTTCTGACCACAGGTCCTCCTCTCACTTCCTCCCACTTGTATTTCAGAGGGAAAGCATCTTAAGAGAAGCTGTCTTCCTTTTCAGACCCCTAATCCCTTGTCTATTCATCTTCTTTTCTCCCATCGTCTCTCTCTCACCAGACACTGAAATGTCAAACACATGATTATCTGCCTTTTTTCTCTCTCATCCCTTTCAGCTGCCCAACTCATCCATTTTGCTTTTCTCTCCACCAACTTCCACAGTCTGGTATCTGATGGTCTCTTTAATGAACCCCTTTAAACACAAATTACAAACACAAACTACAAATATTAAGCTTTGGCTGAATAAACATTAATCAGAGTTGGTCCAATAATACAACAGATATAGTTGTGAAAGTGGGTGTTTGAAAACTAGGTCAGACAAATATAAATACTGACATTTGATTGATGCATCTTACAAAGTGCTGCACATCGTTTGTGTCATTGCTAGTTTACGACCAGTTGTGATTTTTGTGCTCAGTCCTCCCTCATTTGTCCCCGTCTGCAGTGTCTTCTCATTCCAATAGTTATATAAATACTAATTGGAGCCGCTGTAAATCACCTCCATACTGTATCCCACGTCTTCAAACTGACTTCCGTCAGTCTCTGAGGCTGTGTTCTGTCCCTGTCTGTTGTCACCGGGAATCACAGCTAACTCCCCCTATAGATTTGGATTTTCCTTAATGTTTTCACTATCATTAATCTCCACTTGCATCCGAAACTTGAAGGGCAAAACAAAAGCAAACAAAGTGGACCAAAGTTGTACTGTGTCCAAATGGTATCCTGGTACTCTTGCTAAGGCTTCTAAACGCCTCCGTCACTCAATCTACTCAAATCCTTTGATTCACAAAATGATCAAACAATGGTGTGTATCTCTGGCCCCACGGAGGAAGCGATTCGCAAGGTTTGAGGGGAGTTGTTCTTCAAGGAAGGCCAGGCAGTGGAGAGCTGTTATGAAGGAAAGAAGGACAGTCTACGCCTCAAAGAGATGAAAGTATTCTGCACAGGGGCAGCAGTACCACAAATCTTTAGAAGAGGAGATAAAAGCTCTTTGCAACAAATAGAATGAATCTGATACGTGAAGTGACTGTTTTGACAAAGTTCTACATCCGTGCTCACGCATAATTGAAGAAGGACATCATGACAGACTGTCATATACCAATCTGACGCAACAGATAGACAGTGGACTCTGAAAGGTCTGAAAGATATCTCAAGGACTCACAATAATCCTCATAAGCTCCTCTGTCACCAAATTTGAGAAACATGATACCTGAATCCTTTCTATCTCAACCTGAACCAGCCGTTTGTTCTGCATGTAGATGTTTCACAGGAAGGACTTTTATGATGGCGAGATAGCCAAACGGCTTATGTTTCCAGCAAATAAATCTGCTTATTACCACCAGATCTAAATCTGATCATAGCTCAACTGAAGTGAGCTAAAGCCTCTGGCTCTGAAATAGGCCACCACTGAATGCGGCAGGTACTTAAACATGGTCCTTATTTTGCAGTCATTGCAGAATCTGCTCACGTATAGTACATTCTGGATTAGATTGGTATTGGTTCGGCAAAGCTGAAGCAAATAGCTTGCCAAGAATGTCAGTATACAAGTTAGGGCATAGGTAGAACAACAGAGCAGTGCTTCTGGGAGCAACAGACAGAACAATATCTGCTCATTTATGCACTTCAACAACACACAGAAACACGAAACAACAAAGTCCTGTGACTGGAAAATTATTTGACCACTGAATGAGAAATAACAGACCCGCTGCACACACATGGAAAGGTGAAAGTTGTGAGGCTGTAGTCAGGAAGTTGGGTGAGCACAGAGAGATTAGCACAGATGGGACCATGCATGGAGAGAATCAAACCAAATGGCAGCCCATGCTTCCAGAAGTGCACTGCTCTCTCATTCTAAATGAGCTGCATAAATGTAATGGGTCACTTGGGCACAGAAAGGCCATTAAAGTTGATTAGGGACTGTTTCTTTTGGCCCGAAATGCGAAGAGATATAAACCATTTTGCCACAAATGTCTGCAAGGGTCTCAAGAACAGAAAACAGACAGGCATGTGCACCCGCGATAAGTATTCAGGCTATTCCAGTTGGTTTCACTTGACTTTGGGCAACTTAAAGAATTTATTTGTGGGTGTAAGTGGACACTTATGATAATGAGCCATTAGACTTGGTTTATCTAAGCAAATGCAAGCTGCAGCTAATGAGCAAAAGTTCTTTCTGCACCACAGCTAGGGATGAGACTCAAAGCACTCTTTAGTATCTGCAGGTCTCAGACCAGCCTGCATCGCTCTCAGGGGTAAGGACAAAGAAAGAGACTTATTGGAATTGTTCTCTTTATGTTAAGAACACTTACAGATGAGCAGAAATGGAAATTGAAAAGGCCACCCACACTCCCAATAGACCCCCAGTTCAGAATTCTATTTGGATGAGTGCCAAGGATCCTATAGCAAGATTATGTCATGATTATGTCATGACCAGATAGAGGGATCTGACAACACCAAGCAAAAGCTGTTATTACTGAGACGATTATAGCGCAGGACTTGTTGTCACTTAAACAAGAGGACACTATTCCTAAAGACAAACAGAAACAACACTCGACCATTGACTGACAGGCGGAGCTTCCCAGTCTGAAAAGTGAAGCCAATGTGGAAGTGCCTTAACCCCCCTCCTTTCTAATGGCTGGCATGGGAAGACTCTACTGGTATCAAAAAGAAGACTAGCTGTACGTAAGCTTATGTAAAAATGACCCTGCTTGTTACTCGATCTAGCACCTCAGTAAACACTTCCTAATGAGTTTATGCTCTCAGTTGCCAGTTTCAAGTCAGATCCAATCAGGATATCCTCTGAAGCTCCACCCTCTTGTCCGAATATGGTCACTTCAAGCTCAGAAACAAGAACAAACAAGATGGCAACAGCTTGAGGCTTTAACGGTAGTCCACGAAGCAGTGGGTGATGTCACAGTGGGTTTGTACTTTTATTTACAGTGATGATGAATCACATGATCTCCTGTGCAAGCAGACCATAGGTTTAGGGATTCTGTGAACAGTCACTGGCTTTGTGAGTATTTGTGTGCACAAAGACGCCAGTGTGTTCATGGCTGTGGTAGTATTGGTTACTTAAAGGGGGCAACATGCTGCACATTCATTATTATTTTCCATTCATTTAATTTTTAAAAGTACAAGCAAGTGAAGTTGAGTAATTAGTGCAAGCTTTAGATATGTTTCTAAAGCTGTTTTGTAAATGTACGTAAATGCAATGTTAATGAATTCTGCTTTGCAATTGCATGTTATACATATATATATATATGATTATAAGATTTGTCATTCTATTTTTCTCATTCTGGGTGGGTAAACATGGGTTTATCCTCTGATACATAATAAGGTGACTTGGAGTTCATGATAGATGAAATGAAACCAAGGAAGTGTGTGTCGCACAGGCTTGACAGAATTCTGCATGTGGGGATTTTAGGCTTATCATGAAGCTGAAGGCACACAGGTGACATAATGCTAAAAATACAGTCCAGGCTACAGGTTGACATAAAGAAAACCAGCTACATCCTGCAGCTCAGCACATTCTGATATGCAGCCTGCCAGCTTTAGGGTGAAAATATCCATCCATCAGTTTGAGCAGGTATGATGTCCACCAGGGAAAGCAATCATTCTTTAAGGCAGGATCTGCTCTGGGTCATTTTTCCTCATTTATATCTCATTCTTTTCAGCTAAGTAGCCACAGTACACCGATTTGTGTACTGCTGTCACAACTTTTATACTTCCCTTTTTTTTGGAAAAACTATTGCCAATAAGCTCGACTGCATCTTCATTACCGTGCGTGTTCTTGAGAAAATGTTGCCTTCAGACCGTAGGCCAAGTTGCCAGCTTTAAAGAAACTTTTTGATGGTCAGTGCCAAAGTCTTATTGGCTTGGGAGAGAATTCTTGGGCACGTTAGCAAATGCACACCCCTGTGGTCTATTGTAATGCTTAGCGGTTGTTATGCCAAACCCCTCTCTCCTAACTCTGGTCTCTGGCAATGACTAATAGAGGGCATTTGAAGCATTGTCTGATGCTGTTCCAGCATGCTGAAAATAAAGGATGTAGAGTTTGATTCATGACACGCGCATGAACCAGACCGGAGTTTCTTAAAAATCTAATTAATGATGAAACCAAAGCACATGCTTATTGTTGAGCGCCCAAATGAATGCAGGATCTACCCTGGCTTGACTTTTTACGGCCGCAGAGAAGGATGGTAGGTTCAGATCTCAAGGTTGGGCTGTCAGACATCTAACTTAAGCCTGCTGTCCGCTTTTTGATAAGTTATAGCACTCTCTGTTCTTTTCAAGCCTCATCTTTCCTCTCTCTCTCCTATGCCACATACCATTTCCTCTCAACAGCTTTGATGTTTCTCTCTTCCACTCTTCCCTCATGTCCTTTATTCTAATCCACTTAGTCTCCCCTTTCTGTGGCTCTCTTCCCTCCCTGGCCCTCCCTGTCTCTCCCCAATCCTTTCCTTCCTGCAAAATTCAGGTGAAACTTCCAAAGTGAGGAAGCCGCTCCTCTCCACTCCTGTCCTCCTATCATCCTTCCCTCCCATGCTTGCTGATTAGCAGCCACTCTTCTCCACCTTTGTCCTTCCCTCTCCTCTCCGCTGCCGTGCCGAGTAAATCATCCCGACTTAGAAGGAGGCATTGGTATTTCATATAACGGCTGAGCTGCGAGGGGGAGTGCCAGAGACAGAGGAGAAGACGGCAGGCGAGAGTACAGGAAAGGGAAGGAGAGATGAAAGCGGTTACTGATGAGGGAGGACTGAGGAACAGACACGGAAATCAAGCTGTGCAGACACTGACAGGGAAATTGACAGGATAACCAGGATCAACAAAGTTAAATGCGGACAAGTAGTCAGCCCGTCAGAGAGACTGAGAGGAAGACGGTTACAAGCAGATACAGACACGTAATAGACATGGACAATAGAACATAAAGGGCACAGGGTGCAGGGAAACATGGAAGTGGCAGAAAGACCTTTTTAGATGCAATGTTTTACATTTAAGGCACATATCAGAGCTTAAAATGACTGCAAAAATAGACTCGGCAAGTGTGCACGCAAACGGATAGGCAGATGGAAAGGTCAAAGGCAAGAAGGCATGTAGACAAGCAAGCGGCCATACTGTATTCTAGCAGATGCTCAGCAAAATTGGACGAAATGAGAGAAGAGAGACAGGAATGCCGAACAGCCACACGGGCAGATAAGTCTGGCAGACTGGCTCGGAGGTGTGCAAATATGCAGGCGACTGGGCGGGCAGAAACACAAACAAACAGAGAGGCGAGCAAACTTTGAAATGACAAAGGCAGATACACAGACAAGTAAGCAAACAGGCACAATGAAAGACACACAGGCAGAGGGACGGCGACGCGAGGAATATTCACTCCGCAACCTCACGGTGGTATTGCTCTACTTTTTCCCTCCGTCATCACACACGCTCTCTCACAGACACACACACATGATTACAGACACAGGCGCACAGCCAAGCAATCCAGTGCTTACCCAGGCATGCCAGGCTGAGTGCCATCAGGAGCCAGGGAGAAGCAGCATGCAAGTTTTGAGTGCTTACACACACAGAAAGTTAAAAAAAAAAGTGAGAGAGAGCACTGACATCTGTTACTGGCTCTAGTTCTTGCAAATCTTCTTACGCTAGAGCAGAATTCACATATGTTGTTCCTGCGAAGTGAAACTGTTCATTCATTATGTCTCCAAAACACCAATCCTGCACATCTACAGAGTATGGAGTGAATGCCTATTCATGGTAACAAAGAAGATACGCCAAATGTAGAAAGCAATACAAAGTCAGCTGTCAGTGATTTTAGAGGTTTGGAGCTATTTCATATCGCATCTCCAAATGTGGTGAGTGAGTTCCAAGACGTTGTTGGTGAGCACAGGCTTTGGCATGAAACTTTTGCACTATCACTGGGGTGATGAAAGAAAATACACAGCTGAAGCACGCAAATCTCCCTTAACCCTCTAAGACCCACTGTTGTAATATTACAACATTACCTTTAGCCATCCTAAAAAACAATCTGTTATATTTTATCTCGTTTTTTACCACATTTACATAGTCATTGGGTCCTATTGTCCAATCTCACGATGCTATTGGATAGTACATTTGTTTATAAGTCCCGCCTAGTGGCCATGAACTCACACAACCGCTCATGGTTTCCTTCGGACAACATTGCTTTGTTTCATTGGACTAAATTTATCAGATTCAAGTGAGTAAAATGTCTTTTATATTTTTTTTTGTTGTTGTTACAAT
>CAEMYA010000018.1:6704447-6734568 GCA_903131615.1 Diplodus sargus | reverse complement strand
TAAGCCAAAAAAGATGTTTGTTTGTTCTTTATTTCTGTTTATGTACAACAATGCGTTATGTTGTTGTCGGTGTGTTGTGTCATAGGTTTACTTTTTAAGATAAAGGATAGGCAGCCAGTCTAGTTCTTCCCCTCTGTCCACTAAAGCTAAATGCTGACTCCAGCTGTACCCATCGATATATCTATTCTATTAACAATGGATGAAATGAGTGTGCATGTAACGCGAATGGTATCTCAAACCCACAGAGAATTATTACTTGACTCGGCAGTTCCCCTCAACACTTGAGCATCTTTCAGCGCACTGTTTTGATTTTGCAGCCCACACTCTCAAGTCCAACATCGATGCTTGGTGCTCACACACAGTCAAAGTTGATGGACAAAAATCAATTAATGCATATTCAATGGACAGAGAGTGGTAGCTTATTGATTCTTTTTTTTTTTTTTTTTTTCAGAAAGAACACAAATAAGCACATTTCCCAAAATGCTTAACTGTTCCTTTCATTGGCAAACCCCTGCTGCATTTGAGGATACTCAAAAAAGACATTCAGAAAGGCAGCAGGGTCGGTCATACTAAAGAAATCCAAGGTCTCACGGATTTCTCATTTAGGTGGTTTGGGAAGGAGCACTGCCTGTGCCCAGCCCTGATTTTAATTCAAACTTTATGCTGGACCATATAGACTGTATATTATATTTGTATTATTCATAGGCAGTGCTGTATACTTTGTTTTGTTGCTGCTGCAGTGACCCGATTTCCCCACAGGGATCATTAAAGTTTCATCTCAAAATGTAGAGCTAAATTTAGGGCCACTGGTGTGTGCATAGAACAGAAGAAATAACACCTGGTTAAGCTGCAGCCGTCACTGTGCTCCGTACTTAGCATATACACGTTTTTAAAAAAAAAGCTGTCAAAATGTAGTCGCTAATATTTCTGGACTATGCCATACTGTGCCTGAACCGCTATCCTACTTTGCTGTGTTTGTCAGGTTCAGCTTCAACTTTGTGAGGAGATAAGGCAAGACGGCGAGGTGTCTTGCACGAGTCATGCCTTCTTCTCTAATACTGCTCACTCGCAGCGTCAAATCTCTCCCACTCCAGCTTTGTATTCCCCTCTAATTTAGGTGTGAACTCCTACATTTGCAGCTGCTGTGTTCCGCCTCGCCTTCCACTTTGTGCCCGTCTACCTTTTCCTCCTCTTTCTCCGTCTTACCCCCTCAGGCAGAGAAAATGATCCAACTTAAAATGAAAGTGTGACATTTAAATGAGCAAGAGCAAACAGTAGGAGTACAAGAGAGGGAGGGTAAAAATGGGAGAAAAAAGACTGGGGGGAGAGGGTGATTAGGTAAGGGAGAAGACTAAGCGGAAAAAGAGGCAGTGAATGGAATAGAGTTTAAAATATACGAGAGAAAGCAAGTGAAACTAGAGGAGCAGTGGGCGAGCACAGACCTCTGCCAATAGTCCACTCTTCTATGAAATGCAAATGTACAAGCAGGACTACAATATTTGCTGGGATATTTTTTCAAAACTATTCCAACAGTGACTAAATATGATCATGCATCTTCATCTCATCTGTACATTTGTGATGTACTTCTAAATGGCAAAAGATTTCGCAAAAGCATCTGCAAAATGCCCTCAATGTAAATGTAAATGTACATATGTTCAATTATGAAATTCACAAACATAACTTGTTGTCAAAAACCATTGTTAATTTTTTTTTTTTTTTTTAGGTTTACCAGGAAGAAATACACAGGACTTTGTGTGAACTTTGAAGTGTCTACATTGGTTTATGTTGAGATTATGTTGTGCAAGTTACACGATGTAGGTTGAGCAGCCAAGTGACGTGACTGAATGCTATTTTATGTGGTTCTGGAGACACCTTTTGCACCAGGACCTAATTTGCCAGCTGTTTATTCCACTGTCTTTATTCAAATTAAAGGCCAAATTTGAAGATTGGTTGTAATCCAACCCACGAGTACTGAGTTCTAATGTTATGACGTAGTTTTGACTACTGAGTGCTCACAGGTGTCCTGAGCTGGCGTCTTGGTCTCTTGTTCCATATTATTTGTACCTAAGTTGGCTCACATTGTTTAAGCTCCAGTTTGATTGTGTTGACAGTATCTCCCCTTTCATCGTACATTAAGATATCTTTCTGTTTCAACAGTGAGCTAACACAGTTTGTGAAATGGCATTGATTATTCTTTTTGATGCCCTGCTGATGAAACAGGGTTTTAAAGATGAGACTCAGTGGGTCTCATTCATGAAACGTGAGCAGCACGGATTTGTGTGTAAACCCTGAGCAGCGCAAATTTACGTGCGATTTCCGCATTCATCAATCTTTTAGTAGTGCTGATTTTTTCGTAGCTACTCACAAAATCTACACCTGCTCCGGACTGTGTGTAGCGCTTGTGTAAATGTAGGAATAAACATAAATACTGCTTGTAGCTGTTGAAAATTACAATTTTAATTTCGTATTACTCTCTCTCATGTTCAAAATACGCTGATGCCTTTGAAACACGCAATATGTGACATATGACAAAATATTAAAAAATATTAAAAATATAACATTTTCTACAGAAAATAAGTTGACAATTAAAGGTTTAAGATATAGATTAGATTTATTTAGAATGTGAACTACTTGTTTAAATTTGTTTTCTGACCTCCACTTCTCCCAGAATGACCTCTATCTCCTCCTCAGAGAAGTTTTTTTTCCTCTCTCTCTCTTTCTTTCCTTGCGCCATGGTCGCAGGCCGAGCGGATGCACCTATGCCCTTATATGGTGGTCATTTGCTATTCATGGGCGGAGATCTATGCTAATTGATGATCACCAGGGGCGCACTGTCAATTTACGATGGGTTGGAATTCATCATCTTACACACGTGTTTACGATCAAATCTGAGTTTCCCGCACCGTTCATGAATCCGGAGAAGAGTTTTAGTAGCGTGAGCTTTTATGTGCAACTCTACTCACAGATTTACTCACGTTTCATGAATGAGACCCAGTGTGTTTAAAAACATTAATCAATGGCATCAGAGTCAGTGTGAGGAGGTATTTGTAATTGTAATGATCATATTCAATATTCTATCTAAAGGAGATTTGAATACATGTGTTTCATGACATGTAAGGGGTTTAGATCATTTTATCATAACTTCAGGCCGTTTACAAAACGAAATGGAGCGTAAGAGGGCTTTAAGAGGCAAAAACTAGACCTAAGTGCTTTTCAGAGTTAAACCAATGTTCTCTGAATCTAAATCTAAGTAAATCTATTTACTTCTTACTTCAAGAAGAATTTTTGCCTTACGCGGCATCACTATAGAAGCAAACACAGCTTTGTTGGATGTGGTCTCCACTAACTCCATTTTTGAACACTGTATTATGCTGTATTTGAGACAATAATGCTCGACATACACTATTGTTAAAAATGTTTTGGAATCATATGTTATATTTTTCTTCTTTCCATCTCTCAAAGGAAACAACTCAGTACAAGCTTTTACAATTGTCTGGAGTGTAACCCAGCAATACATGCCACACAGTAATCTTAACCTACTTTGGTGGATGATGGGCACAAAGGACTTTTTTTTAAGTCCAGTAATGTTTTGGGAGTTTTAATCCAGTGCGTGAATACAAACCATTTTGTCTCCTACTCAGAAACAATAACTTGCTAGAATTATGCGTGAGTGCCTAAGGTACCAAAAAGCCGCTCAATACACCGGCTCATTTATCAAACAAAAAAAAACAACAATAAAATGTTAAATCTGTATCCCGAGTGGAGATCAAGTTTCTAAATTGTGTGTCTATGTTTATCTCACGTACCTTCTTTCTCCGTGCCGTTGTTACCAGAAGTTGTCATGGTTCAATAATAAATAGAGGAATGATAAACAAATTATGAATCTTTCCATACCTAATTCCAAAACAGGATTGTGTGACGCCTTTGATCGTTGATGTTTACTTCACCTTCCAATGTGCAGGCACTGAGCCTTAGTCATTGAACCTGCATACACAAAGACATTTATAGGCTTTTAGGTACAGTATATGAGTACAGTTAAGATTGAGCCTCATTAATACAAATATTTGTCACTCAGGCTGTCATCTGCTCAGTAAAACAACAAATTCGGCTTCCTGTGTCTATGATTCTGTGCATCTGAAGCTTGAACTTGAGTACCAGACTGTCAACAGAGTGGAAACACGAATCCTGCACAGTCACAGGTAAACAAGACCTTTTGGTAATTTTGTAACTTTAGTTGCTGACGTATTTATTGACAGTTCACTAAACCTCTCCCACAAGAAGCGATTTTCCAGTCGTAGCCGGCAACAATAACTAGGCATACAAAGCGTGAGCTTTGGGTTCATTATCAGTAACATCATATTACTCTGGTTTAATGTGAGCTGCAAACATGAGCATGACTGGCTAATTAGCTTACTGCCAACACATCCTCATACCTCAGCAACTTAATAGATTGATTGCTGGTCACTCCCAAAACGACATGGCTGTTGCAGCGTACGAGCGATAAACGTGTGGGGCATTCGTCACGCGCTCATTGTTTGGTGAGGTTTAGGCACTAAAACTAATTGGTTAGGTTTTGTAAAACATGGTTTGGGTTAAAACATTTGCATTACTTATGTACAGTCAGTTATGAATGTACCTATTTCATGTAGATGTGAACTTTCACACCCTTCAGACTTCTTTGCCTTCCTCCTTCATACAGCAATGTTGTATGAACTCTTTCAAACGTATTCAAGCATTTACACCCACATATTAAATCCAGGTACTGTATATATCTGTTTCATCTGTCAAACAGACCTAGTGTCAGTCCTTGGACCAAGTAATTCAGTTCTAAGTATACTGATGTAATTTACAAATAAAATGTTTTAAAGAAAGATAAGTTCTTGGCCTTATAATCTTTATTTTATTATCTTTATATTAATTTTATCTGAAAAACATGTTTAATGTTTAACTGGTCCTTGAGCAAAACAAGTTGAGCATCCCCTCTTTACAGGCTCCGGCTTTTAAAGTGACTGAGCTTGAAAAGATAAAAAACTCATCCAACCCAGTTAACCTTCTGCATTATTTATGAGCTACAGCTGATGAAAACTGCAAGTGACAGTTGTCATTTCAGCCAACAAAAACATTGGTCAACACCAAGAAAAAAGAAGTCATCTTTTTTTCCACCACTGTCTGAGGTCAAAGACTCATTATTTAAAATATATGTCAAGTTCTTCAATCGTTGTCATGACCTACAGTTTGAAAGGCGTAGCAACAGTAACTAGGGGGGTGAGGCTTAGCAAAAGGTCCACTGCCGGTGTCTCTAAAATTATACTTGACTTCTCTAATTCTATCGCTGCGGGCTGAAAGTGTGCATTACATACAGCGCACAAATTGAGATAATTCGTGTGTCATAGTGAGTGGGCTGATTTGGCGAGTGCAAAATGGAATTCTGTTAGCTTGGGACTTTTAAAAAGCATAATCCAGAGGGCTTTTTCGTGTTTCTTTTTCTGAATTTAGGACGTATTCTAACGCCTCTGACACCCGAATCATGTCTTGTTCCTCTTGACTGGCTCAGTACTTAGCGGACCTTCATGTGACTATTCCCACAGCAGTCCACGAGCAGGCAATAGATACATGAAGTAAGTTTTTTTTTTTACATGGATAAAAAAAATATTATTAGAAAAAGACCAATGTGTTCATTGAAAGAACTGTCCCCTCTGTGACAAAGTGATTCTATTGCTACAGGCCTATAGTAACTAGCCTGCATCCTCATTGAGACCAACTCTTGACTCAGTGTAGGTGAAGGCACCATCCTTCAAGTGCTGCAACACAAAGCAGAATAAAAAGCATGTCAATTGTGATGAGAAGCAACCTGCTCCGTAAGAGAGTGACTCAAGTGGAAAAACCTCGACTCTCTGGCATGGCACATCTGTTCTTTAATAACCAAGAAAAGCTAAAAGTGGTGCAGCAATCAGGCTTATAGAGGCTTTATGACTGCTCCACAATGGAGAACACAGCCATTCAAACATCAAAGAATACATTTGCAGATGTGGTCCATCATGAGAGCATCCCATTAAGGGCACAAATGTCTGTTTTCAATAGAGAGTAGATTAAAGAGGCGAAAAGAATGCACGTAGCTCCTCATCCGGCAAGAATGTCTGTTTTATTACCAGTTTACCAGAATCATCTGCTTTGTGAGGCTCTCGGCAGAAAAGCTGACTGAAACACTGACAATCAAATACGAGAGCGAGGTAAGTAAGAAAGTAAGGGTGTTCTGGAAACAACAATCTGAGAAACCTAAGAGAAAAGGGAATTGGACGAGGATAATCCGAGAGAGTTCACTGCAGAGACAACCCAGAGTGACCCAGACTCCGATCCCTGTGCTCGCACCTCTCTGGGGAAGATAATGATATTGAAGTTTTTTGTTTGAATCCAAGCTTAACATGAAAAGGGTCATATTGGTGTTTGGTTTTCACCGATTTCCACTCCACCATCTACCTCTTACCATAGTCACTCTAATAAAATATATTTGTTTCTCTCAGGCAAGATTACCTTTGAGACTTTTTTGTTTTGTAGAGAGTTGTGTGGTAGGGATGGGTGGCAGAGCCGCCGCTCAGCTGCTCGGAGCCGGCCAGCTCTTAAGGAGACTGTCAACTGCTGAGTGAGGCCATCTGGAGGAATTAAAGGGATATTCCGGTGTAAATGTATTCGCAGGGCTTCTCCACAACAGGAAGCTGCGGCAGGAGAGTCGTCAGCTGCGTTCACTTTACAATAGCGATCCGGCTAAGCTAGTGGAGGTTTGACTGCAGCAGTGACCACTGACAGGGGGAAAGAAAAAACAGAGTCTGTGGTGAGTGCTGAAATCATTGAGAGATTCACCTGAATTAAAACACAGAGACACACTTACCCTCCGTGCTTACCTTTTCCTTGCTAGCGTCGGCTAATGTACACTAATCTGGGCGACCACCGCACAAGCTTGTGTATTTCTCTGGGTTTGAACATTGTTGGTAGGATTTGGGATAATATAAGTACACAACTCAATAAAAATACAAAGGTGTAGTTGTTTTTATAAATATTAGTGCAGAATTGTTATATATTATATCATAAACCATCATATAAAAAATGAGAGGCTGAATGACGTGCTAGCGTAGCACTCAGCCTAGTGTCCGCCACTGTGCCAAGTCAGCGCCCAAACACTGCAGATCAACCTCCGGCTGAAATATACAGAACAGTGTGCACAGTCATTGCTATTTTCCTCACCATTTCTGATTCTTTGACACAACCAAGATCAGAGCAGATGCTGAGCTATAGTTGCAATATTGCCTCGTCACAGCAAATGGGCAGCATCAGACAGAGAAGCGTCATATAGCTTTCCTACTGGTCCTTGTGGTTCTCAAACATGAAATCTCAAACATGAGTACAAAGCAATGTGAGAAGTGAAAAGGTTGCACTTTGCCAATGTTCAGATATTTTGCATGCTTGAACATGGAGTTTCTGACTGCCTGTGTTGCAAGCAGTATAGTCCAATATGACAAGCATGGTTTCAATACAATATCTCTAAATCACCATACAATCACTTTACCTTACTGGTCGAACAAGCAGGTCTGGACTATCAGTTCTCCTCAATAAGCCTGTTTCCCTTGTTACTGATACCCCATCTCCATGTAGCCATTCAGAACCACACTCTCAGCTAATTAGCTAAGCACATTTGCAATTTGTTGTCTTTTTAAATGAGCCTATCAGCAGCAGCAGCCCGCTGAGGAAACCGAGGCACTCTTCCTGCCCGGGTTTTATCCACTTTTCTCTCCACTTTGTGTCCCAGTAATTGTCTTAATAATTTGTTTCATTTACATCTGTGTTATCTCCTCATTTCAACATGTCTCTAGGCAATGCACTCTGCTCCATCTCTCAACTCCTTAACTATTTAGTCAGGTTTCCCAGGTCAATGAGGAAAGGGAGCTTTGGAGCTGTTCTGCCTTTTTTTTCTCTTCTTTTATTATTCTCTTCTCTGCATTAACCTGCTCTGACTGAGTCATGACACATCCAAGCTTTCAGGCTGACTCAGTCGAGCAGGTTTGCTGACTTTCTCGAGGTGTGGATTCTAAACTCTTTCTAAACACTTTCTCTCTTTCTTTTTTTACATTTTATAAACCATGCTGCTCCATTCTTTACAGCACCATAGATGTGGCAACGTGCTGTAATAGTAAAAGATGGCAGCCCTGCTACCTTGCTACTGACAGTGAAACAGCTCAGCTTTTACTCACTAGACTACAGTGTTTTATTTGCCTTTATTGGCATGTCATAGCTGTGAAATGTAAATGTCACACAGCAGACAAAGCTGTAATTTCCACTGTCTGCTGAGCATCAGGAGGGCTTTGAGCATACATTCCAAGTGCTCCGCATCAGAGCTGAGGACGGCAGAGCAACAGCTGAAAAGAAAGCACGCGAGACAAGACACTTTTTCGTATTTATTTTTCGTGAGGAGGTATCTCTCAGTTTGACGTTGACACAAATGATTCACTCCCATGGCTTGACTTCCATGAGTGTGCCCGTGCAGTGACCAGTAAGAAATGTTTCACCCAAAAAAAACTCAATTTCAGCCTAACATGGAAATCAGCACACAAATTGGCGCCCATGATTTCCTATCTGTACCCTTCAGCCACATATCATGGACCAGGGAGCGTGAGGTGAATTTTAAGAAGTGTTTCTGTGTACACAGCTGCTCAGGGAGCCTGTCGTCATCCATTGGACCCGAGCAGTTGGAAGACAGATTAAGAGATGAGATGGCCTTGTTACTGCCGGGTTTTAAATCCACCCGCGGTCTTGCAGTGTGTGTAGTGTAGTGTAGTGTAGTGAAAAACCTGCCAAAGAGGCCCACTCCAAACAGCGCAGAGATCTGGTGGTGACAAGATGGCTGAAATAGATGAGCTGCCCACACAGGCTTGAATTAGATTCACATGCAAACTTTCCTACATCGGGGAACCTACTGTGGAGTTTCAGTGTGAACCCATGGGATCATTTTCAGCCTTCCCTTTTCAAAAAATCAAGCTGTACTTGGATGAAACTGCAGTTGTGTTTTGAACCAGTCTCTAAATGGTTACAGTATCTATTTTAATGAGCTCCTGATCAATCGGAGCTGCAGGAATTACCAATTTTATAAGTCTCTGTTGCTGCTATCCTAGCTCTTCTGCATTCCCCTCGGAATTACATGAATATCACAAGATTTGACCTTATTTAGCTCCAATTAGTGTAACTTCAACACATTTAAAGTGGTGGGCTGGAATTCCTTGAAACAACCTTTTTCTTAATTTGAATAAGGATTGGCTTGGACAGCTCGTTCTGAGCTTGAGGCTGGTTGGATCTTAGCGTAAATTCCTGGGATGTTCAATAGCCCTACGTAAATCAGACCGCCTCAAATGAAAGGTTGACAGACGCAGAGGCATTGTAATAATTATATGTATGAGTCCAGTTTAGCTAGGATTCGGTCACCACCTGATGTTACAGTGTCCCACTGTTAAAGCCTTAGGCTTCAACAATGGAACAAGGGGCTCTAAAAGCAGTCACTTCAGGAATAGCAGCAGCTGACCTGAATCACAGGTGAGACGGGGAGATTGGCAGCAGGTCAAAGGCAGCATATGCGTCAGTCCCTGGAATCAAAGACAATCTGCAGGGCCTCTGTCTGTCTGGTGTGGATTGTTACTCAACTGTGTGTCTGCAGGATGGTTTCTTCTCTGCAAGCTCGGTTTGGAGGTTAGAAGAATCAGTGAAATTGGTTGAATGCAAATTAAGTATTTTTCTTGAGTAAATACTAAAAAAAGGGTCTTTGTAATGCATTTTGTTGAGTTGTGTTCTTACATTAACCCAAATGTTTTTTTTCCAATGATGTTCAAACCAGACAAAATCAACAAGTTTACTCAAGGTGAGAGTTTTATTTGGTCGCCCACTGCTACCTCCTCCGCCTATAAATGCTGCAGTCAGGTTGATGAGCAGGAGTGAGGATAAATCCACTTTTTAATCACAATTTTTTTTTAAAAAGGTAATCCCCGATGCTCTTACACAGTTGGTGAATAGTTCCAGATCAGAGCAGAATCCAGTGTGACTCCTGGTGTTTATTCTCCAGAGGGTCGGGGCTCTGCAGCTTTCTAGCTGGTGGTTCCGCCAAGCTGAGCCTGGCCCTCCGCACAACTCTTGGCAGCGAAAGAAAGAAAAATGTGCTAATAGAAAAGTGGTAGTAGAGTATGATAGTAGTCAAAGAAATTGGAAGGCAGATTGAACAATTCCCGAAAAAACAAAAACAAAATGTTACGTAGAATGATAATGATGACACAGAATAATTGTTTGTTTATTTGAAATAATAATAATAATAATAATAATAATAATAATAATAATAATAATAATAATAAACTGTATCTATAAGTGTTCTAAATTCTCACAAGTCTCTGAAAAGTGTTGCAGACAAGGCTGAACGTGACGAGAAAGACTGCATTTACTGCACTGACCTGCTAGCTGAAATCCAAGAAAACAAAATCAATATACGTCTGTGCTGAATTACACTAACCATGGCCCTGCTTCATGTCTAGCAGTGCTCAACAGATTCCACTTTCATGAGTTTTTTTTGGTCCATACATTCCCACCTGATCAGAGGATTTATATAAAACAGTTGTACAATCTCTGTACCGTCAGATCTAACATGGTGTCCATCATGGGTCAAAATTGAGCAGCGAACATAATGGATGTACAGTAAATTGTCTGTAGCTCCAGTAAGAGCTTGACCTAATCACTGTAAAAAATCACTCAGGCGGTGTTGAGGCACTTCTGTTTAGAGCGCTGATTGAAAATGCGATCGCCCTGTGGAGGTCTTGTTTGACCTCAGTCAGCAAAATGTAATTTTCTTCTGTCCGTCCGGAAGAAGATAGAGACTTGTCAGGAGCAGGGCTGCTGTGTAGTATCACATTACCTGTTAGGCCTTTGAGTGTTGAGCTTGATCGTGCACTTAGCTGATATGAGTAGTTTATCAGATAGGAACAATCCTGTTTTCTTAAATTAAGAAATCCTAAACAGAATGCTAACATAGATTCTGTAATAGGCACTTCTCCTGTTATGCCTGTACAAAAAATCACTTTTTTAGTCAATGATGTAACTGAGTGACAGTACATTTGTTACTGTGAAAAAATAAGGCCCTCATGTAAAACACCTGCTAAAGAATCGAGTTGGGTTGACTGGTCTGCCCACTCGAGACACCGCCAGGGGCAGGGGCTTTATTAATGTTAATAATACACATAAATCGAGCTGTCCTACCTACCTAATAATGAACCTTGTGAACAGCACAAAGTAAGGCTGGAAGCGGATCTAAACTGACCTGTTTTCACTTCCTCTCAGCTCAAAGTAAACGGCTGCATAATTAAGCACAAATGGCTGTCAGAACAGGGACAGTGGTTCTGTTTCACCACGGCGATGTTCAACATTAAGAGTCTTATGGACAGAAAAGATAGTAAATAACAGAAAAAGCACCTGGACATTTAATAATGTAGTTGTGTGTGTCAGGTTCATTCACTTTGATGGAGACTGGGACTGAAAGAACACTCAACAATGTTGTTTTTTCTATGTATCGTATGTATTGACCACCATTGGATTGTTTTTCAGCCTCTCCAACAGGCTAACATCAATGATAGCTTCTTCAACGTGCTAACGTCAATGATAGCTTCTCTAACAAGCTTACATCAATGATAGCTACTTCAACAGGCTAACATCAATGATAGCTACTTCAACAGGCTAACATCAATGATAGCTACTCCAACAGGCTAACATCAAAGTTACCTTTCTCAGCAGTCACAGTTGGTATGGCCAGGGATGATAAGCTTAACTGCTATCCCATATAAGACAGGAAACGTGCTTCTTAATATCCTCAGTGTCATCCTAAACTGAGTTAACATTTCAGACATTGGACAATAATGAGGCTCCAAAACCCTGTATGCATTCCATAGCTGCAAAAGCCCAGTTGTTACACTAAATACCAACAATATTTCTTAACATCTGAAAAATTCCATCTTCTCTTCATCCTTGTCTGGAGATGTGGTATGAGAGCACATATTGGCTATACACACACAGGAAGGAGGCAGCTTACATGGCTTGAGAGGCGTTGATAATTTGGGTTGAAATGAGCTTGTCTTCATTAATGGCAGTCACTGCTAAACCGTTTATCTTCATATAGCCAGGTTACTGTGCTAAAATGACTGCCTCTGTGCAATTCCTACTAATAAATCTCTTTAACGTCAGGGAGAGGGAGCGAGCAGAGGAGAGCACTTTCTTTCCATCTGGGATAAATTTAGAATACAGATGATGAGTGTATGTTGTAGAAAAAGGTAACATCTCACCATACCAGATCCTGGGCATCCCTGTAACCCATGTAAGGTGATGACAGGAGTGAGCTTTTTGATGTAATTTAGTCAGCTTGAGCGTAAATGAGGGTAGAAAAGGATACAATTGATGAGAGCAAACTGAGTTCAGCATGGTCACGCATGGTTACGTTCAGCTACTCCATTTATGATCAAGAGACTGCACACAGGCAACGCCAGCGCCAAGAAATACCAATATGGTTTTGGGTGAATGCGTGTTATGTTAACCTTAGCAGTGTTGAGGGATATTCAGCTTTTAAATCCTCAGTCCACACTTCCTGTATTATGCATTAAGAAAAGCGTAGGAAGTGTAAGAATAATGACCCAACAAAGGCATTAACCATACGGTGTTGTTAAGCGGTATTAACGACGGCTTAGAGAGGTGATAGAGGTAATGTTGAATGTGAAATAGACGACCACTTGGCGCAGAGTCCTTTAATCTCTGTGGCACAGAGGACATTAAAAGGAGTGTGGACAAAACTCTAGCTAAAGTGCCTAGTTCCTCGGAGGAGCCAGCCTGTAAGGTAGAAAGAACACTCCAGTGCGCAGCTGCTAACACATACAACAACATAGTTCATTCTAAAAATGTGTCCATAATGAATTGAGTAGGATAAAAGATTTTAATAGGTAGCACCAAAATAAACATGATTTTAAGGCATCAGACACAAACATGGCTCGAAGTTTAGATGAAACGAAAAAAGTGCTTGTTAAAACATTTTATATCACATCTCCACTCCTACTGTGCTCCCATTTAACAATACGCGCCAACAAATCAATGTCTGTTTTTTTTGTTTTTTTTATTATATCAAAATCCCTAATGTCTAATGTCTTCTGCAAAACAAAGTGTGCCGTGTGCTTACCGAGGCTTGAACTTCCCAATTTCAACCAATCATCCACCCATCAATCAGTCCTGAGCTTTTAGCAGCACAGAGCTAAACTGCATTGGTTAATGAACTAGCAAAAGAACGATACGGTTGGTGTGTATTCGGGTTGTGGTCCAGATTATGCGCACAGCAGTTTTTACAGTTTCGTGCTTCAGCAGCTACTTGAAATATCTGTCTCTCCCTGAGGAATAACGCTATCCTGTCAGCGCACACCTGCAACCGTTTTTTCCAGTTCAAATCGATTTCCTCCCAACATTCGTCCCCCCTGCCTATCCTGTATCAGCTAGAGACTCTGCAAATGCTGTGTCATCTGAACTTTAAAGAAGACTGGCTTTTTTTCTCATTTTTCTCCTTTACATCATCACATTTTGTCACCATGTCACGCATAACTTATGCCAAGAAACTAGTTTGCATCATAAAAGTTGATTAAAGTGACAGGAGCCAAAACAGAAGAGGGAGAACAGCAGCGATGAACAGAAAGAAAAAAATGATGTGCTTTTATGTGCGATTCTTAAAGCATTAGTAACCCAAATTAAAACGATGAACCTGAAAATGAGCACGACATGTCTCCTTTAAAATGGAGTCTACACAGGTAAAGGTTTTTGTTGCTGATGCTCAGGGCTGCATCAAACATACATTTTCATGTCCCTTGAGATAGACAGTGAAATTGCATAAGAATGAGTAGCACACAACATGCATGAACTGGATGTGCTGTGTGCAGATATGATGTAAACAGCAGAGCAATTAAAAGAAAAAAAACATCAGAATACAAATCCAAAGAGCCTCAGCTCCTACACATGCTCGCAGAGTAGATTATCTCTCTAATGGGAAGGAAACTGTTCTCTGGTGGTTTTTGTAAGTCGTTGAATCCTCCGTTCTGTGTTTTGGGGGGTTTTGTCTGTTGATGCTGCTTTTGTGCTCTGTTATCCGGGTTGGATTCGCCTATCCACCAGTCTGGGACAAGGACATTGTATTTGTATCATAATACTGCCCCTCTCAGGATTTTTAAATACTTTATGCGGCTTATAACAGGGGGCAAACACAGCAATGTCCACAAGACTCATGTGTTGGTTTGCTTCCGAGCGGGTATTGTAAGTTATGCATGAATATATTGTCCCTAAGGGTTGCATTGTTGTTCAAGTACAGTCACTGTTTGCATGCTGGGTGTAGGGATATGGGATTATAATTGGTTTTAGGACGATTCTAAAAAAGTGTCATTGCATCTCTTCAGTCTTTATAAAGTATTTCCCTTAAAAGTGGGAGTTTATTCCATCTAAACTAGGTTTTATGCTGATTCTGCCTAAAGCTCTGCAGCTTTTAGTCTTCAAAAAGCGGAGGCCCACATCCTGTATACCTGCAGCACTTCTCTCTATTTTTATTCATCTTCCTGCTGGGTCAGGCTCAGACACAGCTCGCTGTTCAAACAAGTTAACTCATAATGTTGTTCTTGGGTAATTCTCTGGAGAGAGTCTCGTAACAAATCCAGTAATTTTTAGCGTTTTGTCATAAAGGAAAAAGAGCACAAGAGGGACAGTGTGAGAAAATCAATGTGTTTTTTTTTCTTCATTCTTTGAGCTTTAACGCATGTAAAGCTATTCTAGTAGTAATCAAGAATGAAATATTGAACCTGAAAAAAGAACATGATGTGTCTCCTTTAATTCTGGGCTATTATTTTCATCCTGGCCATCAAATCAGGATGTGAATTACACCTGAGAAACAAGTTAAATTTGACTCACCACAGTCCCCAATGTGATTGAAGACCAGCAGTGCTCGGTCAAATTTCCATAATTTCCTTTGAAAATGAGATGCATCGAGACGTATTACGCTGGTATTCAATTGCAATTTGGCGCTCACTGTAAACTTTTTTCAGCGGTTGATAACAGGCGGCAAGTTTCCCACATAATAGGAAGACAAGTCGAGTCAAACTAGAGTGCATAACACACTGTTGCCCTCTGTCACGCACCGAGACAGCCACCTCATAATAGCAACACTTTTTTGAGAGTTGGTTTTCTCGCTTGGCACAACCCAGTTATTGGACCATGACTTCAGCTCTTGTCAGGTGATAGCACATCCTCTCCAGAGCTCTGGTAGCTGTCACGATTAGGAGGAAAAGAAACTTATTGTTGAGGTAGGGGAAAATACAAAAAAACCCACAAGCCTCAGCAGCCGACACTATCGGATATTAAAAAAGACATTGCCTGGTGAGCCATGGTTGTAAGGGCTTGTTCAGGTGAGCAATCAAGTCAATAACACAAACAAGACTCAACACTCCATTCACAGTATTTCATATGAAAGATAATAAAATGTGGACCGGGTGATGTTCCGTGTTGTGACGACGCTCGCTGGTGCAGAATGCATCCGGCGACACACTGTGGAAGCAATATGTTTTCAGCATAAAGCTTCTTTTGTATCTCTGTAAGCGACACTGCTGAGGTCGTTTTACTGTACACCGGGTGTCAAACATGTCTCGTATTCCACTGCACGACTTTGAGAGTGACCCAGATGTGAACTGTGGGGAGCCTAGAATGAACCCCTAATGGTACCGTATGTCAACGTGCCCTAAGCACAGGAGCAGTGCTGCTTTGGGTAAAATAGATTAATATTAAGATAGATAATTGCAGTGACATACTGTATCGCATGTGTATGACACTTCAAAGGAGCTGCCGTTGTAAACTCCATTTGAACTTGACAACGCAGAGTGAGGCAGGGTGACAGATTTTCCCTCCCGTCCCATCACACTCCGACAAAACCACTCCTGTCCCAGCTCAGTTGCAGATTTTTATGTCCCATCCTGTCTCTGTGTAGTGTTTTTCCACATGACACGTAGTGGTAAGCCTGCGACCGACAGAATGACCATTCTGTTAAAGGGATGGAAAACAGTATGTATTTATATTAGAATGGTATATTTAGATAGAAATGTACCTAGGCTGTTTTCTTGTAATGTGTCACAATGTATTCTCTAATAAGTCTGATAAGGGCGTAATAGTTAGGAAATGAAGATGTTTTTGCTCTAAACAGCAGTGCAATTTCTTTTAATAATAATTATTTTAATGTGTTGCTAATCGACTTCTCAGAAGGTGCTCACAAAGGAAGCGTGGCCGTGTACCTGCAAACATTTTCTCTTTTTTCTTGTGGAACAAAGAAGATTTTAATTCTAGTTGTTGCTTAATTTGCTACAAATTACTGCTTATTGTGTATTATATGTAAAAGTGTGACCAACTGTTTTCCTATCCTGTTGCAGTTACATGATCAATGGTAATTTATCATTCACCGTCATCTGGGAATCACACAGGAATCCCTGTTACCTCCTGGACTCCTGGACCAACAAAATGTCAGCTCCCAGGAAAAATGTGGGTTTGGGACAAAATTACACATTTCTAAGGTCTTCGTCATTGTTCCATTAATTTAATTACCATGTGGTTAAGGCTAGGAGACAACCTTAAAGGGCAGCTGTGGCTCAGGAGTAGAGCCAGTGTTTTGTTATCGGTAGGCTGCTTGGTTCAATTCCCCTGTTCCGCCTGTCAAAGTGTCCTTGGGCAATATACTGAACCTCAAACTGGCAGCCACCGCCATCAGTTTATGAATGTATGTATGAATTACTGTAAGTTGCTTTGGACAAAAGCACCTGACAAATGCCTTAATTATAATGCAAATAAAGAACTCTGACATTCTGTCCAATATGTCTGAAATGGTGTCTGTTGTACTGGGCTACACAAATAGACCTGATGTAAGATAAAGTTGTGGAATACAGAGTTGGAACTCTGGTCTGAATTCCATCTCAGCACCATTACATTCCCAGTTCCTGACTATTATCGCACCAGATTTGATAAATATTCAATAAAGGGTAACAGAATCAAAGACAATGTAAAAACTTAACTGTAAGAAGATTATAATCAGCCACTAACGACACCTGTGTTTGTCGGTAGATAGCAGATCATTGTATCATTGCACAGGCAACAGAGCAGCTTGAACTGATTTCAAAGGAAATCATTATTTCATTGGATGATCTCAATGTACGACACCTGCTGTAACAATGCCTGGGGGAGGTTAAGGTTTGGGACCACCCTGGAACACACATCGGACAGGAGCATGCATCAAATCTTATGAATTATTCACTGTTTCGACTTGATCTTAGCGCGCACGCAGCAACAGAATGCCCCTAGGAAAAATCAGTCCTTGTTTTCTCCCGGCTGCCTTCGGATCTTGTCATTCGGTTTGTATGGAAATACGGATGCTTAAGCAGCAAACCTGAAAATAAGCAATTAGCAGCATCAATCACCTCGCACTCTCAAGAACTCTGTTTCCTCAGAGGAATTCTTGCTATTGATGCCGAAATTGTCCTTGGTGGTGTTCCCTGTCAGTCATCCCCAGAGAGTCTCCATTTCTTTTCGCTGTTGTGAGCTGCTGTTCCCTCTCTGCAGCTTTTTTCTCAAAATGCCATCTCCTCACTCATACGTTTCCCCTTCTCCTCTCGGTTCTCGCTCTTTTTCTTCTTTCCCTTTGTCTTTCGTAATCTCTTTTGCATTTGCATTTGCAGGTGTAGTCGGTTGTTCAGTAGTCGGCGTGCATCCCATCTCTCCATTACCTTGTCAGTGCCAGCAGACAAGCACCTGCCTACAGATGAGGAACAGAGGGCCAGGGAAAGAGGATGGCAGGCGTTCAGCAGCTGTGGATTATAGATATGGGTCAGGAAGGGGACATTTCAAGATACAAGAAGATAAGCAGCTACACTAGCATACACACAGAGGCACTATCCGCAAGTGACACGACATTAGTCACATATGTACACGTAGGTATTGTCTTCAACTGGGGACAACCATGTAAATGCTAGCATCCATCTTACATGTCAGGTGCAGGCTCTACATACGTATGATACAGATTAAATGAGTAAACACAATTTCTGGTAGCGTCTGCTCTAAATGTATTATTAATTTTAATTTATTATGGACCTCACAGCTACTGCAGTAATTAACTTTGTGGTATTTCTAATAGCTGGAGGCATATTTAATGTGTCTCCAACATTCAGGGCTGAAATCCTCACAAATACATGAATCGATATTATATGATAGGGCCTATGCATATTGACATAATGTCGATTCAAGTTGCATATTAGCTCAAGAATTGATTTTTCTACATCTCCTCCTGTAATTTCAAACACAATTCCCTGTTTTTCACAGGTCTCTCCAATTAGATGCGCTTCTTCAACCCAATCGGCGGAATAAAAGCCGGCAATGTACATTTCTGCAAACCACGGATATGCAATTTTTTTTTTTTTTCAATTGGCATTTCTTTATGTTGCAGCTTCACTTTTCTTTACATTCAATTTTCAGTTTTTTGACGTGAGAATGTATGCTTGCTGTTGGTAGGTTTAGGCACCATGACCACTTAATGAGTGTTACTTGTGAACTGCAGTCACTGGCTTAGCAGCTATCTGGCCTGCGACATTATCCCCATCACCCACACCTCCTGATACAGTCAGGGTATAAACAGGCCATTTGAATGTGATAAGCCACGTTATGTCGAAATGTCTGGACGGTATGTAGCCTTTGACACGAACAAATGTATATGTATCAGTGGTTTGCAGAAACGTTAACTGTCAACATTTAATCCTGCATGGCTGCCGACAAGCAAATTATTTGATATTTAGAAACACTATAATATAATGTACCAAAAAAAGTGACCAATATCTGTCATCATCAGATTAAATCCTAACATCAAAGTAATGAAAGTTTGCTCCAAACCCAAGATATCCTTACATGTAGATGATCTCTTGTTATTCAGTATTGGCTAAATACGTTTTTTGCATCCTCTGTTTTATTTCCTGTTTTGTCTTTTATAGATTACATTTTATTTTGTTAAAGCTTGTGTTTTGTTCCTTGCCTACCTGCCTCTGAGTGTTTTGCATTTGGGTTCCATTTTGACTAAAAATAACAGGGTTTGAACTTTGTTGGAAACATTTGAATCATGTAAATGTACTACTCAACAGAATAACATAGGTCTATACATTTTCATACATTTTAATGTGCCACATGTAGCTAAAATCCTCCTGGTTGAGCGGGATATATACTTTTTACTTATTACTTTAATGTGGAAGACACTTTCAGTTCACGGATTTCCAGTATTATCTGATTAGTTTTAGTTTATCCATTAAACCAATTCATTATTTCATGTTTTCCTAGTGTTTCTATTCTTTGTCGGTTTTGTTTCCACTTGCCTTAATTTTTTCCCCCTTTGAATAATACTGATGTATTTAAAGCTACTATCTTACATGAACTTGTTTTTATATGATTAAATTAGTTTTGCCAGGCTTCAAGTGCAGCCTGTTAGTAAGACACGCTGAGTGACCTAAACAAGTAAACCCTGCAGTTTTGACACACGCTATCAGTTACCTGTTTCTGTCTCGCTGCTGTGCATTCGACTGGACGAGCTCCTTCCAGCTCACTGAACACAGGTGTCGATCCGGAGGCGTACAGCCACATGGAGCAGAAGGACTATTGAAAAGTTTTAGCCGAGCCCTATTGTGGAATGAAGTAACTCGAGAGGTGTTAAAGGACTGTTGCGCTGATCAGACCATAGTGTGTTTCTTTTGGGATTGATTTTCGGACAGTTCAGCTGGCTTATGCTTTGCTTTTTGAGCAACCAATTGTCACATCGTAGATCTGTGGGCTTCTCAAAAACACGTGTGCACCTACCTCAGCTGCTGAGTGCATCAAAAAAGCAGGACAGAGATGAGTTTCAATGCACTGTCACAGGTAAAACAATACAATAATAAAGAAATCAAACAGAGCAAGAGTGTATAAGTAATTTTTCAAACTCGTGTCTTGGAAATTTGCTTTGTTGTTGAAATATTTAGATTTTGGATTCCTTTCTAACTTCTCTCCCTTTCCTCTAAGCCTGACGCCATCTTCATTCTTTGTCTTTCATACCTTCTCCTTCTTCTTTGCTTTTTGCTCTTTTCTTTTTTCTCCCATCTCTCTCTGCCTGTTTTCCTCTCACATAGTGGTTCCAACATGAGAAGGAAATACTTAACCTCTGACCTATAGTCCACACCAACAGCCAGTTGTAACATCGATAGTCATTGCCGATACAGTCAATAGACCTTTTCAGCTGGAGGGAGTGTAACAATTCAACCCAAAAAAAACGGACAGTCATACTAATGACATCCGACAGCGGGGGAATTATTGGGCCTCACCTCTTCACAGTTCCTGTCAACAAGGTGACATACTACTGGTCCTTGTACTTACCAGTTCCCTGTAGTGGCAGTTTCCCCTCTTCAGACTCTACTGCATAACTCTTCAGTCAGTGTTGTCAGTCTAAACGTGAATTTTAAGAGGTGTTTAAGAGCAGACTGTCAGCGTTGTTGTTCGTAGGATTCTCTTGGACTTCTCCACTCCATCACCAGAGAATGAGTACAGCTACATAATACTCCATTACTCTCGTTCATCAAAGGACAAGAGGTAGTTGTTGGGCTTCAACTCTGTAGGTTAGAACTATGAAACATCAGAAAGATGTTCAATCTTTGCTGTGTTTGAACATTCTGAGCATGCACATGCGGTTCGAGAGAGGCAAACCTCGAACATCGTAGTTTTTTCCTACTTTGTCTCTCAATATCAAAACCCTTTGGAAAAGAACCTTGGAACAGGCAGGAATTTGAATTGCTGTGGCTGGTGATGGTTCAAGACCATTTATGGTTGTTAGATTTAGAAAAAGATGCTCTACAACAGTGGTCCCCAACCACCGGGCCGTTTGGTACCGGGCCGCAGAGAAAGAATAAATGCGTTATTTTATTTCCGTTATATTGACGATCATACTCAATATGAGTTGTTTTATTTTGAAAAACAGATTCTCTTTTAACAACATCTATCTGTTCCTCTTGGCGCGCTTGACACGTACCTGTTTCAGTCACGGAATGCCCTTAAAAATACGCCCTCAAGCTAGCTGAGATTAGTGGAAAACAAACGTCTTTGGAGAGCTACTTTGCAAAGAAAAAAGGAGAAGGCCCAATGAAGAGACGGAAGAAGAGGGAGATGGGGATGAAGTTGGCTGATAAAGTGGCTGAACTGCAGCTGCGGGGACGGCGAGTGGACAACTGCTGGAGACTGCAAATGACGGTTGCCTTAAAGTACGTTACCTTAGTAAGTTACGGAGTAGACAGGAGAAAGGAACACACTTAGGGTACGCATGATAACCCTAACCCTAACCCTGTTGTATAAGTGCCCCCCTGGTCCATGAAATTATATCGTACATGAAACCGGTCCATGGTGCAAAAAAGGTTGGGGACCACTGCTCTACAATACTGTCCTGGAACTGTGTCATGGGGAAAAACACCAAACTCTAGTTAAACTAAACGGATAATAAACATAATATTTGACAACGTATTTTTGTAATTTATTGCTGCATTTCTACATTTTTCTGTTGGCTATTGACTAATTTTTTTATCTCACCAGGTTATATTTAACACAGGTGATGTTGGAGGGATGTAAAGGGTTAGAAAACATTTGGACGGATGGATGATCGGATTATCAGAATGTTTGGATGGTTGGAGAGCCTGAGGACCTTGGAGATCTGTTTTCAGACAAACTTCATCTCGGTCACTTTTACACCATCAGGGAAGTTAATTGAGCCTGAAATGGTCCATTCAACCAGATATTCAGTCTGTTGATTTATTGATCACTTCTAGTTCGGTTCAGCCAATTTCTTCGTGGCAGTTTGGACATGGGGCTTTGTGTGGTAGCTGGATTGAAACCACTAACTTCACCGAAAGGCTCCCACATACTACATGTTTTATGGAGGAAGCATACATTTTAAATCCTCGAGCTAACTCCGAATTGCGGCCCCTGGTGCCCGCATGTTTGGAAAAAAACAAAAAAAACTGGTTGATGGTCTCCTTTCTTTCTTTGCACCTCAAACATCCTCAGAGTGCCACTGCAAAATCATATTGTGCAGGAATAAAAAAGGAAATCATGTATAAAAGAACAGCCTGATGCAAGAAGTCAGACAATGGTGTGTTGACCCTCTAAAAGCTTATGTCTGTCCTCTTGGTGACCAGCACTGAGGTGCCTGTGTCTGCACCACTGCACACTGCCGGTGGTAATGGGGCTTGAAATGGGCTACAGGTACAACCAATTGCAGTAAATTATTAAATTAACTCGTGATTTTGCTGAGTGATGAGATAGATTTCTGATCTCACAGGCTAATTAACTAACCCGATACTGAAAGAATAGAGGGTTCAAGTCAAAATGAATCCAGTATACTTCAGTCTGTCTCAAGAAACAAAAGGACTTCAGGCATTTGAGGCGGGAGTTACAACGTTAAAGAAAACGTCAGACCTAACTCCCCGATCGAGATGACAGAGTGTAACAGACACTGTGACTGCAGGATTAGCTCCTGGATGGATCTCTTCTCGCTAAAATAGTAGAAAGGTTTTGCTTTTTTTTTTTTTTACATGTATGCTCCAGTATTAGTACAAAAATCAAACGTGTGCAACTTTGTCCTCCAACGTTGACCCTCCACCCAGTCTTGTACATCACAAACAACCCCATGTTCTTAGGGCTGCTGAAATTGATCACTGAAGGCAGGTGTCATCAAGAAAAATGACATCCTTGCAGGTTTCCACCACAATGGTTACATCAGAGAGAAAACAGGTGGAATACACATGTGTGCAGACCTCTGTGAACCAAACTGTGATCACACGCCGCTACCCATGCCGATACGGCGGTGGGTGGTCTGGCTCGGACCATTTTCTACAACTGATGGAGCAAATTCATCAGCGCAGATGCCCCGTGTGTGTAGATAAATGAGACCTGATGGCTTTGATCACACATGGAGTTTTTTCTTCAGATTGTGCAGGATTTCCTGGGGTTTAGCGTTGTCTTCTGAGAGGAGTTTGACCCTCGATGATCAGAACCTCCGCACGGTCTTAGCAGAAGGAGGCAAGGTTCTGCTCTGCAACAATAAATGTCAATCCAATAAGCTCAGGCTTGTGCTTTGGGTGCAGCAGCATAAAGTGCAACCTATGTTATTACTCAACACATCACAGTGAGCACCGGGCAGGATATCAGTGTTGATTTTCTGGTTGAAAACTGGATAATATTTGACCTGTACTTCTTTCAAACCAGCTAGAATGGTAAAAAACAAACGTGTTGATTACTGAGAAATATTTAGAGTCATATTGCACTGTTTAGCTGTAACTTTAATGCATTTAATGTTTTATATTATATTGTATATAGACTGTGCAGTGCCAGCAAGAAGCCTTTAAGGACAGTCTGGCTTTTTGATAACTGGTTTCATTACGACAGCAAGACTTGTTTTGAGGATTGGGAAAAAAAAAGTCTTAAAAAAAAAAAGAATTCACTGAACAGATTAGATTTATGACAGAAACTGCCTCCTTTGAATACTTCATGGCTTAAATAAATATTAATAAAAGTCACATTTGAAGAAGTATGGGACAAATTCTTCCTTTTTATTGAAGGCTCACTACATTAACGTACACGTGGGTACATTTGTGAATATGTGGTTATTGTAATTGACTGTCTTTTTGTCAGAGTTTTTTTTTTTCATCTTATATTTCTGTTACTGCTCACTTTAACATTTTGAAAATATATTTTGCTTTAAAAAAAAAAACTGTGTTAGAAATAGAGAGGACAGTTTCTTTGTAGAGGTTGCACTGAAAGGAAGGTATGGCTGCCAGAACAGTGCCAAACATATGACACATATGACTGAAAAGCCTTCATTACACCAGTCTGAGCAGTTTATCATCCAGCATTTTGGAGCAAAGAGCTGTCAGTCACTGGCTGATTGGATCATGTTCCTGTTCATGTGTATGACAGTTACCTAATAATTCCCTGAATCTTAAAGCATTTGCTGGTAATGTGCCTCCATCTTTTTTTTTCTATGCATGATGAGTCAATTTCACTGTTACCTGGCAGGGGATAAAGTACTGGCAGCATGTTGAAAGCCCATTTTCTTTTTTACACTTTCCAGTGTATCACAGGAAAAAGGAACTAAACATGTGAGCAACCAGGCTTTGACATTGGTTTCACAATGACACTGATATGACTTTGTTAACCAGAACACATGTGCCTGCAGGTTAGAGTGAGCAGTGCCTACTTTCTATGCATTAACAACACTCAATATCAAAACATGATATAAACAACAGCATAAATGTAAAGCCATAAGGAAAACTGTTAAGGCCATGGAATAAGAGGCCTGCAGATAGCAATCTAATACTCTGTGGACCTTGGGGATCAGGGTATTTGTCCCTTGTGCACCACACAGTAGTTGCTATTACAGCTCTCTCCACTCTCCCATGCCGGCATGCCAGCTGAATATAAATTGGCAGCCGGCACAGAGCTTGAACTGCAGAAGCCTGTAGGTCAGTAAGGGCACAGTGATGCTGTGCAATACACAACACCCCATAATTGAGACTGTGCAAGGGCATGCATGTTTCAGATAGGGTTTTAACGGGGGGAAAGTTCTGCTACTTCAAAAGAAACACCTCAAAACAACCCGTACAAATGTTGCCGGATGACATTTAAAAAGTTCCCATGAAGTCAAAATTGCTGTTTGATTGATTTTAATCACACATTGTTTCATCTATAAAGCCCAACAATGGCAGAAAGCCATTCTGAAGGTATTACAACACAAATGCATTGCCTATTTGGGTGAATCCGGGTCATGTTTTCATTCATTCAGCCTTTATTTAAAATCTTGAAAATGAGGGCAAGCAGACATTTTCAATGATGTTCAGAGCGCAATTTAAAAAAAACAAAAAACAGAATAGGTACAAATCTGTGAGAACAGACAGAAGCAGCGAACATAATCACAGAGTGAATAAACAGAATGGATACATAAATATGATAAAAGATAAGAAGCAATAGAGAAAATATCAATAGGTCTTTACTTGTTACTAGAACGACTGCTAACAAACTGCTTGCCAACAGCTTCATAATGAACACCTCTGGTTCCGGGACCATATGCGGCCTCTGAAAGCAGCGATGGAGGCGCTTGCTAACTGCTGCTAAATGTGAAAAGCTGTTGTTAGCTTGGTAAGTGATGCTTTTTGCCTCAGCCCAAGGTTGCCATGTTTCAAACCTGGCAGGAAAATCACCTTGGTACTGTAATTCCTCCATCAAACTAGCCTCTGTCCAACAACATACATTCCTCACTATTGGCTGCTGCCTGATTTTCCAGGAGAGACGCAACTACGCCAAAGCTACTGCTGTTCTATTAACCATTTCATGGGGGCTTTATCCAAGTTCCATATAGCTACTCGGTAGGGCTGCTCGATAAATTGAATTTTCATCGTCATCGCGATATGAACATGTGCGATAAACACATCGCAAAAGACTGCCTTGACACGCGATGAATAATAAAAAAAACATTTTGTTTACATGCGCCATGAATGCACCGTGAGCATGCCAGCATTTGGACACAAAGGGCCAATCAGATGAAGCCCCAGCTAGCCGTTAGCTACCCTGATAAAATTAATCTGCATCAGTTTGGTGGTGATTGCAAGGTTATGATGGCAGGGTGAGGAAAGAAAAGCCATGAAAATGTGGCCGATGAAGACCTTGTGGTGAAAAGAAACAGCACTGAGTGTGTGCTGATTGTGTGAGTATGTATGTATCCAGGAAATAGTAGGACGAACAAGTGTGCACCCTTGATCACGCTACTATGAATTATGGGATGTTTTTAACAACGACGTGAACGGGTCAGAGAGCTGTGTTGGGCAGGTGTCAGTGTGTGTGTGTGTGTGTGCTGCTTGCAGCGACACCACAGAGAAATATGCTGTGTGTGTGCATATGCGCTACCCACAATTAGTGACAGAGCTGCTCCGTCACACTGCAATATGGACTTATTTTGGATTCAGGCGAGATGTTACAAATGTTACAGATGTTACAAACACAGGTACCACCTGCAATGCAATCATAAAGACCTACACGAACAATTCAAAACTAACGTTAGCCATCATTAACTGTATAGTTAATAATATGCACACTTCAATATTTGTTTAATTATCTCAAGTCATATCGTCATCGCAATATTGAACAGTATTATAGCACATCGCAGATTTTTCTCGTATCGTGCAGGCCTACTACTCGGTTCAAAGAATCTGCAATATAAAGATACTGCAAGATACTGTTGTCCAATCACAGCTTGGGAATTGTTACAGTGTTAGAGCTATTCCAAACTCTATTTCGTTTTTTGACCCTGAGACGTAGTACCTTGTCAGGCATCAACCTGCTCGATGGCAGCCTGAGTACTGGGGGGGGGGCAAAGAGTATTGTAGCTGGGCCTTAATCATACGTACGCACACAGACCTGGACAGGAGTTTTCTTTTTTATAAAGCATTTAAAATGGTGCAGACCTCTGTCAAGGCCTTACGTGATCAGTAAAGTGTTAACGGCTCACTGTAAAAACGACAAATGGTTTTACCAGGGTGTGGCTATACGGTAGTGCTTGAGAAAAAGGCCACAGGGTCACTGATGTCAATACTGTTCTGTTTATTAGCAGCTTTAATACACACCGCAAATGCTGTGCCGTATTACTAAGATGTCAGGGAATATGATCCATGGGAAAATGAAAGGTTGCTATGCCAAGGAAAAGGTGAAAAGGTCAAAGGTTGAACAAAATCAATACATAATCACATCATATTTCACTCAAATACAGCGCTTTTTTAAAAGCAAACATGTTCATGGACATCTGAGGCCATGAGTGGTTTTGCTCTTTTGCCCTTTTTTTGTACTCTCTTTCATCACTGTTTTCCCCATGGTTTGGTCTGAGTGCTGGATGCACTTTAACAAAACAATTTTCGGAAGAAACTTTACTCTGTTGTTGTTGTTTTTTTACGGTGACAAGATAGAGCTGTGCCTGAAGCCTTGAATTACCCCTCTCACTCCTCTGCCTCTGGACTCCCAAGGCTTGGTTACTAGTGATATACGACCTGACATCAGGTCAAAGCAAGAACACCACCCGTCAATTTCCTATTTTCCTACTGGTGGACAACTTTAGCCATGGGCTGAGGGAAGGAATCTCCTTCAGTGTTTTAGTCTGCGCTCTAAGAGATTTGTTTAAATGACAATATTGCCCCTGAGCTCAGTCGCAGTTTAATGCATGGATATTATAACATGGCCACCGGGACAGTAGTTAAATCCAACACTATATCCCTGAAATTAATACATATGTGGCGATTTGGCTGGAGCGTGACACCGGAAGGATGTGCCCTAACCACACATTCTCACTCCTAACTTGTCAAATATGGCAGCCGAACACCTTGTGCTGCATACTTAGACTTTCAAAAGTAAAGTGTTTAAAGTGATTAAAGTGAACTGACTTATGCCACACAAACTCAAGAGATGATGCTTGAGGGGTTACTACAGTATCAGACTAGGGCCACTGACCAAGAATTTAAGGCCACTATGACCAGCTGCTGCTGTATTTGACTCAGCGGGAGTGAGAACAAACATGCCTAAAACAATTCAAGTAACAAAAATGTTGAATGTGTGTTAAGTGCACTGTCTGGGCAGACTGGTTCGAGAAGGCAGTAGATGTCACAAACTGTGAACAGTTTTGATGTAAAAATTGCAATGCACCTTCGGACTGCCGGTGTTTGCCCCCTTTACTGTGCCTCTTCTCCTCCTTCTCTACACTGGCAAGTCATCAAAATATCAAACAGCAGCAGGCAAATGAAAAGACCTCACAGTGCTTCAGGAAAATGGCACTTAAATGGCACAAAGTGCATCTGCACCCGAACGGAGCCAAGTTTGAAGCCATGCAGGAATGAGTTGAAAGGCATTTGTTGTTTTTGACTTGTTAGTCAAAGTGCCTCGTAATCATGCAGTATAATAGATGGAATTGAACTAAAGTCATGAGGTGGGTGTAGCTAGTTGCAGCAGCCCAGCTCTAAGGGTACAGGGCTGACTAGTAAAACTGCAATGTAACTGAAAGGGCCTGAATTAGCACAAAAGCCTTCAGTCCATTGCTCCTCGCCTGGACTGTGTGGATGTGCAGTGCACCACTGCTGGGCCATTAGTGCACCCAGCCAGTTCAGCACCTCAGCGACTGCTTATTCCCAAACTAAAGCAAGGTGAAGTGTTTACTGTCTGGAGTAATCAATCTGCAATGCACTGACCTGCTTTCGCTTCTTCTCAAGGCAGCAGAGCAGAGTGGAGGAAGAGGAGGGTGGAGCTAAGCATGAATGTGGCTTCATGACCAAACAGTCTTACCTTCGGCGGTTCACCTCGCCAGTGACCCTGACTTCGCGTCGCCATTCTCCAGCCGACTGATTTTAGTTTGACAGTGCACTTGGTCTGACGTGTACCAGCACCGTGCGATACTCATTACAAACAGATCATCTCAGGTAAACCCCCCCACCCCCGTAGTCGTGCCTCTTGTTCAAATGTCAAACTGTCTCAACGTGTCAGCCTCGCAGCTGCAGCATTAGACTGTCAGATGCCATGTCAGCCATCAGTCTCAGATTACCTTCATTCGATTCATGTCCCATGTCCCTTAAGGCGACTGTCATTAAGTGGATTGATTCTTCTAAATCTAACAATATTATTCTGTACTTACTTGTGTGGCAAGTTTGGAAATTGCTGAGGATAAGGAAGTGGAACTTTCAGAGGCTTTTGAATTTACAGTTCCCTCCCTGCAGTTTGGTTCCCCTCTCTGTATACATCTTCATCATTTTTCTCTCCTTCTCATTACTTGTTATTTCATCTCCTCTCTTTACTCCCTGACCCGCCTCCTCTATTCCCCTCCTGTTATCAGATATTTAATGCTGCTAGATATCTTTCTCTCTCAGGTTCGGATCAATGTTTTCCCTCTTCTTAATTTATTCCCTGCTTATGTTTTATTTTGTCAGTTATTCAGGGATCTGGTAAATATTTGCACAGAGAGGCCTGCCGGTAATCAGCCAGTTGGCGTATCATCACTGTGTGTCAGCTGAAGCAGTGTGTGTGTGTGTGTATGTGTACGTATGGGAAACAACGAGAGATTGCATTTTAATGTGTGTAAGGTGTGTGTGTAGGTGTGTGTGTGTGTGTGTGTGTGTGTGTGTGTGTGTGTGTGGTCGTTTATCGCAGAGCTTTTGGCTGAGGGTCAGGGATGAATTTAAGGTTTCAGAGGGAAAGAGAGACTCAGCACTGGCAGCAGGCTGGAATCGATCAGATGTTGTTTTATGGAGCCTTCCGGATAGAAAACAAACTGTGTGTGTGTGTGTGGGGGGGGGGGAGAATAATTGGAGCAAACACATCACCTCATTTCTAATAAGAGCGATATTTTTTGCTCTCAGAAAGGGAATAAAGGGAAAGGACGAGAGGGAAAATCGGGAAGAGCTGTTTGTTGAGCTTCCATTTTCTTTTTCTGTCTTGTCACTATACTGTGCCTCTGCTCTGGCTAGGTTAACACACCAACACTTGGTTAGGGTTAGGAAGAAATCATGGCTTGGCTCAAAAATACCTGTTTTGGTCAGCAGTATCTAGGGCTGTCAACTAATATTCTAAATTCGAATATATGTTCGAATATTTAAGATTCGATTGGGAAAATTAATATTTGACTGTGGAAAAAAAAACACATCAGCAGCTGCTTTGCGAGTGGGCGCACTGCATGACTGGTCAGGGACAGGTCACAGGAGTCGCATTTGCAAGCATCATTCACTGCTGAAAGGGAGACGAAAATGCAGAGCCTCAAGATAAAGTTGTATGCAAGCTGTGTAAGCTACAGTTACTTTACCATTCCTCCACTAGCAACATGAGGGCTCATCTCGAAAATGTGCACTCAAATAAGAATGCCATGATGTCTGGAACTCCAACTAAAGAGCCGCGTCTCAACTCATATTTTTCACCGCCTGCCACAAGCTCT
>CAEMYA010000018.1:6667054-6702983 GCA_903131615.1 Diplodus sargus | reverse complement strand
CGAGACCGATAGTCTGGTAACACAGCATAGTAGTCTCTGACAGTAGTCCACCAGACAGCCGCGAAATGTCTACTTCAAGGGCCAAAAACAACCTCTTTATTTCAGTCCTGTAGTAGCTGATTGAAATGTGGTCCTGTAATGGATCCTGTAATACTATTTATTGGTGGTTATGTTTTATTTAATTTTTTATTCATTCATATGCACAATGATAAAAACAGAAATGTGTCTTTTTAATCCTTCACTCACACAACCTTGTAGGCTTGAGCCGACTCATCCTGAATGGCAGAGTATCTACATGAGTGGTTCAAGTGTCAATAGAGGACGAAGCCTGTGTGATATATAGGAGTGCATTCTGAATTAGTGTGGCAGTAAAAAAAACAACAAAAAAAAGCATGGGATTTTACATTAAGGATAACAATTACAAGCGGACACAGAGCAGAGCCAATATTTACCATTGCGTGTGTGTGCAAGGCTATACCAGGCGCTGAATGCCTGAACATTTCACAGTATTTTCAAAGTACATATTTTCACAGACTTAAGCAGAATTATCCTTGTCAAGGTCTCGTCTTTCTCTAACAGTCCCTCACTCTTCACTCTCTGCTTACCCCTCTCTCCCACGCTCCCTGTTTTTCCATCTCGCTTTCTTTTTCCCCTTTTGTGTCTAATCAGAGTTATTCAATAGGGGTGGAGACCTTGAATCTGAAAGCTGAGGACTGAAGGAACCGAGCTTTCAGATACTAGCGTGTACTGTCCGGCGTGTGTGTGTGTGTGAGAGTGTGTGCATGTGTTTGGTACTCTTGGGAATAAAAAAAAATAATCAGATAAGTCAAAATTGGCTTTTTTCTTTTTTTTTTGCATGTAATTTCATTCCATCATTGTGATATAACTCGAGGTGACTCTAATTCAGTTTCAGCTCTCATTTAAGTAGCTTCCCTTCCAAAGCATATCTCAAATGACTTACAGTAATACCGACAAAGCCCCTCAGATCTAGCCAGTCAGATCTAACCGCATCTGCTCCTTTGTCCCCACATATTTATGCTGCACCCTGAGAAGTTTTCATTGGATATTGTTTATATTATATATTTTCTAATACTCTGAAACAAGATGATGATACTGGAACATGAAAGTAGTGGTATCGTAATATGGTCACTACCATGATGGTACAGTACCTCAGTATACCTTGGCACTTGCATACAGATTCATCATCTTTATCATATTTTCTCTCTCACATGCTTTTATTCTTCATTTCCGTCTCATAGAAACTCTCTTCTCTTTCATTTGTTTCTCTTTTTCTTTCTCCACCTCCCATTCAGTTCGCTTCTGAGTCAACTATCGCTAGAGGAGCAAAGATGCAACTTTGTATTGAAAGGCGCGCACCTAGCCTGCAGATGATGCCTGACGGATGCATCATCACAACCATTACTGTCTTGATCCTGGTCCTGTGGGTCAGCATGGGGAAGAAAATCTGCTGCAGGTGTTGGATTTACAGATGTATCAGGCACTGAGAGCGCCGACTCATAGAGTTAAAGCTGGTACAAAGGTGACTTGCAAAGGTTGGGGGGCCTATCTGAGCGATAAGCGCTGCATGCATATTTTAGTGTGCAGTGGAGAGTAGTGGGGTTTTGTGAGACAATTAGAAAGTGAAGAAAGCAGCAAACGGGTGAAAGAAGTGTGTGTGTGTGTGTGTGTGTGTCTCCTGTCATGCTTTATCCTCCTAAACTGTTTCTTATTACCTGGGGCACCATGGCAACATTGTGGCTATGAAATGATGGATGCCACCTTATCTCTGTTTATCTATCTGTGTGAATGTGCGTGTGAGAGAGAGAGAGTTGATAGCAAGGGGAAAGCACCGCGAAGGTGCGTCTGTGCGTCTTTGCGAGTGTTAGACGAGGTGTTTTTTTTAAGGGGTTACATCGGGACAGGTGCCGGCATTGTGCGTTGTCAAGTTCTTTTTTTTCTCTTCTCACACATTCTGTCACCCGTGCTCTCTCTGATTCTTGCTTTGTTGGCAGGTTACCATGACAATGCCAAGAAAACACACTCCGAAATTTCACATTTAAAACGGCGCATCAACATCATCGCCCCTCGCTTTTGAAAGACAGGCGACCTCCCGAGCAGCAGCCCGGTTGCCTGTGCGACAGCCAGGCCCCTGCATTTGTAATTGTAATCTGAACAGCATTCACGGCGTCTCAGTAATTAGAGATGCTTCCTTTGAGCTCTTCATCAAGCGGTGAATATTGTTTTAAGAAAAGAGTCACAGCTGCATCTTATCTTTCTGGTTATGTTGACAGACTTGTCTAGACTTGAATCTTTTTGTTTTTCCAAGATCAATGGCTTGCATTTTATTGAGTGGAATAAAGGGTGTTGTTTTTATGTGGATAAACTGACTGTAAGTGGGGCAGGTAATTGCGAGTTGTCATGGGTTCTTATCCTAAACTGCACAAAATCTGGAGGGTGAGAGGTGTGGTGTGCCAAATCCCAACACACCACTTACCAGACAGTCCTCCTTTTGCGCCTTCACCTCTAGGGGTAGGGTGTCCCGATTCTTAATGGGATGAAGGGGTTGGGTGTTTTTCAGAGGCACATTTAAACGGAAAGTTATTGCAATCCTTTCCTTTAAAGGTCCACTTTGTAAGACGGTTGATTTTTGAGTCTCATTCCCAACTAGTCAAACACTGATGCTTTGAGATGGCGCTGACCCGACCTGTAATCTGACCCACACTACCAAGCGTCAGTATTGGTAGTTTCTAACAATGGACCTTTGAAGCATAACTAACAAAATATAGCCAGGCAATGTCACATTTGTGCATGACAGTCCTGCATTTTGACGCATGTGGCAGGACCATCCTGTTTCAACTGGTCATGTCGCACATGTAATCTCGCCCGAGAGATAAATGTAATTTCAAATGGAGCTTTCTCAGCCTCCGAATCAGCTAAGTGCCAACATGGCGTTTGTAGAATGTGCAGCAGCGACTTTGCCTTCACTGAAATTGATGACTGTATGTGCGTAGCCAGCGCCACTCATTGCATTATAATGGCTCTGAACGTTAACGTATAGATGGTGTTTTAATGATTTAACGGCATGCAATTTTGAGCCGAGGGACGGTCTAATCTAGCAAAGCTGAGGCAAATTAAACTCAAGCAAACTCCCTCTACCACACACACAGACACACACACACACACACACACACACACGTTGCACCAGAGATCAAAGTGTCTGTGTAGCCGCTCCAGATTGTCTTTGAGAGTTGCAGTGCATTACACTAGTCTGATTGACCAAGCCGACGTTGTGTCACCATTGTCACTTCTCTGAGTCATCACCATCCGGCTTTCATCTGCTTCCACCCTGCTTCATGTTTTCACTCCAGCGCGTCTACATCAGTGTAGAAAATCTTTTCTTTTCTCCGTCCATCAAAACTGCAATACTTTTGCTCTCTTCTTCCGGTGCCGCGCGTGGCGTTGGTTTCTTATTGCTAGCTCTTCTCAAAATTGATTAAGGTGGGCATGTAAAGTGCACAGAGGAGATTTGGTGCGTGTTTTTTGTTGTTGTTTTTTTTTGGTATTTCCGATGCCTGAGGTGCATGACACGCTTTGAGATGGGGTGGTATTAAAAACAAATCATCGCACATTTAGAGTGAGTATGAAAGTATCAATCATTGGCGGTGGAAATCAGCTCCTCTCCTCCCCCTTTAAAAAACATGACACACTGACAGCTTGGTAATGGAGTGGAGAGTCCAGACAAGCTTCGTCAGGAGGCTAATATTCACGTGTGTGCAAATATTCAGCAGCCAAATATGAATTTTATGGTGGCACAAACGCGTCACCAAGGGTGCAGTCACCTGTCTGGAAGCCACCACATTAATCACAATTTGTTGTTGTATAAACTGTCAATTCTCATAATTATCCTGGTTACAAGCCACACATAATTGTGTGTTGTTTTTTTTTTGTTGTTGGCACAATTATAGTTGTTTTCTGCTCCACCGCAATTAAATTGATCCAGCATAGTTACAATTCTCTCTATGAACAGTCGGGATTCTGCCCTTACGCATCGCACTGTTAATTGATGCTTCTGTTGCAATTAAAACGCAATGCTCCAGGCGGTGCTTTGCCAGACCTGATGGAAAAAGAGGAGAGCACAAGGCTGTTGCAGTCTGGTCACCCACTGCTCTAAGATGTGCCAGAACACCGAGAGTGGATTAATTGGAATTTCCTGAGGATGTTTAGTGATTTAGAATGGAGAGAGGACTTTTAATTGTCTTAGTATTCTCATGGAACTGTGAGTTTGTATGTGGAAATTGTAGCATGTTTTGGATTCAGAAATCGATTATTAGAATATTTCAGGTATTCAGATGAGTCTGATGATCCGCTGGTTTCAACTCTCCTGATAATAAGCATGGCGGTAACCAAGAAGTCATAACCGAGAGGTCTGACTTTAACAAGAGCACAGGGGGTTTCTGTCTCTGATGCTTCTTGCACTAGATTAAATCATCAAAGGGACTCACCGGTCATTAGATCACAGTAAATTGGGTATGCCTAATGGTACGGTGACAGTGCACCTCACCTGTCTGCAGCACATTGCTCATCTGGCTGGGTGGGTGGCAGCAAACAGAGCAAAAAACAGTAAATCTCCACACCAAATTGCAGCGTGCCAGTGACAGATTCCCACTACATTTCTCTTCCCGCTGTGCAGGTCCAATGAGGACAAAAACCTCATTGTTCTCTCAGGATAATGTCACTTCACCAGCCCACAGTCTCACAGTGTACCAAAATATGGCCCTGTCCTGCCAAAGCTTTCAGCCAGAATAAAAAGGGAAGGGAATCTATCTATCTATCTATCTATCTATCTATCTATCTATCTATCTATCTATCTATCTATCTATCTATCTATTTACCTTACATGAGTACTCATGGATTGGTCGACACCAGTCTTCAACCTTGGCCTTCATTTTCATCCTAACTACACACCTGCTTAATTATTTGTAACTTCCTCAGTTGTGACATTATTGTGGTGACAAAATCCGCCCACAGACAGAAACATAAACACCTGGCAGGGCTCAGCCTCTGAGGTAGTTCCCAACACAAAAAGGTGTCACCAGGAACACATTTTGCCATGCTGACACACACAAACATACAGAGTCACAAGGTGAAAACATTACCAGCCAGAGCTGTTGTGACTGGTATTAAAATATTCACAAGGAAACAAGTTTAAAAACCCCCCAAAATAATTAAGATGTATTTTGAATTAGCATATGTCTGAAGCCTGAACAGAATAAGGGAGGCTATGGGGAAAGCATCCTTTGTGCGTGTCAAATTCTGTCTGGCTGTGAGAGAGGGATGAGTGTGTCTGGTTATATGATGTATGTGTGTGCTTTCAGACCGCAGTGCTGCACACAAGCAAAATCAGTTTGAGACGCTCTGCGATGTCAGTTCATAACCAATAACTGTGTGAGAACAGTCTGTGTGTGTCTGCGAATGCACCTGCGCATTTGTGTGAAGATCTTGTACTAATTTCTCTTTTTTTTTTTTGGATGCGTTTGTGTGTGTGTGTTATCTGTGTCAGTGTGCAGGAGCTGCAGGATGCAGGCTGACAGTAGCTACAGTGTCATGGAGCATTCAGACAGAAAATAGCACCGTGTTAGAAAACGTAAGGAGCTGTGCTGGTGGGAGAGTGTTGCTTCAGGTATGACCGCGATGATGAAATGTGATCCAGGAGGGCAGGTTTGAGTATTAGATCCATGAGTTTGAAGGCTCAGGAAACATAAAAAACACTGTCCTGTAGGTTATAATGCTCTGAGGAAAGGATTTACACCACAGGGAATTTACCACAGTGGTTATAGTTTCATCCTCCAATCTCGGTAATTCCAAGGTTATCGAAGACATTAACAGTAATGCTTTCTCAAAATATGCCATTCCATTCACAAAAATGTAAATATTGGATGATTCTGGAAACCCCTGGATTATGTTCAGTGACAAGGTTAAGGTTTGGGAAAGGGTCCTGTTTATGGCAAATAACATATGGTGAATGGCTTGAAATGAATGAAATGAAATGTGGCTTGACACGTCACAAACCACAAGGCTCTGCTCTACTTTACATGACTTCACTTCATTTAGGTTGAGGAAAGTTAATGTAAACCATGTCGTGAATCATGACACATGGATACATGTAACATGGTCATAAGTTGTATGGAGGACTGCAACTTCCAAAATAACAAAAGAATAGATGAACGTAGGCATTCATTTTCCATTTTATTTATCGATTATTAAATGCACAAAGGACTTTTTTTCCCGCCCTTCTGTGCTATGATTGGTTTTGAATGACAGCCCCCTTGTTTGCATAATGAAGCAGAAATGCATAAAGAGGAGTAAAAAAAGAAATGTAGGAAAAAGGACATTTGTGAAAAAGATGAATAGGTCGAAATTAAATCAGACACATTTATGACACATTTTACAAACCAAATTATTTTTGGTGCATTTAATGCCATTGATTAGTTTATTCATTGAGTCATTTATGTATCTACTTTTTATTTTGACTGTGTCAGTCCTCCATAATATTTGGGGTACAGGGCTGAAATATGTGCTTTCACCTGTCAATGGGCAACACATGAGTTATTAAAGGACTAAATGACTTACTGGGTGATGAAGTTACACTACTGGCTGAATGAGTAATGGAGTGTCTCCATTCTTGGCCACTGGTCTTTCAAAATGAACCAGCACTAACAATCCTCAAATATCTACATATATGTATACCAGTCATATACTAGGTTTCCACCTAGTCTTTTTTTAGTTGGACCCCCCCCCGACACCCACATGTCACGTTTCAGCAGGATTGAGGGCGCTGCATATTTCACTCTGCGCTGATGTCTGAACATGTCTGACTAAGAATACAGACAGCAGGGGGGAAAATATCAATACAAAGCTGTAAGGAAAGGGGAGGAATTTCATGCAAGAAAATGAGAAAAGTCGCAGCGTGAGACAAAATGAGTGACAGGACATTGAAAAGAGGGAGATTTATAGGAGATGAGTACGAGGGAAGACTTAGCTAAAGAGAATGGCACTGACACCTGAGAGGCACTGTGAGGCTTCAGAGCACTTAAAGCCAACAAGTTTGTAGTTCTGCTCCCTGCCCAAGGAGACAATTTCAATATCAAGACTGAGTAGACCAAATTCTCTTATACCCTTTATTACTTTGCTTCATATCAGAGGCAGTATATTAAAGTCACTGCTAGTACCATTTTCTATCATTTTTTTGTATTTAAATGTAATATCTATCAGTGCAGGGCTGCCTCAATTCAACCTTTTTCTTTCTGTATCTTCGTCTGTCCATGTCGGAGCTGAGGTTAAAATAGAGAGGAGGAGATAACATACTTAGGAACATACATCCGCCGCATCAAACATATGATACAGTACGTATGTGCCAAGTGAGTCATTCTCCAAGCGAAGGAGTTTAAGTATGTTGGGATCATGTTCACAAGTGAAAAATGGAGCGTTAGATAGACAGGTGATTTGGGGCGATGTCGGCACCAATGTCGTATGCTCAGCTGGAAGGCAAAGCTTTCCTTTAACCAGTTGATCTACGTTCTAACCCCTCACCTCCGGTCATGAGCCCCAGGTAGTGATCAAAAGAACGAGATCACAGATACAAGCAGCCGAAATGAGTTTCACCACGGGATGCCTCCCTCTCTTTAGAGGTTCTTTGGGCATGTCAAACTGGGAGGAGGCTCCAGGGTAGACTCAGAGTTTGCTGAAGGGGATTACATACCTTATCTGGCCAGGGAGCGCCTCGGGATGCCCGGGGAGGAGCAGGCAAGTGTTGTGGGAAGAGTGAGGTCTGGAGTGACCCCTTAGTCTGCAGCCACTGCGGCTGGCTATGTGGAGAGTCAACGGCCAGACAGGAGACGTTACACATGAATACAAAAAAGTAGAATTGTATTATTGCTGAATTTAAATGGACCTCTGTTGATAATTGATATTTAGAGCATGTGGAGTAGCCATGGGTTACATTTTTTGCATAATTTGTTTTTTCAAACATATTAGTCAGGAGCGCAGGAGGCCGTGATATTTTTCTTGTCTCCTTTTCACACACAAACTTCTGCCCGAGGACTAAAATGAGGAATGGACCAAGGAAATGGAAATGTGTGCCACATGAGCTCTGCTTTCTTTTCATGTTTGTTTTTACTGCTCTCTTTCCCTGCTGCTGTTTTAATATGATTTTACTTAACAGCGAACAGAGACCTATAATCAAAAGCAATTGAATCAGTGAGCTGATGTTTGTTCTTTGTTAGCCATTATTGCGGCTCTCTCCATCTCTACCCCCACAGTCAGGAAGCTGCTTGGCTGTCAGTATCTCATTAGCGATTTCCTGTTGTCAAATCAGGCACCTGCAAACGGAAACACACAGCAAAGAGCTGCAGGAACGTGTTCCATCACAATTAATCTGCAGTACAGTATAGGTAAAAGAAACCCTGATCATAATGAGTTTACCTTAAGTCACTTCATTCATGCTTTTTGAGTGGATGCGTTCCCAGTGCTCATGTTAAATATCCCTTTCTGCGCTAAAAGTGAAACATATTTTTGTGCACACATCATACCTGGCTCAGGCTGTATCCTGTCATGTACAATATGCGCTTGAGCTCCTCCGGGATTATCACAGAAAATGCTAATGAGCGATCCGAGCGCCAACAGATAATGTAAATATGCTGACTTTCTCACTGCGCCCTGATTGTTTTGACATGGATTGCGCCTCAGTCACCGGGCTCGTTTCCAAAGCCGACTTGCACTACTGACATCTGCCCAATGATACTCCAGGTAACATTCGCTCTTTTCTTCTCAGCGACAGGTGCGGTGTCAGCCGGTGTGTAAGAAGGTATCTCAGCTCTCTGTTTTCCACTGACTGGCGTAGTTTTTAATTAGCAGACTCACAAAATGGGGCTTTAGTCAGACAGGATGACTAATCAGGGGGAGATGACGGCACCTTGCAATCAAAAGTACTCGGTTCCGCTCAGAGTGCACGTGTCAGTCGAGTTGTAGTGCACGCTGCATGCATCCCATGTTGTTTGTGAAACAGGTGAGAAGTGTTTTGCTGTCACAAAACGTCTAAAAACAGTCTTTACAAAATGAGCACTTACTATAATTGTTAGTTATGATGGTGTCATTTTTAGCCATGCTGGCAACATGGCTGGTGATGGTAGTTGCCTGGTCCATCACTTTGTTCTGGACTGAATTTTGTACAGTCATTCATCTCCTCAGAGGATAAAGCACAATGACTGTTTCCTCTAGCGCTACTTAGCGCCAAATATCTCAACATCTACTTGGGTTGGCACAATTTTGATACATTCATGGTCAGCAGAGGATACAGTCAGATTACTATAGGATTGATTTGCGGGACTTTCACTGGCCCAATGTCAGCACGTTGGCATTGTTATTGTGAGCACGCAGATGTTAGCTGTTAGTACAACCTCACAGATCCAGTGCCATGTCTGTGGATGGTTGTTTTCTGTGTAAGAAATCATTTAGAATGAAAAAAAGGGTAAAAAACTCCCCAATAATTACCCTGTTAGAATGCACTGTAACCATTTTTCAGCCTCTGTTAGCTCATTGGCTTGGTTCAATGACACATTTACTGTCATACAGGCAAAGAAAGTTACCCACCTGTGAAGAAAACTTGTTTAGTTGAACATTAGCGTGACTGCCAGATATTCTTCTAAGAGGCTGGTGGAGACAAAATGAGAGTGAAAATTAGATTTGTGTTTGTCAGGTTGCCAGAAAAATAAATCTCCAAATGAATGTCGAAATCGATTGCCAACGCACTCCGTTACAACTGGCTGTGGCTCAGGATCGCCAGATCTCAGCTAATCAGAGGGTTTGGTCAGTTTGATCTCTTCAGTCTACATTTCCAAAGACAATTGTCTTTGGCCAAGATGCTGATGATGAAAAGTAACTCGCTGCCATGGGAGGAATGGATTAATGACGCAAATTGAAAAGTGCTTTGGACAGTAGGTATTTACCATTTACGAGGCAATAATGTGTCAGGTTTATCAGAATTTGTTGCCCCGAAGTGGCCAAAAAGTAATGACTACAGCCTTAAGCAACAATAATTAGGGTCACGCTCAACTGAGTGTAAATATTTTACACTATGAGAGGACACTTGGAAAGGCTGGATGGCGAAAGACTAATCTGAAATAACATTTTACTGATGACGCCTTGTACTATATTGCTATTTCTTATAGATAAAAACAAATATGTCCATTACTAAGTTAAAAGATTTTATGTTAAACGTTTGTTACTTAAACCTCAATGTACCTGTTTCATGCTACATATGACACTACGTGTAAGCATCACATCACGTTAATGCACTCCATGCATAACATCTCAACATTTCTATCATATTTACTACCTTCAGATTCCAGATATGTGAGCTTGCTTCCTTATCATGAGGGGATAGTGGTTGAGAAGAGCCAGCACAGACGGCTGCTCAGGATCACCACTCGCTTCCCATGTTTGTTCCCACAAAACCGGGTATTTTCACCATGACATCGTAGCATCTAAGACAAGCCTTAAGCACAGGGTTCTCACTACATGAAATTGAAAGTGAAAACGTAAAACACATAACGTTTTTTTAAGATTTTTGCAGAGACGTACAATGCCAGCATTTATTCTGGTTGCAAGATGTGTTCAGCTAAATCTTTTATTCAGGACAGATGGGGGGCCCCGGAGATGTCTTTTGTATTACATTAAATAAATGAATTTACTGGCTGGAGCTTCAACAGCAAAGCGCATGAGAGTAGACGGAGAAGGAGAAGGGTGACATGAGCTCTGATCTCACATTTCTGTTCTCTCTGAGGCATGATAGGGTGAAATATGGTGCAGAAAGGAAGTGAGGGCAGGGAGGTGAGAATGATTGATAAAATGAGCCAGTGGGCGAATAAGTGAGAAAATAGCGAATGGAGACCTGAGGAGGAAGAGGAGGCTGGGGGCGAAGGGGGTTGTTTGGGAGTGAGCAAATGCACAGGAGAGGCCGGTGGGGACAGTTTGGGGGTTGGTTGTAATGATAGCTATTCAGATGATGCGCTGCGGAGAAAGAGGCAAAGGTGTAGAATTATGTCTGACTACCGCAGGTGCAGAGCGAGCCGGCCAGGAGCAGCAGCGGGAGAGGAAACAGAATGTATTAGGAGACAGCGATGGGTGCAGTAACACTTGGGAACAAAGTAGGAATAAGAGCGAGCACAGGGGCAAAAGAAATGACAGCCTGCCCTCTCCATCCCTTCTCCTCCTGCTCCGTTCACCTAAACTCTGCCTTGTCACCGCTATTAACTTTTCACCCTCAATTTTAACCTCGCTGGACTCCTCCACCACCTCCCCCCTCTTCTCCCTTTCGCCCTCACCGTTGCCCCGTTGGTTCCCTGGGAGTTTGTTTGTTTGATAGACGAAGTAATTACCAGAAAGTGTATAAGGATCCCACCTGAGAGGCTCAGCGCATGTGTGTGCATATGAGTGTGTGATCCAGTGTAATTATAAGGGATTAAGATGTTTATCGCACCGCTGTTGTGAATCTCGCGCGCAAAACCGCGCAGACACACGGAGATATGCACCCACATCCCGTGGAGATACACAAATACACTCGACAGGGATGCATCTCTGAGGTGAGCGACTCATTTGTGACTTTCAAGATTGTTTTAATGCGAGGCAAGGAATGTTGTCCTTTGTTTTAATTGGGGTTTTTGAAAAATAAGACTTGAAAAAGGTCTTTGCAACTGTCAAAACAAAAGAACCTATAAGCCGTTGAAATGAATGAAAAAAGACCCTGATAATGAGAAAATTCCCTAATAACAAGTGAAGGATCCAATATAGAAGCTTTTTTTTAATCTGTCTTATCTTGGTATCAAAACAATTTAAAGTGCCTTTTCATATTAACCTTGAAGAGTCTACTAAATAAAATATGACTGGAACTTCTATAAAGATCTAAAACGTAAAGTCGATGCAGAAGTGCCCTTAAAGCTGCATTTTTTCATATGGTTTCAAAATGTCAGATTGTATCAATCAATCAATCAATCAATCAATCAATCAATCAATCAATCAAAGCTTTATTGTCATTTTGTTGTACCAACAAATCATCAGAACAAAAATGAGATTACGTTTCTCCAGGATCAATAACAGAAGACAATAAATAACACACAATACATAAATATAATCATTCAAAACTAAAACTATGACCAAGGGCTCGTGACGTACACCAGTGCACATGCTCCAGATCAGGAGTTCATCACTCTAACACCTTGTGGAAGGAAGCTGTTGATAAGTCTGTTAGTTCGACCTTCATGACTCCGGAACGTTTTCCTGATGGGAGCAGTGCCCTGCTCCTGCAGCGGCTTTGAAAAGCACCAGTATGTAAGCTTATGAGAAAAAAGATTCTACTTCTCACTTGATTTATTACCTCACTTAACAGTTTCCTAATGAGTTTGGGGTTCCAAGCGCTAGTTTCAAGTCTTTCTCAGCACAGCGTGATGTTCAGTTTGTAAAGAACGGTCAGAGTAAAACAGATGATAAATCAGGGGGTGATTTAGGGCACGCTCACCTTGCAGTTGCTACCGTGGCGTGTCCTCACGTTCTCAGTCAGATCCTATCAGGATATAGCTATCTCGATCCTCTCAACCATAAGCTGGCCAGGATCTAGACAGAGGCAGAAGAAAGTGTCTATTTAATCCGGCCCTGTCCACATACTGTAACTCCCAGCTACCAAAAGTCAAGATGAAGACAAAGGTAATGCCAAATTCGAGGCTTCAGAACAGTTGTCCATAGACTAATGGCTGATTGGTTTACATGAGGTAAAAATTAGGTTACTGTGCCTTTAAGTGATTCTACACTGATTTTACGAATTTAGTTGCGCTCTGGTGCAGTGTTATCAAGTCCAAAGCACCAAAGCATAGGCTTTGTTAATAACAAAATTATAGCAGAAAGCTGTGTTGCATACATGATGCATGATGGTTAGAAGACAAAACACATTGACCTCTGCTGATTTTTTTCTTTTCTTTTATGTGTCTTTTATCTGGTCATTATGTGTCAAAGAATACCAAAAGCAAAGCGATCACCACCTTATAAGGTTGTTACTTATGTGTTGCATACGCAGCAGTGTGTAGTAAATCACTGGCTCTCAAACCTGGAGGTCGAGTTAATTTCCAGATGGCTGTGGAGGAAAGAATTATATAACATATTTAATTGCCTATTCATTGCCTCCATCAGTGAGTTCTTCTAGTATGTCGAGAGCCACTGTTTTAGACACCCTTAAAAGACCTTTCATTTGTTCATCGTCCTATTGGAATCATGGTTGGTGGGGAGACTCAACTATACAACAGATGAGCCGTGAATCTGAAACAACTAGCGTAAAGACGAGATAACACATGCGTCTATATTCAGTTTAAATCTGCTTTGCAGTCTGTTTCCCCACTGTGGGTTTGCTCACAGAGATACAAGAATAATCTGCAATTGTCATTCATTTGCATTTAGTTGCATATTCAATTCAAACATAACCTATTTAATAGCGACAAGCTTATCTTGGCTAAGGTATGGCAAGAAGCAGCTGGTTGCTTTACTGGAATCTGGGGCGTGAGCCTGCACCTTCTTACACACTGATAGACTGTATGTGTGAAACATATAAGAAATCAAGACAACCCTGTTATGTCTCTATCTGGAGCTGTAAATGTTAAATAATCATTTGGCAATGCTTTAAATTTTTTTTTTTTTATAACTGAGGCTCAATAGAGAGCAGCCAGTTATTTCTGTGGTCTGGATGAACGCAGATCTGAAGATAAAAAAGTGCATCAACTGTGCACCCTCTGTGGAGACTCTAGCCTCCAGAAGAAATCAGATGTTTATTTTTTTTTTGCCTAAAAGTGCATGAATATAACTACTTGTAAATGAATGGAATACAGAAAATCTGCATAGAATTTTTCCACATGACAAGCAAATTACCCAAGGTGCCTTGCTCCGTTTTTCCAATTCACAAGGTTGCCTACCATTTTGACAAGCAAGTAGAAATTGGCTGAAATCAGGGTCCATCATTTTTTCCCCTATCCAAACGTGCCTCAGCAGTGTGCATACATAAATAAGAACCCATAAAAATCTGTGCTTGGCGAGAAAAGGCTTTTAACTTGATGATACGACCTGAATGGCTTGAATGCAAAAAAAAAATGTCTTGCTTTCACTAGCATTTCACTCTTGCTTTTGTTCTGTCTTTTGCCCAACTGAAATATGAACATTTGGTTAAAAATCTGTCTTACAGCTTTGGAGGGTACTAAACTGTGCGCCCAAATGAGCATACTGTATACCCCTGCTAAGTGGAAATTGCTTGTGTGATTGAAAAATGTCAAACAACGGTAAAAAAACCAAAAAAAACCAAAAAAACAGCCATTTCTGTTGTCTACACACATTTGGACCAAACTGCTGTACTCCATGTTTTGACCTGAATAAGCTGATCGAGTAAATCCTCTCTTTGAGTTGAAAATTAATCAAATTCTGAGCCTGAAACATGCCCACATTTCTGACGATAAAGTCTCCAGCAAATATTTTATCTGAGATAACATTAACTAATCTTTTTTTTTTTTTTTTTAGATTAATGAAAGAAGATTAAAATGTGGGGATGATTTGAATTACATTTAATTCTTGAACAGTCAGTTCTGAAAAAAGGCTTAAGCTTTTTAATCACTGTTGTTTCCCTCATAACTAAATTACTTGAATACAGTTTTGTCATGGTTATACCACTTGAAGCAATAAGTGACTTTAATTTCCTTGTGATAATAATGATTCTTCATTATTTGCCGGCCTTCTTAAATATATAACGTTTTCTTTGTTTGCGTGTCTGTTGTTTATTCTGTTAAGTGTGTGTGTGTGTGTTTGTAAGATAGGCTGGCCTGGGGGAAGGTTATAGGAAGTTGTTTTCAGACACACACACACACACACACACACACACACACACACACACGTTTCTTGTAGACATTTGGACTTCGAGGCTGGAGAGACAGAAAAAGAGCAAAGAGCAAAGTGCGAGAAAAATATACAGGGGTTTTACTTCAACACACACACACACACACACACACACGCGCGCCCACACACACACATGCGCGCACACACACAATCTATACCATTCTAACCTCTAAAACTGTCTAGACTACTTCTCTCCTTCTCTCTTTCTTTTCTGACTGATCACGGTCGCTGCATTTGAGCTGCTTCATTTCTTGAAATGCTCTTATGTATAAGACAGAGCAAAAACAAGAGTGAATTCAAAGAAAATATCCTACCAGGAGAGGAGCTGGAAATCCTTGGTGTTGTCAACAGGTGAGGCTGATCCAATGTCTAAATCTCTGAACTGCTGTTTACATTCAGAGCACTAAATGTAAAAAAAAACACCCACTTATAAACTGAACGCCATGTAGTCCTTGCGGTGTGAAAAGATGGCAACAGATTTTAGTTTTCACATAAACTTCCCCAGATTTCTCAGAACTTTACAGACAAAACATTGTAAAATGATTGCAAGAAAACTTCCATTAAAAAGGACAGAGTGAAAATGAACATAATAAAGGTCCATTCTAAGTATTGAGCAATAAATATATTTGTGGTTCTTCATCGGCTTGAAGAATTCAAGAATATTTGAAACAAAATTCAGAAAACAGTTATGGAATTACATTTAAATTTGTGTTACTTTGGTTCCCTCCCTTCTGCAATTGTGTGTTCATGGGAGAAAAAAAGACGTCAGGCGAGATGGTTAGAAATAGAGCTTATGTCCAAAATGACTGTTGTGTATGTGCAAATTCAACAGTCATAGAAAACTTTGTTAGCCAGCTGAACAGGTAGTCTTATCCTGCAGGCGTAGGAGTGTGCCACCTATCCTTTGGCCCAATAACAACCAGTAAGTGACCCTTCCTAAGTCCTGCTCATTTTGGCCCTGTACTTGGATGATACTTGGTCAACCTTCCCATTTCCTGTTAAACTCACATATGTTATGTACTCGGCCCGTCTATATTGAACACAAAAACAAGTTAGCAAGACTATTAATAGGTGTTGCTAGGGGACATCTGAGAGCAACCCTGACATTGCGGAAGGCATTTTGCGCAATGGAAAGGGAGGATTGGGATGTGCGGCAGATCTCTCTATCAGCTGAACACCAGCCACCAACGACCCTCTTTGTTCAAACATTACGATGTACACATGCATTATAATGATGCCGAGATGTTCACAGACACATCACAGTGCATACAGTCACATGTTAGGTTAGTCCAGCTGACGTATGACAGTCAGCACTATGCTCTGTAGTCAGTAATAAATACATTCATCTCAAAATGGGGTTGAGGGGTCACAGCCAGCAGTGCAGGAGCTATGGTGATTGGTAATCTATGAAAAGTATGTGTGGCACAAAGTAATTGTGCGTCGTTTTGCCGTGTTCATGAAACTTACTATCATAAATATTTCCTTCCTGACACCCAGAAACTATTAGACACTGTTGCAGCCGGCTAAACGGGACTGACCTCGCCATGTTTCTTATTGTCAAGCTTGTTCGACCTAGCAACAGAAGCTAAGGTGGATCGGTCACTTGCTTCCAAATATGAAAAATTCTTGTGAATGTGAAAACAAGCCAATCAAATATATTATATATGTAATGCACACAAAGGAGCATTAATTCACTTTTTGGGAGGTTTCCCTTTGTCAATCAAAAATGCCAGTCTCTTCAGAAAATGTCTAGTTCACTTGTGACATTATGTGAAACACATGTTCGGCTTACATGTGAAATTGTGACTATGACATGTAAGAGGACATTTTCGCAAGAGAGTCAGCGCTGTTCATCCATGTTTGTACATGACGTCTTGTGCGTGTGGTTAACAAATCCGGCACATGCAGGTCATGTTTCACCTGTCTTCTGCACCTCCAAGCGTGAGCGATTCAGTACCTACAGTACAGGGTGTTTGTAGCTACAGTACTGTTAAGTGTTCCCAGGTTGTTCCGTGATGGATGACCTCCTGTCCTCGCCTAATGAAAACACGAATGCACCTCTGTAATCACATCTGTGAATGCAAGTGAAAATCCATAACATTTTGCTCTCACCAGCAGAACGATCAATGTGTAGCTCCCACCTTAGGTCTCGGCGTTATAAAGAAACAGGCCTGTTGCTGCGGGTGTAACGACAATGGGCTGGGGCCAATAAAAAAAGAGAAACAATACTCAGCGGCGAAGTAGGTTAAAATTGGACACAAGATAAACCGGGGGAATAACAGGACAGGACAGGGATAATAGGGGGAATAAAGCAAAGAGAGACAGCGCTGAGAAGGTGATAATACCGAGAAAATAGTGGCGAGCCATCAACATAAAATCATAAAAGAGAGAGTCGGGGGGTGTGGGCAAAGGCAAGGGGATGATAGAGTGATAGACTTGCAGAGAAAACAAGGAGAGAGGTGTAACAGAAGATCACACACACTAAAGGAAGAGAAAGAATGTCACGATAAATAAAAACACACACACACAGCATTGTAGAAAACGGTGAGGGTGATGTTAAGACAGAGGGCAGGATCTTTGTTTTCTTGTTTTTCTTAGACAGCAATAGAAACAGTTTAACTTAGACCCACGAGTCTCCAAACAGAAGCAAGATAAAAAAAATAAAAAATCCTCTCTGAAGCTTCTCAAGAGAAACTGAAGGAACCCATCACCCTGACGCAAAGTGGGCCACTACTGTAGGTATTTGCGTAAGAGATGGGAAGCAGTCAGACGTCAGACATCACCGCTGATGTTGTGACTATCATTGGCATGATATTGTTTGGTGGATGACTGGTGGGTGAAACAGAGCCCTATATTTACACACATGACGTTACATTGGGATAATCCAACAATGAGGCACTGAGCAGGCTGTTGGCTTGAATGACTTCTCTGCGATGATTTTGTCATCACCGCAAGCTGTAGGCGAAAGAGGAAAATAACCCTGTACGTAGCTCACACAAAACTCTAAAGTCACCACGTCTGCGATGTGTTTGCGTGTGAGCGCAGGTCTTGTGACTGTTTGGTGTGTGGGTACCTTTGTGCGTCTGTCTGCATGTGAACGTACATTTTCTTTTCTTTTTGCTTCTGGTGCTCGCACATAACAGATCCTGGGGCTGTTATTCTACTCTCAAATAAACACGATTCAGGAGATTATACAAAGTCTTCAACGTCTCAACATAAAGCCAAACACACACACACACACGAACACGACAAAGAGATACTGGTAGCTACACAGATGAACACACACTCTCTCAAAAATAAAAACGCTCTGATGGAAGTTAGCACAGCATAGTTTATTGTCCCGCTGGATGACTGGGCTGCTGCCAAAGACACTTTGTCACTCATTATTTTTGCACGCTCAGGAAAACTTGCATCTCTAGTGCAGCCTTTTTAGATCCCTTTTTAAATAGATACTTTTTCTCCAAACATCCATTCTTCAATGCAAGAAAATCTCTGTATTGTTAGAGAGTAGACTTTTTTCACAGCAAACATTCTGAGTTGTCACAGCAGGAAAGTCAGATGGGAAATTAACAACGAGGGCTCTGTTCCACTGGTAAGTAGGCAGCTGTTTCAAAAAAGCCCTAAGAAACAATGCCTGCTCAGCACCAACAGCTGACAAAGGTAGCGGCTAGCTGGTGAACATGGCAGAGCGTTTGGCAGGTAAAGGGCCAGATTTTTCCCTCAGGAGTTGGTGGAGACCAAACCAGAGCTGAAAGGTGAACTTGGACATTGGATTTACATTCATCACAACTACTAAATGACATATGCTCTAAAGCTGTTGGATTTATTAGAGAGGTTATATTATGCTAATTTCCAGCTTCATACATTTATTTGACTGACCTAGTAGAATAGGTTCACATACTTTAATTTTCAATTCTTTCAATTTAATGCTCATAAGGTGCACTGCTGAAGCATCCCTTATTCACAATGTGTTTTGAACGCTCTGTTTTAGCTACGGAGTGAGACATCACGCCTCTGTTCAATCTTTGGTGGGATCTGCACATGCATATTACTTAATGCAGGATGTAGCCAATCAGAGGCGGAGTATGGCGGGTCATGCTGAGCAAGGTAGTGTGATCTAAAATAACGCTGCTACAGTAATAGCGACTGTAAGTCTGTTGACTCACTGGACTGTATATATTTTACAATAATTACTTGAAAACATATATTTATATAACAGCTAAGTTAAGGAAGTAAAGGCTCGACTTCAAACCAGGTGTTTCAGGCAGAGCAGGAGCAGGGTGTTCTGATGGAGAGTAACTTCCTTTGGTGTGGACTTTTGGCTTTTTCATTTTCACCTTTTACATGCACAAAAATGCAATAAAGAAAAGGCAAAATCCCCCAAAGCTTCATATGACCTCTTTAACAAATTGGACATTGCAACTCAAACAAGATGTTAGCAATTTCTGACACTAGGGGTTTTGGAGGTAGTGACGTAGCCTGCAATCATAGAAGTTGTCAGTAGACAACCACAGTTGCCTATGAGAATTTATGTGACGTGAGTCAGGCAGACATGTTTAAGTCATCTTGGTTAGACTTCCCTCCTCACTCTCTGATTCTTTCCCAGCTGTTTGGGAGCACAATGTTATGTTACATCGTCGAATGGCGATTACGATGTCAGTGTTGCGTAGCTCCTCGTTGCTGTTGCAGAAAATTAGATATTGGAGAGCACAGCTTGTGGGTAAAACCAAGAAATAGTGAGTGTGATATCGTAATTGTACAGAAGCCATTTTGTTCAAGGCACAGTCAGAAAAACACAATTATGACGTTAATGATGGCTGAATTCCATGTAGCTGTGTTAGTTTCAGGTAGCTGGGAACAATATCAGGGTGCAAAAGCATGCTGGCTAACTGTCATGCAGTCATAGCTCGATGGGTCACCTGAATAGAACAGAGCCATCGTTAATGTTACAAGCGACTTTCCTTCTATGACATTCACAGTCTGTTGTGAAAAGGACCTTTTCAGCATGGAACAGCAAGCTGTTTGCCTATTGAGGAAACTATTTCTTCTTGTCGCACAAGTTAGACTTGATTGTTTCCCGCATGTATATAATAATGTTGTTATCATCCTCATTCTCTATGTGTGATTAGTTTCAGTGGCCATGTCAGTGCCATTTTCTTTCATGTGTTTTTGTCTTTATGTATTTTGTCCAACATACAAGGATTGTCTATCAGCCACTACAGAGGGACCTTGCTGTTCTGTAAATGGAGCCTGGCCCACTGTGGGCCTTGGCAATGGCAACAGAGGCACAGACAGAGAGAGAGATAGATAGAGAGGGTACAGAAGGCTGGTGTTGGTAGTGGTGCAAGGACTAAACTGGAAAATAAAAAGTATCTGGCATTAAGGTAGAGACAGGATGAGATATTCCTGTTGTTTCTTCATTGAAATCAGGTAGTCTAACCTGCTCCTTTCACGGCCTTGGCGTGCTGGCTATGAGAGAAAGACGGAGAACAGATGGAGAAGGAAATGGAGCAGCAGGAACAAACTAAGGCAAATAAGAAACAATGAGAATGAAAGGGAAAATGGAGGGAGAATGGCTGGCATGCTATCAGTGGAGCTGCAGAGGAACAGTTTGTGCACCAGTCTTTTTGCCCGTCCATTCTAAACAAAAAGGCCGAAAGCCTATTAAGGACCATTAGTAACCGCAGCCTTCATGTTGGCTGCATTTGAATAGCTTGTTGTCGCTTCTCAGACAGTGAATTCACTAATTCACTTGGTGGCACAGGGGCCAGTGTGAGTGTTTTAACCGATGACCCGTGCTGTCATTTTTCTGGTAAGAAGTAATGAGTACTTAAACAAGGCTTCAATTTGGGCAAGACACTTTCTACATACTCACTGTCCTCTTGGCTCGGTGGTGAAGCTTAAATAATTGTACTCGGACATCAAACGAGGTCGACACTCATAATCTGCGTAGCCTGATACAGTAAAGCTTAAACATACAGGATATTTCTAATGAGTGAAAGTCACCTCTTCTTTCAAACACAGTAACAACTACTGCAGATTTGACTACAAAAGGCAAATTTCATGCCTATGATAGAGCGCACTTAAAAACTTTCTCAGTCATTCTTTGCAAAAATGTCCCTCTATCTTCCTCCCCTAACACTAACCGTTAAATACTAATAAACACATCTGGCAGTCATCCAGAATGTGTTCTCTACTTCTGCTGTTGTGTGACTTATATTACAAACTGGTGGTCTGTTTACTCCCTGTGTTAACGCTGCAGTAACAACACCTACGCCTCCAACCACAGCGATCACGGTGCTTTTTCATCCAGCTTGTGTTTCACTGGCATGACGTGACGCATCTTTTTATACCAGATGGTGACTTTTGACGGTGACGGTGACCACCCGAAGTCTCAACCCTCACTGTAAGTCCAGATGGCGGGTTGACTGCTAGCTAGTTATTAACTAGATTCAGCACAGCTGATAGAGAAGGATAAAATGCAGGATAACAGTTTGAAGTAAAATATTGATTCACATGGCAAACTACTGGCTAACTAGCGTAAGTGTTTCTACCACTAGAAAAAGAGAGGAGGGAACTGAATGTGATGTCTCCCACAGGCTCGTGTCCCAGGGATTTGGGGATATAAAGAACAGAATTACAGAGTTTTCACTGGATAAAAGCAAAAGACTGTTGTAATAAACAGTATGGACTTGATTAAACCAGTGGTGTTAGGGTGGACATATACCATTTTAATGACTTTTCCCCAAAAGCTTACATAGTGAAAGAACATTGTTGTAAAATTATGGATACATCTTGTTTGAGCGTCACAACCCCCCTGGATATGACTTGCTTCAACAGCGATTCAGTCTGATAACAATTAGAAAGTCAGAAGAGCTGCACAATTAACTAATTATATTCCCATTTAAGTTAGCAGGGCGCTAAATCAAAAGTTAGCTGACTTCTGTATCCAGGAAGTCAAGCTTTTTTGGCTTCATGTAGCACTGATTAGCTGTCATAGAAACAAACGGGGCCCCACCTCCAAAGCTGATTTTGTTTGTTGGCCTGACCATGGCCTGACCATGGCCCACTGCCCCAACATGCACAACCAACACTTGAAAGCAAGTATATCTCCGGTCTTATAAGCGCCTAGAAAATGATTTAATAATGCAAAACGCGTTAAGTCACTCGATATTTGAATAGACGTGTATGTTTCTACACTGCTTATCTGATCTTGTCTTTCCTCTCCGTGTCTTCCTTTAGGCTGTCTAGGGACAGGATCAAAAACCTGTTCCAGATGTTGCCCTGTCAAAAGCCTTGTGGATGGAGCCACCAAACTGAGGTTCTCGTCACTCTCTACTGGCTTGCGTGTAAAGCTTTGTGTAAGGCAACAGCTGACATCTTGGCCATGCCAAGTCCCACAGTTGGCAGGACTGTGCAAAGATGCTCAGAGGAGAAATTCAGTTTTTTAGGCCAGCGGGGATGGAGGACAAGCTTTGCTCGTCTTGCTGGGGGGCCGTGGGGCATTCTGGTCCGCAGTCCGGTGCCACATCAGGATTCTCCCTTGGGCAGCACAACAAGAGAAATACTATGTGACCCCTCTGTGCTGCAGCAGGGTCCCTGCAATGCCCGAAGTGCACTTCTGGGTGTTTACGCTGCCAGTGCAGCATCAGTGGAGCTTGTCCTCCATAGACCCCCTGTGTAGAAAATACAATAAATAAACATATACATATATTAAGGGCCTGGATCCACCAGATGGTTACTTCTGTAAGCAGCCAGAGGAAACCCACGCCTGGAGCACCCTGTTTCAATCATGACCCTACTGTCAGCCTGTGGGAGGTAAGGAGTCTTTCAAAACACACATTCACTCACCCTCAAGGGCCAGGGTATATTGTGCACCAGTCACTTAGCATTTGAAACACTGAATTGTTTCTCCACCTGCATTTTAATAAGCTGAAGCATGTTACAAGAAACACCATGCCCGGTGGCAAGGGGCAACATGCAATCATCCTTCTAAGGGCGGTGGAGTTCCAGCTACTGGATCAGCCCAGAGGTGACGGGAGCGCGCTGCATCCTCCACAACGTCTGTGCAGCAGGAGGTGATACCCTGGAGGAGATGGGGGAGGACGATTCAGATGAAGATGATGTGGATGAGAGGGAGACGGTGTCATGGAAATGATTTCCGAGAATAGGATTTCCGAACACGTGTCGGCTTCTTCTGCAGAAGTGAACGCATGCCTGAGTGAACATGGCTACCTCCAGGGGGCAACCCTCACCAGATGTTCACTGTGGCGCGTACATTACATGGTGGTAACTGTAGATTGACATTCAACGTTCACATCCTAGTTCTTGCCTATCATCTAGGACACATCCAGAAATCTCTTGGGCTCACAACACTTTAAATCCCCACGAGACTGCTGATAATGTAAACACACCGTCAGAGAACCGCTTAATAAAATCCCGCACAGAGCTTCCCAGAGTTTAGGGTTGACCCGGTTACATTCATTTCCCACGTAGGCATAAGATAACCAAGGTAAAGAAAATATTAATTACGTAAGAAGGAGCTGGGCCACAATCTGTCGTACAAGGCCTCATGTGCATAGTGGAATAATCAATCTGCCTTGAAGAGGGAAAGCCTCCACTTCTGAGAAGACTAAAGCGGAGGGAATCAACTTTACACTCGAGGACGCCCCATTAAAATTTAACTGTGTTTTTGTTCGGTGAGGTCACAAACAAATGAAGTTTGATTTTTCGAGTTTAGTCACATGCACGTTTGCTACTTCTCTGCCCTGAAGATCTAATCATTCAGCAATTTCCATACGAAACACATTTTTATGATGACTAGCAATGGCGGAGAGGAACCTCTTTTCTCACATCGCATTTTTTTTGTGTGCACAATGAACATGTACACACTTCCAACAGTATAACTCATGATCAGGTGTCATTCCTTAACCTCTCACAAGCCGACAAAGGCATGCTCTGAGCCGACACAAGTTGCCAATTTGTCCTTGCGCAGATGATTCTGTAGTCGTTTTAATAGTGGTTTCTCATGTGCTACTTTGTATACTCTGCTGCACCATGTGTACGACAGTCGCTCTTCGAACGATGAGACCATTTGTCGGGGTTTTGTTCCGTGAGCCAAGCTGAATATTGTGTTCAATTGTATCCACTAATGAGGTGTTCCCACTGTACACTAATAACACAGCACACTGTGCTTTATGAAATGTGTGTATGCGTGCGTCTGTGATATCACGTGTGTGTGCTCCAGCCAGCGAAGGCAACCATGTAAACAGAATGTTTGGCCGGCCTTCAAAAGCGAGAGGATTTGGCTGAAGAATAGAGACCCCTCTGTATCTCGCTCTTCTTGCCAGTCTGCCTCTCTCTTTGTTTGTCTGTCCTATCATCTCCCCTCTTTTTGGTGACGTAAAAAGGATCCTTCCCTCTTTTGTCGGCTAATCTTGTTTACTCCATAACATCTGCTTTATGATCTACATGATCCTCTTCTCACTGTGGTCTGTCATCGATAATACAGCTTTGTGTGAACACCTGAGTAACACAAGAGAACGGCACCGTGCTGTATCGCTTGTGTTCATTTTGAATGCAATTTTTTTTTACAGAAAATAATTTTTTACTTTTACTTTTTGAAGGCTTTTTTAACCAGGCTGGACTTTGACATTCATAAGGAAAGCCTCTTTGCCTTTGCTCAAAACACACCGGCTCCTCTCCCTGGGGACACTGCAGTGTGCATAGGTATCAGCATGAGCCTGTATGCATGTTCCAAGGCACTGAAGTGTGTAATTAGCGAGGTTGCGTCATTAGGAAATCTTTAGACTGAGACACCTCTGGTCTCCATCATTTTGCAGTATTTTTTTCTCTTTTCATCTTTCTTCCTTCCCTCCCATCAAACATGCTCACTTGTCACCGTCAATCAAAATCATCTCTGTCTCTTTCTAAAGTGCTTAGCTTGGAAAGGTTTCTCACGTGGTCTACTCCGGCATGAGATCTTGACCACTTAATAAAAAAGGACACTTACGCTGAAAAACTGGTCATTATCTGTAATTTAAATAAGTGATACAAAATGATTAGCACACTACCTGGTTGCCAGAACACGTGTGGACTCTGCATTCAAATGGCAGCACTTATGTGATGTGGAGGAGAGTGGGTTTGAAAAGAGTTTCAAACCTTCACTGGTAATAATTGGTCTACCTAGTGCGACATTGATGATCTTACATCTGGTGGAGCTTGCGTGATGCTAGCACTTGTTGCTAGAGTTCAGGACAGTGGGACTATAATAACAATACCTTTTGAGGAAATGTCACTCAGGTGTCTCTTAGAGTGACTCTTTTATCACTTTCTGTTAGCCTAAAATAGATTATCGATGTGTTAAAGTTGCATTTATTGCTTTGTATCCACTAGAGGGCAGCAGCCTGGTTGCCAGGATACTGAGTTGGAAGTTGACGTTTCAGCAAACCACTGATATGTTCATATTTGTATGTGTCATAGACTAATAAGCATAGCGACATCTAATGATAAGCAAGGAAGCTCTGTTTGTCGGTCTGCATGTTCATCACATTCTCAGGAAATGTTCATCGGCTCTAATTTACACTTGGTAAGTTTGTTGCTGACAACCGAAGTAAGTGAAGTGTGGAATTCAGAACAATTTGGACAGGTGTCAGTTATTAACATCACTAGATTTCGAATGAGAAGCAAACCCTGAATTTTGTTCAATTACCTGTATTCTGTTTTTACTGTACATATCCACTTGTCCTATTCGTCTTTGCTATGTTAGTGTTTGTTTTCCTCTGTTAATGTTTTGTCTTGCAATTTCAAAAAAACAAGAAAAAGCAACCACTGATCTGTGAAGCAGTGTCAGTGTAGTTTCAATGCTGTGGCCTTATGGCTCTGCATAGATCCCTCTCGCCCAATCTCATGGGGAAGCAGACGTAAACAAAATGGAGATAGGCGTGGTGCAACAACTTGCTGTAGAGATGATTTGCAGCGAGAAAGAAAACAAGTCTGGGTAGGTGGGGAGACACAGCCAACACAGGTTTTTTCTATTCATGTGAAAACTCGAAACTCATTGAAATTTCAGGTTTCTGTCAAAATAGTATGCTAGCTAATGTCAGTCTCAATGGCTAGAATGTTTGCTTGGCATTACCAGATACTCTTTGATGAACAGCATGTTTTTGAACAGGTACTGCACTAGTTTTTATAAAACATGTCACATCTCAGTCACATTTTGGTTAGGACCTGACTTTCATATCAGACATGGGTGAAAACCCTACATGGGTTAATTAATTAAAAAGCTGATTGATACATATTAATCATATTGTCTGCTGGCCTCTCGAGAAAATGACATGAAATCATAGAGATCAACTTCAACATTAAACCGAGGTAGGATCAATGACTATTAGGATCACTGACACTGATTAAGACTGAAATACCATTTAAGCTTACCGCGGCACATCTTCCAGTGCCGGAATGCCAAGACGAGGCCAGCTGTGAATGCACATTGTATTTCCATTTTGCCGTGCACCAGGGACTCCACACCATTTAAACAGTGTGGACTGTAACACATAAATGCATAAACAAACTCACTGTACTCACAGCCCACACAGCTGATTACATCTGAAGTGATGATATGAAGAGAAAACCATGTGGATGAATATATAAATTACAAATCAGAGAGTAATTTCATGAGACAATAGGCAAGAGAGAAGAAGCGCCGCATGTGATAAAGCTTCAATCACCTTCAATTACTCTCCTCAGAAAATAAATATGTTCATGCTGTACGGTAATTATTCAATAAGCATATCACCTACCCCCAATTTACATTAATCAGCCATTTAGTGCATTTTCATGCAAATAGATGCAAATCATCCTTCGTTTTGTATGTTTGAGGCTTCACATAATACTCCACTTTTTTCACCCACATGTTTGGAGGGACTCGGTTTTGTTGTCATTAACTTGTAAACTGCTGTTCTTGTAAGTATCAATGACTTATGTACTTTTACTGGAGTTTGTACTGCACAAATGATTTGGATCAGGGGAATAAAAAGCAAAAACAACACAAACCATTATTTTCTCCCTCTGCTATCACCAATAATTTTGTCCTGACTTGCCATTTTTTGTTATTATTATTATTATAATAAAAATTGTGCTGTCATCGCTTCAAAAGCAGAAAAACAACTCACCTGTATTTTCCATTTTGATGATAACGTTACCGAATCCTTTGTGTCTTTTTTTTTTTTTGGCACGTAAATTCTCTATTAACATCAAATTTGTTATCAACTGTTAAGTGAGCAGCTCCAATTTTAACTATGATTCATTTGACCAGCACATGACCCGCACAGCTTGAGATTCATCTACAAGTCAGGTTCTCATGCTTTTTTTTTTTTCTTTTTTTTTAAATCTCTGCAGCAAAATTATTTTGCTGATTAACAAGGAATCCTAATCCCATGATAGGGGAATCAAACTAATTATGCACGCTCTCTTCGGATCTCTGTGGTATTTCTTTCTCTCGCTGCCGCCAGAAGTGAGGATGCTTCTCGTTGCAGCTTCCTCTCTCTCCCTCTCGCTGTGCTGGCGTGCTGCAGAGTGTAAAGGAAGACATTAAGCAATCTGACTGTTGTCAATAAGTCCTCCTGTTTCTCTCTCTGTCCTCTCCTCTTTGTCTTTCTTTGTCCTTTATTATCCCCGCTGCATGTGTGGACCCCTCTCTATTTCAGCGGGAGGCTGCTACCAGCGGCGGTTTGATGTTTATTTTCTTGTGTAGATGTCCACGCTGCTGTTGCTTCATCACATTGCGATGTTTAGAGCCAATCTCAAAAGTAGCTTCAGGAATGAGCTGAGACAACCTCTTATCTCTTCGAGCATCAGCTTTTCACTAATTGAGAGGCCGCTTTGAGATTTTTATCATGTTATTTTACAATAATGTCATGGTTACCAGGCTAATTATACTATAGATGAAGCACGTTGACGTTATTCTGATGTTGTCAAAGTGTTTGTGTTTTCCATCTCCCATTTTCCATCTATTATGCGAAGAATGGCTGCGAGGCTGACAAAAAAAAATAAAAGGAGCTTCATAGGGAAAAGGTTGGCTTCAGTCACTGAGACGTCAGGTTGAGACGAGAAAATGGAGAACGCGCTAACAACCACGCTGACGACCCGGTTACTGTCGGACATGTTTACATGCTGTAATCTGGATTCTCCCCTATGTTGTGTCATGTTTTTGAAACAAGACTGGCATATATGTGCAGCTCATCCTTCTCAGAATATAGTTTGACTGTGCAAACCACTTAGTAGTTATGTATTTTGTTTTTTTAATTGGTTTTATAGTCAGGCAAGGATTAATACTTAAAGGAGTTTTACATAGTATTATTACAAGTGCTGGAAAAAAGAACTGGAAGATTAGATGGTTGATTCAGATCACTACACATATCCGTGACCCATAGTTGTGGCTGGCTTCATCCCCAAGTGCCCAGTCTGAGCCGCGAGCTGCATGGCTAATTGAGCTAACCAGCTAAGAGCAGCTACAGTTTGCACGTAGGCGGTAACTCTGGTGATATGCTGCCTCCTGTTTGTTTACTGTATGTAATTGATAGATGGCCAATTCTTACATATTGCGCCTTTAAATGGTGCATTCTGAAGGTTTAAAAAATTATTTATAAATTCTAAACAAACATTGTTATTTATCTTTTTTTTTTTCATTATTTTTTGGCATTTACAATGAGTGAGAGGAAAGGCTTCTCTTCTGAGTAAGTCCACTGTTTTTAGAGTATTTAAATGTGTGTACAATTCACAAATAATCTCATTTCACCCTGAAGCTAATTTTATACTGCAAAACTCAGGGAGTATTCAAGATGCAAACCTAACATGGTAATTAATGGCAACCGAATTCACTGAAAATAACGTGAATAGAATGGGAATATACTGTAGGGGTTATTCACCATTCTACACACTTATCGACAACAAACATTTCATATCATGGCAGATTCTGGATTAAGATTTTAAAATCCTTTCTGGACTGTGAACTACACCTTATACTGTCATGTGAACATCATAACAAACTCATAATTCATGGAGTGCTGCTTTAAGGCACGTGCACATGTAAAAACCATCCAAAATTAAAACTAGTGTTTTGCCCCTAGAGATCTATTTTGAAAGCCGTTTTCTCTTAATCTCTAACCCCAGTGCAGGAAACCAGGATCCTTGTTTACGTGACTTTCAGAGAGATCAGCTTACCTGGGTTTTCTTAAATGAATGCAAATGGGGTTGAATGTGTGCAAATGTGTCCTTTGGTGTCCACAGGTGCATCATGAATGTGATTATCTAGGCAATTAGGGGCGACACACCCCGCCGTCCACATGCTGGGGAAGGCTACTGCGAGCCTGACGAAGAATAAGGCCCTCGTTTGTTTGCATAACATAGCTTCATTTTACCATCCACCCAAAACCCCATGAGCCTGCAAGCTGAACACAGCGTCTGTCATGGAAACAAAGTGTGCATATTGTGCAACATGAGTTTGTTGTATATTGCTTGTAATTGCGGTTTTGGTTGGAACTCGACGTGCCACACTAGCTTACACACAGGCAACAGGGATGTATAGGAGTTTGTCATATTTTTACACATATTTTTACATTTATTTCACCTCTAAGCAAAAGCAACACAAAACAAATCACAAGGAAGTTCACTAAGAGGTCGATATAAAGCTGTTTTCTTATGAAATTAGACTGCTCCCAACTGTCCAAACTGACGGGTAAACACTCTCAAATAAGCTGCCACAACATGTTCGGTGTGAACACTTGCCTTCAGCGACTTCGCTGTCGGAAGAGGACAAACAGCCTTGGCCCCCGAGTATTTACACATCATCTTTGTGTGTGCAGGTGTGAATCTCAGTACAACACCTGTGGGGTAAATGACAAAACTGTGATGCCAGTAGCCTCCTGGAAATCTCTTCTTTTCTTCTCTGTCCTTTAATTCAGTGGGCAGCTTGGCAACATATCTGTTTTTAGACACACAGTGACTGGAGCAAACAGCTCGGATTGTTTGGAATAACACAGAATAGAATATATGACACCACGTAAAGTAGTTTCTACTAATCGTTTAGGTTTGAAATTTAACAACAGTACACTTCGGTTGACACCTTAAATGATCATAATTCAGTACAGGCATGATAAAAATCAGGTAACTATGGCAACAATCGGCCAGATGTCTTGATATACAGGTGTTTTTTCTGCTGTCTTTACTGTGTGTTATTTTTATTTAGTCCGCACTGCATTACTGCCTCCATCTCCTCCCATGTGCATGATGAACGTATGTACTTGCAGGCACATGTGTGTTCGGTTGTGTGTTCGTACAAATGTGTGCATGCGAGAGGGTTAGTGTGAGGTCAGTGTATCTACAGCCCAAGACATGATGGATGGTCAAGCACGCACGCCGTTAATATTAGCCCGAGGCTGCCATCACACGACTTACAGGAGGTCAGCCTCACAAATACGCCATTGACTTCCCGAGCAACGTTTTCAAAACACCGATGGGCAAACACAAAGTGGGAGAGCATCTCTGCACAGTGACAGGATGAATGTATCCGACATCTCCATCTCATAGTTTGTTCGCACTAAAACCAAGTAACCGCTTCACATTATCGTAGGCTTTCACAGGCATCGTACGAGAGAGCAAGGTTGGACTTTAGGCGTCTAGCAATAAACACTCGGCTGCTTGATGGGCTGCAACATTCAGTCGCTGACCCTTCACCCTTGCTGGAGGGCGAAAGAGAATTTCAGCATTCGCTGATCAAAAGTGTTGACACGAACACAAAATGCTATAAGAGTGAGACAGGCAAGCTGTGAGCTCTGAAATTGTTCTGCTCCCGCTTTGGGTCAATGTGCCCTTTTTTCCATATCCAGTCAGGTGCATTCTGCAGTACTGAGTACACAGAAGATAGCAGATGTGCTGTTATGGTAAGTGCATTGGTCAATATGGCAGTCTTGTATTCCGTCGTTTATTTTCAGTAACGGCATGGATAGAGCCTATTGATAAATTACACAATGTAGAAATAACAGTCTCTGTTGTGGGTTAACCTCGGTGTTAAGACACACTTATACTCCTTGTCCTTTATACCTGCCTTGAATCAGTTTGTTTTGAGAGGGACACATTTTGAAAAGAAAATATTTTCCAGCCACGGAGTCAAACAGGCACTCTGATAAATTCTCCATCATAAAATGGCTTGCTCCTTTTTTGGTGATTTTGTGCGCTTACACATGGCTGGTTCCAACGTGTTCTACCTCTGTTGCGTGGAGCTGCATAAAAAGTCCTTTCTAGTTGCTCCTCACCCTCTCATCTTCCAAAAGATTTCTGTATTTCTCCGTGTGTTCTGTCTCAAAGCGACTGCTCAACTGATGCCTCAGTCGCTTCAGCAGATGACACAGCGACTTCGGAATTCAAATGCCTCAATCAGCTGTGACAGGTGGAAGCACACCCATGACAGCTTTTTAAAATAAAGACGATTTAGCTCAATTGATTTGATTTGATCTGTATTGTAGATACTGAGTCACAGCACATTTCTGAAAACTACTGGATACAACTGGACTGCTGGACTTTTTTAATGTCAAATCATTGGATGGCATCATTGGATGCCAATTCAGCCAATGCTGAATTGCCTTACACCATTCTTTCAAATGGTTAACAGGCAAGACTCCGATCTGATGTAAGCTTATGAGACAATAACCCCATATCTCACTTGATTTGTTACCTCAGTAAACAGTAATGCGTTTTTAGTCCTGACCTCTAGTTTCAAGTCTTCTTCAATACAGCACGATGCTCACTTTCTACAATGTGGTTCCATTTAGAGCAACATAGAAGATGTATCTGTACACCTGTTCCCTGAAAAAGGGTTCCAGAAAACAAGATGGTGACCACTTTAATGCCAAACTCCACAGTAGTCCGCAGACCAATGGGCAGGTTTATGCTTGAATTTCAAACTGTTTCAATGTGATCTCACCTGCAGCAATGACCATGAACGCTGTAGTCGCCACCACCCAAAATAGCAACATTCCTACACTACAGTACTTTATCAGAGCACAATACATGCAACTCCATCCCCTGCTCGTGAAAGCATTGTGTAAAAATGTGTAAATGCTTTTTTTTAGACAATGCACTGTCACGCTGCTCACATGATGATGGCCATGAACCGGATCATCCGCATCTAGTTTAACCCGCGGTCACATCTCTTTAGCCCTGTGGAGGCTCTTGGAGATTAGAGTTGGATTACCATTTATAGCCTGAGAAACTGCGAGGTTCTTTGCATCGCCCAAATTACCAATCAACCCAATAGCGAGAGCTCCTTGGTTCAGCCATGGAGAAATTCTAAAAATACCTCCGCACTCCCTCAACAGTTATTAGTTCTGTGTTTCCCGTAAAACCCCACAACATGACGACGCTGTGAGAAAACCTGCCATGTTTAGGTCACTTCTGCCTAAGTGGCCCTGTGTTCTCCTTGGTCAGCACCGAGAGGAGTTCGCTACTTGGTTCGGATTATTCAGGGACTCCCCAGACACCCACTACGGCTGATATATTATTCATTATGCAGGGTTCAGGCGTGCACGCGTTCATGCGCGGGCGCCGCTTCGAGACATCAAGGTCAGAGTTAATTCAGCGGCGCTCTGATCTCAGCACATACACACTCTTGCAGTCCACATCCATATAGTTGCTTTTAGGCGAGAAGTAAATAGAGAAAAAAAATTTAAAAAGCCAACATGTTCACTTTGAAGGCCTATCAGTCATTATTATTTCTCGCATTACATCCGCAGCATCGGCCCTGAAATTCTGCCTGGCTGATTTTTCAGAAGGGTAAGAAAGAGATGAAAGTATTCACTTATGCAAGTTTAGCAACATACCAGACTCTTGCAGGGAGGAAAAAAAAAAATCAAATAATTATAAAGAAAGTTCTCTTATGAGCATTCACTCTCATAAGCATTCAGTGGGAGCGCCGTACGGAGTTCAGAGACAATCTTCCTTTCACTCGTGACCTCGGCCTGCCCCCAGACACACAGTTCAACTGTGTGTACATGTAATAAGGCGGAAACAGATTTATCTGTGTTTTCATCTTAAACAAAGTCTGTTCCATCGTGCTGCAGCCACTGCTACCTTTTATGAATCTAGACAGCGAGGTTCAAAAACACTGTCTTTGAGTTCTTTGTAAAAGTCTATTTTTCTCCTTAGCATTCTGGCAAAGTGAGTGAGAGCTTACGGGTTTTTTAAATGCAACCTCATCTACTTTGTAGTTTGACGTTGCTACTTTTTTTTTTTTTTCCTGCAGACTCATCTAATTTGTATTTGGCTTCATAAGATAAATATGAGGCTAAAAAGCTCAGAGACAGAGGGAGAAAGAGAGATAAATACAGAGTGAGAGAGGTTTTGTGTGCGTGTACCTCATCTTTCAGATCCCCACAGTGCTTAAATCTCCACCACTTCTCTCTGCTCTGCTCCTCCTCTACCTCCTCTAATGCATCAGTTCTGTCATTCTGTCTTTTCTTATTTATCCTCCCGTGTCACCGGGTAGTCCTCTAAAACCAGACGAGCATACGCAAGTGCTTATGCGCGCAAATTTGCCCATACAGTACAGTATGTAGGGGTACATTTGCAGTAGCAGAAGAAGTTTTCAGGCCTTTTTACGTACACCGCATTGTAAAAAGTCCTGCATTCAACATCTAACTTAAAGCTTGGGTAAATAAGAGTATGGAAACATAGGCGCTTCTCTGTTTGACTAGAACATTGTGGAGAGGGTGAGAGCCATGCTGCGGTATCGCCTGCAGTTTGGCACCAAGCGTTCATCAGTTCATTGCTTCTTTAGTCTAATTGATGCATAAGCAACTCGATTCAATGGCAAAACAATATATACAGAGGCGAAATAGCCATCGCAAAACATACCTCAGCCCCAAAATGTATCCCGGCAATAACCACTGTTGTTGTTAGCTTGGTGCTAACTGGGTTAGCCGGCTGTCAAATCGTTTTTCCTGCGTGAAATGAAATGATTTGATTAACTCATGAGCAGCCTGCGACTGGCGAGTGCCAGAGCGCAGAAAGTCGTGATACATTCATAGTGAAGAGAGGGCACTTATCCAAGTTCTGCCTACTGGAAGGGCACCCTAGAGGGCACTTTATCATGTTTTATCTACCGTAAGGGCATCAAAGAGCTCCAAAGTGAAACTATGGACGTATCATCTGCAAAATGCTCTTGATGATCAAAGTGAAAGTGCTCAAAGTGAAGTAAAATGGGCCCTATCAGTGTTTTAGTATTATATCTGCTGTTTTTTTGTTGTTGTCAATATTACAGCCACATTAATGTGTATGTTGCATTTTACTGCTATAGATACTTAAGTTTATTTGACTACTTTATACACAACTGGGCAGTAATCTAAAGTAATGTATCATATTGTGTAACACCATTATGTTTGTAATATCAGCTGTCCTTTTAGAACCACAAAGCTCTGCAAAAGCGGTGATGCATTCTGCAGTTAATTCAAGAAGATTTGTAGATAGTTAATTTAGCTGAAGAAGTGGGAGAATGTTCTCAACCCATGGAGGAGCACTTTGTCCTGCAAGTTGTCACAAACACTCAAAATCAAATTTTGAGATACATGGTTTTCACTGCACAAAGGTTGTAATCGGAAAAGAAACTAAAGTTGCCGGAAAATTGCACAGTAGTAGCAGCGTAAGTAGAAAATTGAAGCAGTCAAGGAAAGTATATGTTCCTCAGATGTGTGAGCACAATACTTGAGTTAACGCACTTTGAATTCCACCACTTGTATTTTTCACAAAGTCTTGGGTGACACAATGACATGCTGCTAACATCAAATGAATTGAAAAAAAAACAAACAAAAATGATCTAGAAGCCGTCCAGATGAAAACGCTCTTTTGCGAAAACGCACATGTATTGCATAGTTTTGGCCGACCGTCCATACGGATCCTGAAAACGCAGCGCCTGAAAACGCACTTTTTTGCAAACGGGTCTCAGGGTGGAGAAATCCGAAAACGCAGCCCTCACGTTTTCATGTGGACAGCGAATCTCCATACTTTCCGAAACAATGACGGCATCGCCCTACCCCTCGACCTCTTGCCTCTGACCTCTGAACCCTGCGACGTCTCATAACAACAACAACAATGGCGGAGTACATGCTTGTGTTCGTGCGCAGAAGATATTGAGCCTTTCTTGCAAATTACTCGCCTTGTAGTTGAGTGTGAGTCGCAGCAGCAGTTCGACCTCATTATCGGTCCACACAAACGGTTCTGGTTTCCTTGCACTCGCCTTTTTCATTTTCTTCTTGTTGTGTTCGGTTTCTCCATCTACTGTCTGTTTACAGCGCACAAGCTTTCTGTGCATACTCCGTGTCTTCTTCTCCATTTTTGGTGAATGTCAAGCGCCACCTATAGGCCTGGAGTATAAACTACAGCGTTTTCGGTCGTTTTTAGTGGCTCCGTAAGGATGCAAATATTCTTGAAACGATGTAGAGGAAGATGGAGAAAAAAAAAAGTTGTTTTTGCCCGTGTGGACGGCCCCTAATACTACTAACATAAGACTACTGATGGACCAAATCTATTACTACTTTTCTCCTAAGAAACTGTCCATAATTACTTTGGCTTTGGAAATATAACCCACACTAACTGATCAGACTAATTCTGGTCACTTCAAGCCTTAGCGATTAGTTAGATCCTGTACTCAATGTAGACAGCCTGAAAAGTCTACTGTTTCATGGATACTTAACATTTATGCGAAAATATTCATCAATTAGTAACTAAAGCATACACTGATTTGTTTTTTGTTACTAAGTCAGCCTCGTGATTGACGGATTGATGAATCATCTCGGACGCAAGATTAATTCCCGTATCCAACCTTCGTTTAATCAGGTTTGAGGTGTGCAGCTCAAAAGAGCCTGGTCAGTATCATTAACTCTTTTTAAGGGACGCTCCAATT
>CAEMYA010000018.1:6637623-6666758 GCA_903131615.1 Diplodus sargus | reverse complement strand
TGTGCATGTTTAAAAGGCTGTCTACTACACTTTACACAAGTCTGTCGCTCTTAATGAGGAACCTACAGCTTCTAGTTAAATTAGTAGCTATTTTTGTCCCAACAGGGATGTTGAGAAATGTCAGCTCAGAAAAAAATAAAAAAAAACAGATTTGCAGAGATGAGTGTAGACTGGCACTAAGGTTGAGACTAAAAGAAGGGAAAGAGGGAAGAGTGACAAAGTTCTCCTGACTCAGCCACTGTAAAAACTTTTTCTTTTTTTTTTATGGGAGTCTGGGGGACTTTCTCCATTGGCATCAAAAAAAGTACCTGTACCGACTACTGTGGCCTGTACCGACTACTACTGTGAATTTTTTCATGTTTTACCATCAATAAAATGTTGTCTTCTCTAGTGGAGATGGTTAAATCAGTTAAGAGTGTGTTCAATGTGCTGCTGGTGAGAGGATCAGAGGTGAGACGTACTCTAGAAACTGAGGTGCAGAGGTGCCATAACAAACTCAAACTTCTTAGAAGCAAAGAAACACCTTAATGTGTCGTATTTAAAATTTACATGAATGCATGAATGACCTAAAATTTGTTGTTGCCGTTTGGTAAAGATTCTTAAGGTTCTCCTCACTCAACAAAGCTCAAAAACCTGTGCCGTTTGTAAGGGAGTCTGTGCTTGAAACATACAGCGTGTTCACAAACATCTGCGCCTAAACATGCAATTTGCATTACAGAGAACCACATGGAAATCAGACAGCGTGGAATCCATTCCGCATGTTGTTGTGGCTTCTTCACCATCTTGTTGTTTCACAGAGGATGTCAGTTGCGTAGGTGGTCCCTCAGTGTGGCCCAGGACACATGTCTGTACACACTGCTAAAAGAATGCACATGCAGCCCAGAACACCTCTTAATGCGGTCTGACTGTTCGGATCTGAAATGCGTCCCCCCGTTGCGTCTTGTTCAGGACGTACTTAGAGCTGTCCACTTGTGACTGTGTCAGTCAGGACGCTTGTTGACGTCAAGTCCAAACATCTTCTGTATTTCTTGTCTTTACGAGTCAGCGAGGACCTCAGATGCAAAATTAAGGAAGCAACCCGTGTGCATGGGTCTGTGGGATAGAACACTTCATTTATCCTGGGGAAGAAATTCTTATGTCGCTGCAACAGTAGATGAACGCAACCCCACAGTACAAAGTGTAGTGCATAGAGCTATTCAAATCAAACATCAGAAACACAGGTACTAACAAAGGAGTTAAAAGTAAGAATTAAAAGCATGTTTTTTAAACAAATGCAAATTTCAGTAAGGCGTGCATAAAATATGTAATGAACATGTGTTGTAAAGTTTAAAAGATGTAGCTAAAGTGTTTCAGCAATTGGAAAAAGCCTTGGGGATCAGATCTGCGACATTTGGTGTTGAAATGTGGAGGCAGTCCCTGAATTAGGACACAACTCATGACTATGCAACACTGTTTTGTACTGTTAAACTCACACCACTGGCCTCAGTCTGAACCTTATGCTTTTCAATTAAACGGACTCTGTGGAACCTCAGTGTTGTGTGAGAAACCGGTCGTTAATATACGTTAGCGGACTCTATTTCTAAACTAATGCTAGTTACTGTCGCTCTCTTAGCGAAGCGGAAAGGGGCACTGAGGCGAGCCGCACGAGGACATGCATAAAGTCACATCCTTTCGACTGTCGTCCTTCTGAAAGAAATCCAGTCGATCAGGATTAAACAACTTAAACACGTGTTTGTATGGGCAACTGAGAGCGGCAGGGAGGGTCAATCACAGTCTTCTCACTACACCAGTACATGTAATTTGGTCCATTAAATTGGTAAAATGTTTATTTTTGAGCACACTTTTCCACGCTGCAGTACTTTCTGATTTGAACTGTCTTTCCACTTAGAGGGGAGTTCATCTGGCATAGTTTAAGAATGTTCTATGATAACAGTATTCAATGGTATATCTATATTTCCTTCCTTTCTGTTGCCTTTTATTTGAAATCTGAAATTCCAGCCTTTAGAAAACAACTTCTAGACAACCTGGATATTGCGGCAGTCAGAGAGTTACAACATGAAGACAACTCGAATGCTCAAACAACAATTTATCAACTCAAGGCCGCTGTAGCCTACAGCACAGCATTTTGCTTACTTTGCTTTGAAACTGATGGGACCCCATGTGGGGAATGTGCACCACACACAATAACAGAGCAGCCAGAACCCTTCTCTCTATAGCCTTTATTTCCCCAGGTGTTCGCACTAAGAGTCATTAGTAATAAGAATAATTTTGAGGCAAAATGATACGGGCCGAGCTGCCTGAGTTGAGAGAGACATTGATTAATGAAGCGGGAGGCATAAACAGCAGCACTGAAGGTGACCTATTTAGAACAAATATATGTCTAAAAAAAACAGAAGGAAAAATGTCATTCTGCTGTGAGATGTCGCTCATTTTGGAAATGTCATGTGCGCTTTGACCAAATAAAATCGTTGTTCACATTTGATTTAATGATGTGGTATTTTTATACTGTGCTGATAGCATTAGCTATATCTGAAAAATATGCTATTAGTTCTTGCAGTGAAACTCTTAATGATTATTACAGAAAGAAGTTAATGTCATTGTTTGATGTGTTTTGTGGCCTTTTTAAAATGAGTCTGAGATGCATTCGGAATAAAATCAGACACACATGCTTTGCCTACTGCTAATAGAGATCTGCACTAATTCAGCTTAATGTCAAAATCCTCTATCAGACAGTAAAATGGATTTAAGTCATATTATCCCCAAACTTCTTCTCTGTTTGTCACTACTGAACCTCTCCAGCTCGAAAAGTGGCAGACAAAAGCTCATACTAATAGCACTGAAGTGTCCATAGAAACTTTTAAATCTACTCCTGCTGCATAATCTGTACGTCATCACTGTTCATCAGAATGCTGTTTGTAACAAACTAAAAAAAAATATACTCAACCCTCGGTTGGTTTTTACATCTCTGATTCACCGCCAGTTTTTGCATTGGTTCAGTGACAGAAATAGATCTGGTATAGAGCTCAGTGATGGCTGTTTCCACCAGCTGGAGAAACAGTTGACCAATCTGAGCTTTGTACAACTCTGGCTCCAAAACAGTTGGGACGCTGTGTTCAACATAAATAAAACAGAAGTCATAATTTGCTAATCCCTTTTTTTTAATTTATTTTTATTTTTTTACATAAACTCAATTGAAAACAATACAGAGACAATGTATTTAAATGTTTTGCCTCATCAGTTTCATTGATCTTTGTACATATATGCTTATTCTGAATGTGGCGCCAGGGACACATTTTAAAATGAGGTGGGACTGAAGCAACAACAAAAACAAAACCTGAGAGACTTGTTAAATCCTCTAAAAACCCAGGTGTACAGGTCCAATGGTGACAAAGGTCTAGTATCACCATTGGGTATGAAAAGGTCATCCTTGAAAGGCCCAGTCAATCACAAGCAAGAAAAACACATCAAACAATGACATAACTTCTTTCTTTGGAAACTGTTGATGGCAAACTGAATCCAGTTGTAAATGATTGCAATCTTCACAATAAGATTCGCAATGCTGATATAGCTACATCCATGAACAAAACTCCTACAAAATGGCAACAGGAGTGAAATGATTAAACAAGAAGAATGTTGTTTTTTAATAGAAAAAATAAGTTGACAATTTCTCATAGTAAAAACAATCTGCTCCAAGCAACTTCAACCACAGTATAAATGTGAAGTTGCAATTACTTTCTCTTGTTTCTGATTGGTGGAGACCAGTACCCAGCCCGACTTCTATCCACTGAGTAGTATTTGCTCACTCATTTGGTCATTTGGTCCCAGTGTCAGATAAGTTCCAAATGATTTTTTCTTGGGCAAGTCAAGTAGAGTCCTTAGTTCAGGTAAGTCAAGTGCGCCAATTAAGTCTTTCTATATAAAAGCTTGGTGGGAAAACACCAACGCAACCCTACTGACAAAAGAAAAAATCACCACAAGAGAGACGGATCATTTAAGTCATCGTCTCTCAAGTCCTGGGTACCCAACTTCCAAGTGAAAATCGAGTCTTCACCATTGTTGATCATGTATATGTGTCTGCTCGTTAAAAGTTATTCCATCTAATTTGGATAAGAACCTGAAAATGGTGGGTTAGCTAGCTTCATGTTGTCTGTGCATGTTATCATCAGCAGCAGTTTGTGTCAACACATTGCCTACATCACTGTAATGTAGTCTAATATATGTCAGAGCAACGCGGAGAACAACGACCGGGAGCTCTGTTCATGCCTCGCACATGCATGACAGTGTACTGTATATGTTTGTGTGTGTGTGTGTGTGTGTGTGTGTGTGCTCACTGGATTTTTCCCTGAGCATTTCTATGTGTACTCACATATGCAGGATCTCTGATGTTCAATTCAGATGACTAATTTGCCAGCTGCCTTTTCTAGTCCCTGAGCCAATTTACCAATGATGATTGACATTTAACACCAGTGTGATGCATGATTGGTCACTTCACAGCTTGGTGATTGGCCATTGCCCACATAAGACCAACGATGATTGGCATTTGTGCAACGACACGCAAACACACAAGGGTCTTGTTATGACGTTCATTTGCTAGAGCGATGACACACAATCAAATGGACAACTTTTACCAACAGAGATGTATTCAAATTCACGCAGACAGAGGTATGGGTGTGACAGATAATGTATTCATCACAAAGCCTCACGGTGCCGATGTAACGGTTTGGTGAGAGTATATGTCGGTGGGCATTACTGACAGTTGTATCTGAGTGGAAACACGTCCAACATGCTAATGTACGCAATCACCCAGATGTGTCAATCACTGGAGCGAGGCGTAAAGGAAATACATACATGTGGAAACAGACATGGCCAAAGACACCGCTGAAGCAATTTGTATTTACATAATACTTACATTTTTCTTTTTTTATGTATCAGTCCTGCATGAAAATATGACCTATGCTTGAGTGTGTGTTCAGTGCCTAAGGTATGACAGGCTGTGTTAATTATCTCAGGTGGAGCTAGATAGTTTGGTGGAACAAACTGTAAAAATGAAAAATGAAAAGAAACCCAGCCATGTGATTTTTAAAAACCAGGACTTCTGTGTGCTGTTACACCCCTAAAGAGTGGAAAAGTGGTTGTATAAGCATCAGAATCAACCTAAAGTCAGTTCAATATAATAATAATAATAATATCAGCATCTTTGCTCATGCGTGATCATGCATGTATGCACAGTTGACAGACGTACACTAATAGGTGTAATCGGGGAAGCTCAGGGCAAGGAGGGCTTATTTTCTACTAGTAATCATACATGTTCATGACTAAACTGTCATCAGGTACCAGTCCCCACACGCCAGCGTTGACCATGAGCACAAAACTTACATGCTTTAGGCATCACTGAGTCAACTGACCCCTTTCTCCTTTTCTCTCTCTTTTTTAAAATGCTTTTTGGAATCGACTTTAATAGGAAAGCAAGGTTAGGCACACATTAAGCCTGTTTTCTTCATGATTAGACAGGCTGCTTTCAGTATTTAAAATGTTTCCATATGTGCAGTAATGTCACTGCAGCAAATATCATGGAACATATAAGCAGCAAAATTGAAATGTGTAGTTATAAACTGCTGCTTCTGCTTCCGTGAGCTTCTAAATAAAAGATTTTTAGACAGTTCTTGATGGAGCTCAGGATTTATCAGCAGGGTGGCTATTTTATGAACCTGGGGCCGTATTTATCAAGCGTCTTAGAGTGCCATTTTACACTTAAGTCCTGAGAATTTGTGAAATTTAGTCCTACTCTCAAACTTAAGAATAAAAGCTATTTATCAACTTTCTTAAGTCTAAGAATCACTCCTACTCTCCCAGATATTTAAGAGACCTCCAGAGGTGTCCTAAGTGGTTAGGAGTTGCCAGCAGGGGATGGCACTAAGGCGAGATTGATGCCCGTTGCCTCACACGAAGTGTTTGGGCCTGGCAGCACCGCGTCAAAAGCACAGGGAGAGTGCGCGTCAGAGATGCCCGGGGACACAGGAGACTCTTTCAGTGCATTTTGATCCAAACTGAAACATAAAGAATATGGCTGAAATATCAGAAATGGCTCTATTGTTGTTATGGTTAAGACTTGAACAAACACACATTTTAGACATTTGCTGAACAGCAGCCTGGCAAATATCCAACAACAATTACGCACGTATCTCTCATCAAAACGCACCTAAGCTGCAGCGCAATATCCATATAGAGTTGTAACAAGAATAATTTGTGAACTCACCCTTTTGAAAGCAACTCAAGCTTCATTGCAGCTGGATGCTGGCCGCCGTCCAACACAGAGATGCTTGCGTTATCTTCTCCAAGTATGCGCTGTACAACTTCTGCAACTGTGCTCAAGTCTTTGCCAGGTGGTCCTCCGCCTGCATAAGAATATAAAAATGAATTACATAGATGTGAGCGAATAGGTTGGCATGTAGCAAATGAAAAAGAAGCACTACATACCAGTGCGCATGGAGCAGGCCTTGAAAGCTGCGATTTCAGTTCTGCTTTTCGAGAGAATGTTATACTACTTTTTTTCGCCGTCAGCTGGTAGCCAATTGGGTTTTCTTTTCGATTCCATGTTGATTTATGCATGTGGCTGTAGTAGGCTAGTATATATAGAGCCACCCACACCAGTTTCAAGTTAGTTGCCTAATTAATGAATTGGAAGGATAAGAAAACATTTATTTTCAATTTATTTGATTCATTATTATTTTGTAGATTATTGTCAAAATATACACTCCCATTGTCCATTTGAATATTTCTAAGAAATGTCTTTATTCTTAGACAAGGGATTCCCTTCCGTGACTGGTCATTTCTATGGACACAGAAGTGATGTCACCTAAAATTCCGTTTACGGCACATTGTAATGTCGTAATTCAGCTCTCAGAGTGACACTTAAGATTCAGTCCTACATTTCGCCGAAAGTGCGAGTAAGACGCTCGATAGATAACTTCTAAGTGCAGCTTTCAGCGAAGAATTTTTTTACTCATAAGTCAACACTCTTAGGAGTAACTCTAAGAAGCTTGATGAATACGGCCCCTGGTCTGTGTGTGTAACTTTTGGACATGCAGAAAACTTCTGTTCATGTTGGCCTGTCGAGAAATTTAAATAACCGAAGTTGACATTAAAAACTGTATTTATATTGAATGTGATGTATGTTATATTTGCTTTTATTGAAAAAGAAAAAAAATATATTATTTTTAGTATTTCGCCCCTGCTGACAGCATCAATGCCCAATTTTATTGCCTCATAAGGTTACCCATCAAAACAAAGGCAGGAAATGCTTTCAATCAGCGTGATTTAGGCAGTCAGTGGCTGTGCAGTCACATTGTCTTTTCATGCTGGGGCCTGCTCTCAGCTCCCACTTTTCATTCAGCGATATTGTCTGCCATTAATTTAGGATGGGATGTTTGTGGGAATTACTAAATGTGGCGCTCAATTCCCTGAGCCCCATCTTGTCTCCGGCCTTTGGTGTTTGGAAGCAAAATAATACAAGTATGTCTTTATACATACTTTCTGCTTAGACTCAGGAAAATTTAATTTGAGAAATCTTCAAGAGACACAAGGTTAATCATCTTCAGGATGTAGATATGTGTCTGAATATCTTTTCTTTCTCCAGCTGCCATGTGCATGTGGATCAATATCATATGGATTGAGGCTACAAGTTACCAGCAAATGCGACAAATGTTTAGTGACAAGTGTGGCATTCATACAGTCCGTGCTGCTGTGAGGCAAAATATGCTCCTGCCATGTGTCATCTTTGTGTGTGTGTGTGAGTTTGTGTGTGTGTGTGTGTGTGTGTGTGTGTGTTAGAGTTCAGCTGCATTAGAGTTCAGCTGCATTTTTCTGCGTATGCCAAACATTACAATAAACGCATTAAAAGTTTCTTTCAATCAAAAGGCACAGCAAGCAGTCCACTCCCTGCTTTTTTTTTCTTTTTTTTTTACCGAGACAGCTGGAAGGCAACAGTGTCGGCAGCAGAGGCAGCCCCGAGGAGAAAGTTGTGTAGGGATTCAGTCTTAAGCTAATTAGGGCACACAGGCAGCAGACTTAACCACTTACACTGTCGTGTGACACCTGAGAGCAGAATATTTTGTCTGCGGAGTCTTCAAACCTTAACCCAGGAAATGATAGTGTCAAGCTCCAGGTGTTGAGCAGTACCACTGTCATGTCAGCTTCTCAAAACCTCCTGTCTCGGCTGTCACCTCGTCCTGTCGCATTATTGGATGGGATGCAGCTTATTAATGCAGCTCGAGGAAAAAGTTTCCCCTCCGCTCAACAGCGATTTACTCCATGTAAGCCACACCTCTCTGCTACTATCCACTCATACCTGTTCCCGGTTTCATCACTTAAGCTGCATTACTGTCACAATATTTATTTCCAACTTGTACGTGCTGACCTCTAAGTGCTTAATTATGAGTGGGAATCTCTTCTGAGCATTACATTTATTCTGCCACTTCCTATATGCAAAGTAATAGCAAATTAGGAAGAAAAACACTTGAGATAAATGCCCAATTTGGTTTGTTGTCAACATGATGAGGAATTGTTATTTGATGTGTCTGCCAAGTAACAAAATGCTCGTACGAAACGAATCGGTAAAACATTCACTGAAAAACATTGGTTTTCACAACAATTCACACTATTTATTTCCAATGTATCCATGTGTAGCAACAAAATCATTCTTACAGTGTTTTGCATTACTTGCTAGTAATCCTTTCATCACCCAGGAAACCAGCAGTGACACCCAATCGGGCATAACATTATGACCACCTTCCCAATATTGTGTTGGCCCCCCGTGCCCATCGTGGCATGGACTCCACTAGACCCCTGAAGGTGTCCGACACCTTTCCATCAGATCCAGCATTAACTTCTTCAGCAATGTGAGCAACAGTCGCTTGTCTGTTGGATCAGACCACACGGGCAAGCCTTCGCTCCCCACGTGCATCAGTGATGAGTGATTGGACCACTCTTGATAGATACTGACCACTGCGCACCGGGAACACCCTGCAAGAGTGGCAGTTTTGGAGATGCTGTGACCCAGTCGTCCAGCCATCACAATTTGGCCCTCATTGAACTCGCTCAAATCTTTACGCTTGCCCATTTTTCCTGCTTCTAACACATCAACTTTGAAGACAACATGTTCACTTGCTGCCTTATGTATTCCGCCCACTGACAGGTGCCATGACGAAGAGATAATCAATGTTATTCACTTCACCTGTGGTCATAATATTTTGCCTGATTGGTGTATAATATGTAGTATGTGTGTCTATGTATATAGGTTATATGTAGGTACCTTTTGTGCCTTTGGTCCTAACCAATCCCCTGCTGTTATGGCCCACCTTTAAGCCTGATTTATGGGGTGGCGCTCAGCACTTTTGATAAGTGGTACTCCATAGATATGACATATTTTTGAAGGGAAAAGTGTTCCTTGAGACTCTCCTTTCATGCCGCATGGCTAAATGATTGTGTTGTTGCATCATGGCTGTTGTGCAACTCTTTTATTTCTGTCGAGTGACGCTCATCAGTGTCAAGTGTTTAATCATAAATCACGCTTTAGGCAGGGCTGTTGGCTAAACAACACCCGTTCGCTGACTCCAAATCAAACACAGAAAGACACCTTAAAACAACCAAATCCATGGGATTTATAAACTAATGGTGTGTTCCAATTCACTCAGAGCCTGGTCAAACAACCTTCGACATGCAATGGAACAGTCATCTTGGTTTGAGTTCCAAGTTGAAAACTCTGTCAAGATTTGTGTAGCGGGAGTTCGCCCACATAAAACACACATGAAATCACAGCAGTATACACATAGTGAACAGCTACCTCTTTATCACATTAAACTGTGAAGGTGTAAATACAACTTCATAGTAGTCATTCTCACTTTCATTTAGTTGATTTGTGCCCAGAAGAAGTCTTTGAGAAAATGCGTCTTTTTTCAGGTGCCCTTATGTTAAATCAGCTGCTGTAGTTGCTTGTGAAGTTCGCAGACTTGTCCTTTACACATCAGTTTGCAGTGAGTGTCCATGTTTTCTCAAGCAGACTCACTGGATCGCTTTTAGTTTGGAAATCCAGCATACCAAACCCTGAAATACAGACCTCCGACGTGCAATAGAACGCAACATAAATTAAGACTGCTCAAAGAAACAGGAGTCCCAGCCACAGAGGTAGCAAGACCAGCAGTACTCATGCCAGAGGCCCCTCTCTTCTGATGCTGGCACAGGAGCTTTTTGAGCTTCATTCTCATGCCAGATGCACCTTATTCAGCAATCAGACGTAGCACATGGGCCGAGCTAAAGAAAAGGGTACAAAAAGCAAAGGCAACATAACCCTACAGTATGCAGTATACAGACAAAGGAAAAAAATAAGCATTTTGTTCAAAGAAAGAAAAAACATTCCTACTGAACATACTCCAGACACCTCAAAAACACTTTAGGAAAAATAAATTGATAAAATATAGACATCATTTCTGGAAGACAACATACACCTTGTTAAACACCTTCTTTTACCCCCAAGATGACCAATACTGCCCTCTGCACAACTGAAGCTAAGCAGCAGGTTATTTTCATTTAGTGTGTAAATGTATTAGTATGTCTGGCAAGCTGTCACCACGATTATCTCTCCTATCATTACCTATAATTACCATATGACGTAAACATGCTCAGTATCATCATGATTAATTTAAACGTCAGTTGATCGATCAAATCTAATCAGTGTGCTTTTTACTAAACTGATTAGCTGAACCTTCTGCTTCCAGTTCGGTACTGACATCTGGCCAGCACCCTCCGTACCACACCAGTGTCATTACCATAGACTATGTTAAATATGGAAAGTGAAGCCAAGTCTGAACCGGCATTCTTTCTAATGGCAGGCAGGGGGACGGCTCCACCGGCATAAAAACAAAGTAAGATTGTACGTAAGCTTATGAGAAATGTTACCCTACTTCTCACTTTGATTTTTAACATATTCCGTATGCGCTTGTGGATTTAATCCCTAGTTTCAAGTCTTCTTTGATACAACATGATCTTCATTTTGTACATTCTGATCCCAGTTAAAGGAAAATAGATGATAAACGAGGGTATGCTTTAGGGTGACGCCACCTTGTGACTGAGAAGTTGTTACCATGGTGTCTCCTCAGGTTCTCTGTCGGATCCTTGCTCCTCTCTAGCTCCATTCCATCCATCCATTGTCTGTAACCACTTCATCCCTTTTATGGGGTCACGGGGGTTTTTGTTGGAGCCAATCCCAGCTGCCTTTGGGCGACCGCAGGGTACTCCCTGGAAAAGTCGCCAGCTCTTCGCTGGGCCCTCACTGATGGCAGAGGCCGCCATGCAAGTTGCTAACCGCACATCAGGAGCAATTCAGGGTTCAGTCTCTTGCTCAAGGACAAATCAACATGCAGCTCAGCTCAGGCCGGAGCTGGGATTAGAACCAGCGACCTTCCGATCACTAGCCGACCTGCTCTAACCTGAGCTACAGCCGTCCCTCTTCTAACTCCCCTATCTTGACTAAATTTGCTCAAAAAACCAAGATGGCGACGGCAAAAATGCTGAAATCCACTTGTCAATGCAGCAGTACGTCAACCAATGTGTGACATCATAGTGAGTTTACAAGTCTGTTTTTTATAACAAACGTAACTTGAAATGTGTCAGCTAGTCTTGTCTAACTGAATTTGGGTTCATAGATGCCCACCAGCCCCTAGTTTCATTCCTCAAAGCTACCTTCAACAGTAAAGTGTGTGGTCGAGATATATAAAAGACCTGTTTAGCAAATCTAAGGGGGGGTTGGTTTTCATCCCTTTTTTTCGACAGAATATCTAAATCTTGTAATATCTATCCATCCCTTTCCATCCACCATCTTCCCTCGCTCTCTGTCCTTCCTCCCATCTGTGCATGGAGATCTAAATCTGTTTACATCCACCTGCTCTTTTCCAGCCCTCCATCTCCCTCACCCGCTGCCTAGATCCCTCTCTCTCCCCCTCCAATCTGTCCCCGGCTCTAAATGTGTTTACGTTCCTCTGTCTGCTTGTCTTTACTCGGATGGAAACACACCTAATGTCTTTCTTTTTCAGGGGATTTTATGCCTTTCATATCTGCTTCTAAATCAAAGAGAAAAGTTCAGCTGTGGTCATACGCAGGACACGGACACGCTCCCTCACCTCTTTTCTTTGTCACTCGCACACAAATACAAATGTGTAGTCAATGTAGCGTGCACACACACACACACACACACACACACACACACACACACACACACACACACACACACACACACACACACATGCAGACGGAACAACATCAGACTGCTCGTGGACAAGTGGCTGAATCTTCCTGACAGGCCTGTCTCGGAGGGAAATAAAAGAGAGGGCTGGAGCAGAGATGGGAGGGGAGGGGACGGGAGAGGAGAGGAGGGGGAGCGGACATGATAGAGTGAAAGATGGTGGAGAGAGGGAGAGAGGCGGTGAGAGTGACAAGGAGAGGCAGAGGGGAAGGGAGGAAGAGTCACAGTGACACATGAGGGGAAGAGAGTTCCGTTTGGCAGACAGCAGCTGGAGGGAATGATCAACTCAGCTGACACATCAGTTCATATCACCGCCGAGCGGCGGGACAGATGGAGGGAGGGTGGGACGGAGAGAGTGAAAGAAAAGGACGTGTGGTTAAGAAACAGAGAGACGTTGAATTCGTGTGAGAGGAATACAAGGAGACAGCAAGGTGAAGGAGAAAGGAGGGGGAGAGGGGAAGACTTAAGGATGGAGGGTAGTTTGGTGGCAGGACAGAGGCGGAGGGAGAAGGGAGTCGGACGCGAGAGGTGTGGTTTGGTAGGAGGATACACTAAGAAAAGGTGAATGGAAGAACTGAGCGAGGATGAGCTAGAAGGAGCGAGTAGATAAAGCGTAATAGAAAAGTGACGGCGGGATATGGCGGTTGTATATGTATGAGGCAGTGTGTGGCGTGAGTTGTAAAATCAATTTCATACTCATTTAAAGGACCATCTCCTCTCATCTAATCTCCTGTACCTTGAATTTCCACCCCCGTATTCATCGCCTCCTTCCATTTCTTCCCCCACTGCCTGGCACTCGATTCCCCACACCTTCTGCCTCTACTTGAATCATTACACTATGAATCAGGTAAAGCTCAGTGGGTATTGAGCCACAATGCAAGGCAGCTTTTATTACCCTTTCACAGTTTTACACAAGTTCCAACATTTCAGAAGTTAAAACAATGTTTAAGTGAATAAAAAATACTCTAGAGGAAAAAGCGGGTGTTTTTTTAAGCGCGATAATTATTGTGAGTGAAGAAAATGAAGAAAATTCAAAGACAGGGTTTTAAATTTAGACTTGAGTCGGCTAAATTTGCGTTTGGTAATGGAAGCAAAATGTCTTAATTTAAGAAGTCGAGTTGAAAATGTACTACAACTTGGGCCAAATCTTTGTGGTAATTCCAAGGATTCGTTCGTCACATAGTCATTAAATACATGCTGTTAAATCCACAGTCTTGAGGCTGCGCTAATAAGGTTTGTGTGCAAGACAGAATGATAGAGTAGGAATACATTTAAAAGCGTTATATTGATAACGCTCAGCCACTAAATGTGTCATCACATCTTCCTCCTTTCATTGCAATTACTTTAGACCAATGCTGATGTTTGAATCATCTGCCCCCTCAAGAGGATGCCAGTTAGTGCACTAGCTAATGTTGCTAATGCTAGCCGGGTAACACTGGGGCAGTACAGTACACTGCATACTGTAGAACTCAGCCACAAACTGGCACCTACCAACGAAAAACAGATACCACATGATTCCAGCGGTGTTACACTATTGGCTCGCAAACCTTGTTAGAAGCTGGAACCTACTGTCAGAATTTTTTACACAGAGATAAAGGCAACAATAATTCTGATTCACATGATTGAATCACAATCATAATGACATTTTTAATCCAAAAATATATTTTTATTCTGCACCTTTCTACAAGATCTTTGTCTACACACAGACATTTTATCAATATGACCTTTAAGAAGAAAAAACAAATCACAGATATAATTATATGTAACATAAGCATTAAAATGCAATAGAATGTACTAGAACGATGTGTGGGTGGACACATCACTGGAATGTCTACATTTTACTGTTGTCTCACAACTGTGATGTAAATTTTTTTTTATAAACCTAACAATGGAGACACAAAAATGTACGAGACAATGCAAAGGACTCACAGAAGGCAACGTGCTGCAGCTATACAGATCTCAGAGGACAAAGTTCACAAATCCTGAAAAAATAGTGACGTAGTTGTTCTAGCACTTATGAATGAGTGTCTTTCTGCTCGTTCTTGTTCTGTCTGACTTCTCTTCTTTTGGGATTTTAGATATTCACTTGACTGGGTACAGTCTTATCATAGTCAATAAAAAAAAGATCAAAGTTTTCTTGAGACTTGCATTTTCTCCAACATAATAAAGATTAGAGTCTTTAACATTTGAAGCAAACTTATTCCAAAGCACCTGAAAATATGAAGATATGTGAAAACAGCTGCAAAAACAACACAGAGCAGAATATGTCACAAGATTCAATGTAAATGAGTCACAACACTCTCTCTCTTTTCTCCTTGTTTCATGATATATAAATACACTCATTATACTGTATATGTTGCACTGATAATTGCCTGGAGAGATGATAACACATTTGGTTAATGCGTTGCTGTGAATCACTGCTCATTCTAACATTTACATATTGGTGAAGGGCCAAACACGATTGTGGTTTAGGCTACGTCACATGGGGCCACCTGCCCTGTCCATGTCCACAGTCCATGGCATCACTGAGGCAGACCAGCAGCTCAGTGTCAGATGACAGTCATTCGTATGCCACAACCACAAGTGAGTACACTTGTTACGATTGTTTCAAGATGCTCAATATGCTTGGGTGTGACGGTTGACGGCTGACTGATTTGGTTTGGTTATAACTTCATTACAAGAACTTTGGCTTTGGGCCAAAGTGGTTCGGGGTTTTCTGTGAGCTGCCTAGGCCTGACTAAATTGGGCCTTGGGATGGACTTTCAAGCAAATTCATTAATTCAAATCTTTATTCCTGATTCTAGTCCAACATCTCCTCCAACCTCTCAATTCATTCAATTCATCCAATAGGTTTACTCCATTTGTAAACTGGTTCTTTTCCTCCTCATTCCCATGTGCAGCTCATCTCACAGTCTCCTGCACCTTCCATCAGATAAATCAAGCATCCCTCCTGGGACCTGGCTCAAACCCCGGAGGAGTTTTCACTCTGCATCAAAACTTTTCTTAATACAATTATTTTGCATCTCATCAGTGAGTGACAAAATCTCTTCATGTCAGGCCTTTACACTATAAACTTTGGTTAAATTATCTTTCAGGTGCACAGCTTCAATCGTAATGAGGGAGAGATAAGTTCAGTTTGAGTCTGGGGATTGAAACAGTGACCTTCAAGTAAGTAGTCATCTTCTCTCAATAGAGGAAACGTTATTTTTAATCAGCTTTGTTACTGAAGAAATACAGGAATATAGCACTTTTCATCCTCAATGATAAAAATCATGTTCAAAATTATTCTTAAAAGAAAGAGAAAACAGAGATTTGTGTTATTTTGAAAAATTGTGTAGTTTAAGTTCTGGAATCATTTAACTGCTGCAAATCATGATCTCCTGAATTTTCAATGTATTTTTGTCATTCTAGAAAACATGTTTCGTAGAATGAATGGATTAATTATCGGAAATGATTCAAAAACACAACAAAGTCTGCCTCAACTCAGAAAGGACACATGGTATGCTATTGCTCTGCTGTGGTGACGGATGGGCTGACGATGGGACGAACTTCCCAGAAAGTGCAAAGCATGGCAAGGCAGACTTGGTGATCTGACGCCGGGGTGACAGCAGAATGACAACCGCTGTACAGTAGGTTCAGTGAAGCAGCTGGTCTTGTTTCTTGAAGCCAGGCTCAGACAAAGCCTATCTGAGGCCACAGAGGAGGTACACAGCGTGTGCTCTCCTCTCTTGTTGCGTTCAGTGACAGGCTGCACAGTTGGGATGCACGGAGCCAAAAAGGCTTTAAAAAGTCAAAAACTTAACTGTGAAGGCAGATTATAAAATGAAGTATTTATACAGTAATGGGCAACTTAACACATGGCCTCAGTGATCTTTGCCGTCTTTCTTCGCAACTCATTTTGACGTTTTGTGTAGCTGTTGGTAAAAATTTAAAAGGCCCGATGCTCACAAGGGTATTTTGCTCAGAAGTTAGAAAAACCTGCAAAAACCAGAATGTACTGCACCGCAACGGACCAATAAACACTCTGCTGATGGACGATGCACTGCTAGTTGGTTGGTTTTAGCTTGTATGGCAGCCAACTGGTAACATACAAAATCATATTACAGCTTACCAGTACACTAAAATATGTCTCTGAAAACATTCTGGGTATTTTGATACCTACAGTTTACCATTGTTCATTTGTTCATTAATCATCAAAGAAAATTATGTCATCCACAGTTACAATTCATTTATTGTATTAAAAATGTTCTTAATCTGAATAACTTTTGTGCCAAAGACTTTCAGAATGTTTCTTTCTTCATTGTAAATCAAATCTTAACAGCACTGTACAACGTTTGGGCAGCAGAATAATATGTCAACGTTAAACATCTGAGCTAAGTAATGTGGGCTAATTAAGTAGTCAGGAAAACTACACTGACAGCACAGAGTCATCACTTATGACAACAACCCAAACTTTTCCAGGACAAGAAATCTGTGTAAAAATATGTGCCACATAGAACGAAATACAACAGTTTCGAACGTTTTATTTTCATAAACAGAGAGTTATAGGCCAACAGTCCCCCCTTTGGCTCAGTCATGTTCATTTCCTTTTGCACTTTTGTGGCACTAGATGTTGGCTACATTTTTCTCTCCTTGGTGTTGCTGCTGTCAGTGTCATGCAGTGTCTGTCCTAATGAGGGCGGATGTGTCATAACCACACGGCCTAAGAAAGCATGTGGTCGATACGATGAGGCAGGCTGAGGACGTGTGAGTGTGATTGCATTTTGTATGAGGTCCGTCTGTGTGTGAATGTGCTGGTGAAAGGACATAGTGTGTGTGTGTGTGTGTGTGTGTGTGTGTGTCCATTCATTTCAGTTGTGCTTTGTTCCAGTTGAATTTTTACATAACTTTTCCTTCTGCTATGGTGCTGTGAGCAAAGACACGCACACTTCCGTACACAGACACACAGACACACACACACACACACAGATACTCAAGTGCATTGTCTCTCTCTCCTCTGACCTCTTTTCTCTTCGCTGTGTCCTCTTTGTCGTACTCACAGATGCACAAACCCCACCCACACACAGATGGTACTTGACAAGTTGATGCAGCATCTGTGCTTGTATGCGTCGATGTACCTACTAATCATTCACTTATTATGTTTAATCAAGAGAAAAAGGAGTTACCTGGAAGTCCTTACATTTCTGTGATTATGTGCCTTCCTATAGCCTTCAGGCTCTTGTGTATAGCAAACAAAAAAACCCACCAACACCCACTAACATTCATTCAGCATTTACTTCTATGTCAAATGACCCTGCAGTAGTCATGGGTGTTCCACCTCCAGCTCCGACTGGCTGTGATGAAAACACAACAACCATGTTTGAACATTGTTCCATCTGCATTAAGTTTGAAAGAGAGACTGGAGTGGAAGATATGTAAAAAGTAACCACTATTAAATTGCTAGCTGCCCTTGAGTACTGCACATGTGCAGCTCACAACAAAGATGAGGAAGAAGAAGCATCTCACTCCATCATCAGCTCCGGAAAACGGTTCAGTCTAAAGCGGATGGTCTAAAGCGCAGCGTGCTATTACATTTAGCAGAGGTGTCGAAAGTACTCACATTTGGTACTTAAGTAGAAGTATAGATACTTCTAAACAATGTTCTCAGTACTCGTGCTCATGTGTAGAGACCCTGGTTATACTACGAGCAAAGATTCATGTTGTGTCGAGCTTTCTTAGTGTTTTAAAAATAGCGATTTTGATGCTATCATAGTATTTGCCCCCAGCACTCCATTGAAAATGAGTTTGACCCGAAAACGAAAATACGGTCATCTTAAAAGTGGCACTTTCGTCGTAACAATGCTTTTAAACAAACGTTTGACTCGGGCACATTCACAAAAAGACCCTTGGTTGCATTTTGGCGAGAGTTTCACTTTAAGTACAAACATAAAGATTAAAAATGAACTTTTGCTGTCAATGATACACATACCTGTTTTGATAACTCGACAAAACGAAAACTTTTCGGCATACAAAATGGATCGTTTTTTCTTTTATGAACAACCTGCACAGTTCTGGTACAGGGAAAAAAAGAAATCAGTGGACACAGTCTGTTTGCTGCAGAATTTCAGACATAGTAATTAAGACTGAATTGATCGGAGGTCCTGCATGAGCACCTAGATCATTCAGCTTTATAACAGCTTTGGTACTCTCACTACTATACTTAACATATTACCTTTAATAGAATTTGTATCTATTAACACTTTATATATAAAAAAAAACAGCTAACTTTTGACAGGCTTACTTAACGGCAAATCAGTTTTCCATTTCAGCAACGGAACTTAAAACATTGTGATCAACATGGAAACTAGTTTAATCAAGTTGTTTTTCTTTGTGAGATATTCATTCATCTCTACAGGAATCCCCAAATCTTTTATTAAGCCTCTGCCGAAGCTTGTTCTCAAATTTATTTGAATCAAGGCAGGCCCTTTTGAGTCCGAAAATCATTCCTGCAGTGCTATCAAGCCTCTCGCAGGTAGTTGAGGCAGGTATGGGTGTGTTGAGCTTCAGTGACAAGTTGCAGACTGCTGGGAAAGATTTCAGGACATCCATGGTATCATCCAGGAAGGCCAGGTAGGACTCTAGCTTGGTTTCCCACAGTTTAAATGCTGCTTGAATGGGCCTTCATCTGAGGTTCACTTCCTCTTCAAAGAAGGTGCAGTGAGGTTTTTGTATCTCTCCAAGTGAGACTTTCTGTAGGAGTGACAATGCACACATATAAGACACAGACGTACACAAAGATAAGAGAAAAGTGGTTCACCTGACAGAATTGTTATATAAATGTTTAACGTTGTCTTTGTGGGGAGTTGACGTAGATGACTAACTACTACTGGCACACAGGGGACATTAGCCGTCAGACCTTTCAGCTTAAAAGCCTTTTCTGACAGAAAATGTATTAATTTGAACCAAAACCACCATTCAACCCCTAAACCCCCCCTCGAGGGGCTTTCTGGCAGAAAGCCCTGAAGAGTAGCGTCTCACAACAGTGGCAAAACGGCAAGTTATTGAGGATTATTGGGCTGTTTTTTTAAACCGAGCGCTTGCTAGTGTTAGCTCTATACAATCAAAACAATGCATTCCTGTAGCTTTACTAACTTACTAACTTATGTTCAGTGTTCTTTCTCACATCAAGGCCACACACACACAGTCCAGATTCATCGAGTAACATAGTTTGGAATGAAGCAGCGCCTGTCTAAAAAAATGTATTTAAGAAGCTACAAGTTTGATTATGATTTCCCTAGATAGTTTTACTCTCCAGCTTTTCATTTTGTTGATTGAATGAGCCACGATATTTGTTACAGTACATTACTGCGTTTGTGGAAATAACTGAAAACAGCCTCTCAAATCATTAAATCAGAGCATATGCACAGTGTGAACCCGCTTGTGTAGGCGCATCTTACTGTCTGAATGACACGCTCTTTAAATAGCGAGAACAGACTGCGCCGTTGACTTTAGACCAGTTTGTTGTTGGTCTATGGCGCTGTCGCTTTCTGCTGCGTCAAGATAGAAATCTGCCATCAGTGCACCTGACCACACCTCATTTTAAGACCAACATACCCAGTGGCACACAGGTGGGTGCGAGTACATTTGCGATTTACATAAATAAATATTTACAATTTAAAAACATTGCGGTCGGAAACAAGCAAACGCCTTTAGAGAGCAAAGAACTTAAAACGAAAACGCATTAAATGGGTTGTTTTTAACTTCAGTGTGTGTTTTTGCACATTCAGTACGGTGTGAAGTAAAATTTCAAGACTGCTTTCAGTTTAAATGATCTCAGTTTCATATTATTGTGGCTGACTGATACTTGCATGCAAACAAACACACCAGAAAATGTATAAATGCATCCATTTTTCACAATTTCAAGTCAGAGCTTCAAGACCTTTTTATGCACGCGAAGGAGATAATCCAACCTGACAGGTGTGACATAGCAATATGCTGATAACACAATGTGACTAGCGCACAGGTGTGTTTTGGACTTGTCACAACAAAATGCCACTCTAAAATGTGCAGTTTCATCACACAAACACGATGCCACAGATTGTCACGGTGAGAGCAGACGAGGCGGACCCAAATGCAAGCGACTGCAGGGATATCTACTGCAGAACATTATTCCAAAACACAACGAAACATCAGGAATACGAAAATACAGCAGTTGACTTGACAAAGACTGAAGTAAAGACTGGACTTAAGGGAAGGGGAAGAACACTGGGAACAGGGCTGAATTAACTTGTAACCAACTCGAGTGGGCAAATGCTCGCCATCGAAGGCGTGTGGCACGGTCGACGAGGATGAGTGAATTTATTGATGGCAAATTGAATGCACAGATATACCGTGATGAGATCCTGAGGCACATTGTCCCATCCATCCACTGCCTCATGCCGCATAGATTGCACCTTTTAGATTCCAAAGCACGCTTGCGCTCTAATCACTGTGTTTAATCAGCACCTTGATATGCCACACCTGTCAGGCAGACGGGTGGTCTTGATAAACGAAACGCACTTTTGCTCAGAACCTGAGAGAAATCATTATTTTGCATGCGTTAAAAGAGTCTTAAATCTTCTTCTGGAGTTTTTACCTTTTACTTTAATAGCATTTCTTTCCTAAATGAGGACATTCTCACACCCAGTGAAAAAAATCATACATCAAGCAGCTTTCAGCGAGTTAAGTTTAATTTACCGTCCGGGGGCTGAAATGAGCCGCTCCGAGTGAAGCACAACAAGGGCAGGGGAGTTGAAAGGGCGAACCATTAGTTAATGTTATGAAATCGTTGCAACAGACAGAGCTAGTTTGAGTCACGACGACCAAAAACAAAATTAAAGATGCAATTACAAGGGAAACAGTGCTTGTGCAACCCAAATACAATAACACTATCCAACTGCTGCAAAGTGTTTTTAGTCAAACGGGGAGACGGGATGATATGGGACAGAAGGGATTTAAACAAGTCATATACGTGCCCTGGCCTCTTGAGTCAACAGCATGGGCCAAGGAACTAAAAACTGAAGGCACTATTGTTTCATCATAAAACAAGGGGATAATGACCCTTGTTTTACACTTGGATGGTCTCTATAACCACGAGCTGCCGGGCCACCCTGAGGATAATAACGCCGCTCTGAACCAACTCCTGCACAGTGTGACGACCTGTAACTTTCTATTAAAATCACCATATTTCAAAGGCATATTGAATTTAATCAATTATTAATTCGTGGGAAAATTAAATTACATCACTTTATTGGTCAAGGTTCGGTCTGAGCAGAATAAGAAGTGGTGATTAAACATTGATGTTGAAGGCGAACGTTCACTGAAGAGAAAATCCAGAGTGGAATAACAATCAGAGGAGTCTTTGGTGAAATAACACATAAAACTTCACTGCGTCTCGTTAGAAGAAAGGAAGACGGTTACTGCTGGGTTTTGCCATCTGTGACGTTCGATGCTCCCAATTAGCGAAAACAAACATGCGTGCCACAAAAGATATCAGCACGTCCAATGTTTGACTCCCTTTTTCGGCAATGTTTCCGGGAGGTAGTTCCAAATCAAAGTCCCAGATATTTTACACGGAAGAAAAGGAACAACTGCTTTGCAACGCGGCAAACACGGTAATTAGTGATGGATGACATGTTTGGATAAGCTGTGGCCAGGCAGTGCAAGCGAACAGGTTTTTTCAAAAGGTTCTTCACCATTGACTCATGTCTCAGGATTTGTGAGAGAAATGAGCAGTGGGATGCTACCTAATAATATGGAGCAGAGCGACAGTGGGACCAGCAGCTGCTTGTGCGTCCTTCTGGGCGGCCGACTTGTCCTGAGGGACACCGTCGTCTCTGGAGAGATGGTCAGTGCCAGGAGAGCTCTTTTCTCGTTTTTTACTCCATTCTGCTCCTACTGTGGGTTGGGCTCCTCTAATAATTCAACAGCGCTGACTCCTAAAAGTCATGTCATGTTAACATTTGTAAATGTGAGTGAAAAACACTGAATAATATAAAACCTAGGTTTGGCAGGTTCTTAAGAGTTCACATTATAGGAGGCTACTTGTCCTGTTTCCACTATGGCAGTCCGGGTTTTTTGTTGTTTTGTGCAGAACCTCCAGCGCCTTCGCTCTCCGCTCCGTTGGCTCACCTGAGACCTTAGCCTGCCTGCCCTCATCGTCAGCTAAGCTCTCATGAATGCAGTTTCAAAATCAAAACCTTTAACAAAGTGGTTCCATATAGCTCATCTGGTATAATCCTCTGGAAGGCTCTGGAGGCCCTGGGATCCCAAAGTGATTGGTGAAGACTATTTTTACACCCTGAACTTGACCATTTAAGGTTCGGCAAGTCTAGGCAGTTTAAATGACTTGGTCAAGGCAGTCTCCGTGTTGGCATAATGATGACAGTGAGCCAACATGGGGAACAGTGAACAGGCAAAATGTGGCCCCAAGTCAACCTCCCAACCAATCATCTGGCTTAAAAAAAACATTTAACAGGATACTTTATTAAAAATCTTCTCCTCACTTGCACTGCACAGCTTCAGCGAAAGCCATCTGTTTACAGCACAAAGGCACTGTTAATGACTTGAAACACAATTTGAACAGTGCATGGTCGTAAAGGGAGGAGTGAAGAAGGTCAAGATTGGTATCTGGGTAACTCGGATCTGGTGCCAACAGGGGCCTCATGTAGTGATAACCTGCAACTACGTTACACATTACCAAGTATTTTCCTAGTTGTGAGGAGGGCAGCTGTGATTCTGTGTTGAGTCAAGTTGAACCTCAGAGGATGGCGGCACGTAGGTAAGGCTATGGCAAACGATGAAGCACAAGAGAAAACGGAACTGAGGTTGTTTCCTCCAATTTAGAGCCATCTGTGTGTTATCCGGAGAGGGAACGTGACCTTGTGTGCGAAAAGGGAGAGGGACGAGCTCTTTAAGACACAAACTAGGGTGTTCCTTTTAATAACACAGCGAACATGATATGTTGTAATATAATATTGCACTCAAAACAGCGTCAAGAGATCAAAATCTAGAAATCTGATTCTGCCAATTATTACACCTGTCAGAATTTCTGTATGTGTTTTCTAGGGCAGCTGTAGTACATGAAACAACATCAGGCTGCAAAATGAATCCAGCTTCACGGGGATCATAGCCAACAGCACGTCATCCCTGACCTTTTATGTCTTGGATGCAAGAGTGCCCCTTTCAAATGTAAATCACCACACTTTATTTTCCCTATCTCACCACAGCTTTTTTTGTTTTTTGAAGAGAGACTGGCCTAAATGGTAGCACTTTGCCTAAGAGAAACGCACTTGAGTCAGAGTTGTGTTTGTGAGCGCCTTTTCACTCAGTTCACCATTGACCCTGCCCTCTCTGCCCGCAGCGCCACGCCTGTCATAGTATATTGGCCTCCTCTATGGCCACCTCTATCCCTAAAAACATCTCTGTTTTTCACTGCACCTTGATACCTAATGACAAACCATATTTAACAATGAGTACATTTGCAGCTGCGATGTGATGCACCTCTTGTGTATGTTTTCTTCTTTCTCGTACATATGTCCAGGGGGTTATGAGTAAACAGTTGTAGTGGCGGACTCGGGCTGTCTGAGGGGCAGGGGCGGGAAAATGAAAACGGCACAAGCACATAGAGAGTTGTGATGCATTTTTGGTAAACCAGGCCGGCTAATTTTCTGTCATGTGAGGGCAACCTCCTGAAACGGCACCGCGTTACACTTTTTAATCTGGAAGCACTCCCTGGCATGGGATTATTCTGAAGAACCTCTCTGAAGTACAGGTGTTTTCCAGAATGTGGGCTTTTTTTAGAGCAATATTTTCTAATAAAAAGTACATCATGTTAAATATCAGATCGAGGCTCATGCATACATGCTTACCGCACTCATTACCAAGATGCATGTTGTGCATGTTCAAGTCACTGGGAAAGGGGTTGGCACTCATGGAGGGGGCAGAGCACTCGTGATGAGGGGACAGGTGAGGTGGCCAATAACTATACCAGGGGGCCCACGGTTTTGTTATCTCTTTACAAATCTGTTTTGCTATATTCAGCCACATTTTGTGCAAATAACAGCATTTTCATTTTATTTTTATTTTTTACTGAGATTACCATTTTGCAACTTTTGCCTTTGACTGTGACGCAATTATGAAATTGTGCATATTTGGCAGGATGGAGTGCAGGGATTTGCATAACTACGAAGCAGTAAGCAGAAATCTGAACCATCAGCACAGAGCTGACAGAAGCTGTAGGAAAAACTTGCAAAAGTCATTTAAGATCAAGTGGTGCAGTTAAAGCTGGATGCTGAGGTTCTTGTATACTGTCAAATGGGTTTTAGCAGTCGAACAAACTATCCTCACTGTAATAAACTTTCTGTCCAACTTATTTGCTTATCGGTTTGCTCTTTGATCTGTTCTGATCAATCATTAATTATCATATTCCCTTTTTCACGTATTGTCTTGGGATCACCCCTCTAGTTCATGTCACCCTGGCCTTTCCATTTTAAGAAGTCTTCTTTAGGACTCAGCGCTCAAGGAGCAGCTGTTGAAAACTGGAGCCAAACCCATCAGGACAGATGTCCTCGAGGTCTAAGTTAAGAGGTGCTAGACTTTTACTCATTTAACTTCTGGCCTCGTTGTCGGTAATCCCCCCCCCCACCGCCGAAGTATCGTCAATGAGTTGATCCCCTCGAACTGCTGGCTAACCACTGTGCTGCAAACTTCATTAAAAGGGCTGAATTATTTCCGGCATGCAGGCACACATACCTAATTTACCACCAGAGACACTCTTTACTATGTGAAAAGAGCTGCATGTTGTACATCTCCAGGGAAAAGTGAAGAAAAGAGAATCAATGCTTTTCTTTTCCTTAGAATGAATGTATTTCATTATTATTAACCATTGTTTTGAATTATGAACAAGACGCAAAAATTCATTATTGAGCGGCGGCGAATTACATCAGTCTGGTTTTGTGTGCCCTGTTATGCTCGAGCCTGCATACTGAAATGTTCATTAATAATCTGCGCTGACACAAAATGAAGTGAAAGCGGTACTTTTCTTTAGTATTCTTCTGCTTGAATGAGATATTTGTGTAATGAGGCATCAAATGATTCCAACCCTTCAATATCAGTGTTTAGCTGCATATCTCCGGTTTAACGCATTACCATTCTGCTCCCGTAACATGCCGTCAGCCAGACAAAAGGATTTGAATTTCATTGTATTGACAATGGGATTGCAATTTAATTAGCGTGTGAATGATGTTGTTTGTGATGAAAGTTAGCATCACATCATGGAGTAAGGCGCCCCGAATCGCTGATTGGTTTCGCCAATTATCCAGCTAGACAAGTGATTCATTAATTGTGTGTGGGTAATTAAATTGCGAAGTGCAACCGTGTACATCTCGACTAACCTGCTCGTCGACTGACTCGCCGCAAGTGTTTGATTTAGTAACAGAGAGCAGACGATCACTAAACTCACATTCAGACCGACTGGCTGGCAGAGTGACTCAGCGATGAATTGCCCAAAAGAGGACTCTCACGTTTACTTTTTCGACTCTCTCTCGTATCCCCACCCTCGTTTAGATTATCTTGTGCAATCACCTCTCTGTTGCTAGGAGACATTGTCAGGGGTTGTTGTGGTTCCTCAAGGTCTCCAGTGGGCAGACAGGTCTCCCCTGCACGTGTGTGACTATTGTGCACGGCGGCAGTCGTGACCGTCAGTCGGGCAAAGGGCGGAATCCGACACGAGCCGATCGTTGCTCCCGGCGCACATGTGGACGTCCCTCTCTTTTCTTTTTCTGTAGCTCTCGTCTCTCCCCACTTCTTCCCACTCTGTTGTGCTCTCTCCTGTCCATGCCTTCTCTCTCCCGCGTTACACGCAGCCTGTCAGTGTACGAGCACGTTTGTCAGTGTCGTTGTCTCAACCCCACCACACCCATCCTGCTACCTCGTACTCTTTATCTTCGTCTTATCAGAAGTTAGTGCCAAAGTTTTTTCTTTCTCACATTCACATTTAGCAGACCCTTCTGTCTTTTGTACACACGTTAATACACGGATGGCGGTGGCTGCCACGCAAGGTGCCGACCAACACATCAGGAGCAGTTTGGGGCTCAGTATCTCTCCCAAGGGCACTTCGACACCAGGGGAATTGAACCAGCGACCTTCCAATAACAAGACCCTGGCTCTACCCCGGACCCACAGCTGCCTACATTCTGATGTTAAACAATTCTAAATCAGCCCAAACAGTTTCGGCCTGAGTTAGCTTGAAACGCTATCCTCCTCTTTCGTTCAAGTGCATGTACATTTCTGAAACGCCTCGAATGTCACAAGAAACTGCGGGGAAACTGAATGTGTGCAGGTACTCACAGGCAGTCTTTATGTTGGAAATGAAGGGTAAAAATACTTTGTCATTTATTACACTGCGTCTGTTTTTTCGTATCCTTACACCTGATTTACTCTCTCTCTAACCGTCATCTTCCGTCTCATTTGTCTTCAGTCTTTCTGTATCCTCCCCGTCTGCAATTAAGATCCACGCATATTAGGCAAACACCAGGCACCACTGGAGACATGCATGGAGTCGTGTTAAACTAACCATCATATCATTAAAATCTAATTCCCCAGGTTCCTGTAGATGAAGAAGCAAAGACAACATAATGACAACGCTACAAAGCCATCAAGGAGTAAATCATTGCATTTTCCAACCACTGACAGCTGAACGCTCCCCCGCTGTGAAAACAGCTTTGCCTCCCGGCGATTTTTCTTTGCGTTGCCCCCCTATGCATTTTATTTCTTCTCTAAACATCCTTTTATCGCCATCATCCCCTACTCTTCCCTTCCATTTTCAACTTTCCCCCCCCTCTCTTCCCTCCCTCTCCTCCACCAGTGTACCCTTGTCATTACACTGAGAGCACTTTTTGATTAAGATAATTACAGGCTGCAGTGTATTTAGTGGATAAATATATGCTCATTATGTGTGCTTGTGATGGAGATGTTTCTGAGTGGTGTCAGCAAATATGAATCAAATGACAACGGGTCAGGGTTTTCAAGCGTGATGCTATACGTTATCGGCTACCGGTCTCTGTCAGTGCTGTCGATCTTCCTCTATTTAAATTTTAAACTGTGGCCCAATGCTCTGGGGCACCAGTGCATGGAAAGTTGTTATACATTTAAAGTGCAGAGAGGGCGTTCCACCATGTTTTCTCCACTGGGTTTACTTCCCGGTTATAGGGCCCATTGAATATACAAAGAGGAGTTTCTCCTGCTGGCTTGATGACTTCAGGGTTTATCATTTACTGCTTTTGGCATGTAGAAAGTTTTACAAATATGAAACCTGCATGAATCAAACAGCATCAAGTTAGCTACCTGGCGAATGTCCATCAAACCCCACAGTTAAGTTCTTCAGTTCAGTGTTGTTCTTCAACCACAAGGTCTTCATCCTAGCGCTCCTCGGCGCCCTGACATGGGGTGTCACAACAGGGCCAGTTCTTCCAAGTGGAGGGAGCAAGCCTGATAGCAGAGGGGAATAAGCTGGCCCTGCCCCTGTTTGTTTTGAGTACAGGGGCAGCATATCTTCTACCAGAGGGCAGGATCTGAAAGCAGGTGCTGAGGTTATGAGTTGAGTCCCTCACGATCTTACTTGCTTTCTTCACTGTCCTCTGGTCATAGAGCCGCTGGAGGGTTGAGCACTGCTCCCCACATACTATCCAAATAATAAGTCTGGATTGTGAGTCCTGAAACCCTTTTCCAGCAGCTCTAGTTTCCTTTATACAATTGTCATTGAAAGTTCTCTATAGAAGTGTTTGTCTCTAGATGTCAAATGTTGTTAGAAGTGTAGCCACTGTTGGCAGGAATACTTCATGTATTCATATATAGTTTGATCAGTGCTGAGACTCTTGTTTTTTTCCCTCTGTGTGTGTCTGTTCCTGCCTTTCCTTTGTACATGAGACAGCCTGCGGTTTAATAGTGTGTCCCACGGCGACGGGCGAAATTTCACATTCAGATCCTTGATCAGAAAAAGTGAAGAGGCCTCTTACTTTTTTACATCGTCAGTGCCATTGATTAAAACATTATGCTGTTGAAGTTTCACAGCGCAGGCCCTGGGGTCATGGAGGGAATGTTAAGGGAGACATTTCAAATCAAGAGAATAAGCTCTGCAGTCGCATGCATCAATCTGCTCTTGACCCGATGCACTTGTAGCTACATCGCTGTTCCCGTCCCCCCGCCAACACTTGCCCAGCTGATCGAGAAAGAGGCTGCGGGCTGCATGAAAACACATTAAAGTGATATTCCTGTAAGGTGCAATATATCAGTCGGGGGAACTCAACCTACAGCCGTAGCTGCCTGCAGGAGATTTCCCTTCAACCCTCCCTCTCAACTTCCAATCAATAATAAATATATTGATTAATAAATAAAACTGCAAAAACTATTTCTCACAAGCCCACATGTTTTTGAGCTTTTCAAAAAAACACATATTTTAGACTTCATCATGATGACGAGTGAGGGGCGGTGTTCGGCGAGGGGGCAGCTGTTGTGTGTGCGCTGAAAAGAAAATGCAGCAACAGAACAAAGCCGGGAGAGAATACAAAAACAAAACTGTCATCAGCCTGCTAAAAAATTCCGCTTACATATCCCCAAGTGTGACTTTTTAGAGTAGCTGAAAAACAATGCATGACTATACAGAATGTGGCAGCGAGAGAGATGGTTTCATTGAGATGGTGAAAGGTTTCATAAGCAGCTTGAAAACATTTCCCAAAATGAGTCTGGGTGGAAATGGGGAAAAAGGGCTGCACATTATATAAATATATATATATATATATATATATATATATATATATATATA
>CAEMYA010000018.1:6616022-6637280 GCA_903131615.1 Diplodus sargus | reverse complement strand
GTCAGGGCTGGCTGAGTGGGAGTCAAAACAAGGCAAAAAACTGTCTTTCAATGATTTTTTTTTTTGACACATCACAAATCTGCTGATTGTGTTTGCGCCTGCCTCTTGATTTCCACATGCTGTTTTCTGGAGGTTTTTTTTTACGTCTGAAATTTGCTACTCGTTGGTGCACTTAATCATCAAGTGTGTGTGTGTTTTTTTTTTAAAAGCAACAGTTTGCACACACCAAGTAGGGATGGAAGTGAGCAGATACTGCCCAGACTGCCTTAATTTAACCTACCTTATTTGACTTGTCATGTTAATATTGTATGAAAAAAGCAAGTACATAACTGATTTGTTGAACAGAACGGTATCTGTTTACCTAGATGGAGACTGTATATTGATACACCCAATCAAATTGTGCGTAAAGCATTAACATGGTCACACTGAGCGAGAGCCGCAGCAGCAACCCAGATTAGCTTCCCTGCTCGTCTCCTTCTTACCTAATTTTCAAGCGTGAAGTCACATTTTGTCCTGCACTTTAGCTTGTCGAACAAGCGACCAGACAAACATTCACGGGGGAAAAGTGCACTCCTAATGTCACTTGCCAGACTAGCTAATTAATTAGCTGCTCAGCTGCAGCACATTGAACAGAATTGAAACGTACTTGCAAATGTCACTTTGGCTGGATTGGCCCATGTGCCAGGGTGGTCCTTGTTTTTTTTTTTTACAAAATCGCTGTGCCGCTGGCCGTAACACTGAGGCTACAGCGTTGCTTGGTTTGTTTGCTTGGAAGCTGCTGTCATTCAGACCGACAAAAAACAAGGACCACCCTGGCACAGTCTGTCAAGGCCAAAGACGCATTTCTGATATTTCTCCAGAGACTGTTTCTCTTTTAAAAACATGTGGCCATTATTTTCCGACTTTTCACGCAGTCCACATCAAAAGTCGCTGGTTAGAAAAATGAGACAATGCTCTGTCTGCCTCGGTGTCACCACCGTTCACTACAACTTCTGTTGTGTTCGCCTGATCCTCCTCCTGTGGCTTAATTTTTGCAACTCCTGGATAAACCGTTTTTTTTTTTTGCTATACACAAGACGAGTCCTGCGAAGAGAGGTGGCCAAGAGTATTTGAATATATGGCGATCTTGCTGCTTGAGTCACATACTGGATCCTTCCTGCAGCACAGCGGTTGTGGATAGGTCCAACCCAGGTGCTCGAAAGACTTCTTGACATCAATGTGATGGATTACAAAGCCAAAGAGGGTAGTCACAGAGGAGCGGCACGTTCAGCCTCTGTTGCCCTTGTTGTTTATTGCTCATTTTAGCGTCTACTTATATACTGGAGCTCACATGTTTCCTGTTGTGCTTCTGTTGTGACAGGTTAATCACAGGATGGTACTCCGTGGTCAAGGAAGACACTGAGCTTCACCATACTGGCATCAAGGGCTCTGTTGATTTGGGTAATTATGTTATTGGAGAATGGTTGCCATAGTAGCGGCTAGAACTAACTATTTATCTTCATCAAAACCAATTATTGAGCCGGATGGTTGAACAGCTCTTTTTTGTGCGAGCCCGTGAACACAAAATAAGTGACAAACGACATGCTAATTCAACGCGACAGCCTTATCTAGTGTATGTGCAGGTTCATTGGTATACGCTGGCGGTGTCTGCAGCCCCAAGACCGCCATGCCCTTCGTTATTTTCAGACTTAATTGTTAAGCACCTTGGACAGTGTGTAAATGAATGGCAGTTCGTCTTCACACGGGCTTCGCACTCTAACACGCTCCGTAGCTCGGATGATTGAATTTTTAAATTAGATTACCTGTTTTTAGTCCTGTGATTTGAAGTATAATTCCTCGGAGGGAAGCTGATGGGCCTGATGCTTTTGTGTTTCGCGAGAGGAAAATGATGAAAAGTCTCTGATTTTAAAGAAGACGGCAGGTCAAGGTTTTTGTTTAGTAAGGTCCATTTCAGAAATGGTTTAAAAAAAAGAAAAAAAAAAAGAAAAAAGAATCCTGTTCCGGCACAATATAAAGCACATTAAAAATCTTGATTTCCTCCTCTCCTCTCTCAGCCCTCTCTCTCATGCCACTCTACACCGCGCTCTCTCTTATAACAGAAGTTATGGAAGTAATCTCGAGGAGGAGAAGTGACACATGTACAGCGATGAGAGGGGACAGGAAAGGTGGTGGGCAGGTAGCAGGGAGAGATGGAGGGAGTTGTGGTCTCATTATAAAGTAATCACCAGGAAGAAAGGTCAGGTGGCTGTTACAACATCTATAAAATACTGAAGAGACTGAGAGCGACGGGAAGGGGAAGAGAGAGAGAGAGAGATATCAGCTATAAAATAGTGACGGGGAAGGAAGAGGGAGAGAGGAGACAGCCAGCGAGCCAGAGAGAGGTGTAGGTGAGATCAACATTCTAATACAGCCATAAAATACTGCCAGAAGGTTACTGTCAGGAAGAGCAGAGGGAGGAAGAAGAGAGGTGGGAATGGAACGGCCTTGGTGCAGCGGCATTTCATCATGGTCCTTTTGTGGCTTTCAGGTAAAGCACCCATTCATGGCATTTGACGCTAATAAAGCCCCTCAATCAGACGAACGTATTGAAACTCCGGGCACACTGCATGGAAGATGAATCCCGCAGTGACCTGTCAGGGGAATTCACATTAACGTCAGGCATGTTTAAAGCAACAAAAACGCAACAAACTCTGATGCATCCATTTGAATCCCGTTAAACTCAGAACAACCCATGCGAAGGCTATAATTTCTACTGCAGTCACAGCTTAGACTGCTGCCGAACCAATCCAATCGGCAGACTAAGTGTTAGCCAAGTGCACTTCTGAAAAACGTTCCATTTGTTAGGTTGAATGCCTACTAGGCACAAAAAACAATCGGTAAGGGCCAGGAAAGCACTATGGTTTGGCTTTAAATACCTGTTTCGGGTGGAAAATACCTGTCACGGATGGAGATGGCATTGTCCGAACCTTGCCTTAAAACACCCCCCCCCCCCATTCTGATGCCTAGAAACAGTCTCCACAGTGTCTCCACAGCTCCTTAAAAATATCCAGCAGTGTGACCCCGGTCAGCCCCTTTGGCAGCCTTGTTGGCCTGCTGCGACTGATGCCTAATAAGTACATAATGTCAACATGATATGCCACGTTTGATGCACGTCAACCTCGGACATTACTGCGGTTTCGCCGAAACATTACCTGCTAACATGATATTCCTAGAGGACTGGGCTGACCGAACAGGCCTGGTCTGCTGTATTGCAGCACGCTCCTGCATCTGTATGCATCAGTTTAGATCAGTGTGCAGCCTCTAATTTGAAGGATGTGCTGTGCATCTCCAAAGCACTGTGCAATTATGCTCGCTTAGGTGTGGGTGACTTAATGAAATCTTCCAGCGTGGCACGGGGCTGCAGCAAAATAAGTACACAATGCTCACAACACTTTGTGTGCACCGTCTTGGTACACTGTTTCAAACAGATTCCAGCAGAAATGATTAGAGGACAGGAGGTGCCCCCAGTGTGTGTCGTGAGCTGCTCCAACATACTTGGGCTTGATCATTCTGAGCAATGTTCAAGGCTCACACAGGTGTTTTTCTCTTTTTCTTTTTTTGTCTTTTCGTCATGCTTCATCTTGTTTACTACGTTTAGTTTGAAATTGCTGCCGTCTCTTCTGAGAGGTATGTGTTTTGGAAACCTCCACCTGAACCCGACTGAACCCGACTTCAAAGACTCTCAGTCTTCCAGGTTTTACTTTTTAAAATCTGTTGAAGGCAGAAAACAGAAAACGCTCCCCAACAGTCAGATAACAACAACTTATAATCAAGTTTGATGACAATTTGAATTATGAAACAACTGACAAAGGCACTGTAGCTCAATCAGCAAAGCCACGTTCTGCAGCCCGGTAGTCGATTGCCCGCATCAGCATGGAAGTAAAGCCTGCAATCATATCATCTCATCGAATCTGAGGCTTGTGATTGAAAATGTGTTGTAATTTAGACCATGGTTTATGAGACGCAGTCCTCAGCAGAGATGGGCTGCCTAAAAAAATGCATAGAACAACCTTCATATACCAGCTCATGCAGTCGCGCAAATACCTACTGTGGCAGCATACAATGTGTATTTGACGCTGGGTACACTGGGTTACCGTCCTGACTCAAACATCAAGCACAACATTTTGATGAGACAAAACTCAAAGCTATTTTAGAATTAAGTCATGAATTGATTGATTGCTGGTGGAACTCAGAGAAAGGAGACAATAGATCCACGATGAAAGGAGCACTGTGTCATTTTGGAGAGGAAATTTAAACTCAGAATTGCACTATTTACAACATTAATGAGGTAAAAATACAAACTCAGAAATATTTATCTTTTCCATAGCTGAAAAAGCAAGCTGCTCTCAGAGGAAAATAAGGTCCCCTAAACACAGTTTGAAGCTTGAAAGGTGGCGTGGTCCGCCAAAAAAGTAAAACAGTATGAAATCAGTTTGTTTATTCAGTTGTGAAAATTTGTGTTTGTTTATTTGATTTGTTTACGAAAAAAAAAAATCAGTAAAGGAAGTCCTCTCTCTCCTATGTCCCCAAAACTACATAGTGCACCTTTTTTTTGCTAAGACAAACCACAATGTTACAACATTAGTTACAGGATATTAAATCTATGTCACCATTTCGTGACATAGACTTGCGATATATTATAATGTTCCCATATGATAAGCACAAATGTGTATATGTTGCAGAGACTTGTAGCTTTAATCATACTGATGGACTGTGACTGATTTCGTTTCAGGGCCATTATACAAATTGACAGGAACATTACCTACAAAATTAGGTACTGTATGCCTATAAAAACACAATCAAACTTAATGGTACAATAGTGGAGGGAGCAGTCAGACACGGAGCGTCAGGGAGAAGCAGATTGATGTTTCAGATGTGGAATACCTTCTTTTCCACAGCGACTGAACAGAAACCGAATAACCTGCCTGCACAGTTATTAACGGTAGAAACACTGTATTATTACATACCACACACGTTTCATCTCTGCAATAGCTGAAGGCTCTGCACACCAGGGACATACTCTACACGTTTCACTTCTTTAAGCTGATAACGCCTCCTCTCCCTACTATGAGAGCAAGTGTTGTGGTGAAACAAATTTCAGCTTCATCATTTTATAAGCCCATTTAGTCAGGGGACGTCACGTAATTTCCCAGCCAGAGTTCAAGGAGACCAGAGGCCAGAAAAGCCGACTGAACTCACCTGTGAGGCTTGCACTGCTTTTAATGACTTTTGATTGAGCTGAAGAGAGGAGCTTAATCAGCTTTGAAAGTGATACGACACCCACTCCTGGTAGCTTGAACTCAATTGTGAAGGTGTAATTGATGCTATTCATTATTCTCTCCTTCCATTGCATTTATTTTACAACACCGCTGTAGTTCGAATCATCCGCCTCCTCAATTGTTTGCCCAATTGTGCACTAGCTGGCGTTGCTAACACTCACTAGAAAACGTAAGCTAAAACCTGTCAGCTGACGTTAGCTAGCTTAAACTGTGGCAGCTCAGTACGATGGGCACACAGGCTACTGTAGAACTCTTCTTACATTCTTACCTCTTCTTCCACAAACTGGCAACGACCAAGACTGTTGATCGCCGACAAACCACAGATACCATGTGCTACCAATGAGTTATACTATTGGCTCAGAAACCTTGGTAGAAGCTGGAACCGACACCATCAGAATCCTTCCACAGAGACAGACAAAAGCAATCATTATGGACTGACAAACAATTTAAAATGATTGATTCACAATCATAGTGATGTTTTTAATGAAGCAGATATTTTTATTCTTTATAGTCTACTTAAAAATTAATCAATGCGACCTTGTAGAACTGCTTAAGATAAAATGATCTCAAAAATGGCAACACTGGCATCAAATTGCTGTGATTCATGTTTCCGCCCATGGGAGCAAAGTCAATTTGTGCTATTGACTTATATAGCGAACAGTCTTGACAGTGCTGACCTTTGAGAAAACATAGACTCCAAAATGAAAGGGCTATCATAGCCTTTTAGCTGTGTTGCGCCATCAACCAACTAGCCTTCGTGTGTATAATGTCTAAAATATGATAAAATATGACTTCAGTAGCTGTTTGTGTACAATCTGTGCGACTCCATTGATTTAATTTGTCTCCAAAGATTATGTCTGCTTGTACTGGTGAGCCGCTCCACACAGCAGCTTTAAAGGGGTCATGTTTCCGAGACTACAGGGCTGAGTATTTGATGCAAAAAAAACAAGACTTTGGATGAAGGATCACCTTAATGATGGTGAAAAAATAATGTTCCAGCAACACGGGTGGAAACACTTCTAATCGCTAATCACCGCAGTTAGGCAGCATAACGAGGGTTAACTAAACTAGAGAGGATAACTAGGGTTAACAAAAATAGAACGACCACAGCGCGGCCTCACTCTCAACATTTGGATTTCATGGCTTTGAGGCACAAAGGCCGTTCAGTGTTTTTAATTGCCCACTGATGAACAGACATAGCCTCTCCCGCAAACATGTGCCCACACACATTAAATAGTCTCTCTGAGGTTTTATGTGGGTATTTCTAAATTATATAGCATGGGGAACTACAACCACAATCATAACCGCAGTTATTATTCTTATCATTTCGCCTGAGGCGCTCGAAGGTCAACTCTTACATGCACCTTCCTGCAGCGTTTAAAAAGACAAACCCCTCGACTGGGACTCTCAAGACCTGGAGGAGTCCTGCACTTATGCAGTCAGGTCTCCCGTTCATCCACACATTTTCTCTCTGGCTGTTTGTTGTTGGAGCATGCGAGTGTGTGAGGCAGACATCTTTAATCATGTGCATACTGATGCATGTGTCTGTGGGAAAATAACAGACAACAGTAGCTTTGTGGGGATTTGATATATTGATGTATGTGTTTTTCTGCTCTCAGTTCCCCCCCAAAATCCGGTGTTTACATGAATTTCTATATGAGGACTGGTACCGTAAAAAGGATGTTTTCCGACAAGTAAACAGCTGGAGCACAACTGTGAAGTCGTCAGGTATGAAGTAAATATTTTGGGCCACATAAATGTTTCATGAACCGTCTGAAAGAAGTATTTTCTAACCCCGAAGCGCAGCCTGAATCAAATACTTGACTGAGCATGTAGCGAGTCTCTGAGCCATGTACTTGACTGCCGAAATATTCAACTGTGACCTGAAGGTGCAAATCACATTATTTCATTAAAATACATTGACAAAACAGAACACACAGTTTATCACAACAGTTCAGGAAACAATGGAAATGAAAACACATCAACCGGAGGGAGAACGCATTTCATGAAATCAATGAACAGCTCAGAAAGCTAAGTTTTGCAAAACAGATTTATTGAACTTTGACTCAACACAGAAAACATGATGGAATAAACAGGAAACCCCTATTCAACAGAAACATGTAGCCTACACCTCATATATTAAGATTCTGTATGTATTGTTCATGATTTGTGTCAATTAAACAGTGTTGTTACAGGGTAAGATATATTAAATAATGAACTTTCAGTGTTTTATAGAATATCTCAAATATTTTTTTTTATATAATGACATGAATGTATTGTGTTGCAGAGATATCAACTGATGTTAGCATGCCAGCAAGCTCGCTCTTGGCCGAGGGACAGCCTTCCATACCGACACCCCTCCATTGCGAAACCCCTCCATTCCGAAACCCCCCCCACTCCAAAACACCGCTGTTCCGACGCTCCCCCCAAAACACCACTGTTCCGAAATTAAACACAGCTATCTGTGGTCCTGATGTCCACTTCCAGCCGCGCACGCACAGTTCTGAAGTGGGTTAAGGTTAGGGTTAGTCCGGAGTGGGGGGGGTTTCGGAATGGAGGGGTTTCCCCAATAGCCTTTTCGGAATAGCAGGGTCTTTGAAAAAAAGGGAAACCCCGCCATTACGATGAATTAAAGTCTATGTTCGGAACAGCGGGGTTTCGGAAAGGCAGGGTGTAACCGCTCCGGCCCATCCTGGTCCAAACCTCATGTGCCAGTAGCTCGAGCTCCCAGTTGGAACCGCCAGCTGCATGGCTAACTGAGCTAGCTCGCCCGAGCAGCAACTGTTAGCGTCAGTTAGTGATGATATGCTGCCCCCTATTTGTTTTGAGTAGTTTTGAGTTCATATATGGACTCTTCTTTAAATTTGTTACATAATATTTTATATTATATAATATTTTAGTACAGATCATTGTTGTAGGTAATGTTGCATCGTTGTGTCACCTGGCACCACACCGGAGCAGACCTTTTTCAACATATTTAGCACATGTGTAACTAATGACATCAATTACGGCAGATGTAGCTGCGCCTGCAATACAGCCGTCCAGCATGCATTGTGTCCCACAGAGGACATCTAGACATGTCGCTGTTGGGAGAGCCTGCGTGTAAATGACAAAATGTATCACAGTTGAATTCCATTTCGCTGCTTCAGTTTCAGGGTCCTAGGATAGCGCATGCTGGATCACTGTCACACTGTCGGGGCTCACCAGGACACTTGGTTTGAGCAGAGTCGTCATTGATGTTGCACAAATAAACACACACGAGCGCGCGCGCACACACACACACACACACACACACTGCTGATGTCATTACATTATATTTGATTTCATTCATTTGGAAAATGCTCGTCCAAAGCCACTCTCAATAAGTGCTTCCAGCCTCTGTTGAAAAACAAGAGCCACATTTCATCTAAAACCTCACAGTTTCTTCAACTCTCAACAACCCTCACCCCTTTTTTTTCTCTCTCTCTGTATTTGTTTTCCTCTTTTGTCTCTACCCCTGTCTGTCCTTTTGATCTGCCCATCTCCTTTCCCCCTATCTCTCTACCCCTCCTTCCCTCTCTCCTGCTCCAGCCCTCTCTCCCTCTCTCTCAGGGTAATGAGATATAAATGTTTCAGGACTGTGATCGCCTGCGGCACTAGACCTGTCTGTCTTTTACACACAAAAACACACACACACACACACACACACACACACACACACACACACACACACAAACAAATATACACAGGCTGCAGAGAAAGATACATGCCAAATAGAAAAACATGGGTACCGGCGTACGATTCAGTTTATTTCAGCAGTGTGTTACTCCTAAATCTAGTGGAACTAATTTGCAATTAAAGAACAGTAGACTGTGGGCAGGATGACTGAGGAGTGTGTGTTTGTGTGGGCTGGTGTGGACTGAAAATAAGAGTGAAAAAATACAAGTGTGTATGAATGTGTGTAGGTGGTTGCAGGGCAAGTTGGAGGTTACAGTACATAGGGGTTGCTTTACCAAATATAAACTTGGTGTTTCTGAGCTTGGGTCAGCAGTCTCATCGTGTTCATACTGCAACACACATTCTCACACATACAAGCATGTCAATAACCTCAAGTTTAGAGAAGGAGGCATCCGATCAATGCTTTACGAATAATATACCAATGCTAATACACGCTTCAGAGGAACAAGAGTAAACAGCCAGCCCAGTCACCAGGAGTTAAGCGTTAACACTTCTGCAAAGCACAGATATGTCTGACATTGACATTTGGACCAAATGTGGCATATCACATCCACATTATATGCTTCTCAGCCACCTTTCACATTACAAAGTCTGGAGGGGGCGGTGGTGGCGTTAATCCAGACAACAAGAATGATCGCAATTCGAGTCACACCACCACGTATCTTTAAGGAGACCTGGGGACAAGTCCAACTGTTTACGTGGGGTGTAAACTGGATGTTTGTTCAGGAGACCAGGGGACATTTACGGTTGTTGTGTAGCGTCAATACCAGGTGTGTTTATTTCGAGCTGTGGCGTTGTGGCAACCAAAGCAGATATTCTAAACCAAACCAGACCCAGGTTTTTGTTGTGCTTAAACCTGTGACAGTGTTGTGACAAATATAGATAGGAAATAGAACAGTAGAAATAGAGAATCCAACCTAAACACATGTAAAGTTGCAGCATTCAACACTGACTTCTAAGTTTTCTGTTGTTTTGCAGAAATGTACTTGACTAACATTTATTCTGGTGACAGGGTTGACAAAGCAGAAGCTGATGGGTATCACTGCAAAATTCAATAAAGACATCTCAAGTGCTATCCAGACCAAAAAAAGAAAAAGAAGAAATTGAAAAGTTGACAGTGACACAGCCAAATTTATTTCATCTGGAAGGTCACTGCAGAGCCTCAGGGACCCTGATGGCAAATGCTCAGATTTAAGCTTGGACTCTGGAACAGACAAAAAAGATCTCTGCCGGAGGACCTTAACCTATGTGCAAAAGCTGATATGGAGCAAAAAGGTCAAACATAGCTGAGACCCAGGCCATGATGGGCCTTACAGGCAATCCAAACATAATTAAATAGATCCAGATAGACATGGAGCCAGTGTATTTGAGTCAAAGTAGATGCAATTACTCTTGTTTTTCAGCAAATGTAATTTGACAAATGAAAACGCTGCTGCAATAATCAAGACAGACATAAAGGCGCTATTAAGCTTTTTGCATTTTTTTCCTGACAAGATAAAAAACATTAAGCACAGATTGATGTGTTGTGACAGGAAACCACTAAATTGATGATTTCTTCTTGAGACATGCAGGACAAGGACGGCTCAGATGAAGGATGTTTTCACCCCCTTTTTTTCATCCAGTTTTTTATCGTCGAAGAATCTCATCACACTGACGACAGACAGGAAACCTTAAAAAGGGAGAATAAATGGACACCATAGTTCATGAGACACAACACATTTTGCTAATGGAGACACCAAATATACAATTTGACAGAGAGTGTGCGGGGGTGGAGGATTCAGTCTTCAGTGCCTTAAAAGACAGGACTGTGTTAAAGGCTGTAATACCGCAAATATCTCCTTCAGCATTAAAAGGTTGTTCCTGACTTAAGGGGCAGTCTCAGTCGACCCATTTGAAACTTTTATGCAAGCTGCTGTTACTTTTCACAGCAGGAGGAGGCTGTTTGGAGACTTTTGCATCATTAGTTTTAGGAATAATAGGCAGTTTAGAAGGTGCGCATCATTTCGAGGCAGTTATCTCGATGATAACAGTTCATAAAGAGCAGGGTAGCTGCTGTACCGATAGACAACACTAGTATCTCTTCTAATTAGCAGTTGAATCAATAGACATAGAAGTAATGCTCTAAATCACGAACTAGAAATTGGGCCCTGTGTCTTGCAGGGGTTTAGATTTTGGGAAGGCATATTTTGCTCAAAGCAGAAACACGGAGAGAACAACATGATGTCTGACTGGAAACATCACAAACTGGCATGGCTCTGCAGGGCCCAGGACAGTAAAGCTCCACAGCGCATAACTGAAACGGCCCAGAACATCACTGGTACCCATCTAGCGAGCATCAGTGATATCGGTGATACTAAAAAAGACAACACCCACCCCAGCCACAGTCTGTGCACCCAGCCGGCATCTGGCAAAATATACAGAAGCATCCGCTGCTGTATGACCAGACTACAGAGCAGCTCCTCTCCTCAGGCTGTGAGACGCCTCAACTCATCCTCAACACTCCATTCTATAAAACAGTTCTGTTTTCGTTGTTTCTGTGATGTAGAATAACGGGACCGTGCTGTTGTGAATGATAAATAAATGAACCCTGAACATGAAAAGCATCACAAAGGACTCCAGCATCATTTCACAGGACCGACCAGGACGCCAGCTTTTAACGTGAGTATTTCAAAGACGGACAACAGCTGTTTGGTAACATATGAATTGGATTTCATGGGGGCCTTCACACCCTGAAATAATCACATCTTGATTCATCCTGAGATGCTTCCATAAGTACAGAATGTAAAAATCCCACAATCGCAATTTAATATTCTGCGAGTGAGTTCATATCACAGGCACTCCCAAGATCATAGATGATTTTATTAAAATGCTGCAAGACCGCATTTGGCGGACAGTCATTTTAACAGGCATGGCTTGTACTGTTTTCACCTTGTGAGTCTGTGTGTGTGTGTGTGTGTGTGTGTGTGTGTGTGTGTGTGCATGCGTGTGCGCATGTCCATTTTGTTTACGTCTGCCTCCCCATGAGATCACATGAGAGGGATTCAGCAGTAGAACAAAAGTAAAAATGAGGATGCACAAGAATAAAAGTAAGCACACTGCTGTACCGACTGCAATGTAAAATTAGTGACATGAGCATGTTGTTCAACAGAAGGCAAATTACTGAAGCTCTGAAGGAACAATCGCTCTGCAGCATGTCACAAACTGATATTGAATCGTACATTTGTATTTACCATCATACACAAATTGTAGATCAGTGAGATTATCAGCGAGTGCAAATTATATTTTTTCATGGGAATTAACGATTTAACTCAAGTTATTAAGATATGCTAATGCGTCGAGGAATGTTTTCAGCAGATTCTATCTTGGGCCACGTTGCCGTATTTGTTTCGGAACAGAACATGCCTTCGGTTCCGTTGTCAGGCTGGAAATCCGACTGGGTGCAACTTGTTTAACAATGTGCTCGAGATTAATTCATTTAGATGGAATATGAATCACGTTAAGCACAAATTATAAACAGCTCCCACTTTGGGAAGGTGGGGGGGGGGGAGAGAGGCAGGTTGGTTCTGGAAATGGAACAGAGGCATGCAGCATGAAATCAAATGAATTTACATACTCCACATGCAACCCCCTCATCCCTGCTTCTCTTTATTTTACCCTCTTTTCGCCTGATCTGCTCTTATAGAAACAGATGACAACCTAAAGTCGAGTCCATTCTAACTTAATTTCCCATTGTGTGGAGGACAATAGCCGCCGACAGTGATCTGATAACATTTGTAGTTGGCGTAATCAAATAATTACATCATGGATTAAAATGTTAAGCAGACAAACAATAACTCTGAAATCAATTAAACCACTCCAGCTGTGCCTGCACCTCCACAATCAGTCGCTTCCCTCCTCTTCCTGCTTTCCGTTCTTTTCTCCATCTTCTGTTTTTCCCGCCTCAGCTGAGGGCCACCGTCCAAATGCTCCCTCCTCTGAAAAATGAGCCAACATGCGGCTGCTTTGGCTGCCAGGGTGAGCAAATTGTCTCTGATACGATGATGCATTTGGTTTTCAGCCGTAGCTTAGCATAATGCGCGGCATCTACTCAGCGCTCGACTGTGTTGTTTATGTGCAATGTCCTGGTATAATGTGTGATGAAGAGGGGCATGAATAAAGTTTCTGCTCCTTGTTTTTTGCCACTGCTCACCCGAAGATGCATTATGTCAAGGCATTATGTTCTGACTTGTTTGCTTCCCTCAGGCCGTGTTACACTGTGTCCAGGCTGTTCTAATAAAGTAAAATCCATATACATCGAGTGTGATAGCAACCGCTATTATTAGATGTGTCGCTTATTATGTGCATTTTTTAAGTTTTCATGTGTTTTTCATGTGTGATATATTAGCATTAGTCCATCTTTTCCATTTAAGGCATATTCATGATGCGCTCTTTTAGCATTTGGCCTATTGTGTCTAATATGTGATCCTATACTCCCATTAGCCTCATTCAATTCTACGGTATTGCGTAAGCACGGGGGCTCTGTTTTGTATTCATAATGCGCGGCCGTTGTTTGTCCTTTTCTTTCTAATCTCTTCTGCGCCGCTCACGTCTGCCCCGCTCGTTCCGTGCAGTGTTTTGTTAGTTCTTGGCACTCGTCTTCATGAGTAACATGACATTTGTGTTTGGCCTATACTTCCCAGTGTGTGATGTTTTGTTAGCGTTTGGCAGCTTCTGCATGTGTAATATTTTCTCGACATTTGGCTTAGTACTTTTGTGATGAGTGACAGTCCATTAGCAGTTGTCCGTATCCCTCCTAATGGGCAGTGGTGTGCTGTGAGACATGGTATCAAATGCTGTTTACTATGTCCTGTTTGTGTGGGATGATGTGCGACGTGTCCCGTTGGCTTGGTGATCTGATAATGGCCGCCATAATATTCTTAACTCCCAAGCACCGAACGACTGTCAGCGATGCTACACACATCTTCATAATCCCTTTAATGGACTCCGTGGGCCCGACAGAATCAGCTCTCTCACACTCAAACACGAGCATCTGAGAGCAGACACCCACTCGAAGAGACACAAGTCTGGTCCGTAGAAAACTCTCCGTTAAATTTTGTTTTGCTTTCCTGTCTTGTGTCCTCGCCTTAGGGTGTGAAATCACCACTCAACTTTACTTTGTACAGAAGCCAGGAAAGACTTCTGACACATCCCAACAGATGCTAGAGAGAGAAAGAAGAAATCAATACTGTACATGCAGATCAAGAAGAGGACACTGGTCTTCCATGCCCCGTTAACACCTCATATTACAATGAAATCAGTATCTGGATAAAGAAGCTGTGAATGCACACCGAGCACCGTACGATCTAAATGTGACTGGATCAGCCGGAGGACATTTGGAAGTGGTTACCGCTTGCTGTCGCGTTCGGTATTTTTGCCTTGGGAATCTGTGTGTGTGTGTGTGTGTGTGTGTGTGTCATCAGGGCAAAATTAGGTCCGGGAGACAACTGTTGCTGAAACTACCACAGAAGCAGTATTAAGCACTGCCAGGTGTTTATATTTCTGTCCGTATACAGATCTTGTCAACACAGTAGCATCACAGTGGTGCAATATGCACTATCATGGGACTTTGACAGGTGTGTAGTTCAGATCAAAATGAGGCTGGATTGGAGGAGGTGCCAACTTTATACCTGGCTTGGGATTACAGACAGAAATTAGTCTCTTGGCTCATTCTGACATATATCAAGCAATGTTAATTAATACTACTGCCTTACCATTGTATGACTTTACACACCACAGAATATGTCACAATGCATTTTTTGTAATGATCATATTAATTCAGAGTTAAGGCCACACATTGCTTTGTAAGTGACCTTGACCTCTGACCTTTGGCCAGCAAATTCCAATCAGTTCCCCCTAATAGTCATAGCGGACATTTGTACAACATTTAAAGAGATTTCCTCAATGTGTTTCGAGAATGGGACTCCACTTTTGACCTTTAGCCCACAAAATGTAATCAGTCCATCTTTGAGTCCAAGTGAACATTTGTACCAAATTTGAGTGGTGGTAGCAGTAACTAACAAGTCTTGTCTCATCAAAGATTATTTGCAAATGACATTGCTTTCCTGGACCCGGGGCAATTTATTTATTTACGTACACATATTCTCAGTTTAGGTGTAATTGGTTCACTGGTGTTAGAGCAGAATAGTGCAACATATTCATCCGGACATGCTGGGGCTAAATTCACTTCAGTGTTTTGGGCTTCAAATATAACTGGAAAATGATTGTATTGTTCAACTGAAAATGTAAGAAAACAAGAAGAAAGCACATTAGTATGTCCTTTTAATTAGAAATGATCTAGAAGGCAACCAGTCATTTTCAGTTGACATATAGTTCTAAATGCAGGAAATTCTGCTGATTGCTGTAAGTACTTCGTGCGGCTGAAATCGCATATCAGTAGTTAAAAAGAAGAAAAAGTACATCGCTGCTAGGCTTTTACCAAGAGTCGGCTACAATCATTTTCATCTCAGCTTTAAACATTATCAGAACAATTACTAAAGAAAGTATTCGCTGCCTTGACTTGTGCCACAACCTCGGCTTTGTGCTGTGCTTTGAGTTACACAAATATGGAGTTAACCTGCTATGTGACTGAGACTTTATAAAGTTGCTTCTTTTAAACTGATTTCAAGAAGAACAATCGGTCAAATTTGACTCATCACCTGTAAAAGCAAACGTAGCAACAGGTAGAACAGCAACAGGTAGTCTAGAACAGTGCTTTTGTAAAATTACAGCATTTGTTATAAGTAATGGCTGAAAATGTCAGGATGTATGAATTGATTAACCGGCAGCTCAAATCTGATCTTGGTACCTGAGGTTGTTACAAAATGTTCTCCCACATTTGAAAAACTCTCTAAAAGCGCCTCATAGTTTGTGCTGTACACTAAGCTTTGAAAAATAGATCCACATCCACTGATGCAGGACCTGCAGTCTCACAGGAACCGGTGCTTTCCAATATGACACTAATCAAAACAACAGTTGAGGCGGATGTCCATACATACTTCATTTTAAATTCACTGCTTTGGCTATTAGCAGTACCTGTTTGTCCCCATAGACACACTCTCCTTAGGCCCACGCTGGTGTGTTCTGTCATAAACATCGCACACGTGTGATGTAATTAGGGCAGCACAGATCCGTCTGCATTATTCAGGCCAGGATTTGTGTTGTAAAGGATTTACTTTTACACCTATTGGCATCAGTTTAGACCAAACATCTTATTATTATTTGTTTTCTGAACTGCCTCTAGTCTGTGTAGCAGTGAATGTGTTTAGTAACTTCCTCGAGGGTTTGATGTTGTCCAGGCATCACAGTTACAACATATAAAACACAGTTTTGTCCGAAGTCCATTCTTGGCCCCGGAATCGGCTTTTTACCTGAGACTCTCACATCTGGGTCCATTTAGAAGCTATTGGGATTTCAATAATGTCACATGATCCTCATAAGGAGATGGAGTTGGACTGGTTTCATTTATTCAGAGGCGACTCACAATGTGATCAGATCTTAGCCGGGTGTAAATCTTTACAGCGAGACCGCAACTGTGAGAAAGAAGTCGCAGCCAGTAAATTCAAAGATCACCAAACCCCGCCTCTTCCTGCTAGCTTAAGCAAGCCTAGCCAAAGCTACAAGGAGCAGCAGAAGCCAGCAAGTCTTGACGAAAAGTGATTAAAAAAGGCATTGCTTTTCTTGCCCTGGGGCACCCCATGTCTATCGATGAGTTTGCCAGCTATGCCAAAGTTAATCTGTATATTGAAATCCGATCACAAACAAGGTTGCAAGAATGTATTTTAAGGGGAGGTGTGAATGTGATGACACATGGCTTGGATGCCGTTATCCGGATGAAGTATCCAGATACAGATCACATGTTAATACCAGGTGTAAATGGGACTATATTTACTAAAGCCATATGCCCACAACATTTTGAACCACATAAGTAAATCATAAAACTCTTCAATGTATTTTTTCTTGCAGATATACTTTAATTTAGGATAAAGAATGACATTTTGTTTAGATGTAATTGGGTCAGTGGTATTCAAGCATAACAGCACAACATATTTGTCCAGTACAGAAATGATGAATCAAAGAAACGAATATAATTTCGTGATTTCTCGATCTTGGCTCTTGTCATAGATTTCAATAGTGTTGGAGTGGCCATCTTTAAGGCAGCAACAGCTGGTTAACTAAGCATAGTCAATTTCACGGAGGAATAATCACACGCTCATCATCGGAGTGGCCGGAACAGAGAGCCCACTTTATTCTTCTCATGCGCACTTGTACATCTCTCACAGATCTTGACATCGATTTAAGAGCACACCTTAATCACATCTTGTCTATATCTTAACAGGTAGGTTTAAACATTTTCATTTGACTTGAACACTTTTTGTCCTTGGTGTAAAAGTTGAGGTACTGCAGTATAAAATGAGAAAAAACACAGGGGGATTATATACATGAATTTGAAAAAAAACACCTGTCGTCATGGACCTTGAGACTTTGGCTGACTGTAGCTATTTACATTTCGCAGCAGCTTCCTTTCAAAGTAATGACATACCATACAGAGAGAGAGAGAGAGAGAGAGAGAACTTCTATCAATTGATTGGTGCCCATAGCAACAGGCATCACAGGTACCCCGAAGAAGTAGGTGGCTGCACAGCTCTAGCACATGAATATGAACTTATATCAGTGCTCATCCGCACGGCACTCTTCTATACTGCTTTGTTTTCAGATGTTTTGCTCCATCCAGTGCAGCAGAAGAAGAGACACAAAAATGCATCGTTGCCATCAGGATATGTTCTGTCAGTGTGCTGGAAATGGTGGGACAGAGATGGATCGCAAGAGGCAGTCAACTCAGCTGTGTGCAAGCATAACACTCACCACGCTCTTCCAGTCTTCCCTCCTAGTTTCTCTCTCTCTCACACTTTCTATTTCAGCTGCATGATAGGAGCGTGTGACTTGGCGACTGCTGGGACCTGCTCGGTAAACGAGTGCGGGTTGACTGACGGGGGAGGAAGTTGAAGGCTGTGAGATAATTCCGCCACTGGAATAGACGGCCGTTGCTCTATTTGGACTGGACTGATACAGCGAAGACACTGGTGAAGAGAGGGATACAGATGATGGGTGCGCACAACTCAGTGTTTCAACCTGTCAGTCTGGGCCGAGTGTGGGCTTTATCTCAAGCTGGAGGTATATGACATGCCACAGCCGAGCAGTTTAACGTCCAAGGTGATAAACAGCAAATATTTAGTGTCTTTTGTCGGAGGTACGAAAATAATGCTGTTTTTAGGTCTATGTGTGTGTGTGCTTCGAAGTCAATACAGCAAACAACAACAGGCCCTTTCCTTGACTTCCTCAGTATATATAATGCCGCTAAAAACCTCATTACCTGCCTGATAGACATTGCAGGGTGTGTACTTGATTAACGATTTAATCAAAACATTGCTCAGCTCTATTTTCCTCTACCTTATTAAGAACTCAAGTTCTGTGGCCTTTTTGTGCACCAATTATAGAATCCTTTCCAAAGCAGGCGGCCTAAGAGACCTGCTAGGCAAATACATCCCTCTTTTGTAATTTGCTGGGTGTCTAGATTGGCTGGCCTTCACGCTTGTTTCATTTCATTACAGAAGAGAGTTTTGACTGGGCCTTTACACCCGCATTCATGGAGGACTTTTTAAGAGTGTTGGCCATGATCCAAAGATTTCAGAGATCCAGAGAGTGACCTAAAAGTTGGAAGGTCATTAGGAGTGCAGAAGTCACACGTGTTGACTTACTGAGCAACCACCCATGTAGGGCCGGAATCTAAGAGGCTATCCCTTTTTGAAGGATAGACACTAAAGCATCGACATGGTTACTGTCAATAGCGAGGATCTGAAATGTAATTTACATGCAGCCTGTTTCCGTCCCACACTCGGAGACCGACTGCCTCAGGGGGCTGCAGCTGGATGTTGCTGCCGGGGATGGCGTCATCTTGGGACTGCCAGTGTAACTAGCGTGCCAAGATCACAGAGTATGAATCTCAGCTTCAAACGAACAATAGTTTTAGGGGAAGCACTTAGAGGATCCAGCAGGGCGTGATTGGTGGCTGATGAGGGAGCATCAGGGGCTCTGACCTACAGACAGCCTCCCGGTGCTGAGGGACTGAAATGGATCACTAACGACTCTGGTGAGAAAGTTGATGATGATGGACAAGGCCTGTGTGACAGAGGTGCCAGAGGTAGCAGGGCCCTGGAATGCAATTGGCCACCTCTTGTTAAATTACCACAAAGACACATAATGACCACCAGAGAAATGCAAAATACACTGTGTGTCTCTTTTAATCTTTGGGACCGTATAAACGGTCATGTCAGGTCACGATTATCCTGCCACAAAATAGTTGTACTTCCATTATTATCTTTGATGATCAACAAAATATTCTTGAAAAGGCTAAGGGTGGTTAAGGCCCCACTCCCAAACTTAAACCAATAATAAGGATGTGGCCTCAGTCCTTAGTGGTGGCTACGGCCCTGGACAGTGGTTACCCATAGTTATTTGAATGATATGTCTGAACATCATCTGCCTATTTACGTTCTGTGTGTGTGTGTGTGTGTGTGTGTGCGTGTGAGCCCATCAGTCATCTTTCTTCCACGAATGATCCCAGCATGAAATAGGAGACAGGAACAAATAGTTTGATTGGCTGATTAGCACCAAATGGGAACCTGATTGGTTTATTTGCATGTTGATCGGAGCTGAAGAGCCTCTCCTACCGCTGGGCTCCGGATGAGCATTTTGGCTTTGCCTCATCACCACTTCCTCACTGACATAAAAACATGTGGTTATTTTCCTTCGTCTTGGTTTAATGGAAACAGGGTTCTCACAGTGATTAATCAGAGATTACCATGATATTTCTATTAAAACCATTCTTTGGCAATCAAGGGGAGTAACTATGGGGAAACTATGATTATTAATGATGCTGGAATGAACAGACCATCGTGCATACAGACGTGCTTTGTGTTGGATGTGATTACGTAGCTGAAAATTATGAACTTGCTCTTTTGTCAACAAGCAGAACAGCCGACATCTTTGCTCCTCAGCCATATTTCTTCAACTCTGAGACAACAAGTCAATGCAGACCTATATTGACTTGCCGCCTACTGGTTGCAGCCATCGATCCGCATCAGCTCGTCGTCAGCCATGAGTGCATTACGACTGGGACTGCAGACCCGCGACAGTGCGCTGACTGCCAGGCTTTGTGGAGACAGCCGCAGTGATGGAAGTGCATCTAGCAGTCTCCAGAGACAGAGCAGTGATGTGACGAGCGTGTGGTGGCAAGTATGCGGTGCCCCGCCCCCTCTGTCCTGGGCCTAAACAGTCCTTGCTTGAGTGTTTCCCCCCCTTTTTTAAGAGGGAAACAAAAGATGGAATCCATTGTCTTTGTCCTCTAAGCAGCTGAGAAACACTCTCCATCGTTCCTGCTCGGTAAGAAGCCTTGGTCTGTGACAGAAAGTAGCACAAACACTTCCTAATGTCTCGCAGTGTAAAGTGATCCGATACAGCTTTCCAAAACTGCAGTCTCAGAAATTACCATAGAGCTGAGCAAACATCTCTCTGACACAGTGTCAACAACAATTTAACATAATAAGCTTCACAAAGTATCTCTTCTGGGCTTGTTGTGTTGGATTGCATTACATTAGATAAGACAGGTGTCCACCCCCTGTAGTAAAATGTTGTGGTCCTTAATTAATCAATAATGGTTGGTTAAATTGCTGTAATCAAAATGAGAGGGCTGCAAGGACGAGCTCATTCAAGTTCGACATTTTCAAGAGAACTCAGTAGAATACAAACAGAGCAAGACCAAGGCTGAACGCTGATTCCTTACAGCACGTTGTACAGCTTGTTCTTATTCATATACAACATTTAATAAAAAGTTATCGAGTTCTATTAGTCTGTTTTTTATATGAATGTTGAAGTGACATGCTTGAGCTTATGCATCCTGCAAAGAGTTGTGATAAAAACAGAAAAATAATATGGAAAAATAATGCTTCAAAATGAATGGACGCGCTAGTCACATTAAGATCTGCTCATGCCGCAATTGTCCACAGAGAAAAGTGAAAGGTCCTTGCGGCTGCTTTAACATCGCACAAGCAGCCTTGGCAGATAATTTAAATTGCCTTGTGCTGCACTGAAAAAAAAAAAAAATCAATAGGGTTAAAAATAGATCTTT
>CAEMYA010000018.1:6584971-6615997 GCA_903131615.1 Diplodus sargus | reverse complement strand
AAAAAAAAAAAAAAAAAAAAAAGGCAAAAAAAACAGCAGGCACATTCTTCATCAACACTTCTGATGTGAGAGTTTTGTGGAAGCGCAGATATCAGCGATATGTCAATATAGCTTCTATAATGAAACAGTGAATCTGATAATTACACACTTCTATTTCAAGTCTTATTCCCTCAGTGCCAGATACAAACCATTTAAGTGGAAAAAAAAAAAAAAGCTTCCTTCCCACTTTCTGTGAGAGAGGATGTAACCACTGTCTGTTTAATGACGGTACAATGTCATCTACAGGGCAGCCTGTGCTGTCATCTACAGGGCAGCCTGTGCTGTAATCTACCCTTTCAGAACTAACGGCGCCCATGTCACTCGTACAATTATCTGCTCCCGCATCACTGAACATGTAGACGTTGTGAGTTCTCGCTCTTTAAAGCACCTATCATTCTTTTAAGGCAGAAGAGAGATAGAGGAGGGGACACCACAGTGCGCATGGATGGTTCCACGGTTCAGACAGAGGGAATGGTAAATGCCAAAAAACACAATGCCGCCCTGAGAGACCTTCGTCCTTTTGGCGAAGCATTTATTTTTTTTTTGAAAAGGGACAGTATGTTGTCAGGCATGACAACCTCATCCACGGGCCACTTTGCTCTGACAACATCAGTCGTGCTCACTTGCTCATTTCCATTCACTTCACTCCACAGAGTGGCTCTATCTGACCTTCCCAATGTCCTGTTTTTGTTTTACATTAGGAGGCCTGGGATTCAACTACATTGAATTGTCTATTGAGTGCACAGAAACAACTGGGACCTGCTGCTTCCTCTGACATCCACAGACTCATCGGTGCAGAACCATTTTTAGACTCAAAACCACCACCTCTCCAAACCTTAAAGCATAACAGTCTATTTGAAACTCCATACCACGTCCCACTGCCAACTATCCGCACACACGAGAAAACCATAATCCGTCATTAGTAATTGAGGTTGTTCATTTTAAAAAGGTTCCTTATTCTTTTCAGGGAATGGCTCTGATAGCAGGCGGTGAGTTCTGTGAAAAGTTTCACTCAAATAAAAGGGGTGCGAAGCTAGAGTTGATAGCTGTGTTTTAAATCAGGCACTTCATATTGTTCAGCAAAATGGCACATACTGTTTCTAGTTTGTAAAACACTGAATATTAATTCAACGTGACTGGTCATTATGATTTATTTACAGCGCTGCACATTTCACCAGGGTTGTCACAGCGCCTTTAAAAGTGCCGATACCCCACTGAGACTTTTTAATTTTTAATTTTAACTTGATTTTGATCAATTTGATCCCAATAAGCTGTACACCCATTCTGATTCAGGGTGCTAAACAAATACAACTATTAAATATGTAGTTAAAGAGTCTGACATAAGATGAAACATCAACATTATGAGTTTTCTTTGCCACCGTTTTCTGTCTGATATTTCTCTGTGTTAAACAAGGCTAAGACTATACACGCTCTGTGAGGTCTATGAGAGCCACATGGTAACACCAGTGCTAACATGCTTATTATAAGCGGATATAATGTAACCCAAGTTCACGACTTTAGCGTGTTAGCAGGCTAACCTTTGTACTTTAAACTTTGTGCAGCTGAGGCCCGAGGATAGCGAAGTGTAAATGTCAAGGAATTGCTAAAGTTGTTACAACTCATGATTGTATGAAGTTTGCCAGCAAGCCATATAATAGTTTTAAACACATTTGACCAGCAGGAAAAATGTTGGCTTAATGGTGGAGTTAAAGGTAAAGTCAGGGGATCACTGAAGTCCCTGTAACAATGTGCAACTTAGGGGCAAAAACATTCCTTTGCAGGAATCCTTCACCGTCTATAAGACATTTCTTTAAGCAGCCATCTATTTCATAGAATGGGCAACATATCTGCATACCTAAACGACGAGAAGGTCTACAGCCAGTGACTGCCAAAATTAATACAGTAAATCACTGTTCTCATAACGACGCTGATCCCTGGAAATGAGTTTGAATGAGCTGATAGGGCCCAACCTGTTGCTTATATTCAGATTGCATATTGACCTGTTTAATATAACAGGGTTATGTAACGGGAGATAATGTACAATAGACCCACAGAGACGTATTAAATTATGTAAATCTTTTCTTTCAACATCTTAAATTTCTAATTAAAGTTGCGGACAGAAGGCTCTGCCAACCACCACCCATTGCGACCACTGTCACAGCCAACTATGACAAACGAAGTTAATTTGGTAGGGAAATATGCTGCATATTTGGTTTGTTTTTTCCCCCAAAAACACTCAACAAAAGCCACTCTCAGGGAAAAGGAGCTCACTGGACTAAATAGTGGTCTGGCCACATTCCCTGTTCGCGAAAACACAAAGGGCCGAGGTGTGACTCACATCGCTGATGGTGCCCCTTAAAGCAGAAACTCCATTCCATTCAAAAAAGCTCACGGATTTTCAGGAAACATCTCAGCGCCAGCTATTTTCAATGCACCTGCCAAAGGACCAGCCAAGCAAGGGGATTATAATGGGAATGTCCCTTCAACCCATTCACTTCCTTTGCCCGCAACTATGTAGCCATGGCTGGTGTACAGCAGGCTGCGGAAGATGGAGATAGATGGGTTTTTAAGAAAGATGGATGGCTTTCACACAGTGCTATTGAGCATTCATATTGTTTTCCGAGATGTTTATGACGCTAATATCTATCAGATGGAGGAAGATTGATTAGCTGTGTCTAATTAGAATAAACATGTCTAACAACATCTCTTTTAATTGCTACTGCCTTTTTGTCCCGTGCTCTTGCTTCTCTTTCTTCCTCTAATGTCCTGTCACCTCTCCCTCTGTCATGTTAATGTCATATCCAAGCCATGAAATCCCTCTATGCAATTTAGCAACATATTCCTAATGTCTACTGTAAAAAGGAGGCAGGCGGCTTAAATCATGCCTCTGTCACTGACAGGATGGAATGTACTGTAGGTGTGCTCGTTGTGCATGCACAAGTACATTTTACCTTCTATATTCGTCCGTGAATGGACGCGAGCAGGTAGGCTTTTATATACGTGAATGTGGGCTCAAATCTGGGTTTAGATAAGAATACCGCTGCATTTATTAATAGCACTTGCCATTGTGGATGCAAATAAGTAATATTTTTACATCCTTCACCCTGCAGCGAGTCTCAGTGGGAGACTGAGAGTGAGTGTTGGACCGCCCACATTGCAACCAGGCTGCCAACAGCGGTGCATAAAGGTGTAGCGATTCCACTTCTTAATCATCAAATTCAACCACTGGGTTGTTGATTCTGGACGCTCCCCGATACTGAACTCGTGATCGATCATTTGCTCCGACTCATCTGTTTGTTTGACTTTGACCTTTGTATAATCTTTTGCACCTAGACCTGCTTAATGACACGCTCCAGTTGATTTGTTGTGTCTTTAGGGTTGGATCAGTGTAACAAAATGCTATTTGCGAACATCCGCCCACCAGCCTGATGTAATGATTCAAGTTTTTGAGTTCAGATGCCTAAATTGCTTGCACTATTATAACTGTTGGGTATAATAACACCCCACTAAAGCAGAACTTACAAGTTATGATTTAGAGTCCAGTTTACAGTGTATAATATCTGTAATATGTTTTCAACAATGGTATCAGTGATGAGTAACAGCATTTTCTCTCCTCTCCTCTTCCTTTCCCCTCTCACACTACCTGGAGCACTAGTGAAGATGGATCACTGCAAACGCACATTTATATTCGAGCACACGTACGCAGGATAAAATGCGTTTCTGCACACACAATGTGTTGCTCTGCTGCTAAAATTCGGGGGCTGGTGAATTTACTGCATGAACAGAGCAGAGTGCCTGACTGAAGACTGAAGTCCAGAGTCCTATGAAATGTTTCTCAAATCAGAGAAACCAAAGTTGTGAGCTCTAACAGAAGCCGTAAGTGATGATGCAGCAGCCTTCTGTTGTCGGAGTTAGTGAAATGTCATCTTGGGAAAGTGACACATTTTTTCTGCTTGAAGGGACACTAACTTATATTCTAACCAGTTAAGATGCTACCCCCTTTTTCTAAGGCCTAATGTCTTGCACAGTCACAAACGCATTGATTTGAACACACTGTCAAAACAGAAATCCTGAACATTGGACAAAGTTCCTGAGCACCATAACTGATCAGAGCATAACTTTTAATCAGAGAGCAATCAGCAACTATTTTCAATTTAGAATAAGGGAAGCTTTGGTGTTAGCCAACACATACTTGAAATGGTATACAGGAGCGTGGTTGAAAGTATTTTATCATTTAACATAACAGCTTGCCAAGGCAACTTGAGTGCAAAGGGCAAAAATAAGCTGCCCCCGAATTGTTGATATTGCAGGTAAGATGACTGGCATGTCACAAAAAACAAATTTGCAATATATTTGAAAGTGCTGAACGCAGAAGGGCAAACCAGATAAGTGCCTGATATCCCACACACAGCGTTCTCAGAATTGTATTCGCTCCCATCTGGCCGTCGACTCAGGGTCCAATAGGCCAGCGAGAACATAGTCTATAAGAAGTCTTTTATTCCTTGTACCATACAGGCACTGGACACAGAATGACTGCATCAAGGACAACTTGCCACTACCTCTGGTATATTTATATAACCTATTTGCTGCTATTGGCTCATATCGCACTAGTATACTGTATATCTATGTGTGTTTTGTTTTTTTTAATGGTGTGGTGTGCTATGTGTTTTACATGCTTCTGTTGTCAGTTTATAAAGTATATTTACATCAGAAAATGTCAACAACAATACATTTTGGTGAAATAAAAGTTATATATGAACAAACCTGTGAGATATAGAAAATATAGAAATATATCTATCAAATATAGAACGTATAATATATAAATTTCCATTCAGTTTTCGATGGTGGATATGGTAACAAATGTTAATACTTCCACTTGTAATTACTTATATTAATAATGTGCTACTTTGCATAAATGCCCAGAATAGAAATATTTAAAGTAAGTATTTTGCAAGTAAAATATGCACCTGAATGTTGATTTTAGATATTTTCTTTCCACTTGTTGGAGAAAAAAAGGCATGTTATGTCAGCAAAACAGCCTGAAATCTCTTTCACTCACCATCGTTTAGCATAAAGTTAACTTTATTTCAAGTAATTGAAGACTTGATGAGGGTAGGAGAGAGGGGTCGAGGTAAGTGGATGAAGGACAGTAACTAGTGCATTAAAAAAAAGTGTTTCCAAGTGTAATGTCCCACTTTAAATAGTTTTTCAACATTTATTGCGATGCCTCTGTTTGCCTTTGCTTTGTTGATTGTGCACGCTCGCTCTTTTCACACCACAAGCCTAATTTTTGATTGAAAGATTTGGAAGATTTTGCCCACTGTGCCGATCGGGCCCACTGACCTTGGGGCTAGGTAAAGAGGTAATTGTCTGGGCAGAAGCAGATTCGGTCCTGCTTGTACCCGTTTTGTAATTCCAATGGCGCTCTGTGTTATTGTGCTAGAGGGTAGAGTCAACACAAATTGGGTTGCACAGTTCGTTTCTTGGTCTACGAGATTTGTTTTTTCCATCCGGATGCTCAGATTATGTTTAATGCTTGCAGAGATGTTTTGCTGGCCACACATAGTTTAGGAAGCTGATGCATTTGCATTGACAGACATGGACCAGCACCTCACAGGTAGGCTACAGTGTCATGCCTGCTCTGACTACAGCACACTGTAAGTATATCACTGTTCATGATCTAGTTTTCTTCATGAAAGTTCTGTATTACAGAGTTCTATTCTGCTACTTATTTATATGGAGCAGGTTTAAACAGGCTATTCCACTTTGTCAGCCTGTTTTTCATTTTTATTGGAACACTTGAACTACTTAGCTTTTTACGCCGGCTCCCTGTAATTGATATGTTTGTAGTCCCTAAAGCTCTGGCTTGCTTGTACAGTAATTCCAACCTCAGTATATGTCATTTTGACTAATTTAACTTGGCACCTCACCTTTTATAGACTCCTGTTAACCAGTGATTAACAGGGACTATTACTTTGGTGCGCATGTTAGTACTCTGCTAATGCACCGTTTTATTGATTAAAACCCTCTCCTGCGACTACTGTCTCCTGCTGTGATTGTTATCTCCTCCTGCCACTCCACTATTTCCTCGAGTGTGTCTTTTTTTGTGAGTGTGTGCACTCCAGCAGTGAGTCAGACAGTTTTCTTCAAACCTCCTGGGGGTCTGCACTCTCTGCCCTGTCTGTCTGAGGAGCCCACACTGAGCCCCCTCGTCCCAGCCTCAGCGGAGCAGGAGTATCTTTGCAGCAGAACCTGGAGGGCAGGGTGGGAGGATGGGCCAGAGTCCTGTGGAGTCTTGGCCTCTATTTCCACTTTATTGCGTGTGTTCCAAGTTTTATAGTTACGGGTTATATTATGGCATAGTCTGCTGGAAAGACAGCAATAAACAAACCCTCTTCCTTGATGATTCCTCCACCCTCCTCTAGGCTTTTCCTCTTGGCCATGTTAGAGCTGCTGTATCTGACACAGCACGTCCCCTCCTCTTGTTTAGGAATGACTTTCTATGGACCAAGCTGCTTTAAAGGCTAATTAAACACCTCCTTTTAGTGTGAAAGCAGGGGGGTACTTCAAATCTGTGACATCCACCCCATGTTGATGTTAAATATTAAGTTTGCTTCTTTCATCATGGGGACAATAAAAAAAAGCAGCAGAACAAAACAAACAAGAAAAGGAGCATGAAAAAATCTAACACCCGGTAGAACTCAACGGAATCACTCTCTGCAAAATCCCAAAGAACAAATCACATTGTTGTTATTGACTGTTGACTGTGTGTGTGTGTGTGTGTGTGTGTGTCGGTGAGGATATCTCAGTGCATTCTTCCCTGTTTTCTGTGAACGTGCTGTTTACTTGGACTCCAGTATCACACTGCTGAGTCTCTCCTTAGCATGAAAAATGAGCTGTATGAAAAGCCGGGGTGTGATTAGTCACTGGGTTTTTGAGGCTGGGACAGGCCGGTCTGTGTGTACCACATATACATGCCATGATGATTAATATGCTGTGAGGCACTCGTATACATTTGTTTTTTGTTGTGGCCATTTGAGTGTGTGTCTGTGTGCACTTTACATCCTTAATCTTTTCCTTGTGTGCATGATATTTAACAGGCTGCAAATATTGTTCATTATGCTGTATGTATGATAAACGATCACTTCTGTGCGGTATGGATTAATAAATTTTTTTCCATTAATGGTAATGAGAAAGAGGAAACAGTAATAGATGGAGATGACTGTGAACAGGATTGAATGCATCTAGTACTTTTCAATAAGATTCACAAAAATGTAAGTTGTTTCTGAGGTGTGAGCAAGGATTGAATCAGTAACGACTTGATAGTTAATGAATCGCTAATGAGTAGTTCCGTAATAACTGTGATCCAAGGACTATATAGTAGATGATGATGAGTAACTGGGGAGCTGGCTGGGAGATACCATATTAATTAATCATTAGGTAACGCTTCATTAATGTCTGTGAATCAACATACTGACCATATTCTTCGTTATTTGCAACTGATGAACTATAAACGACCTGCCGTATTACTGTAATTCATTACTAATAACATAATCATTAGTTACTGGTAATAGTATTTATATATATATACACACACATAGTATATATATATATATATATATATATATATATATATATATACACACACATAGTATATATATATATATTTATTGTGTGTGTTGCGGCACAGTGGGAAATCCAGCATCTTTAGGTTGAGAACACATTAATACAACAATGATATCTTCACGACACACAACAACGTGTGCCTCAGGGTAAAAGATAATCAGAGAGCACCCCTGGAGCTTTCAAGAAAACCATTTGAGAGGCACGAAGAAGCATAACCAACATGCCACACTATAAGAAATAAAAGAATAGAAAAAGAAGAGAGGAAAAAAAAATATTGTGACAAGACGAAATGGCCAAATGAAATTTGAAATGTTCAACTCCATAATCCTTAATAACCCTTATCTCAGACAAATAGTGGAATTTGCTTTACTTTGATTTTTATTTATATGCTGTGGAGTGTATCAAGCAAATTGAATGGAATGAGGTCCTAAGTGTTTTTCTCCAACTAAAAGCAATTTAGGACGAGGCCCGCAGCACAAAGTGTTTGCTTCCCTTATTCATAATATCACTTTATGTGACATTTCCCAGCAATCAGTATTTGCGCTTGGCAGTTTTATGTCTCTGCCTAAATGTGGTGTGGAATTAAGCGTGGTGTTTTCAGGCTAGCAAACAGCCCTCAGCTCACATAGCTCAGACTGGAGAAACAAGGCCAAAAAATGGACTCAGTGCTATGAAGCCTTTCTGTTTGTCTGTCTCCCTGCCTGGCTGCCTGTTCTTTCCAGCTGGCCAGATGTTCTCTGTCTACAGTTATTTGCAGATTTATCCATCGACTTAATCATGCATCCAATTATTCGTTTGAAAAAAAAACAAAGAAAAGGCTGGTAAGGTACTTTTCAAAGTCAACTTTTTGTTGGCAGCCATGCAAAACTTATGTGAACGCTGTTTTAACAAAACAAGAGTTGTGATTGCATCTGTGATATTAATGTGTTCCCCAGATTCTGGTCAGGATGTGGATATAAATAAATCATTTTGATCGCAATGTGTGTGTGTGTGTTCGTTTCTCTCCTGTTCAGCAGCTTTAGTGTGGCGGATGTGCTGAATGTCATTGAAACCTGAAAAGATGTTCTACAAATGAAAAGTTAAGTTCATACAATGAATGGATTTGTGTTATGGGAGTTCAGCATTGAATACAAGGTGGCTGGGCTGTCCTTGGAAGTAGAAATATAAATGTGTGAGTGTATTTCTGTGGTGAGGGCAGATGCTGTTGCATCTATCTATCTATCTATCTATCTATCTATCTATCTATCTATCTATCTATCTATCTATCCGTTAACACTGTTTACGTTCACCCTGGCAAGGTAAATTCAAAATGTGGTGTATTACATATCAGCAGTTACTTTCATTCACAGGGACACAGTGCATTTCATAGCTGTCCCGAAGTGTCTGGATTTATCCTCATCAGTAGCATTTAGCTCACTTTCATGTGCTCAGTTTCACTTCGGGTTTTTAGTCATCTTACACTTTAAGTAATATGAGAAATCCGTTGGTAATTCATTAATTAGAAAGCCCGATACCATGGCTAGCTATCCTCTTGTTGCTGTTGCTATCTGCGAGCTAGCAGTTATCTCACACTACATTCACACTCTTTTCTGAGCTCAGATGCAAGAAAATGCCTCTATTCCTTTTTTTTCCACATTCTAACTAGTCCTTTGAACTCCATTTATCTCTGCAGTTTGTGGGGATTATTCTACTCTGGATGAAAAAAGAAACTCATTTTTGTCCCCTCTCTCCTCCCTTATGGCTCTCCCTCTCCTCTTCTCTTTCCAGCCCCCTCTGCTAATCCCATCGTCTCTCCCTCTCCTCTCCTCTGCATTTCTCTCTTTTTTCTCTTTTCTTCACTTCTCCATTACTGTCCCATCTCATTCTCTACTTTACCCAATCCTCACCTACCTTCTTATCCCCTTTTCTCCTTGACTCCCCCTCCCCTCTCCAAATGTCCTCTTTCCTCATCTCCCCTTCTCTGCTCCCCTCTCCCATATTTTGCTTTGATCCCCCCAGAAGTCCTCTCCTCTTATTTCCTCTCCAGTCTTTGCTCCTCCTTCACTCCCCTGCCTAGCTCATCCATCTCTCTCTTCATATCTCCTCTGCTGCCCTGCTACTGTATTACGCTCCATCCGCTACACCCGCACGCCTCCGCGACTGTTCATATTTTCCCTCTTTCTCTCTCCTCGCAATCCCCCCCCCAACACACTTCCTCCCCTCTCGACCTTATACTTCTCCACTTCTCTTGTCTGACTCAGCCTCCTGTCCCAAAGCGACGTCCCTAAACGGAGAAGTGGAGAAACAAAATCTCGACAAAGCCCAGGGATCTGCCCTGCCGGTCCCTTCCGTCTGCTCATCTATTCATTTGTTTGTGTTCCCCCGTCCCTTCCCTCTTTCTCTCTCTCTCAGACTCTGGTGTGTGTCTAACTGTCCCCCCCGGCTCGCTTGCCAACACACACACAGGCACACACACACACACACACACACACACACACACGCATACGCACACTCACATGCATGCACACACAGGCTCTGATTGCGACCTGACGGAGCGTTAAATTACAGCCTCACCAACACTGCTGTGAGGGAATTGCTGTGTGCTCCGCTCGCCGTCTCTTATCCTCTCCTCCTCTGCCTCTTTTCTTTCTTCTCTATCTTCGCAGATCTTCCTCTCCACTCTGAGCGAGCTCTCTGCTCACCTGTTGTTTTCCACTTGCGACTTTGTTCCCGTTTGCGTTTTCAATCACTGTGAGCCTTCTCTCCATTCACCTGCTGCACCTCGTCTGATGTGCCACCCAACCTGTCGTCTCGGGCCGCTTGGCGTCGCACCTATTATCTTGTCGACATTATCTTATGTGGCCCCCCTTACTGACATCGTCCCTTTGTTAATTTTACAGAGAGGGTCGGCATCTTCTCATTTCCTTTCCTCAAAGCAATCACATGTTTCGTGGCTTCGCTCCCTCTCCTCTTATTCCCTAACTCCCCTATCAGTGTCGCTCTCTCGTCTTCCTTCTCATCTTTAGCTCCCTCCTTTCCTCCTCCCTGCCATCTCCTCCCTCCCAGCCCTCATTACCATGTGTGTGTGTGTGTGTCAGGTTTCATCCTGTCAGTGAAAGGTCAGCAGCAGGGATTTCCCTGGGCATCACAGCTAGCAGCTTTAGCACTCTGCATCACCAGCCTTATGCTCTATATTAATAATAGCGCTGGCAGCTGTACCCCGTAATGCCACCGGCCTGCATATTAAATAGCTAACACCTAGCCCTGAGCTCAAGCAACAAAAGCCCTCTACACTGTCGGTTATTCAAAAAGACGAGCGGCTTTAGCACTTATCGCCAGCAGCTAGCGGGTATAGCATATCTTTACAGCAACAGCCTTTTGCTGCATACTTAAAAGACTAGCTGCTGTGGCAAGGGGGTTAAGCACTGAGCCGCCACCCTGTTTGCTTGGAAGGCAGAGCTCAGGAGGTCAGGAGGCATTTGGCTAAGCGGTCCGTAATGCAATGGATTTTCCATGTATGAGATGTAACATATGCTTAAATGTTCAATATAAAGCATGTTTAATGTACCGTGAAATATAATTTCTACAACTTACAACAGAATGTACTTGATCCTTCATGCCACTTTTACATGATGAAAAAGGTATTAACGTATACCATGCAGTATATAGTATTCAGTACAAATATTGGATACAGACTTTTTGTGAACCATTCTAGAAGGAAAATGGCATTATTGTGAATTAGAATACATATGAAGAGAAAATCTTGGCTGGTAGAGCTATATGCACTGTGCGCATATTATGTATTTTTCTAAATGTATATATTCATATAGTATGTGCATATTCAATGAGTAAGCACTAACCTTTTCTGAATCATGATTACCCGGTAGCCATTTATGTCTTTATAAATACAACTGTAAAGCAAAATAATCATTAGTTTAGTATTCGACTTGCCTTTCTCTCACATGCAGGGACAGCAACAAAGCAGCTTGGGAGAACATTTTGATGAAAAACTGAAAGAGGGGGGTAAAACAATTGGTAACACTTCTTGTGAAGACAATGAGTAAACTGAATTGTGGAGGCATTCATAGTGCATAATGACTCAACATCAAATGCTTTCTTAACCACTGTCTTAAGATACTGTAGCTTCTATAAATGCCGACAGGGTTGACTGATGGGGCCTATAATACGTTGTGACTAACAATACACACCTCAACAATCAGCTATAGGAAGGACTCATAGTATTCTTTAATAGTCAGTGGATTTTCATCCCTTCTTATAGCTTAAGGTCGAATGTCTCAATGTCTCTTGGAGTTAGTACACTGCAGACTGGGTGACTGTTTAGGGCAGCCTGCCTGATAACGCCACTTATATCTATCATGTGCAGATGTACTCTGATGTACAGAGCCTCATTCTCCAGACTTACATGTTACACAACATGAAGTGGGATAACAAAGGAAAATATACTTTCTTGTTTGGATGCCAATGGCCATTACAATTCTTACATGTGAATAGATGAGTGAAAATGAAAAAAATTTGGCTGTTATTGTACAGTGTGATGGCATGTGGCAGGAAAGATTTCCTGTATCTGTCCCTTCGCCAGCGGAGCTGGAGCAGACTGTGTGAGAAGGTACTCCCCTGTCTGTCTATTGTGTGATGGAGAGCGTGCTGATCATTGTCCATGATGGATGACAGTTTATTCAGTGTTCTCCTCCCCACCGCGGCATCTATAGCGTGTTCGCAGTTGCATATCTGTATCATGATGTTGTGCAATAGCTTACATGATTCAAGTAGTGTTTTAATAAAGTAAGTGTCTGACACATTCATAAAATTGACCATGTCACGTCCATATTGCAAGTAATTGTGGGTGTTTACATCAGTGAAGTCTGGTAAAGTCTGTACATCAAGCAGACTCTCTGGAGGTCTGCTGGAAGGCTCTCATAGACTTTTCTAATTGGGAGCTTGCACAGCCCTCAGGGCTTCAAGTGTAGTGAAGTCCCGACATTTCGTAGCAGCCTTAGTATGTATTGGGGGTCTATTAAGGGTTAATTACTCCCTTTTCAGAAATAGGTCTGAATAAGGTCTGAGATAAAAGATGGGACCTGATCACTAAGACTCTTGAATACAATCATTACGGCCTTAAATTGAATTCTAAAATGAACAGATAACCAGTAAAGAAAGGCTCAGCAAGCCTGGTCTGTTTGCTTTTGTTTCACTAGCTGTGCATTTCTCTTTTCTATTTCCATTGACAATGAACCATGAGTAAACTACCTTGACGCCAGCCATCGCCATCTTGAAGCCTTTCGTTTTTTAAGTTTGAAGAAACCAGAAGAAGAAACCATATCCGGCCAAAAGGCTGGGAAGAATATGCTGTGTGTATCTCACTGAGAACCCACGGACTTGCTACTTGTCAGTGACACATTGGCCATGGCCAAAAGCATACCCTGCTTTCTTGTCAATGTTATTGTAAATGGAACAATAATTTACAAAAAGATCATCATGCTGTACTGAAGAATACTTGGATTTAGAGATTAAGAAATAAACTCATGTAGAAATTGCGTATTAAGGTAATAAATCAAGTAAGAACTAGAGTCATTTTTTCATAAGCTTACACACGAGTGGACTTCTTTTTGCAACCAGTGGAGTCACGGAGACAGAATGCAGGTTTGAGGCACTTCCTCATTGGCTTTACTTTTCAGACCATGACCAGAACATGATTCCATGATGTGGCAACCATCAATTTCACATAGGAACTTTCAGCAACTTCTCCCTCTGCTCTGTTGCCTTTGTGGAATCAATAAAGGATCATCTTCTCACTGTACTTTCACACAATATAGACAGTGTGTATCTAAACTCCTCATTCCTCCATCTGCCACTCCGTCTGTTCTTCAATCTGTACTAAAGTAAAGGCCGGAAGAGAAACCAAATGTTAAAGAAGGGTTTACACTGTAAGCCTACATAAGAGAGAGTTGAAAACAGAGTGAGTCAATCAAAGGTCCATCAAGGTAAAAGGAGCGCAGTAAAAGTTTAAGTGTTGCCGTTCAGTAAATGTCAGTGTGCGGTGGTGGCAGTATTCTAATGGGGAGAGGAACAAACTTGTAAATGGGAGTTTGCTGGCTCAGCTCCCAGCACTAATTGGAGACATTGGGGTGTGAAGGAGAAAGAGAAATTCTCTCTGGCGCTCTGAGCAACAAGTGTAGAAACTACCTCTGACAAAAACCTCAAATGCTCAGGGACCATTATAAAGAAAAAGAAATGTTTAATCAGTTGTTCCCAATGAATGGTCCTATGGTCAATAATAATTAGGGAAAAAAGCCCCATCAAGACCAAAATGAGAGAGTATACCACAAAACGAAGTAAAACTTGATACTTATTTCCATGTTCTCATGCACAGTGGCAGTTAATCCAATTTAAAAACCTCAGTACATTTCATTTGGTTTAGGCTAATATTGCACTTAGCCTAAGCTTTGTCTCAGCGGCTCTAATGACAGATCTCTTGAGATGCGATCAGTTCCTGAGAGAGCATACAAGTTTAGGGTTAGACGGAAGGGCTCGGGACATCGAGGAGACGTTCATTACTTTGATCTTGTCCTCACTACATTGGTTTGGGATAAGCAGTTGATGTGTCCCCAAATGTCCTCTGTCCTGTTAGCTGAGATTTCATTTAACTCCCTGACCGGAGTGCTTCGCAGAGGCCGGGCGCTACAGCAATTTGTTACTGAACAAATCAAAACAGGATTATGTCATGCACAGCAAATGTTATCTTTGGAAATGGGATATATCTGTTGTAATGTTTTACTGCAGTGCTACTATGCCATGTCATGTAGGGCTGATGTGGCCACAGCTTAAGGGGATAGTTCACCTACAAATACAAAATGTGATTTTTTTTCCTCTTAAAGAAAGTGGAAATAATCCATCTAGATTGTTTTAGTGTGAGCTGACATGTTTTTGAAATATGATCTGTAGAAATGCCTGATGTCTGAAGGGCAGAAAGGGCCACTGCAAATGTTGAGGTGGCCACCAAAGGTCTCCCAAGCATATTGAACATACAGGGAGCATACAGCAAATCACCCCAAAACAATGGATAAATAGCACAAGAAGTTAGAGAAAATATATGTATGTATTATCTTATTTTATCTCATCCTATCATCCTTTGGATTTTATCATTATAGGTATTTTACCTGTTGGACCACATTTGACATCTGTATGACTACAAGGTAAAAACTTTCATCTCCCATAGGCAGAATTTTAATACAGCCATGGTAATGAGGTCTTATTTGTCTTTCATTTCAATATTTATTGTGAGCTGTTGCACATTTCAATGCATTAGTCTGTTTATTCTCATAAACTCGAAATACATTTATTCTTTGTCAGAGGTCAGGCAAAGTTCAAAAGTTCCTCACTCTAATTCGAATACCGTGTGGTTTGAGTGACTTTTGCACATTCCTCTTCCAAAAGGGCTTTTAATAAACTCTGAGCTCGTCATCAGACTTTTCATACGTTGTTGTGTCTAAAGCTTTGCATTTGCATGTTTCACCTCATGCGTTTCCGCGCTTCGTGTATTAAAAGGTGATCGACTGTGTGGATACATTGTTGTTGCCAAGAGGGAAGAGACAAAATACTTCTATCCCTGCAAGATAAACATGAGCACACATTGGCATCCTTCAAAGATACTTAAATCCCCATTAGCAATTCTAAAAACCGATACACAAGCGTGAGGGTTACAGCACAGGAGTGTATACCTTGATGATTTCACTCTCTTGTATTATGGCTGTAGAATAAACTAACAGACAAGCCCAGGGATGCATTTTGTCACCTTCATAATTAGTTGGGGAAAACAGAGATGTAAATCATTGATTATAAAGTTAAATGCTGTGTTAAGTTTTCGAGGTACAGGTGGCAGAGCTATATACAGGAAAGGGGTGTGTGAAGGAGGATGGCATCCTTTGCATTAGGTTAGTTATATAACAGCCATGTAATCCCCTGAAGAAACTATTGTGGCCCGTTATTGAATTTGAACAAATCAACACCGACCCGGCTCGCTGCTCGAATTTTATCCTAAAATTGCCTGTCATATGGTGGTCAAGTGTAGTCAATGCTGCAGTTTCTTTGTGTCAGTTAAGACGATCACATCTGAAACAAGAAATTGTTTTAGATTTTTTTCTAATATATTTGGGGAAAGGAAAACAATCAACCGTCTACCGCCTTGTTGAATGCAATATACTGCCCATCAGCATGTTTGATATTTGAGCATTTTTTGTGAATGCTGCTGTTATGACAATCTTTCTGTATAAGAGCTGTGAATTGAAATTTGAATCCCTATCTTAGATTGGAAACACAACAAATTTAAGAATGACACTAATGAGATCAGGCTGAAATTTTGTTTTTTTAGAGGCATTTATTCACACAGCCCAGTCGCCAGAATCAAATGTTGACATTAAACCTGTATTGTCATACTTATCATATCATGACACACCACTGTTTGAGACAGCAGTTCAGCAATGGTAAGCTGAGAGCAACCTACATACTGTATAGGTACATTTTTAAATTGTGTTTGTGGACACAAAAAAATTTAGCCATATACCGTGCATTGAGGCTGCGGGGTAATTACCTTGTTTTTATGATGACAAGAAGATAAGCCAAACAACAAACAAAAGAAGGATCTCTACCTAACCCCAGCCGACTGTTACAATAAGCACAGCAACTTAACAACACAAAATCGAAAATTGTTCTATCAGAGATGTAAAGCTAAATCATCAAGAAATGTAAAGTTTCACTATATCAAACACAAAGTTCATCATATCAGACTTAACAGTTTGAAAATATTAGTGGTTAGCAGAAATGTACTTGCCAGCCTTTAATCTGGCAATTGGATTGCGCGTATAGATTGAAGTGATCTAATGCAGAGCAGCTACATACATAGTAGCATTTTCAGTGAGGATTTTCCCTTGATATGAGACTAAATTGTCCACTTACGTGTGATACTATGATTAACCCAGATAACATGTTTGTTTTGCCAGCAGCTGGTCTGCTCCAACTACTGGGTGTTACTGCCGATTAGCATATCGCCTGTTTGTTTTCAGCTTATTGTTTACCTCTTTCATTTAGTTGTTCTAACAAGGATAACAGCCTCCTATTATAGGAGTCCGCACACATAAACAAACACACATGCTGTTTGTGTGCACACAGACACACAAAAGGTACACCTCCGGAGTCCCCTTATCTTCTTCATCGCTCGTCATTCAATTGGGGAAACAGCAGAGCCTGTCTGAGAATCAGTAACGATTAAGCTCAGTAAACATAACATTATTAATATGAATAACGCGTCTATTCATCATGTATGATGCGGCTCGGTTGAGGATGTTAGTTCAGGAGTGTTTTGGCACTGTGGAGGTGTGTGTGAGCGGGCGGATGTCTAAGCATGCAAGAAAGCTCTGAGAATGACTTTGTGTACTTGCTTGTGTGTGTACCAGCTTGTAAGTGTGTGTACGGCAGTGTGTACCTGCTTCAGCTTTATTGCAGTTATGCTCACTGTCCTTGGAGCAGAGCTTCAGTAGCAGGGGAGCTGCTACTCACTGTCTACACATTCATCGATTGAATGATAGAATGATAGAACGATAGATAAATAGATAGACAGACACACAGACAGACACAGACAGACACACAGATACACTACACACTACACCGAAGCTACCCCCCAGAGAAATGTAGCAAGCTAAGCTACAGCCAAATGGCAAAAGTAGCTTAACTACATCGAAGCATTTTTTTTTTAAAATTGGAACAATTTCATTCCAAGTCAAAGCTATCTCAGCTATCAATGCACACTTAATTCTAACATTTATGGACAGTCATTCACCTTGCTACCACAGCAATATCCACCTGACTTACACTTATGGACAGTGTCCTACACTGTAGCATATTAACATAATTAAACAGTGTATACTCAGCAAATAGTATATTATAGTTGTAGTTTTCGTTACGGTTCTCTAGTCTGTGTTCTAGTTTCAGCTTTATAATTTATATTTGATATTTGAGTTAGTCTATTTAGTTATTGTATATATTTCAGCCTTTAATTGTATTGTTTCTTTACCTACCTCATTGTTTTTGTATTTTGATTTATGTCAAGTGGCTGTAACACTTTAATTTCCCTTTGAGATTATTAAAGTACTCTATCCATCAACCAGTGTCTCATATAACTGGCAGTTTCAAAAGTGGTATTTTTATTAGGCCCACTCTGTAGTAGTAGCTATATCTACAGTCATTTTAAGCTAATCATTTTGACTAATCACCATACTTTGGTTTTGTAGAAAATGCGTTTTGTTGTACCCTGTGCTGGTTAAAAATTACAAAAGTAATAATTCAGAGTAATGTAAACTTTTCAAATGTTTCTCTGTTCCCTTATTTCCCCACCTCTTACCTTTTATATGTAACGTTACTGTATTTGTTTATTATTCAAGTTTGTCTTTTGCATCCCTCGGGATCAACTCGTCTCCGTCCTCCTCGCCGTCTGCCATCTTTCCATCAAGTAACGTAACTCACTCAAGCTAGCCTGTCTATATTCCCGTGCAGCAGAGACGTTGTAGGCAAGGATTAGTCCGTGGTGTCATCGTCATAGGGAAGTGCTTCTGTCGGCTCCACATACACAACCGTGTATGGCGGTGGCGTCACTGACTGATAGTGTTGTGTCGGTCGCGAACGTGTCGCTCAAACGAACGAATCTTTTGAGTGAACGAAGTGAACGGAATCACTTCAGGAACTGATTTGTTCCTTCCTCAGTTCAGTTGAGCTCAGCAGCGAGCATGCCGGCCGGGAGTGGAACTGCCACGACTCACTCAGAGTCTGTGAGAACTGTGAGGACGTGATTCACATTCGCGCTGTGATTCGTTCATGATTCGCGAACCTACTGCACAGGTGATTCACGTCCTCAGCAGGTCGTTCGCGAACGACTGATTCACTCATGATTCGCGTTGCTGAGGGCGTGAATCTTGTTCACCTACTGTACTAAAAGTGGTGCTGTGTCACTCACTCACTCACTCACTCAGGGCAGAGGAATAAAAGAGGAGAGATTCACCTTCAGTAACCGTACTGCTAAAATTAGCACTGTGTTGCTAACATCAGTATAGCATCATGTTAATTCATTTTACTGCACAAAAACAGTCACTCACGTTCGCGAACGTGATTCTCAGCAGGACGCGGCTCTTTACTTCTCCAAACTGAGGCTGCGCTGATCGGTGATTAACATGTTGCTGACTCAGGGTAGGGGGTTGTAGACCTACAATCTTTGAACATTTGCGGAGCAATTTAGATCATAGGGTAGAAGACAGATATAGATACCATGTAGTGCTACAATACTGTCGAACACTCATAACAACAGTAGTAGAGAAACAGAAGAAGAATTTGTTTGCTTGCTCCAAACGAGCTGTGGTGGTGAGGAAAACAAATTTGTAGATTTGTCCTTTTGCAGAGAGTTTCAACGTGGTCTTTCCAAGATAACAGATGATCTTTTGTAAATCTTAAGTGCTTAAACGAAAATACCTGCTTGATTTTCTCATTATGAATACCAACGAAATTCTTGTGGGAGTTGGATTGAGAGCCAAACACAACCTCTTCAATTTTCTTTGTACTGATCTCAAGAGCAGTGTTATCACTGCATTCAACCACTTTGTTTATGTCGAGTTGGTGTAGCCCAGGGTTGTTTGAGTTATTCAACAGATACATTAGGACTGTGTCGTCAGGATTCTTAAGCACTGATTTGGTGTATCTGTAAAACATGAAAAGCATGGCTGAAATCACACAAACCTGGGGGGCCCACAACATTGGCCCTAATGGCAGATGACAGGATTCATTTCACCCTTATGATCTGTACTCTTTTTTTGTAAGGAACAAGTTGCACCGATGAATCATATACGGATTCAGTTCCTGTTGAACCATTTTTGACACCAAAATGTCAGCTTGTATCATGTTGAAAGCTGATGGAAAATCCAGAAAGAGGGCTCTTGCATACATATGAGGTTTGTCTAGATGTTTAAAAATGATATGAACCAAAGTGGCTACAGCGCCGTCTGTACCACAACACTGCTTTTCGCGTACTGACAAAATAGTGGTGCGCTTTTGGTCTACAGTGCTTATGTTTATTTGGTTAATGGTTTTTAAATGGGAGGTTTTCCATGATAGAGGAGTCCAGTTGAGTTGTGAAGTTCTTTAACAGGAAAGCTCTGCATCCATCCAGCTTCAACAGTGATGACAATTCTCTCTGAGGTAGCCGATTCATTCATTTGAAAAACTCAATTAATTATCAGTCACTTTAGGTTTAATTGAAGAAGAGATCCCTGTGATAGGTGTCATTGTGTCCGAAACCTTTTTAGGGTTGTGTCCTTCAAAAGCATCTACCAGAAAGTGTCTGTGGGCCAATTATTCTGCTTATTTCGATTTTCACGTCTTTTTCTGCCAGTTTAAGTGTTCTAGAATCTTTCCACTTTCCTTTTATTCATGACATGGTTAATGTCCTTAGCTACATATATATTCTTATTGGGATAGATTTTCATCTCCTTCTTTAATCTCCTTTGTGAGGACTACCAGCTCCTCTCTCCAAAAAAAAATTGTAACTGTTATTTTATCAAGTGAACCCTCCTGAAAGACTTCCCAGTCTGTCCAAACGCAACAGGCCTTAAGTTATTCCCTATTCTCATTTGTCCCTGTCCTAATCACTTTCCTCTCTGGTTTACTTCTCAAGTTTGGTCTTATATACTGGAATCAAATGCACAACATTATGATCAGAATTTAAAAAGGGGTTCTTACAGTTGGAAATATTAGCGTCTTTGACATTGACATCCTTTCTTGTTTTGTCCTCAACATACTGTTCAAACCCTGCACAATCTCCAAGTGGCACTGGTTCAAGTCCCCCAGCATTTTTGTGTTGGGGTCGCAGTTCTTACACTTTTCTGAATGTGAGCAGCACCAAAGGTCATATATATATATATATATATATATATATAATTTATATATTCTGGCACCTTGAATTTGCCAGGAAAGGGCGCTCTACACACAGACCGAGATAGACTGCTAGCTAGTTTCCACCATTCCTGGTGCAGGAAGGACTGAAACATTCAATGTTTGTGCTGAGGGATGTGAAATAGCAGAGTACCTGGATGATTTTAACAAAAAAAGTAATGGACAAATACTCCTTTAATGTGAATGCCATACTGGCCACCTTATATAATGTTCACTGATAATGAATATTGTATGTCCATGGAGTATTTCTGAGGGCTCTGGGTCCTTGGAATAATACTTCAGACTCTCTATGTATTCTCCTTTGTGTCTGTCTCTGTGTGTTTGTGTGTGTGTGTTTATGTGTGTGTTCACCTCTCCACCTCTTCCCTGTGGAAAGCTGTTCCAGATGGGGAGATGCCAGCTGTATCTGTTATGGATGGATGAGGGTGGGCAATATATTTTTGTAACTATGATTATCTCCCAGGCAAAAAACCTGGTATAAACATTCCCTGTATAAAAGTGAACAGTTTCATGAACTGAAATTTTATTTTCACTGGATGTGAGATTAGTGTCAGTGCAGTTTGTGTTTCATTCATTTCTGCATGAGAAAAGAACACAATAAATTACTATGAAGTCCACCAGGTACCAGGTACAATCTACTTCACAAACACACCAAAGGACCAGAATGGAACTGAATGTAAAGTGCATTGTAATTTAAAGGACTGATGAGTAAGTAGACTGTGGACATTTAGATGACAAATTGTAACACGATATAATTAGAAATTGCCTTTTCCATTCAACACAGTTATCACTGATAACCGTGTCATAGTGTAAACCAACTGCAGTTAGTGAACAGGAGAAGCCAACGATGGAGTTCAGTTGAGTTACAGCAGCGTTGCAATGACTGTTAGTTACATAATACTTTTACCTCCTATTGAACATATTCCACCTAATGTTAACCGTTTAGGAAATTCACTTCAACACTGGATGGAAACATACACATGTGTAGATATGCGCCACTGATGGAGTCATGTTTGTTCACAGGAGGTAACAAGTTGCTTATTTTGTGTGTGATTGCAGTGCGTTGTCCCTTGAGATGCATTGGAGCAGGAAGATAGGACAGATGGACAGATGGATGGCTGGGACTTAGAAAATAGGAAGGCAGTGTAATGAGAAAGAAAATGTGTGTGTTTGTGTGTGTGTGTGTGTGCCATGATAGTGTGAATAAATTATAAAACCAGCTTAAGAGAGTTTGAGTGCCTGCTGACTTAATATGTTCCCTGACTCAGTAAGAAAGAGATACGTTGGATGTTTTCTTTTTTGCACATGTATGCAAGGAACTCACAGCTGTCTAAATAATAATATAACAGCATCTGAACACATATACACACAGACAGTGACAGTGCATGTCAGTGTCTTGTTCTAAGTAGCTATTAATTGATGAATTACACACACTGGGTCACGGTTCAAACCTCCTCATACAGTAACTAGGAGACCATCAGATTGAACTGTGCCAGTTCGTAGGTGGAAAACAAGAGGACTCCATTCTCGTTGAGGTTTGTGTTACAAAGTCAAAAACTACTCAGCTTTTCATGTGTTTAATGTGCCATTACATTCAAACGCTTGACATCTAAAAAAGGATATGCATGGCTACAGCCCTGGAGTTTTGGTGATTTGCATGAATAAACCTTTCAACCAAGAAGTTAAACTTTTTACTACAAGTTTTCACTACTTTTGACAAGTTTTACTATGCTGCTGTGAGTATTTGTACATGTGTGCTGGTATGCATATGTTGCTGGTGGTGGTAGGCAATCAAAGCAAACCAGCTATCCCCGGTAAAAACATTGAGTGTCGTTCCAAATCTAATACTCCGTGGTGCCCTTAACGGAAATTACAATCGCGACAGCCGCCACGGCTCGTCACCCGCCCAAAACATCCCGCTTTGAACAGTGAACAAAAGACATCTACGACTTTACTTTTTAACAATTACAATCCTACAATCTGGCCATTTAAAAAAAAAAATCCAAGCTGAGCGCCTCTGCCTGGCTCCGCTTCTTCCGCTACGTAGACAAGATGGCGGCCGTTGAGTGCGTAAAGTGTACATTGTTGCACACTCAATGTGCTTGCCATTATGAGGGCACCATCCGGGTCCTTTAGGTACACTTGTTTTCACCACGATCGATTTCGGAACACCCTAAGTACTCAAACTAAGTATAGTAAGTGGATGGATATCGGAACACGACACTGGCCTCTTTGTGCTCTCTAGCCCAGAGATGCAAATTATCGTTCAGCAGGTGGAGTATAACCCAAGAAGAGCAGCAGCTGGCTGACCAGGAGGGACTGCAGCAGCTTAAGAGGTCGGTGTGTTTACTGAGGAAACTCCAGGTTACAATCTCCTATATTAGAATGGCTGCTAAATTAGCGGCGCTAATCACCAGAGGAGAAGCCCTGAAATGAGATGTCGCCAATCGTACCAACCACAGTCGCCACCTGCATCGCTGCATCACAATTTTGGGGAGGTGCACCTCAGGCTTTTTTTAAAAATCAGCAATGTCTTTGCCAGAAATCATGACCTGGTTACTCAAGATAATCCACAGACCTCTGACTAGTCTCATGTAGGGATTTTCTTTGTATGAAACACCTGCCAACGGTTTCACCACACAAAAAGAGTGGCACATCTACTAATAGACAATAGAGTAGTTTACTAAGCTAACAATGCTAGCCAATGTTGCAGATCCCTGAGGTGGACACCATTAATGTTGGCATCCCTTGCTGTCACATGAGCCTATTGCCCATGTTTCCTTTTTACACATGCTCCAGTTGTTAATGCCAATTTTTTGTAGCCTTTTTTGTGACACTGTGTATGCTTTCCTTTTTGCTGTCTTATCTGTCCTCCCCCCGTCTGTCTTTCTATCGCCATCCATCTTTCTTACGCTGTTGCTGTGTTCTGAAATATGTCAGCTGGAAACTTGCCCAAGTCTCCATAAATATCCTGTCAGGAAGGTTCAGACAGCTATTTGAAAAGACCCATAAAAACAGACCCAGGGGCAGGAGTCAACAGACCCTCAGATATGGCAGTGACTGCACTGCTGCTCACCACATTGTGAAGAACATTAATAAAACTGTTTTTTTTTATGTACATGCGGAGTGTTTCTTTTATTGTTATATGTTCATAAAGCCATCTGTTTCTGTCGGTCTCCTTCTCTCAAAAGTGATGATTGTTCAGAGGGAGACAAAAGTAGGCTACTTGCAATGGTTAGCATGGGATTCTGTTTGTTTGTCTCTCCATTGCACGACTTTGAGAATTACCCATAAGACTCTTACACCCAGTTTCACTTTGCTGGACTAAAGAATGAGCAAAACCCCTCAGGAGCAACACTGCAGCCTGTCATGGAGCTCATGTGAGAGACATGGAGACACGAGAGCATCAGTGGATCAGAAGACTGTTTGTGTGTTAACACAAGGAGCCGGAGGGAAAGAGAGGATCAAAAACGCAATCGTGCTTAATTCTAAAAATGGGAAATAAACCTGTTTTTTTTGTATCGAAACACCAACAGATGGTTGACAGTGATGAGAGCCATATCAGTGGAATTTGGAAATTAGCCCCAGCCTCAGCTCTCCAAACCACACAGTTATAGTTTCATCAGGCAAAAAACACGGCAGATTGTAGTGGATGGGTCTGAGCAGTGATCTGTTCTCTAACTTCTATCTCCATCTGCTTTTATATTTCTCATTTCTTCACAAATAGTTTTTTCCTCCTCTGAACTGTGAGCTTGTTGACTTTCCTTTTGTTTATCTTTCTTGTTTTCTTTTCCCTTGTTTTTATGCTCTCTCACCTCTCTTACCTCTATCTCACTCACTTATTTTATCCTCATACTTATTCATTCTCTCACACACACGCAAGCAGACCGGGCATTGGAGCAGATGCAGTTGACGTTCTGCACCAGCGAAGCATAACAGTGTAGTTAGCCTGCTTGGCATGAAACAGAATGCCCGAGCACGGAAGAGAACAGAGCACAGCAGGGCTGAGGGCTCTGAAGAGCAGCGGGGGCATCTCAGATACTTGTCACGTTGCGAGTCCAGAGTATCACCTGTTGCCATGCGTTGTTCGCGCTCTCGCACACCTTTCTTGTTTTTAGCCTTTTTTATTGAAACTTATCCCACACAACTATGTGTAAGTGTAAAATAATGATGAGAGGAAAATGAATTGCTGTTAAATGCATGATACAATCAAGGGGGCAGTATATCACCAGAGTATCTGCCAACTGTAGCTGCTGTTAGCTAGTTAGCTCGGTTGTGCATCAAGCAGTCCGTACTGGGAGCTTGGAGCACCAGTGGAGTAATGGTGTTTACTCTACAAGCACAATTACTGTTATTTTTCACACTATGTTGATCATTTTAGTATTTTTTTAAATTTTTTTTTTAACAAGACCAGATAAGAAATTCAGGTAAGAATTCTTACAATACCCCTTTAAAATGAAACCAATATCGTTAGCCACAATAGCAGTGTGGCTCCACGGATCAGTTGGTGCATCCAACACTTAAGTCCTGACCGTTTGATGGTCTTACTGTAAGTAAAACCTCTTAACTATGTGACGGATTGTGTTATATTTAGAGATGTATAGTGTTCATTAGCAAATGTTAGCATGCAAACATGCTCAACTAATGCCTCTTTCACACTGGACAAAAAACCTTTAGTGGGAAAGGTTAAATTTGACATTGATTCCCAGGTCAAATGATGGACACCTGGGTAGATGTGATAATTTTTGCCCTTTCTCGGTCACGATTATGTGACAAGTCTCAGTCAATGTGTTATTGTGTAATAATAATAGTTTTCAATCCATCTCCTTCAAAGCAGACGGAGCCAACAGAGGATTGCTGGGAGTGGTCGGACGTGTCCGGGGACGCCTCCCTCTTGTTTTAGACACTCGGGGCCTGGCAGGTCCGGGAGCTTAGCTGCCTGGCTATTACCAACATCCAGTTCTGGCGAGAGGCTAATGGAGAGGTAGCTGCCAGTTACACGGTAGCCTACACCATGCACTTCATCCACCAGCTCCTTAAGTCTCTTCGCCTCTGAGAAAAGCTTTACTATATTTAGATCTTCCCTCAGCGCGGACCAATCAACCAGGTCTTACTGGCATTCCTGAAGGATCTGAAGCCATTCCTCCAGATCCACTCTGCCCTGCTCAAAGGCAAACCCTGCATCCAAAATGCTCCGTCAACAGTCTGCTGGGTCCATAATTTGGTCAGTTGGTTCTGTCATGGTTTGAGGTTGTAATGGAGGACCCAAATGCAGATAAGACTGAAGAGGCAGGAAAAGGGGGAACAAAAGGCAAGCTTTAATTTAACCAAAGCTGAACAATTACAAAAACAGAGGGAGCTAGACCAAAAACTAGACAAAAAAAGGGACAAAAGGCAAAGCAGCAACAAAGACAGCCAAAGTACAACCAAAAGCAAAGTTCAAAGGTTAAAATCCAAAAACATACTAAACGGGAGACCAGAGACAAGGGGAACACAAAACGAACTGACAAACACCAGAGGGAAGACAAAGACTATATCCACAGACACTAATGACAAGAGGAGGAACAGGTGAGGTGGAGCAGCAGGTGAGAACAGTCTGGCTGGCTGATGAGGAGCACACTGGTCAGCCTAACACAACACAGACAGAGGGAGACAAACATGCAACAAGAAGGAAGGGAAAAACAGGGAAGAACACAGATGACACTGAAAGGACACAGGAGGGCATGAAAATCAAAACAGAAGACAAAACAAGACACTGAACCATGACAGATCACAATTCAGTCAACAATAAGTTTGAGAGGGAGACTGAAATTCGTATTGTATCCATTGTAGCATTATCTCTTGCCTCCATTCTGCCTTCTGTGCATTTGTGATGTTGAACGTGACACACGAGAAAAGACATAAGAGATAACAGATAGGCAGACCTTTCTACTGGCAATGGGAAAGGAGTCTCTTGCCTATTTCAGCAGGTCTACCCGAGTTTAAAAACCCTGAATGGGTTAATGCTCATATTAGCAATTAGCTCTATGTTCAGCCTCGCGGAGCAGTGTAAACTCTGGTTTTTACTGCAAATTGGCCTGGATGGTGACTATTAAAATGTGCATTAATAATTCATAGACTTGCTCGTCGTGTTCAGGGACAGGGTCATGGGGAGATTCCACTATCCCAGCATTCACAGCTTGAGAGGCAGGGTACATCTTGATGACGCCATGGCACTCGCACTGACGCTCACAGGCATATGGGCGTTTCTATTTCTGCCTAACCTGCACGTCTTCAGACTGTGGAAGAAACGGAGAACCCCCGAGAAACCAATACACTAGCCAAGACTGCAGCCTTTTTCCTTTATCTGCGCTATGCTGATCTGATATGTGCAAACAGTAACACGCTGCTTTTTTCACGCAAAGAGCCAAATGGGCCGCTGATCTGTGCTCTTTTGCTGACTTAATCTAGAGTCATGGCGGCCCAGTATCCTATGCCATGCCTTGCTGCGCTTTGCTGCGCCGTGGTCATTCACGCTCTGCTCTATAGTGCCATATCGTGCTGGGATTAAATGTGATTTCCCATGTAGTGCTGCGCCACACCTTTTGCTGTGCTGTGCTGTCCCATGAGGCCCTCTCCCCGAGAACAGAGGATGGTGGCGTCGCCGCAGCATTCAGCTCTGCGCGCTTCGTTGATCATGACTATAAAAAATTTTAATGAGCAGTTTGGAGCTGAGCCACAACCATTTGAGGGTCCTGAAAACTGTTTAACAGCAACTCTGACTCAGTGAACCGTCTACAGCGTTAGAAATATGCAGTCCGTGGCAAAGTGTTAAGAAGGTTGTATAATAGTCTGTCTTGGGGAAAATAAGAGCTGTGTCCAACTGTCATATAACCTGTTGAAAATGTGTAACAAATGCAATGATTGCTGTTTTTTAGCCCAGTCCCCTGCAAGGGTTCAATAGGAGAGGAGCAGACAACTGTCGGGGCAATATTAATATACTAATGACTGTTTAACATCTTAGCTTCGATTGCAATACAGCAAGTGGTTCTATGAGCACGCAGTGCAAGTTAATGAGCACCAGAGCTTTCAGTGACGGCTGCTGACTCGACCTCCTCCAACATGGCCGGAGAGTGCCTTGATAATGTGTCACACTATTGGTAAGTTGAGGAAACAAACTATAATTCTGTATTCCTGTCTGACTGTTGTCCGCCTCCTACCTACATTTCTCATAATACAAAAAAGAAAAGACATCCGTCTTACTCGATGTATGCATTTTAAGGAAAAGATGTAGAAAAGTGCTTTTGAACACTTTCCTTCATTATATTGTCCAGGCATTTCTTTTTGCCTTTTTTGTGCTCCTAATGGACTCGAGGAACACAGCAGAGTGCTGCGGAGCTTTCACCGAATCATCAGTTTCTAATTTGGAAAGCATCACATCTGCTACTAATTAACAGGACAGATTGAATCTGGGCTTTTACAGGCAGACCCACAAGCACAGGCACAGACTGACACATGATAACTTCAGAACAGGAATAGACACTCTGGTTGAGGGAAACAAATGTTTTTAGTTTTCTTTTTTCCTTTCGGTGTCTGTGACCTTAATATACTGTATTAATGATATGAATGTTATGTGCTTTGACTCACCCGGTGGTCCCATGCAGTAGGAGCATACCGATCCATCAGTCCAAATTGATAAATCCATTTTATGTCGAGATCCCCCGGCATGTCCGTGTCACCATGTCTATCTATTCCCACCTGCTTCCTCAACACTCAAACAGCGCTAGCACCAGGCAGATGACAAGACAATGAGGATTTGCACTCCTCGATCGGGAAAAAATCAGGAGCTGTGGATTTTGGAGAAAAGACAAACAGAGCATCTCAGTTAGCAGTCTGCCAACTTGTTCTTGTTATGGCTACAGTAGCTGCTCTGGTTCAACAATATTTGGCGTGGTGTAAATTTAATCCTTGGTCTAACACCCTGTTACAACGAGTAAGACCCCCCCCTCGAGAGATCAAGTTTTCCGACCGCTAGCTTATGTAGTTTTAGCGAACTCAGAAAAGACCTCACGATAACAATACACCACCAAGAAACCACCATCAAAAAGCCACTCATAGCCACAAATAATGCTCAGAACAGCACCAAACTTCAGCAACAGTACAAATAGGGTCCTAACATGCATCAAACATCAGCTATCTTAGCCAGATTTCTACTGAAACGAGAACACAGCTCACCACTCTCCTGCAGCACCTTTGTTGTTGTGGGGAAGCCCTGCGAGTCAATTAACGAGTGCAGTAGAGTTCCGCAGCTCAAGGATGAAAATGTAAGATTATTACTCCATGGAAATGCAATCTTAGTTTGTATGTGTCTTGCCTACCAGTTTAGAACAGTTATTATCGAGAGCGGACAGGGAAAAGAACAGAATTGAGCATTTCTACCTGCACTCGGTAATCGACTCATCAGAGCTTCCCCACAACAACCAAGCTGCTGCAGGAGAGTGGTGTTGTGTTCTCTTTTCAGTAGAAATCCGGCAAAGCTATCAGATGTTTGATGCCTCGAACTATGTGCTGGGACCCTATTTGTACTGTTGCTGAGGTTTGGTGCTGTTCTGAGCATTATTTGTGGCTGTGAGTGGCTTTTTGATGGCTGTTTCTTGGTTGGAGGCATAGACTGCAGTGTATTGTTATCATGTTCTCTGTGCTCTGTGAAGTTTGGTATTTGACCTTTCACCTCCATCAACTCACTGTCCACTTCATTAGTGGTTTCTAATGAATACACACTCCAGCATATGAACTTGGTTTTACTGCTGCGTCTCTCTGTCTTGTGTTTGCTTGTGCCCGTGTTCAATATTTTCTTATCTGACACGCACACACACAGACACACACACACACACACTCACATACATTTTGTCTTCTAGCTGAGCGCTTAATCTCGACACATACGCAAGCAGTCCGGAAAGAACGTCGTCATGCACACCTTGTTATCTGGCTGAGTGTTTTAACAGCTTTACGGGGAACACACCGTCTTTCACATTGTAAATATATACCTTCTCTCTACACGCACACAAGATAATACACAAGATAAAATGTCAGAAGCCCCTCCACACACATGTACACACCCGCTTCTTAAGCAGTGTTCTTTCAGAATATTACCACAAGATTAAAGTGTTTATTTCACAGTGTACTTTTTTTTTTTTTTTTGCCCAGAGAAATTGCTTTTCTCTCCCTGTTGTTCTGTCTTTTATTATCCTCTCGTTCTCTTTATTTTATCCACGGTGACTATGCATGCATTTTGAATGTCTAATTCTCCAACTCAGCACACATAGATGTCAAGTGAAGGATGTTAAACAGTTCTAAGACTAAGTTAAACAGACATCTGTTGTGATGCACCCCAGGTTTGAGTGCACTTTGAATGGAAATTAAGAGTTAATTGTCAAACTAAAATGACACCAATGTTTTTTAAAGGGGATAAGGTTTGTACATGTGATCGAAATATCGATACTTAATATTTTAAACGGTTTCAATGCTCAATTCTCCACAATATCGATACTGTTACCAGCTGTGCTTTCTCCCTCTCTCTCGCTTACTATATTTAGCAGCAGTTATCCCTCACTTTTGCAGCAAAGCTCCCGGCATCTGTCCACCACAAATCTCTGTAAATCACCTCTGTACCGTAACTGGCCTCTGTTTATATTTTTGGACATCACGTGCACCCTCCATCTGGAGCTTTTTCTACAACCATGGCAGTGTCATAAAATAAAGGCAGCGTTTGTTGGATAAAATGAATCAAACTCCCCTGAGTGCAGGATGAGTCATCAGCATCAACATCAACACATGTGTTTCCAGGAAGCTACAAACTCCAAAATACCATTGAAAATACCTGCAAAACAGCTCTTTTTCGCCACTGTTTGACCTGATACTGGTGCACAGGTGATATATGGAGCAAGACATTATGGAATAAAATCACATCAACTGATATTTTGTCTTCATGGGAACTTTAACTGCCATTATTTTCCTGTGGTATTGAAGACGGTATCAAATAAATTCTACTCTCCTGACAACACAAGTGAGAACACTGTGTGACTTTTCGTGTTTCAATTGGAGCTGTATCTCTCCACATTCTTTGCTATCATATATTTTATTAAATTTTCCTGTATGCATGAATATATGATGCAGGTTTAGTGCATGTACCTGGTCATGGCTACTCTATGCCAAATGGTTTATGCAGGATTCCCTCTTGGCAACATCTTTTTTTTTCAAAGTCCACATACAGTGCACTGTTTTTTTTTATTTTTGGAAAAGGAAACTTTGATTCACAGAAGGTATCTTATTTCTGGTGTCACACATTTCTCCCTTTAGGGTTACTTTGCTCCCAGAAAAAAAAAAAAAAAAAAA
>CAEMYA010000018.1:6515704-6569372 GCA_903131615.1 Diplodus sargus | reverse complement strand
AAAGAGAGAGAGAGGGAGAGAGAGAGAGAGAGGAGAAGGAGGGAGGGATGGTGCCAGGAGAAAGAGAGAGAGAAAGAGGGAGAGAGTGGCATGCTGAATGCCAAGCAGCCTGGTATTAGAATGGTGCTGTGTGGAGCAGGCAGGCAGAGGAAAGAACACCGCTCTGCTGAGCCACAGTATCCCATAAGTTTCCAAAACTCCACCTCTGCAGAAGACAGTTTTATGATCTCCTTTTTTTCCTGTTGTTTTTCTTCAACCGCGAACAGATTCAGCTGATTTCAGCCTCCACTTTTTATTGCAGTTACTTTTTCTTTGTTGTTGCCCTAATCCAAAATTATAGATTTACACAGGGTCACCAGCCTTTTTGAGACTGAGGGCTACCTCAAAGGAGTAAGAGGGTATTATAGAGGACCCCCGTTTTATGTAGTGCTCTGTATAGAGCTGCAATCAACAGTTGATGAATTGACTAGTCAATCAAAATAAAAAGAATTGCCATGATGTAAAGGTATGTAAAGGTATTAATCGAACATTTGTTGGTTCTATTTCCCTAAACGCAAAGATTTTCTGCTTTTCTTCGTAGTTTACAACAATAAATGAAGATTTTTTGGGGTTCAGACAAAAGAAGAAATGTGAAGATGTCGCTTTGGGCTCTGGAAACAATTATGATGAGCATTTTTCACATTTTATGTGTTTACATTTTATAGACTGAACAGTCGTGAAAATAATCCACATAATAATTGATCATTATTGATTAGTTGCAACATTATATAGCACAGGTTGTACTATACACTTTGAAAGTTATCATTGTAACCTCACTGTTAATGACAGGATACTAGCTGCATTACATTCACCATAGTATACTGTAATCATTTCATTGTAATATACATGAAAATTACAGGGATGTATTGTGTTTCTATGGTAACCCAGACACAACATTTCTGTAACAATACTGTGTTTTGGTGTTTAATTACAACATGATACTGTAATAATCATCTGCAATTCTTGTAAATGTACATTTAGGTATACCTCAATTTCGTCAGAAGTAGCACTGGGATCTATCTTAATCATCCGTTGACCCATATTTCACTGTTTGAAATGTATTGGTGGGCAGCAGCAGTTCTCTGCTTTAGTTTCTTGTTACTCACAAAACCAAGAGAGATGTCTTGGTTTAATCTGGCGGAGGGAGGTGCATGTATATTGACATCTGCAAAGTCACGACCTAACATATGTATTCCTCAAATTTACATTTACTCATTTGGCAGAGGCTTTTGTCCGAGGCGACGTGCAAATGAGGTACAAGCCAAGCTGCAGCAGATCAAGGCGGTGCGTTCGTCACAGCCAGGAGCATTTTTATACGCTTCACCTTGAATTCTAATAGAATATTTCATTTTTATTTGAATTATTACATCTCAACTGCAACATGTCACCTTTTTTTCATTTTTTTATTTTTTTTATTTAAATGAAGTTGAGCTGTACATGTGTTCATTTGAGTCACACCATAATTGTTGTTTAGACTGTATTTAATCTGCAACACATGTATTTTCAATTGCATAAGTCTCATCCAGAGGCTTTCTCAGTCTTTGACCGTCTTGAAAGTCAGACGCTGGGGAGCAAACTGCTTTAAAGTGTGATGAGATAAGCTGATGTGATTGTCTACGACATGTAAGCACATTAGTTCTTCTCCTGCCCCTTTTATAACAGCATGTCTGTTCACATTTAAGCATGTGAAAAAAGTGCTGCATTAAACATCATAATTGCCGTATTAAATAAGCATATTTTACGACCACATAGGCCCACTGGTACTTTCTGTTGATAATATTTGTTCACGGGGGCGTGGGCGGAAAGGGCAATGGCACTGTCACTGTGGTATATGGAGATTTATGGTTCTCCCAAATTGCAATAAGCACCTTCTGCTCTTCTAATTAGTTCATAGTGTAGAACTAATCCACTGAAAAAAAAAAGAAGTCTAAATGTAGAAATGAGCGGCTAACCCCAGTTAAACACTACGACCATTACTGAAGAATTACAGAAGAATAAAAGTGTTGATCAATCATCTTTACTGAGGCTGAGAGTGTGTGAGGGTAGCTCTTACCGTGTTTCCCATTAACAGCATGAAAATGGCATTGCAGTTTAGTAACACAATGTGTTCTGAATGTCATGATTACTGTGTGGATACCAATGACATAACGATATAAGCAAATTAATAGCCATGGGGATAATCTTTATTAAACATATTGCTACTGCAGGGATTTGTTTTTTACATTTCAGCAATTCATCAATTCATCATTTCAACATGGTGGATTTTTCTAGTATTTTGTTTGATCTTGTTTTGTGTCAGAAATATATGCATGTTAAGCAACAAATCAGGAACCTGATAATCAATAAGTTGTCATGGCCCATCAAACGGATGCTTGGTGCTATATGCACAGTGTGCTTAGCACTTCTGCATTAAGGCTGCATGCACGACCAAGTACTTGTAATTAAAGGAACATGTGATCCACTTCTGCTCCTTGCGCTGTAAGGGTGAGAAGATCTCAATATCTGCATGCCTGGCATGTTGTACCATAATAATGATTTTGCATGGCTGCTTAATAACTATTACCTGAATAATTCTGTTTATAGTGCACAGGGATGACTTACTAGAGACTGGTAGGTAGTACTATATTAATAAATCATCAGGTAATGATTGTGTTTGAATCAAAGTAATGACCCCATTTCTTGATGAGCAGTTCTTGATTAACTCTGAGTCAGCTGCTGAGTGGCACCAATTAGTAAGGACTCATCCATTACTTATTACTTATCCATTATTTACTCTTTTTGTAGCAAGTAGTCCTCCATTATTTTATAACTACTTCTTCTAGGCGTGGGTTGATATGGCCTCAAAATAATAATGTTCTATTTTTAGGGTGGTAGTTCGTAGTAGTATCTGGGTTTTTTTTTTAAATCTCCTCAAAAGCACCTCATAAGTGCTACAACAGGGCAAGAAAATTAAGCATTACAGTAATTTGGAACAAATGCTGCGATGACAAAAATGTGACAGGATTGAGGGGACGGCTACGTAACTCACTGAGATTTCTGAAAAAATGACACCACTTTACTGTAATGTAGCCTTTAACTATAACGATACCCAGAATCTAAGATTATATATAATCTCGCATTATGATAACGAGATAATCAATACATTGCCCAGCCATAATTTACTATTACCCACTGTGCTACCCTTGAATCGTAGCATTGTGTTGTGAATTCTGTACCAGGTGACATGAACAATATTTTGGAGTGTATCATCTCTTCGACAGTCACACTGATGATTGATAACAGTCCCTCCTTCCCCGCCCCCCTCCTCCCTCTTCTCCTCAGTTTAACAGCTGTTCTGTGTCTGGCCGGGTGTCGGCGTCTCTGTTTGCGCCCGTGTTGTTTGTGTGTAACTGTGCCCCTCTCCCCTCTACCCTGTAATTGTCTTGGTCTGGGGTGACGGAGCAGACCTGACAGGCGAACCCAGATACCGAGTGGAGATAGATTGAAGAGGAGTGTCTGCTCTCCTCTCTATCTCTCCTCATCTATTACTCGTGTCTGACAGAGGCAGCGCTGCATGATGGATGGGTGCCCCGCTCCGTCTCCATCCACTTCTCACTCTGTTCACTCTGTTTCGCTCTCACTCACTCATTTTTTCTCCACTCGGTCTCTCTTCATCCGCCCATCACTCGCTACCTCCACCTCTTCATAATTTGTCTCTATGGTGTCTGTGTTTTTATTGTTTCTTTGTTTCTCTCTTTCTCCCTCTGTCTTTACATTCTTTGATAGCATGGTTAAGGTAGGATGTGTATGTGTTATAGAGATCTGCACAAACCCAGAGTTTTAAATTACTGGGGCAGAGTGATCAATCATACTGTGTTTGTTGCCATTTATCAGTCTGCCATGTCTCACAGGCATGAGTAAAACTATCTGTGCTTGCATTCGGTTCTCTACACTTAGCGCTGCAGGCAGAGTCGCTTGACTTTTTCCCTGTAAATGACCACAAAAAAAGAGAAGGGCAAGCTTAGCTCAAAACAAATCTAAATTAAAAAAAATAGTGACGCTGATGTCATTTGCAAGATGTGTTTGAGTCGTTCTCGGTGAAGAAAAGCACCCCGCAGTAAAGCTTCCCTTAATGGCTTCTCATAATGTTTTATGCTCTGCCCTATTTAGTTTGTTTGAACAGTTGATGCACATTGATCAACAGAAAGAAAATGTAAAATAGGCCACAGTTAACCAACGGGATCATTTTCATACGCTGTCACTGCCAGATGTTAATATATCCAAGGACACTGGAGTACCAGTCTGTAATTGGGATGGCAGGAGCCAACAGCACTGAGATGGGATTTGGACAGCCGCGTTTCATTTCCAACTTTAGTGAAATACTGAAGTTCATCGTGTGCCGTTTCCAGCCAGCAGCACTTTATATCTACAAAATGTTCTCCGAGATAGAATTGAACCCAGAGCAGCTGTGGTTGCTTCACTTATCGATGCTGTCAGTGTGGATGTCTTTCATTAAAACTACTGTCTGTTATTCATTTCTTCATTCTAGTCCCTGGTTCCAAACCAAACTTAGCAACAAACTGAAACAAACTTTTCTTTTTTGGTTGAATGGTGGCATTTTTGGGGAATATTTTTGTTGATATTTTTGCCAAACCCTAGTCGAACTGTTGTTGCAAAATACTGGCCATGAAGAAGAATTTGTAATTGTGAAGGAAGTTGTCAGGGCATTGAGCCAATATTCTGTTGATCTTTTCAAATCCAGATGTGATAGTCTAGCAATGGCCTTGCCAGCAGTGCTGAAAAGATGTTTAAATCGAATGTGATGGACAACAGTCAAGTATAGACCCAAAACGATGTCTCCCATTGGTTTGTGATCTTGCGCTTTGAAGCCAAAGAATTTGTCAATCACAAGGTAACATTAATTCATACACTGCTTTAGTGTCCATTTTAGTCTAAATACGACCATAATTTTCAAAACAAACATCCTGCTGTGTTAAAGAGGACTTGTATATAGTGAATGAGACCATAAACACATCAGAAAACTGTTTACTGAGGTAATAAGTCAAGTGGGAAGTGACATTTTCTCATAAGCTTCAATCAGAATTTTAAAACCAGTGGAGCATGCCAGTTTAGGGCACTTCCACATGGGCTTAATTGTTTTTTTGTCTTTTTTTTTTTACAAATTTGGAAGCTCCCTCCATATCTTATATAATCATATGTAACGATGATTGAATGGCTGAAAATGGGTCAGGATGTAAAACCTATTGAGACAAATCCCTGCAGTGCCACTCCTGCATATTGGCTCAGGACATCCCCAGTCGTTACGCACACATTACAGATCTAACATAGTCACAGTACAGTTTTTTCGGAGACGGGTACCAGATGAAAACCCCAGAAAAAATACTGGCAATTAATGTGTTGGTGAAGGAAAACTGTATTACTGTACTATAGAATGAATATAATAGAAAGTGCCCTTGGTCAAAATTGGCACATGTGAATGGAGTGATGAATTGACTTTGCTGATGGTTCCTTAAATTTCTGATGGAAAGACGAGAGTTTGAAAGAAATGCATTAACCCCCCCAGTTTGAAGGTTGATCACTACCAATTATACATCAGATGTAATCTTGTCTGTCTCTTTGTGTGTCTGTATAAAGCTCATCCTTTCTGTAGTCTGCCCCTCTTGTGAATGCACTGATGTGTGTGTGTACAGTGAGGTGTATGAAGGTTTCATTTGGGAGGATGGACCACTGTAAATGCCAAATTTAAAATGTAATTGTCGTCGTGACTGAAACCAAAATGGGCACGCTTTTGTTCTGGCAGGACAGACCTTTTATGTAGCTTGGCACACATTGCTGTACAGGGTGTCAAGACATTTGCATGACAGATGACCTAATTACTGAATTCTCAGGGACACCCTACTATTATGACCACATTAGGACTGAGCATAATATTATGAGTTCATTTTATGAAACATACATAAAATATTTATGTGGAACTTGAGCAAGACATTCCTATTGCCAAGAGCTGTTGCAGTGAGGTTGTACAGGAGACAAAACAGTGATGAGGCAGAAATTTACAAAATGCAAAATTATTCTTATTTTGACAGCATCTGTAGTCTTTGGCAAAAATTTAATGTATGACTTATCCAACCACCCTGCTGCACTACCTCACAGTCTTCATCAGTCCTGGTAACAGTTCTACTGCTGAGGGAGATACAGAGATTTAAAAGCTCTAGAAAAAGCCGATAACCTTCACACTGAGTTAAGAATATTTTGTCAAGCAGTTGTTTTCAGGGTCAGTAAGTGAAACTAGGTTGTCTTGTAAAACTCAGTTTATAACAAAATACTATCAGGCAACCACTGGGGGAAAATGTTTAGGGATTTAACACCATATGCTCGAATGTACAACCCTTCAATCATAATGCACACTGTGCTTCTCATGTGTGAGGCCTCTGGGGTGCTGAGTGTAGACTTGGTTCTCCTAACCCGTACACGTAAACAAACAAATTAATGAACTCTACCATAACAGACTTTCTAAGCACTTAAAAACCTGCCCAAGTCCTTTGATTTCCCATTACATAGGATGTGATGTATGCTATATACAAAGGACAGCATGTCACCTTTAACTCATTTCTAGCAGAGCCCACTTCACAGAATTACAAGTAATACATTTTAACCTTGTCATCGATTTTAAAAAGGCATGCTGCAGGAACAGTCGACCCCTGAGCCTGCAGCCCGCTCAGCAGTTCACAGTATTAGTGTTTATTAACATGGGCCAAAAGGAGAGACCCTGCTGGGCTGAAATGGTCCACTTGACACACCATGAGCCAGATAGTCTGCAAGATAGTCGGGAGAAATAATTAGACTTGAGAGGGCAATCTACCACAGATAATGGTGCTCTGAAGTAGGTTCTCAGAGCTCAGTAATAGTTGGTGCAGAGGACGGTGGTGAACCAGGAAAAATCATTGGGTATCAATGTTGGTAGTTTAGCTCAGATTCTAATCTGGACCAACATATTGCATAGCTGTAATCTATTTCTTTGATCAACATGGATTTTGCCTGTGCTCTGAATTGTCTAAATAACATTGGAGCCTTGCAACTGGACATGCTAGTATCAACTGTGCTATCACTGTTTCAAGTGCTTAGCTAGTATTTCCCTCATGAGACACTGGGGAAGTTACACCACTGTAGCTCTTCAGGAAGCTTGTCAGTGGTTTGATATCAGAGTTTCACATCAAAAACATTACATTATGTTACATTTCCAGCTCCCTTTCTAAGAGGTAGCTGTCTGCAAGATCTCAATACACTTTGAAAGAACGAAATGTTTTAATTATTTCAAGCAACTGACCATTATATAATCAGAGATAAAGCCACTAACAGCAATGTGTTATTACTGACATAAATCATTTTTGGGACCATATTTACTTTCAATGCTGCATCAATATTAATGTATAAATATGTCGGGTTTTGAAAATCTGGGCGAAGAATCTTTTTTTCTTTTTGTTTTTATCATTTTTTACTGAGCGACTTTCTAGTTTTCCTACTAAAACAGTGGGGTTCAGCAATCCCACAGTCAATATGGGGGTCTGGGTGCTTTTTCAAAAGCAGAATGTGGGTTAGATTTCCTTTGAATATGGATTTGAGGCTGGCACAGTGGTGGCTCACTCTGCAGATGCTGTTTAGCACACAGATTATAGGACATGCGCAAGAAGACATGTATCACACATGCACATGCACATGCTCACACACAGGAACATATTTCATCATTCTCTCACAAACAGTGGAAGCGCACAGGCAAGTTTGCACTCACACTCGGATATGCAGGGTCTCTTTCTCACACTAATTTTTCTACTTTACAGGCGCCTGTGAGGCTCCTGATGCATATTTGATGATGGTTTGATTGACAGTGGTGGAGGGCTGTCTGTGTGTGCGTGTGTGTGTGTGTGATAGCGACCCAGCAGTAACTCATATGGAGAAGGGCTGACGATTATGCAAAGTGCCTGAAGGTGGAGTACCACTGGTCGCAGCTAGATGCAGACTGCAAACAACCTTTGGCTGCATTAGTAAGGCATTTAAAAAGCATCAAAATAAAACATTTTGTAAATATGATTTTAAACATAACTAACTATCTTTTTTAATTTGTGAATGTTATTGTCCCATTATTGGAATATAAACATTCAGAAAGGTGTATTTCAGATTTCAGTAATACTTTATTTCACAGGTCTAGAAATGTTGTGGTAGGTGATAATTATCAATAAATGTATCCGATGTATTTACCTCAAATTTAACTGAAAATTATCCAACATGATTTGATAATAACATTCTGCTATTTTCCAGCAAGCAGTTACTACATAGCTGGTGAATTCATCGCAACAATTTCAGGGGACTAGTTTATGCTTAACTCCTCCTAATTGCACGTTTAATGTTAACGCATTTTCCGTTTAACTTCCACTAAACAAGCCACACAATTGAAGTGAGTTGTTACAGACTAATTTCCAGCTAGTGTCTGTCAAATTTCCACTCAGCAGGCCACTGAATATGATTAGAAGATGTTAGTCATAAAGTAGATGGACATTAAGCTGAGATAACTCACTTCAATGTAGTGGAGTCAGAAGTTCAGCTGGCTTGATCAGCAGATGTTAGTCAGAAACCAGTTGGCAACCAGTTTACTGGAAACGCATTAAACAAAGCACCAACTATTTATAAAAGGGGCAATATGCAAGAATATTAGTTGAAATTGTTAAAAAAAACTAAATAAGATTATCTACAGAATGTGAATATTTAGCTGTACGGACATCATGCTTTCTGTGTATAACGTGAAAAGCAATCTACAGTAAGAGATAACTCTAGTAATATGCGGTCCCCTATCTGTTGTCAGTATGAAGTTGACAGGTGGCAAGATATTTTACCTTTAACTGCTATTTTGATTTGGATTATTTTAGGTAATTTTTGTGGTAATTGTTGGGTAGTATCAAACAGATTTCAAAATGTTATGTTATGCTGTTATGTTGTAACTGTAAATAGCAAAAGCCTGAAGCAGATCTTGAAAGCATGGACATGCAGTTCATTTACAGAACATACAGACTTCACTCCTGCCAGTTTAAAACTGTATTTAATCAAATGATCTAATGTTAAGTGCTATTTGGAGCTTGTTTGTTTGGGGAACTAATTAAAAGTAAATATCATTTCACATTTATGTTTATATCACTAAGCCCAAACTAGCCATCAGAGGGCTGGTGAAAATCCACCTGTCCATTATCTGTAGATAAAGTCAGTGTCACTGTGTGCATGAAACTCTGACAAATGACACCCGGGTTCATCAATTGGATCAGTGGAACCAGCAGAGGCTGGGTGAGGTCAGACACCTGGCAGCCTAATCAGCCTGCTCTGTTTCACATAGATCCATGAAGATACCCCCTCTCTCGACCTGGGAGCTGTTTGGCGCTGATTTGCCAAGCGCTCCATAAATCAGTTTATGGTGGAGCACAAGTTACTCAGCAATCACCATAGGGAAGGAGTATGAAAGCCAAGGTGGCCTCTATTAAAAGCTGGAGTGTCCAAACAAACTCTGGTTGTTCCGATTCATGTGGTTTTCCCATTCAGGTTCGGTTTGGGTTTGAAAGTATTCTCAGTATTATCTGCGCTTATATGATGTTTATAGCTTCAGTTTAATGGTGTCCAGCATTTACTGGCTTGACACTGTGTGTGTGTGTGTGTGCGTGTGTGTGTGTGTGTGTGTGTGTGTGTGTGTGTGTGTGTGTGTGTGTCTGTAGTATCCGTGTGTGTCTGTGTGTGTGTAGCAGCTGTAAAAGTCCCCGTCCCAGCTGTTGTGCTTTGATGCCAACTCATTGAGCTGGCAGCTGTTACAATAAAGTTGTAGTGTGTCGTCTCCATGCATCCCGTGGTAATCCTGTGAAATTTGCAGCCATTCGAATCACTCCGGATTCATCGCTGACATTTATTGCTGCTGTTGGGTGCACACCTTGCTCGTCCATTTTGGGGATTGTCGTGAGGCGATGATGAGGCTTTTGTGATGATAATTGTTGTCTCACAAATAATGATTTAATTGGCTCTTCCCCCGAAGGAGAATGAGTAATGAACTAAGCATATTATATAACAGATAAATAGGTCACAATTTCGGAAAACAAAGTGCTGTTCGGAGGAGCCGTATCAGCAAGGCAATAAGACTCACGTTGCCCTCTGAGTTACATTCACTCATGTTGAAGACAGCAGCACCAGCAAGACACGAAGAAGCAAGTACAGATGAGTGTCACTTTTTCTTGTGCATTTCTACTATTCTCTCTTTTTCTCTGTAATGGCAGCACTATCTTCTTTCTTTATCAGTTTTATACATCATGCCCAGAAAACACACCCCTCAATTTTGTAGTCATAACATCAGGCGAGCAACCTGTGGAAGCTATTTGTTGATTATGTAGCCAATAACAAATGTACCTAGGGCAAATCCTCCACATAAAAATAATTTGGAAAGTGGGAAACACACAAGGCATTAGTAGTCTTTTTCTGGCTGCCTACTCTTAATATCTACATTTCTACCAAATATGCTGATGAAATCAGTTCACGCATACCCCTTTTATCACACTGAGTCCTTATCAGCTGATCAAACAAGCTAATGGAATTATTCTCTGCGCAGTTCAACATCAGTCTGTGTCCTTCATAGAGCAAACACTTATTCTGACCTTTTCTGTCACAGAATGAAGCAAGTGTCATCTGAATCAACAATTAATGCCTGAGTCGACTACGGGATAAAAATTCGGACCAATTTGTATTTGCATTCATATAATATGATCATCCACAATAATTGGCTCCGTAATTGTTATTGTGCAGGTAATAGTTGCAGCGTTTGTGGTTTTAAGTGTGTTGAGCAGATTCCAAAAGCCCTGCATCACTTATCCATTCAACAGCGAGTGCACATTTCAAGCACAACATGAAAAGTTGACTTGCTGAATGTGAGAGCTGCTCCTCTGACAGTATAATGTGGAAATTACACACAACCCAGCTCTGGGCTCGTTCTGCCAGGTGTCTGAACTTAACTTTAGCTGCCAGGCAGCTGTCAAACAACTGTTGCCACTTGTTAACTGCTGCTGTCTGTTTGCAGCCTGTTAGAACGCAATTCAAATGAATCCAGGGAAGGTTTTCAATGTGCCGGCCTTACATAAGCACGTCCCTCATGTTAAATAGTGTTGTTTTATTTATTAGCTAACCTATATGGCCCAATGTTTTTTGGCGGCAATCAAAAGTGTGCCTCTGTTGCTGTGGCCTCATCAAGACATCAAAGGATCAAGTAGTGAAAATCAGCTGCCAGGCTCTGACGATGAATCTGTATCGACCCCGGTGGTAAACAATTCTAAACCTCTGGGAAACTGTCTGCTCGAGTGCAGCAAAACTGTACATTTTCCTACATTTTGATGTTTGCATGCTTACATGTTTGATTAATGCAATTGGGAGAAACTACAGCAACGCAAACACATGCCTATTTATGTCATGGTGGAATTGTGCAGTGCAGTTTGGGTTGTTGCACCAGCTAAATATGTTCAGTGTCATGTATTTTCATGGATCCGTGCCAGCGATAGCCACAACTGGACGCACTGTGTTTTCGGGTTGACCGTCCCTCTGTCCATCCCATTCTTGTGAACAGATATCTCAAGAACACCTCGAGGGAATTTCCTCAAACTTGTGACAAATGTCTTCTTGGGCTCAAGGATGAACTGATTAGATTTCGGAGGTGAAAAGTGAAAGGATAAGGTCTCTGTGACCGCATGGCGTCTCATCCTTCCCAGATGGGAAAATTGTACCAGACATGGCTCACAGAACAGAATAAAGTATAACTGCCCCAAATCTGAGCCAAATGATGACCTTAGAATGAGAAAATTGAGGATTTTTTGGGATCAAAACCAACTTACACTGACTGACATCGCAACAACTGGGTGCACTTGCGAGTTTGCACAAAACATTAGCAGTAGGCCTACAGTAAATAGGACAGTTCGCTTCACAATCGGTTCATTTACAGAAGGGTTGTTACACCAGAGAGTCTCTCTCTGCAGAGTGTGACTGACAGCAGATGACAGGGGAAGAGCAAGGGCAGATTATCCGCTAGTTAATCAATTGAGGATAGCGTGGTTTCTCGGACAGATACAAAATATAGTATATTAAGAATGAAACGCTTATGGTTCCCCAAATTTGCTGTTGATATAGCTGAGCCCAAATAAAGTATATGTGTGGAAAACACTGCATTTATCTTGCAATCATGACAAAAAGTCTAATTGGATGAAATTATGTAGTGATGAAGATTCAGAGCAACTTCGCTCTGACATCATGATATCCTGCAATATAATATTCTTGTGCTAACAAGACTTCTGCCATGAACACAAATGAGACATGAGATTCCACTGGTTAACAGGCACTTTTAGTTATGAGCCTTAAGACTTCAGTCCTGTTAGAGTTTTAATAATGCAGGTCCCTGAATTTAGTTAGAACTAACACACACACGCTCACACTGTCCACTGGGGGCCACGTGGAGCAGCTAGTATGTCATAAATGCAATAAAAAATGTATCATTTTCAAACTTGTCTGGATATACACGAAGAGCAGTGAGCACTGGGTTTCCAGTTACTCAACCTCAAACTTTGCTAATGTTATCTTCAGTACCTACAATCTCCATGGGCAGCAGAAACAACCTCTCACAGTTCTTGCTGTCCCCACATGCCCCCCCCCCCAGCACTCCATTTTTAGCTCTAGCTGTGGTGTCTGCCTGGCAGGCTTACATTAAGTAAGACCGGCCCTCTAGAGAATGGCTAACAATCAGAAATGATAAACCTGTGACCATGACAAAGGTCAACCAAACAAACCCTGGGCTGAGAGGATTAATCACGTTAAGTTGCTTTACAAGAAGACCGTCAACAGTTCCGTCCGTCACGGTAATACTGAAGTCACGAAAATGCACTCATGCGCTGGCAATTGTTGTCTCACATCATGTCCACTTTGCAAATTAGTGGCTTCCTTCAAATCCCTTGTTGTTGTGCAATTTGAATGAACAGCACTAGACAGAGAGGTAATTAGAATGCAAATCTATTGATGTATCAGAAGTAGGTTTTGATACATTGAAATCTTAAGGATTAAGTTTTTAACTGGGTTAATCTCGAATCATCTATGGCAAACTATGAGCAGCTAAATTTGTTGGACAAGGGGACTGAGCACAGAAAAAAATCTGACTCCTGAGTGAATTCTGCTGAGCCTCTCACACCGGACACTTGTAGGGACGGTCAAAATGATTGTTTTCAAATACTGTCATGTTTTAGTAGTTCAGGATTTACATTTTTATTAAAACAGAAAATCCTCCTGACAGATTGTACTGACTGGTGTGTGTCGGAGCTTTGAGGGAATAATTTTCTCAGACATAAACTGCAGGACTCAAGATCACAGAGACTGTGTTTATGAAATCTTCTTTAAGGTGGCTTTCCTCTGATGCTGGTCCGGTCCCCGGGGTTTTAAATTACGAACATATTGTCACTTTGAAGCGAACTCAACATCTTTTTATTCACTTCCTCTTTCATTCCTTTTCATATATGCAGAAATTTGAGCAACTTTGGTTTTGCATTTAAACGAGGCATCGTCACACATCAGAATATCTTTTTATTCCCTCATTTTGGTTCCCTTTTAGGTACCATTTAATTCAGATGGGGATACATAATGGGCTAAGTGAATCCATTGAGAAGTGGGATCATTTTGTCAGTAAAGCAGTGTTTTTCCCCCCGATAAATTACTGGAACTGGGTTCAACATTACCGTCATGACTAGAAAATTATTTTACTGATTGTTTTTTTAGGCAAATATCTATCTGTACTGTGTTTTTCAGTTCCACAAACACTTCATTTAACCTAATAGAAATGTAGGTTTATATCACAGGAATTTCATGCCGTTTTTTACTGTAGAGGATAAAACCATTATAGGGCCCATCTTATACAACATGTTGTTAACACAGTTTTACCTTCTACCTTGGCTCTGGAATTACCCTCACTTTCCAACGTGAAAGGGATTTTGGAAAGAGCTGTCTACTCTTCTCATATTTCTTTCTCGTCTCGTAGTTTTTTTTGTTGTTGTTTTGTTTTCAACTCAAAGTATGCGCCAAAGCTTCGCTCCAGGTGAGACACAGGAAGGATAAACAGACCCGTCGTGGCATTGAGGGAAGGAGAGTGGTTTATCTTCAGCACCTGGTGATGATTTTTTTTATTGTGGTAGAAAGATAAAGGGATATTCAGACTGTCAGTGCTGTAGCGAGGCTATATGTGTGTGTTTTTTTTTCTTTTGCGTATACACACAATCACATGGTGGATGTATCCTGCTTCAACAAAGAACAAATACTTTTTACTCCCTATTATTATTGCATGCTGTATATTACTAATTAGCCACTTTGCAATCTTCCAGGTATGTTGGCAGTTGTGTATAATGGTTGATTAATTAAAGACCCGGAGCGTGGAATCTGTTCGCCATGTTTAGTTGTTTATCGTTCACAAAAGATGAAATAATCTTCCATACATTAGCTAATCAGTGTTTATCAGTGTTGCATGCAAAACATAGTTAATGTTAAAACCTCCACAGTGTAAATAGACACTGCAAAGCTATAGAATAGCTTAAATATAGATGTTATTGTGTTAAATATCTTTGATTATCAGGGTTGTGTTGATGCTAACTGTCTACTTCAGCTACCGTTTGTGTGTTTGCATTGCTCTGGAAGATAAGGATGATCATATAATGATGGAACAATGATCACAGCCCACTCCCGATACAACCCCTGCCCTGCCCCCGTTTTGTGTCTTCATGTCTAGGACGTCCTGATTCTTGTTGGGAAGAGGGTCAGGATGAAGTGTTATAGCTGCATGGCCCTTCAAACGAAAGTTAATTAGAGGCGCACTCCTTAGAACACTCTGTTGTGTCAGTGTATTGCAGTCCTTTTCTTTATAGTTTGCATGAAACAATCACTACTAGTTCGCCAAGTGTTGGTAGCTAATTAGTTAGCTAAATGCCATCAATGACAACTGTCCCATGTTAAAGGGGGTGACTTCAACCACTACCCCTTGTTACTCCATTCTGATGGACAATCAGGGGGTAGAGGTGACCTACAGTAATATTTCAGTTTCCCCCCTGATGCTATCATTATGCATTGGTAGTTGTGTTTAATAATATGGTATTGTCATCATCCTTGAAACAAACTGGTGCTCTCAATGTGCACTGCACTTGTGAACTTAAAATACAACTTTCAGGAGGAGAGACTCAGAATCAAAGTTCACTGGTTGCATCAGCTTGTGTGATGTAATGTGATGATAGCCTGACAACATTGCAATATTCCCCATCTCCTTGTCAAGCTGGGGTGACATCTCACTGAAAAGCCTGAAAGCTTTAGAGTGGACAAAAAAAATATTCTCCCTTGTTGTGCTTCTGCCTCTCCTCTCGCGTCACTCATTAGATGTTGTCATAAAATAAACCAAATTAAGAAAAGCCGATAAAGTTCACCACAGACAACACGCTGGAGGAGCCCCAAAATGGATGAGATGTGCCTTAGGAACCCTAACATAAATTAAATCAAGTCCAAACTAAATGAGTGTGTTGATGAATAACGGGGGAAATGTAGAAAACCTATTTCCAATTCAGGTATTGCATTTCAGCATGAAAAGGTCTGGTTGTCTTGTAATATAGTGTTGCTGACAATGCAATTCCCAGGGACCAATTTGTCACTACACCTTGTGTATGTGTGTGTGTGTGTGTGTGTGTGTGTGTGTGTGTGTGCGTGCGTGCGTGCGTGCGTGCGTGCGTGCGTGTGTGTGTGTGTGAACGTTAATGCAAGTTATTGTAAATGATCATTCACCCACACACACACACCCCCAAAATAATGTGTGGGCAACATCAGATCCTTTGCAAACACTCCGATGCAGTTGGTGTGGCCTCCTTTTGTTCAGCTGTTTGCAAGAGCAGCCACTTTATAGATTGATAATTAGTGCAGCATGCGATTTACCAATGGATCCCCATCAACTCCCATTATTGTACTGCCGCCACAGTCCTTTTCTCTTAATGTATTCACAGTATCTCTCAGTGGCTCTTTCTCTCTTTCTCTTCGACTCGCAGACATTTATCTCCACTCAACTCATCTCTCTGTATTTGTCTCTTGAACACATGTGCATTCACTCACTCGCTCTTCTTGTTAGATAGAGGTCACATCGATACTTGGGTTTGAAACCTTTTTTACACCTTAAAAGAAAATCAATTATAGCCAGTGACTGGCATGTCAATGTGTGCAGCACTGTGATGTTTTTCAGTTGTCCACAGCTGTGTGAGTGGGTTTGTGTCAATGTCTGCCCAGGTGTCTTAAATGCCTGTCACATATGAGGTGGGAAAGAATCTCCTTTCAATTTTGTTATAAAATAAAACATGCCTTTACAAGCAGCCATGGCACAGCATCGTTTGAGCTGAATGCTAATAAGAGCATGTAAACATGCCAAAATTGCTAATTAGCACTTTACAGAAAGAAGAGCAGATGCTTATGGGATGTCATTCATTTTGTAGGTTTTTGAAAATAAACTATTGGACAAATTCAACGTGCAATATGTAAGAATTGGCCGCCTTAAATTCATACTTAACACAAATACAGATAGGGGGCAGCATATCACCAGAGTAACCACTAAATGCTGCTAACTGTAGCTGCTGTTAGCTAGTTAACTCAGTTAGCCGTGCAGCTAGTGGTCTGCACTATGAGCTTGGGGCATTGGGGGAGTGTTGGTGCTTACAACACTGGCATGGGAGTTTTAGACTGAGATGGCTAGTTGGCTAGTGTATTAGCTTCAGTAGATATCTCTTCAACATAATACATAGACCTCATAATTTCAGCACTGTTAATCCTTCACATTCATAATAATTTAACTGCATGTTTGATTATTTTCACCTAAAATTTGTACATATTGCAGCAGTAAAATCTGACTGTGTGATGAGTGCTTTGCTGAGAGGAAAATGAAAGGGACACCAAAGGCATCGCAATTTATCATCACTATGTGTGCCAATCCTTCCCATAGTTAGGATACATTTCACTCAAAACTGTTATGGGCCTGACAGACTTTTCTCCGATTTCTCCCATTTGGAGTTTTCCTTGATTTTGGAAGTGGATCAACAGTCATTAACATACACAATTTGGAAATCATGAATTCCATCCAAGAGATGTTGGGATGTATCCCTAGATATGTAAAATCCTTGACCTGTTATTGGTACTAGATGGAAAGTCTCTAATCGCCATTAGAAAAGTCATTAGAGTTCATCCTCTGGGCACCATGAGTAGCAAGTCAGGGGTTTATGAAAGTCAGTAGACTTCACTCTCTGAAGGACCATGTATGTCTCTACATAATTTTATGGGAATCCATCCAATATTATATTTAAGTCTACTGACTGACAGAGAATCCCAGTAGGCACAGCGCTTGAGTGACCATTGAGTGCTGATGGTCTTTGCGCCTCTGAGAGACTGCCATCCCATTGAATCCCATGGGTTCTGACGGAGTCCAGCGGGACAAGAGAGCTATTACTCTATGTTGTCAGGATCATGCCGGCATGAAGAGTAGAAAGGACGCTGCAGGAATTTAGATGTCATAGCAATACTGTATCTTTGTCTTTAGGTTGTCTAAGTTGCAGCTGCAGAGGCTCAAACTGTATCATAATTTGTTAGGAATAAAATTCAGGAAGTCACATTCCCTTTTGTTCATTTTTTTCCCGCTTAGAAAAGATAATGGCTATTGTTCTTCACTTTGGCATCATGGTACTGGAAGGCGTCTTATTTCTGATTGTTGCCAATGTGACTCAGATCATGCATTGCATTTTTAGTGTTTCTCCAAATTGTTTTGAATGCCCTTACTCAACAGAAGCTTTTAATGTTGGCCCCAAACCCCCAAGTTAATTTGCTTAAAAGAAACAAATTACTTGGAGAAAATTTCTCCTTGTCACACTAAGTTTTACTTCACTTTGAGGTGCTGCAGGTTTACCACAAACTTTTCTCAAATCCAAACGATTAAAAGGGCATGGATGTAATTCAAACAGCCTTTATGAATCTTATCATACTCTCTTTATATTGACACATTGACTGCATATCAAAAGATTTATGAAAGCATTATTGAAGGTAACGCCAACATTAACACTGAACCAAATCAATGCATATCTCATTTAGTTGATTATTTGCTTCATTTTTTGGCTTATCTTAAAGAATTGATTGCTATCAAGTGTCTGGAACGCTTTGACCAATCAGCTTGTGACTGTGGGTGGGTGAAGCCACACTGCTTCTTCAGGAAAGCAAATGTATATACTGTGCATTGCTCATTTGTGCAGATAAATAAAACTACAACACTTCTTGCTGGTGAAAAATGTGTCAATGCCCATGGTGCTACATTCAATGAAAGCATTTATAGACTCAGTAGTCTATAAATTATAGTCTCGTTCACTCAATCAACGCTTGAAAAGTGAGTCATTAGAGCTCTATACATCAGTTCTGATGGGTCATAATGATAAGTGCAGGGGGAACACATCGCAATAATTAGAAATAATTGAACAGTTTGAAAATAAATTCAGGGCAAATGCAAAGTATATGTGTGATGTTGAAGATATCTACAGCACATAGAGGAGCTTAAATGAACATGTCGATAAATGTTCTCAGTCATGGTGATTCTGTATTGTACGCAACTGGACATGTTTCAGCTTCTTGAAGTTTCACCTGTCTAACTAGCAGAAGCACATCAGGTTGAGCACTTAAAAGATGTGGCTACCCAAACTGGACCTTTGTCAAAACCTCTCAAAGACCCAGAGCAGACGGAGAGAAGGAGACAGAGAAACTTTGTCATTCCTTATGTCGCAGGAATATCAGAGAAACTCGAAACTTGAAAGGAGCTTCCATTATCGTCATATCCCGGTTCACTTCACACCTACCAACACGCAGAAACTTGTCCTTACTGAGGACAAAACACCCAGGCATTAAGCAGAGCAATGTAGTTTATGCTCTCCAATACAGCCAGGACTGCACACATTTGTACACTGGGAAGTCAAGACAGCCTCTCCAGTTGCCTACGATACTTAGAAGCTTAAGAGACTCTTGTACGAGAGATGGCAAAGGTCATTAGTTCTAGATCCAATCAATGCTGCTGCTGCTACAATGAAGAGCACACATGTTAATGAGCCATTTGACCTTTTTGTGTGGCATAAGGGCGACAGCACAAGGTATAGAAAAAGTTAAAAGCGTTAGAGATGAGTGGACAAAGATGCATGAATAGGCAAGGAAATCTACTTGTCCTCATTATGAGGCATCCTTTTTTTTTTGACACTCTGCCTTTTGTATAACTTGCCGAACAGAGCATAATGGCTTAAAACACAGAAGGAGTTGCTGTTTCGTTACTCCTGTGTTGCCTTTCTTTGCCTCTGCCCTCTTCTTTCCATGCTCCCCCGCCTTCTCATCCCACTATCCCTTCTTCTTCCTAAGCTCCTCTCCCCTCTGCTCTCCTCCTTGGTTCCAGGTCGCCATGGTGACTCAGCTTTTCCCTCGGCCAGCGACCAGAATCACAATCAGACTCGCAGGCCTCTCAAACACACACACATACACACACACACACACACACACACACACACACACACACACACACTGGCACGCTCAGAGTGAGCGTGGCAGTGCCAGAGGCCTGATGAGAGTAATGACAGATTAACGAGTGTCTATCGGCCACAGCTGACCTCTCCTTGGGCAGCTCATAAACAACTCATCTCTCTCCGCCCTCTGTCTTTTTCTTTCTTCTTTCTTGTCCTTTGCCTTTGTTCTTTTTTCATCTTTTCTTTTCCCTCCCCTGTCGTTATTTCTTTTTTCTCCTCGAGTCAGGAGTAATTGGGTCTGTCCAGTAGGTTTGAGTGCAGGTGCCAGAAGAGATATTTTATCGGTCTGAGTCGAGCTCACCTAAGGCTAACTCTCTACGCACTTACGATGCCATAAGGCACTTAAGATAAAAGATGGATGCCAGATGCTTCTGGATAGTGGCAGATTCTGTGATGTCTTTGTAGGCCATTGTGGCACTGACATCATGCACCGTACAGTCCAGGTGACAGTTTTCATGGTTTGGTATGCTACACTAACAAGTGGTGCACTCAGGAAGTCTTGTTATTGAGTTGTTATGCAAATCAAGTGCATTAGAGTACCAGGGGCACGGCCTGAATACATACCCAAAGTTTGGCCATTGCTCGGCAACTTTAGGTCCAAGATTCATTCAGACTAAGAACAACATAGAATTACTGTGAATAAATATCAATTAGCATTTAAAGTTTATTTTAATGTATTCGCCTGACATTTACCCATTAATTTATTTCTTATTACAAGAGTGGCTGCCTGGTGAGTCTTTGAATAAATAAAACTGCAGCAATCACGGCACCAAACTTACAGGCAGAAACATGACAGCCAACAAGGCAACACTGAACCCAAGAGTGCAACAACAAGGACAAGCAGCATCAAGACATGCCGCACGACAACGACATATACAGTACATCCCAGCTACAAACCAGTACAGTCATCAAAGCGCCACATAAGTCTTTGTACATGTGTTGTGAGTCATGATATTACCATAATGAAGCACTTTGTACTTTGTATCTTAAGAATGTTACTCTCAGATTATATAAGCTTCCTGCATATCTTTGTCTCAGTATGATCAGACAATAGCCCGAGAATCCAGACTAATCTGTGAGGTCATGTTTAATTTGCTCTGGCAGATGTCTGGCCACCTTCCGAGTCCCAGTCAAATTTCCCTGTGACCAGAGCCCTTCAGTAGACAGAGTCACATCGTTTCTGTTTACTCCAATAGTTCCCGGAAGTTAACTGCAAATACCAGCAGCCCACTGTACTGTACTGTAAACCAATCAGTCAGTAAGTAACATATTAACTACAAAAAGCCAAACGTCGTACTTCTGTCTCTCTGTATTCACACATTCAAATTGCCTGTTTAGAAATTCCTTGAACTATCTGAACTCTGTGAATCAGGTGATGATCGGCATTTTGGCCTTCCATTGTCATGACTCCCTATGGTCAGTGGCTCTGCCTGTGACTTGGTTTGTGCCAATCACAACCTCTTATCTTATACGGGTGAGTTTTAAGTGCTGGCTGTCTTAGACGCTATCAAGTCACATGTGATTTCACGAAACTCAGATCAAACTTATTTTAACAAAGATTGTTTTATTGCACAGCCTTTATACGGCTTCAAATGTTTCCACAAAAACAGCTTAGCTGTAATTGGAGAAAGTTTGCGACCACGCTGCCATTTTTATTTCTTTTTGAAAGTGTACCAAACACTGCCTCGGCTTGCATGTGTAGGTCAGTGCTATGACATATGTTGCTTTACTCTGATTGAGTGTAGGTCGTGTTTTGTTGCTCTGATAGGTCTGTCCAGTTGGTTTGGCAATGCCAGGCTAAAATCGAACAGTGCTCCATTCTCCAAAAGCTTGCCAGACTCAAACTTTGTAATAGCTTGGTGGTTCCTTTGGTCTTATCCTTGGCCAACATACTAGACATGTGATTTAAAATGTAAGCCCCATACTGGAAGTATCACGGTCGAGGAAGACATTGCCGTACACCAGCTTGTTGGGCTCTCCTTCTAGATAGACTCTCTGGAGGACTCTCTGCCAATTAATTATAAAACCTGTTCTGCCACTTATGTATTGCTTCTTATTAACTCCAATCACTCTGTTAATATACAACCCATACATTTGTAACCTGTAGTTCATAATCCTTCTTACTCCAGTATCTCATTTTACCTTCATCATAAAATAAAGAATATCACATTATAGCAATACTCATTATGTGTTATCATAAAAGCTGTCAGAGGAATTATCTTGCAGATCCATTTTAGTAAATCTCATTAGCATCTACCACATGCCTACATTTCCACAGATACTACTGTGTTGTTTGGTGTAAAGTAAAGACACAAGCTCTCTGCAACAACAAAGTGGTCAGCTGTACTTTGCGGTAAGCCAGTGTATTAATACACGTTGGGCCCTTATGTTATAGCTTATCACTACTTTCTACTTGATAGGTACTTTGATCTGTCACTGAGACCGAAAGTAACAAGAAACAGATCTCTCGTCAGCCTCGACTGGGTTGTTAGTGACTGGCTCAGTGCTGAGATCTGGAAAAGGCTCAGCATGTCTCTATGTAGTCTTGTTTTTTGCACTCATATTGCACCTTGTTGAGGATCATATAATAAAACAACACACAGCAGAAGAACCCCCAGAAGCAGTGGGTATTGCACCGAAAGCTCCCATTAAAAAGCTGAATATATCTGCTCTGATCCACAGGGTAGACATTTTTAAAAAGCTTGGCTGTGGATGCATCCTAAAGCCACTATTAAGAATCTCAATAACCCTTCGCTCAAAGCTGTAGAACATATTGCCCGTGTGTAAACAGTCTATGAAAGGTTGGCAGTGGACTTAGCCCATCAGCAGGTTTCTTTCATGCTTGATGTATGCGTCAGCAAAGATAAATCTGGAAAACGACTTTATAACACAACAGCAGCAGAGGTAATATTTGAGTTATTTTTGTATACAGTCATTTTTTTTGCTCAAGAGTTAGAGTTAGGGTTCAGGATAACTCAGTACTTTGATTGACCAGCATAACTCTGAGGTTTATTCAAGTAGTTGTAGTTATATTTAAATTATGAATAAACAGATCTCTCCTTTACAATACCTTCCTAGTTGCAATGTTGAGAAATAGATTTAGCTGCAGACTCAAGACAAACCAACATTAACACACAGGGAGTGCGGCTATGGTTTTAGCTACGAGCTACTCAGCTCGACTCATGGCTCGTTATCTTCATGTCTCTGATGGTTTGTTAGTTTCACGTCTTTGCTTTATTGTGCATTTAATATGCTTGATTTCATGTGTTTGCATGCAGCATTTTCTTCAGAGTATCAGATATATGTGTATGTATGTATTTCAGCACCATACGTTCAGAGAACATACAACATATACTGTGTGCCTCTCTCGCTGTTCAGAGTTTCCGACCCAGTTACTGCTCACACATCTGTCTCCATGGTTATTACATTAATGCATTTCACCAGACTTTCAAGACCCCAAAAATTCCTCAAGAGATAGATGTGGCTTTTGGGGGAACAAGAATGAGCCCTGATGAAATGAGTGCCAGCGTTGGGACCAGGCTCGGCTGGCTTATTGAATATTCTGCAAGCATCGCTGTGTCACCTGGGATTTCACTGACAGAAACCCCTAATACAGGCGGCACTGCAGTTTAACATATATCATTTATTGTTGTATTGTTCATTCCAAACCGCACCCATCACTGGGCATAGGGAACAAATAGTAAATCATTTCACTTTGTATTGAAGTATACTTTTTTAGTGACTGGATCATGAGTAAATTCAAACATATGTGAAATAAATCATATACCATTGCAAAACCTGGGTGAGAATGACAGTGTAGAACTCAACATAATTGATCAATGGCAGCCCATTTTTCAAAATAAAGTCAATTAATTAAAAAAGAAGTTAGCTGATGTATTTTTGACCTGATCTGAATGTTCAGTTGATTTGTCCAGTAGCTGTAAAGATGCTGTCTGTCTTACAATTTAGCTCTGAGGTAAATACTGTGACAAGGGTGCGCAGTGAAGCAGCCTTCAATTGGTTTGTTCTTGTTACCAGACTAGAGTCAGTTCTGGACTGTGGTTGACCCAAACAGTGGGAATAACAATTCCTGAGTACACTGAAAATGGCAAAACATTAAAGTGATTAACTATGTAACTAACTATTCAGGCTAATAATGACAATTTGAATTATTGATTAAAATGCCAGTTATTTTAATTATGAATTGATAAGTTCTTTAGAAAGTGGCATCTGGCAGTGACATCTGTCCAATCAGTAAATACCCAAGGACTTTACATTTATTATCAAAAAACCACAAAGATAAACAGTAAATCCTTAAGAATATTAAATTAAGAGGCTGGAACCAGCAACCGCTTCACATATGTTTGGAAAATTAGTAAAATGAAGAAAATTCATCAGCCATTCTATGTAGCATCGTCAATAAAGACAGAGCTGCAGGTCAGAGCAAGCATAGCTGACAACAACAGAGCAGCTGTGCTAAATTAAATCTCACATGCAAACTGTCCCTTTAGAAAAAAATATGCAAACGTGTGACATGGTGACAGTCACACAGTCAGTGTGGTGTCACAAAGTCACACAATTAAAGGGGGGACTACTGACGAGACTTTAAGAACTAATTGTATTTGCCTGTCGCTGTAGTGTTGATTGTAAAGACACAGCGGCATTGATGTTTTCGTCTTTAAAAATGTTTTTGTCTACTCTCAACCTTATGGTCATGCCCTAGCAGCTTAATTTACTTACAGAATGAATAACTTACCTACTGCAGGCTTTAATTATAGCTTCTGCTGTCTACATTCAAACACTCAGCACATGTAGTAAATGGTCGGAACAGGCGGTCCACAAAAGCAAAAAGGCACTATTGATGTTTACATGTGTTTGTGAGCAGGGGTTGTCAGTCACACATTACGCCTCGCTGTTCTCGCACTTGACACCATTGTTTTGGGTCCCTGTGACTCAGCCACGGCTCACCACTGGCTGCACCTGCAGCAGCGTTCCTACTCTCAAAATACCCCGAACATAACTGAAAAGCCATTTTCATGTGCAAATGGGAACTTAGGCAAGTACTCACCGGGGTCACAGACAGACCGATGATGTGGCTGTGTATCATTTATGAATTTTGTTATGTTAATGTAAAAGTTGGATGGTGTAGCTTTAATTTTTTAAATAATGAAACACAACTTTGAAACAGTGACTCAAGAGAAAAGTCTGCCTGTTGCCGCCAGCCAAGACGCATATGCAGCAGATTAATGTCTCCAAGAATTTGCAGGGGTTGTGTTTGGAAAATAGACATGTTTTTCAAGGGTATCATTTGCCATCTGCCTATATCTGGGAAAGGGAACAAACGTATCCCAGTGTGACAATAGCTTGCCTTATAGAGCTCTTTGAGGACTATTTATAAAGTGAATAAATGGTACAAAAGAAAGAAAGAAAGAAAGTGTGAATGCCTGTAGCTTATTAATGGTGCAGCCTAAATTGGAGCATGTTGAATCCGTCTAGGCACACATGATCACTTTCAGCAGCATTTAGAAAGCGTTTTCACCTCATTTCATTTATTAAAAAGAAAAGAAAAAAAAGATAATCTAATCTTGTATAACCCATACAAATGCAAATAGATGGGAGCAAAACAGGCATAAAAACAAACTATGATGGGCCTTAATGTGCTCTGTTAATGGATTTCAGATGAGTCACTGCATGGCCAGAATGTCTAACCACAAAATAAAAAAAATGACTGCTTTATTGAATATTATCTTAATCCTTCTAAGTACTTCTGGCACCCTGAAATGCGGAACTATGAACAAAAGTGGCCCGTTGAATATGAAGTCATTATCTGCCACTGTGTGGTTCAAACTCAAAGTCACATTTGAATGAATACAAACATTGTGTATTGGCTTATTGAGGGAGTCATTTTTGACATGAAACCGAACTGAGTTTTGTCACAGTTCCGCTCTTTTCTGACTGCGGCAACCTGATCTGAGTGTGACGGAGGTTCAGCTGGTTAGCTGTGAAGATGCTGTCAGTCAGTCGTCTCAGATTTTTCAAATCGATATTAGCACATAATATGACACACGTCATAGATGTAGACATCGATGCCACTGGCTGTGAGGCGCTGCTCTTATTGCTCCTTTCTCCTTTCTTTCGCTGCCTATTCTTTACACATTCTGCCTCTCAGAGAAGCTATAAATAGCTGCTCTGTGTCACCATCTGGCTCCACAAAGGCTGTTCACCTCTGTGTGTGTTAGTCAGCGTGACTGCTGTGAACTATGTTAGCCTGTTGGCTCAGACACCATATTACTGTGGCCTCTGAAAAGTAGCAATAGAGTTAAGCCAGCTGGCTGGTGGCACCAAGCATAGATTTGGGATCACCTGCCTCTCCCAGCAGTGCTAGAGCAGTTCTAAAAAGCCCTACCGCAGCTCTTTTATACAAGCCTTGCCCTGGTGCCCTGCAGGTACCTTGGATTGTCCATTGTCCATTCTGTAACCGGTTGAGAACTGCTATACAAGGATAAAGTTCTTTTTTGCTCAATGGTGAAAAAAAAAAGAAAGTTGCACCAGTTAAATGTAGTAGTTAATCAGCGTGCAGCAAGTCTTGATTAGAGGCCATATCACCATGTTTTGTCCAATGGGAGGGCACTTTATAGTGTTTTTATTTATCATAGGGGCATCCTAGAGGGTACTTTATCAGGTTTTACCAACAAAGTAGGGCATCCAAGAGAGCACTTTCTCTGTGTTTTTTTTTTTTTTAACATGGGGCCATCAGGGAACCTCCTAAGTCCACCGGTGTTTTCTTTCCATCTACAGAAAAGGTTAGCCCGGAGTTAGAGGACTCTGACACAGATCTGTTGATACATTTTTAGTGAATTAACGCAGAGGGACAGCATGTTAACAAAACATATTTTAATATTGAAATGTTACCAAATGACAACTGGGAATGGAGAATGGAAATTGAGCTGTAATATTAATATCCATGATGTACAGTAACTGCTTCGGTAATCCCCCGTCAGCAATTGCCATAGCAAGCTGTAATAAAATCTGTGCTTTCCTGCGTCGAAAAGTAACACATGAGAGAGAAGCTGCGTAGCTCACCTGGAGGAGGGTGTACCACTTGTTAAACCTGTGTCCTCACCAAGTTCAGCTCCAGCCAGGGCCATTCTGTTTTTCTCACCAGCTGTCACTGTCTTAATAAATCATTTTAAAAATAACACACTGGAGCGATGAAAGTGATCAAATCTGCACCCACGCTGTAGACTTCAAACGTAAAAGCGAGATGATCTGTAGTAGCATCAACGAGAGTGTTCGCCTGGATTAGCCCGCGCTAAGGTTACCGTGTCAGGGAGTGTGACGAGCGCGGGATTAATGCATGCACACACTTGCACACACACACACAAACACATGTACAAAAAAAATAGACAGAACAGGTGGACCGGATGGAGGGATGAACCAGTTGGGGGTGGGGGGGGGGCGATGGTGGGATTGTGCGTTGGGATTAAAGCAGGCACAGTCTGGACCTTTTGCTCTGCATTGATCCATCCATTTAACCGTCCGTCCATTAATTCAGTTGCTCATCCATCCATGTCGCCCATTACCCCCAACAATTTTTTTTTTAAAGGCAGAATTTATCGGGTGCGCCTCCCCAAATCTCCATGACACTCGAGTCAATGAGACTCGCCTCGGAATTAATGAATAGTCATTTCTCAAACTCAATTCTCATTCCACTTTCCTTTTGGTTGCGGCGGCGCAGAAATGATCTGCATCGTAAGTACGCGCTTTGAGTGGCGAAAAAAAAACAAGGGACGAAAAAGCACAAAGGAGGGTTACGGGTCTCCTTCTCGCCGACCCTCCTTCACGCCGCCAACTGCTTGAAAGAAAGCGAAAGAGACGCAGAGAGCTGGCTGTGGGCAGGAGGAGGTGAAGAGAGGCCGGCAGTCAGACAAGCCTAAGAGAGAAGAAGGGGAGGCAGGGAGACGGGCAGAGAGGGCGGCGGGCAGGGAGACGAGACAAGGAGAGAAAAGAAGGTGGTTTGGTAGCCAGCTGTTACTCTATGATGGTCTCTTGCTTTCGCCATGCTGTCACAGATACTCACAAACAAGCATTTACCACGGCTGGATTACAGGCCCAGTCGCAGAATTCTCTCAGATGACCAGAAAACGTCAGTCAGGCTGACATTTTTACACTGCAAAATACACACAAACTCCCTCGTTAAGGGGGAACAACTGTCTGTGCGGCTCTATGCTGCTTCTCTCCCTGCATGTGTCCGGTCTCTTTCCGTCTATCTGTCTATCTCTCTGTCTGTCACATTTCCTTTGCATTACTCTCTGTACTCTCTCCTCCATGTGTGCTCTCAAGGAGGGAGCCAGCTATGGTAAAGCCTAGAGAAAGATCTAATTTTGCCAGTTCTGCTCTATTTCTCCGTATCTCTGTGGTGCTTTATGTTTGTCCTGAGAGCCCTACAGGGAAAAAAAAAAAAGAGGGGGAGCAGCGGCGGACTGAATTCCACCACTCACACATACACACACTGCTCGATTTTTAGATATTTTCCACTTAAGGTCGAGACCCAAAAATAGGTCACGGACATTTCCCTCGTGGTTCCCCGCACGACAAGACAGGCAATATGCTTTAATGAACCTTGTTTTCAAGGCAAGAGACTAAACTTCCTAATTGGATTCTTTGCTGAAAAACTTTTCAGATGTCTTAGCGAGAGAGATAATGTGTGAAACACAATAAATTCAGTTCTTGCAAACACACACAAAAAAGAAAGGGAACTGTTCGAGAAAAATGGGCTCTATGGTGAGTTGCTACAAAAAAGAAAAAAAAAACATTAAATCATGCACGAAAAGCAGAGTGTGTGTTTGGTATGTGTGTGTGGTGTGCCTACTCAGTACCCATTTCTGTAGCTTTGAGTAAGAAGCACTAAGCGAGGCCCCTTTGTACCTACTAAACAACCTGAGTCATGGATTCCACGAGGTACCAGAGATGTTTCAAAAGAATCCTTTTTACCCTGACTCAATAGTGTCAGGCTGTTCTTTAAGAATGCGCTGACAGCACAATGATACTGTGGATATGGCACTTCGCTTCATCCCAGTGGTGTTCTATTGCCCTGAGATCTGGTGAATAGGGGTGTCACAGAACATTGCAGCGAATCATATCCTCCAACACAGCGCTCTAAATTCATGCGTGCGGTGAACCGAGCGACCGACCGCATGTTTTGTTCACAATCCAATTAACAATGTGATGCTGTGGTTGATCGTGTCCGCTGTTTGTCCCACAGTTTTGTTATTCTGTCAAATTACAGGGACTGAACTAAATAGGTGAGCGGAGGAGCATAATGAATACCAGTGCTTCCACACAGGTTAGGAGTGGCTTGAATGCAGGGGGTGGGCGATCTGGCCCAAAAAATAATATCGCAGCATATTTAAATGCCCCAAATCCATGATTTAAATTGCAACCCTTTCTCTCAATTTTGAATCGTCCTGTAGACGAAAGCCAGGCTTGAAATAGCTTATGAACATTAGAACACAATAATGCATGAGAGCGAGTTCTTTCTAAGCACAAGCTCCTTTTTCACAATGCCGCCAGCTATCAATCCTGTTGCATTATTTAAAATACAGCATCCTAGAAAGAGCCCACGAAGTACTTCGGCCAATCAGCGTGGCAGTATTAGTTGGCTCCATCGCTCTTTTGGTTTGTTCACGTACTGCAAATCTGTCCAGTGTTTCACAAAAGTACCACCATTGGGCAAAATACAAAATTCCTGCAGTTGTTTCACAATAAAGGTTGTGTTAAAGAAGAAGGTTATCTGTCCACTGAAACACTAGTGGGCTTTTAATTTGAAATGGAAACAGGATGTTTGAGTTTGCATTACCTGTTCTATTGAGCTAATTGGCTATGCCGGTGCTCCTGCTAACTAGCCACATGCTGATAGTTCCTTCCACATGACATTACACCTGACAAATGCTAGTTCAGTCAGTTGGCAACAAAATCAAACTGACTGAAGTTGTACATCAGACCTGCAAAACTAGAAACCCACCCAACCCCACTGGCAACTTCAATTCTAACAGGACTGCTACCTAAAACCTATTTAAAATCCAATTTCAGTTTAAGTATTGCCATTTATAATTCTGTAGTATTTTAGTATTCACTGTGTGTTTTTAAATCAACTCATAGTACCACATGCTGTGCTTAGTTTGGAAACAGAAGTAGGAAGACTGGAAGTCTAATGTCTAAACATTAGGCTATAAATGCCTTCGAGATCCTTTTGGGTATGAGGTTGTGTCATGGCCCTCTGTCACTTGATTTTAACCCCGCTGAACACATCATGGAAATTTTTTCTAGCCAACAACACACCTTTGAAGAATGATGTGCGAGGCGCACCGAGGCTGTCGGATCAGCAAGAGCCTCTAGACACCTTCTCAAGTATGTGACTTTTGTAAAGTTCACTGCAACAAATTGAGAAAATAAGAAGAGTTAGCGCATTCCCAAAACACTGTTTTTCCGCTGCACTGAAAATGTAGCGAATCAATGGCATCCACACTGAGGTCTAACCCTGAAGTCAAACTGGGATTCATCGTGGCTTCAAGACTTGACAAGCTATGCTTTTTGAGATGTGGATTGTGCATTGAGCTTTCAGCCCTCACGTCGCCGGTCAGCGTGTTTTTTTGAACTGCTGCTGAACCTGTTTACTTAAATATGAATATACTATTTTCATCGAATTCTACGCTCTGAAGTTGAATTTAAATCCCAGACAGGGGGGACTGATGGTCTAGCACCAACAAGCGCAAATGCCCACTGTGATATTCAGTTGAACAGCGACTGATCCCTGTGACCCTGTCCACATCGCATGCTTTTATACTTATGTTTTATTTATGTATATGCGAGTCATTGTCTGGAGGAGCTTGGTGGGTGCATAAATGTGAGAGCTGTACTTGATAAAGTGCCCACGGAGCTGAGTGAGTGTGTGTTTGAGTAAGTACAGATGGAGAAAGCCTTTGGACTGAAATATCATAACCTTACACCTCGACTTAGAAAAGACTGTGACAATATAAACTGTCAAAATAAACTCCTTAAGGGGCGGATTTATTTAAACACTGTAGATTCAACTCTGAGGAAGGAGCCGGGACTTGTGATGCATAATTTATGTTTGTTTTAGTCAGTGTTTGGTACTGAATAAACTGCTGGAGACAGGCAGAGGTAATTCTCGAGTGCCCTTCCTACCCAAATTCAAGACTCAAAATTGTGACTGTTTTTATATTGTTAGACTCGGTTGCCGCCTTGAGTTTCAGGACATATTTGGCTGTGAATTTGTGCGAAGGCGCAGAGCATTCTAGGAATTGTGTTACTTTACAGAAACTGCGTCAAGGCATTGCAACAGGGGCCTGATTGTCATGAAAGCGGGTGTATGTGCAAACACAAGACTGAACACACGTGTGTAACAGGTTTTTTTCGGCGAGCAGCAGTGGTACCACAATCCTGGCACAGCTTTCCAACAGTGATAAAAAAAGGCTGAACACATATATAGTATCAGTGCTAATAACACACACACACATAATCTGTGAGCCATACCAATCAGCAGCTATAACTAACATTTTGTCTTGGCACGATTGGAGCTGATCAAAAAGTTTGGCCATTCGCATGTGCGAGCGTCAACACGCACACACATACGCACAGACACATGCGTCTTTCTGTCAGAGAGCCATTCGCAGGCCCGTGTCTAGCCAATCGTATTGGCTCGGCCATGCATTTGAATTAAGTAGTGTGAAATTTGGCAATGAACTATAGAAAAAAAAAAGAAAATGTCATATTGCCATAGCTCCACAGGCTACCACGTGGTTGCTAGGCAGCAATGACATTCCCTGCTCCTCAGAGCGGTCTCAGTGATAGAGAGGGGGAGAGGGAGAGAGGTGTCGCATGTGTCTTTAGTCAGTGTGATGGCTGGCAGTGCATATTCAAATATCACTCCACGCTGCGCACACACAAACACGCGCCCTCAACCCAAAAAATGTGTGTGCGATGACAGGCTGCGACTGTCAGCGCGTCCCGCTGCAACTCTCTTCCCCCCCCTCACTATCCCTCGCTCTCCCCTCTGTCTTGCGCTGTGTCTCTCTCTCTCTCTCTCACTTCCTCTCTTCACTTCCACCTCTCCTATAGGTTTCTTTTATCCTGCAGCAGCAAGAGGACGGCTTCTCCCATCCCCCGCTATCCTGTCCCATCCTCTCTCCCCTGAAAGCCTTTCCAGTAGTATTATAAAGCTTGTGAAAGGTTCTGGAACGACAGTTGTTGCAATGAGACTGTTATGAATATGTCTTTATGTCTGCAGGGAAACGGGTCATTTTTACCAGCCCTCGCTGTGTTAACAGCTGTACTGCAGAAGCCCTTGTAGAGGCTTTTCATTTCTATCTCAGGCCTAAGTAGGCAGAGAAAGAGCGAGACAGCAAGCTTGACTAGACTTGTAGTCATTATGAATGAGCCTGAAGCCGCTTGTCTGCATGTTGTTTTGAGAATCAAGAGATGTTCCGCACCACCGAAATGTGTGGTTTGGCAGCCCCTGTCACTGCTGAGTGTTAAGTTTTAACACACGCTCCCCACAGGGAGCCTGCCATAGTTGCCGTGGATGAGCAGTAATTCACATCAATTTGTGCAAAGTCCTTTCTCAGAATGTGCCACATTCATCTGACAACAGACATGCTGTGCACATGCTAATAGTTAGCCTAGCTGCAGTTGAAAGGCTCAGAGCCGCAAAAATTCAATCCAAGAGCAAGTTAGACATTCAACGCATCACAATGAATGGGAACAAACAGTGGGCTACTGCAGTCCTTTGTACTCAAGTACTGTTTAGTCAAAGAAGTGTTCCTCAAGTACGAGTCGAATAACTTTAAAGGCATTTAGATAAAAGATAAAAATGTAGTTGAAATGCTAAGTTTTGAAAAGAGGGAGGAAGGGATGTGAAACATGTTTTATGATGATGACAATGTGACATGATATAACTATTACTGCGAAACAAAATGCATTTACATATCAATGTATATTTTAGCAGAACAGCTAATTACTGTTACATGTGCGACTACCTGCAGTATGGCATTACTCGAACTATCCAGAAACGAGGACAGAAATTAGTCTATTAGACAAACAAAACTGGCAGTAATTAAAAAAGTGCTATTGAGTGAGGTTCATTGTTAAACCAGCTGATTTAAAATCTGTTGTGTGAAATGATACATGAAACCTGGCCAACCCCTTAGGCCTGGAGCTGTCTTTTTGCTATCAGCAACTGTTCTGTCAGGTCAAGTCTGTCGTTTATCAAGATGCTTTCATTTTGATAAGTGGGAGTTAGTTTGATAACACAAAAGACAAGTAGGCAGGACGCGATACGAGCATTTATCACTGTCAGACTTTTGGAGTGCAAGCAAATGGCTGCTTTCTGGTGGCAGTATGAATTCAACCAGCAAGAGAATGCAAAAGATTTGTTTGACCGTGTTTTGCCAGCGGTACAGTGGTTATCTGTCAGGTTGGTTGCTTGTTTGATTTTCCCATTGGGCCTCACGAAATAAAAAAAAAAGAGTGAGGGGACATGCCGTGATTTGCCAGCCAGGCTACTCAGGTATTGTTTTTGCAACACATATGCAGTAGACTTTTGACAGCATCTCCCCAAACAACATATTTAATAGTTACCAAAAAAAACATGACCATTGCAGCCTAACAGCTGCGGATCTACCAGTCACAGTCGTACAGTCACAGTTTGGTTAGTTTCAGGCAAGGAAAGTACTAAGTTAGCTGAAAGCTAAATCTGAAATTAGTTGGTTAGGTTTAGGAACTAGAACTACTTGGTAAGGTTTAGGCAAGAAAACTACTCTAAGTTTTAGACACTAAAACTACTTGTTTATGCTTATGCTGTAACACTACCTAGATAGGTTTATGAACTGAAGTGAATGTGTTAGGTTAAGACAGAAAATTACTCAGTTCTCACCTGCGTTACCTGAGCATCTTCTGTTACGTGCGTGGCGTAACTTCACTACGTTAGCAAGTTAAAAAAACTCATCGTTGACTTCGGGTTTCACACTGGACTCCATTCTCCTGAATGGAAGTCATGTAGTTGTTTAACCCAACCATTTGCCGTTTCAATAATTACCACAACTGGACACAGCTTCTTATTTTGCTCCATATTGAAACTGATCACCTGTATGCTCAGTACACTAGCCTCTATGGTGTTATCACCACTGAAAGTCATGTAGTCTTGATTTTTATAAAACATATTTTAAGGGTTGCAAATAACACTTACTCATTCTGAAGAAACAAGAAGCTTTACGGCAGCAGGCTCATCATATAAACTGTAGGCGCAGCTTATACAAGTGCAGGTTTTAAGGTCTCTGCTCATCTCACTTTAATTTAATGTATCCTAATGAGCCCCGATAAATGTTTAATATCACATGTTTTTCCATGAAGGCCTGAACTGGGATATTTCCTCCCGTAGGTCCTCTCCAATTCTCCAATTCTCTTTAAGCATTTATATTGTGACATTGAGCATTTTATTCTAAAGTGTCAGCCCTCAGTGCTCTCAGGCTTAGCAACACTTAGCAGGGAGCCTTTTACACACAGACACATAGGCATTCACACACACACATATACACACACACACACACACACACACACAAAGCACACTTCCAGCGTCCAGTGTTATGCTGCTGTGTAAATGTAAGTGGTTTTATAAGTGATCAAGACAGTTTCAGACATGCACAAAACATGGGCATTGATAAGTGATGTATTAGAGTGGGCTTTTAAGCTGTCATCGCTCTCTCCACAGACTCCATTAGTATAATGCCGTTTAATGTTTTATAACAAAATAATCAAAGCTGAGACAAATACACATTATTGTCGTAATGTTGTTGCAGCCAAAGCATGTAGCATTAACACAATTCCCTAGAAAACACATATACACATACACACACACACTAAGTTCTCCATTTGATAAATGAATCACCAGCTGCTGTAATTGTTACACTGAAATGAACTTTCTCCCCTACCTTTTGTGCCTCCATCCACCCATACATCAAATTTAGCACAGATAGCCAAAATGTAGACCGTACAATTAAATGTGACCTGACACGAGGGCTGTAATATAATGCAGGTGGCATTATCGGGCTTCTTGATTGGGACATAAACAGCCAGAGTCCCTGGTTAAGGCTTTTTTCCCTGCAGTTTTCATGAGCTGCCCTCAGCAGCTGCATACTGCCTTCGCACTGTGATAAGGCAGAATGTTCAGGCAACACTATGACTGTGGCCCTCTGCACTATTTTAAATGGCCTATTTCACTGTGGCAATGTCACAGAGGGTAATTGCAATACAAACTTCTTGGATCTTCATAAGCCATTAGGGCTAAAGGCAGGAACACACCGGCCCAACCGTTGGACGTCTGAAGCATTTGGGGAGACTCGGATGAGGTCGGACACAAATCTGTTCAGTGTGTTCAGCTGCGTTGGAAGTTTTCGGAGCCACGCGGACGTTGTCTGCTCTGATTCAACATGCGAAGTCTGAGGAGGAGGGCTGTTGGCCGTCTGAGCTATTGAATTCTCTGATTGGTTGTGTGCCAGCTGAGTGGCCATTCTGATTGCCGGTGTGCTAGCGAATCAGCGCGGTGTGTGGGAGGGGCGCAATACTGTGTGCGCTTTGTTTTTCTATGCACTCCGTTCCGTCATTCCCCATTTTCATGTTTTGCAGTACTGGCACAAGAGCTGTTATGTCCATTCAGGACGAATTAATCTGTGCATCTCGTTTACAATTCACAACACAAGCGCTGCCCGCTTACTGCATCTTGCGTAAGCGCAGAATGTCTATGTTACTGTGGAGTTAGCAGCACATCGAAGAGGTGTGTTCAATGCAACTTTTCTGCCGAATGGGTCAGACAAGAGGCAACGGAGTGGTCGGAGAGTGGTCGGATAAGGCAGTTGGACGTCTGGGCGATGTGTGAAGGCCTTAAGACATAGTAGATGAGATGCTCGTAATATACATCTTGACAGAATTTGACAAAGAGTCTTCTTTTTGGTGTTTGCTTGTCCGTCAGCTTGAGTATATAAAACAATAATACAATATAATATAATATAAAATAATATAATATAATGTACTATGGTAATGCTTAATGAATAGCTATGTATAAATAGCTTGGTATCTATGGTAAAGTTTGTTATCATCAGCTAACGTTTGCCAGTATAAGCTACTGCTGAAACCCTACATATTACATATTACCCTCATTATTAAGAGGGGAGTTGTATTGATTCTTCTACAATAAGCTACATTGTCTCTCTTTAAACTTCAAGATCTTAACAGCAATTTGCTTTTAAGATCTGGTTAGCAAGTAAAACATTTTTTTTCCCCCATTCTTAAACAAAAGCAGCTAATCCTTTGTGTCAAACATGTCCAGTTCACTGTTAAGGAGAACACCTGGCTGAATCCACCATGCTCAAGAGGCTGGCATCATCCTGGCATTTTCATCCTGGAGGAAAATTGTGCCTACTTCATGTACAGTGAGGATTTAGTATGTACTTAACAGATTTTGGACAGATGAAGGGTAAAGCGGTACGCTTGAGTGAGTGGCCCATCAGTTCCATTGTGACCTTGTGCAGTGGGAGCTTAGACGAGCAGAGAGGGAGATGTGAGCTCTCAGCTTATGTAAGTGGTGTCACATTCTGACTCGCTAACTGGACTGGCGTGGTCTGGTCTCCTCTGTTAGACGAGCCGGCAGCCTCATTTCTGTGTGAGCGCGCGCTTATTCGCCCGGCTTCTGGGCGTGCAACAGACAAATAGCGCAATGTTTAACTGCGTGGGTTTGTGTGTTGCGTGTGTGTTTAGGATAAAGGGACAGGGAATAAGAAAGGTGTGCCTGTTTGTGTGGTTCATTAATAGCTTTGCCAGAGATACGTGTGTCTCGGAGCTGCCCGCAGACATCAAGGGAGAGGGAAAGTTGTTAAGGAATGGAGGAGGAGAGGGACAGACAGATAGAAGGAAGGTGACGGTGGGTGGAGAGAGATCAGACATCTAATGTGATTTATTTGTGGTTGTAAAATCTGTTCCATATACCAACATTTTTCATTTTAATGTCCCTGCTGAGTTTGGGGTCTAAAATGGCATTTGGCGGCTGCTGAGTGATGTCAGCGGAGCTTCAGTGTGTGTGTGTGTGGGCTTGTGGGTGACTATAAATGAGTCTTGTTTTTCTGTTGGACGTGCAGTCATGTACTGTTGTTGCAGGTTCATTGATGCAAATGTATTTGTTCTGGGTACAAAAATAATGGCAATCATAGTTTCAAAATTGCTCACTGAAAAAAAAGAACCCCAAAATTTCCATTTCACTGCCAGAGGCATTGTCAGCCTGTCAGAGAAGATATACAAGATGGCAGAAAGTAAATCATCAGATGCTGTGACTGATGGGGCTCCGCCGTCTTTCGCTCTAACGACTCAAACTTTGATGAAGAGAGTTGTGAAAGGGAAAGAAAAAAAGAAAACATCATTAAACTGATGTCAATTATTAACACTCATCCAATCATGGCTGTGGGGGATCTGGGATGACGCTATTTGAATTATAATCCATATGCAATCAGAGTCTTCCTGATTAATGGTCTTTCATTAAGTGATGCCATCAGTAATTTTTTTTTTGCTTAACACAATTTTTTGTCAGTTAATTGAAAGTATGTATACATTATGGTTCTTACATATTATTCCTTTTAGGCAAGGCTGCAATGAAAAGCTATTCGCCGCAGTTAAAGCTATCAAGATGTAACTCCTGCCACTCACCCAGCTTGTCAGCCATTGTCAGCTGTTCTCAAATGACCTCTAGGGGCAATGGGGAATATTTTGGGGCTTCTGGTGTAGCCAGAAGATATCACGATAATTGATATCCATGACAACACTGCCTTGTTCAGCACAGTATAGCCAATGGGTTCCAAAATTAGATTTTGGCCAATGCAACTGTTGACCGAACGTTGACCTCCATGCAACCAAAGCACGCTCGAGCGGAAGCCAGAGCGCTTCAGATACCAAAATCATTTCCTTTCCTACAGATTCTGCATTCATATGCAGATATCTGTTCATAGAGATTAGCTTGCTTGTGGATTTATTGTAACGTATGTGGTGAGACAGGGACCCCTCGCCAGCAAAAAAACAAAAACAAAACGTAATTATAGCCAAGCAGCAGCTTGATCAAACAGCCTGTGTATGATGGAAAACAATTGCATATAATCATTTAAGACTGGAAGGAAAAACAGTATGTATAAATCCAGTCCATTTTCCCACCCCATTGAGCTTCATTCAGCCATGCCTTTATTTTTACATGTACCTTACCTGACAGATTTCTCACAGTGATGATCAAACATTAAACTGATAACATGGCCAATAACATGCAGCTGACACAATGCATCAGAGAGACAGCATCGTCAATCTGGTTTTGATTGAACACAGAGCTTAACGAGACACACACTAATGATTGTGTTAGTAATGATTGTCTAGACTGCATCAAAGGTAGGATTTATGTTTTGCTTATGTTCATTCCTGTCATCGCTATTCCTCAAGTAAAGTTAAGCAAAGATCAACCCAAGTATCTTCTGTCTGTCCTTGCGGACTAACGCAGACTGACATTAGTGAGGGAAGATGCTTGTGGCTGTAACAAGTTCATTGTCAGACTTTACAGCAATGAAGGGAAGCCTCATTTGTTCAGCTGTTCTCATTTGAGATCGGAAAATGTTATTCTAGCATCAGGGACACAACACCTGCGGCTGCAGCAGAAAGCTACAGATAAGGAAAGACAGGTACTATTGTGTTTACAGTATACTGTATTTTATGGTTCAAGCGTGATGCAGCATAATGCAAAAAGCCATTTCAATGACTACATCTGTTGTGAGCACCCTGGGCTACTGTGTAGACAGGCAGGCTGAGTCAGGTGACTTAATATGTGTTGAATTTCACCACTGGCTGCGGCATAAGTGATTATCTACTGCATACATTTGTGCCAAGCACACGGTGCCACTGTGTGCTGCTGAACAGTGTTTTATTTAACAAGAAAGCAGCGATGCCAAGGGTTGCCATTAGGAGAAAGTGCATTGGGGGCGGGTATGTGGGTGAAGTCTGTGCTGAAGTCTTAATCATTATTTTCACTATTTCCCACAGAAAATGTGCTGATAGCGAGATCAGCTAATCATTCTTTTTATGTGAAAAAAACAGGATAATAGGTTCTTGTAATTAGACTGGAGCACATGGATATTTTTTTTCTTTTAAGAAGTAGGTTGTTAATTGAATCACAGCTCTTTCTTCCTCACAACTTGATTTTCCCCTGCTTCTGTAGCAGCCATCAAACTTATTGGGATCTCATCAAAAGTTTTAATTGATAAGATTCATCACAGGAAACATCCTCTCGGCGACTTTGTTACATCTTTATTTGAAAAACAATGCCCCTGTGTCACCTCAACCACGGAAATTCTATTTTTTGTTTCTCAGTCTTTCACAAACATTCAAAGTGGTAAATTACATTTTAATGATTTAATGGATTGTATAATAGAAAGCTGCTCATGTCTCCAGAGATATCACCAAATGTGTTTAAAAATGCATGTGGCATAGCCTGTTATTTCCAATTATCTCCCTTCCCTCCCTTTCACACACACACGCACACACACACACACATACACACACATACCCACCAAGCACATACACAGCTCTATATATTCCTTAATATGGTAATGAGAATACTGCTTTTATTGCATGGGTCATGTATTACGTTAATTGGATTTAGGCCTATAGTTCATACTCAGTCACAAAGGTGGCTAATGGAGGTGCGAAGGCTGTTTCTCTTGCCTCTGATACCACTCACGGCAGTACCATACTAATGACGTCCGCAGCTTATCTCATGTATACATTAATACGAATATTCATACAGTGCTTAAGACATATGGTGGCGGCTCTTTTGAACATAGAAAGCCAACACCTAAATGACACTTTCCCACATGCTCTTTAACCCGCAAACGTTATGCTAATTTTACATTGTAGGATTCAGAGCGGGAGTTTACTTAAAGGTATAATATTTTACAGTAACGTTCATCCCAAATGTTTCCCACAATGTTCAAGTCCAGAGCAATCCCTGTTTTCTCAAGGCATCTCCGCATTTCCTTTGGTCGCTGCAACGAATGAGACTAAACTTAGCATGAATGAAAGTTTAAAACATTTGTGTCACATCCGATACATTTTCATCAGCAGTGGTGGTCGTTGAGTGGTTTATTCACCATATCCGAAGTGACCGTTTTATGTTTAGTCGGGGTACTCAACAGCTTTCATCTGTCCCAAACCGCCAGATTTCTTGACTGTACTTTAGCCGTGATCTAATGTCAGTGAGCAACAGCGAACACTCACTAGAGACTCCGGTTTTCTATCTTCTATCCCCTTCCCTGTCAGTAACGATGCATTCATAAAGGGAAGTACATTTACCCAGCTCCAATCAGCGCTCTACATTACAGTACAATGGAGGTCACCTCCACAGATGGCTGCTGCAGTCAGCTTGATAAACAGGAGTGCATCTCTGAGCTCTCCTCCAATTGGTGAACGGCTCCAGCATAGACCAGAATCTAATGTGACCCTGCACCTGGCCCTCCACAGAACATTCAGCCTATTTAATTTTTTTTTAGATAGAGTGCCCCCTAAAAGCTGAAGCTACATGCTGTATGTTTCAAGTTTAAGGCAGTTTGAAAATGCTATTTGAGTTATTTTTGTTTTCTCGCCTGTTGTGTTCTTAATTTCCATATACACATCATCGGTAGTGTTCCTGGCGTGAAAAAAATCTAAAGACTGTCCAGTTGCATTACGCCTTTTTCCCGGTTGACGCACTACACTTCTCTTGCAGTTAGATGTTTAAAATGAAATGTGACGCAGATGGACAAGAGTCACTGTCTCTAGCTTTGAGGCCATGCTTTTTATTTCCTGTCAGAAAAATCGTCCCTCGGTGTAGGAATTGAGTTGCTTGAAGGCGTTAAAGAACTTGACTTGGAGGCCGCGATAAGAGGTGGACCAGTGCAACAGCTGCATTTGATGAAATACTATAATAAAGAGGGTGCGAAAGTCAGGGTCAAACTCTACCTTTAACAATCAGTGTATTCAAGAATCCAATCTTATGATCATAAGCTTTGAGTGGTGACTGAAAGGATGAAATCACAATGAAAGTGGCTTTGTGGAGTTTGTGGTACCTTAAGAGACAAGGTTGAGAGTCTTGATTCTTGGGTGATGAATTGCTGAACTGCATTTTGTATGTTGAGCCAACTGAGGTGGTCAGTACGGAATGATTCCAGAACTCCTCTCTTCAGCTGTAGTATGGGCACATTTGAGCAGAAGAAGAAAAAAATCTCATATAACTTCGGAACAATTCATGACCTGTGTGCACAGCTGGAGGATGTTGCTGAAGAATGTCTAGGCTCTGCTTCTGGAATGCTGGAGCACTGAATAAAACATCAAAAACCTATTGTACGGACATTTAGACTAATTGAATGAAAGATGACTTTTTATCCCCGAGGCTGAAATTCCCACATGTTACACGTCACAGCCTTCAAGTGGGAGATCGACATGCACCATGTGTTTTTTTTTTCTCCTTGTAATCATTCGCACTGATGGGCAAATCTCTCTCTGGTGCAACACAAAGATACAGTTCCTTTAGTGTCTATTTCTTTTTCCTCAAAGCAAGCAACCAGCAATCACCAGTAAGGTATGTGTTTCTGGCGGGGAACTGCAACCTCACTATGCTTTATGTAGGTCTCGGAGTGATCTATAGAGCATGCCACTGGTAGCAGCAGGGATGATCTTGGATCAGTGTCCAGAGCACCCCGTCTGGCGGATCTCGTTCATCATTCAGAGTACAATCTGATCCTTTTTCAGCAGTCTGCGAGGCTCAGTGCCAGCTTCAGGCATAGCAAGGCAGCAGTGGACCCAGGTGCAAGGAGGCTTTGTGTGCCCAGCCCCTCCACCTCCCCTGCCCTGCTCCCCTGTGTGCCCGCTCCACATAGTGAGGCCCGCAGAATTTTTCTTGTGGATAATATTCCTCGCGGGGTGCCGATGGACCACGTGTACAGGGACAGCTAAACTGCCCCGCTGCAATTCCACAGTATCTCAGTCGCTGGTTTTCGCCGAAGGGAAAAGAAGGTGCAAACCGCACACCGATAGTAAAGCGAGGGGAGTTCAGAGATTAGAGGGACAGACTTGTGAATTGCAAGGTTGAGTGGATTGTTCCCTTAGTGGGTCTTAAACTACAAAGCTTGTGCGATTGTACCTGTCCCGCACTCGTGTCCTCCGCTCTGCACTCTTGTGTTCGCTGTTAGCAGAGCTCAAAAAACACCCGAGTGCTGTACGCTCCCGTCTCTCTATGCTCTCGCGCTGCCTCCTTCATGCTCTTTCGTCGGTATCTCCTCCCCCATCGCACACTCTCTTGGATGAGCTTGAAAACACTTCCCTCCCACCACCTCCCTTCACGCACAAAATGCTGCTTCCTTTTTCCTGTAGTATATGTAAGGAGATGGTGTGCATAAACACGTAAAACAGCGAGGTTCGTAGTGTTTCCAGTCCTTTTTCCCCTCCCCGATATGTTATATCATGGTGCGAATTTGCAAGGTGTCATTTTAAAGGTGCTTGTGTGTAGACCGTGCTGAAGGAGATCCACGAGCTGTGTGTGTCTGTGTGTGTGTGTGTGTTTTTCCGGACTGCTAAGATGACAGATACTGTGACGCTTTCACAAACACCCACACATAACTTTCATCCTCTTGATGCTGACAGGTGTTCATCCTCACATCTATGCAAACACACACCTGGGAGAACAGGTTTGTCATCGTCCTGACACCGACTGAATCTGTTTGACCAGCAGGGGTCCTTGTACACTTTACCTCTCCTCTTTGTCCTTCACGCTCCTCTTCTTCTCACAACTGTCTCTTCTCGACCTCGTTTCCCTGCTTCCTGTTTTTCTTCATCCCCTATCTTCACATCTTTAGTCTCACTTCGCTTGGTCCTCCTCAAATGGCCACTATCATAAGTGCATTAAGTGAATATGTATATGAGTAGGGTTAGGGGTTAACCCAGTATTTAACTATTTTAACGTGTTGTCAGTGTTCACATTTTATCAGTGTACATTCAAACAAATTTATGTTGGGAACCAATGCAGGCAGAAAGAAATACTGTCAAACTGATAACAGCCACGTAAAAACAAACAAAAAAGAGAGACAAGCAGTGCGAGGGAACATACTGTAGATGGGACAGACGGATAAAAGCTGCACTCGGGGGATGATGGACGGAAGAGTCAGCTCACTCAGCTGAGAAATGGGAAACACAGAATGACAGGCGGGGAAATGGAAATCAGACCAACAACAGGCAGGATTCCTTTCGAAAGAGAGGAAGATGAAATTCAGAGCAAGACAGGGGACTTCAGTTTGAGAAAAATGACACAAATATGAGAAACTGCATATTTCGAGTGAGAACTATTTCTCTGACCACCATATTTTGCAGCAGCATTTTGAAATGAATGCAACATCAGTTTATTTCAAGGGAATTACTTTGATTTGGTTTATGTTGCGTTCATTTTTTGGACACCTTTTCAGGCGCATTCTCACCATGCCATATAGCAGACCGTCTTGACAAATACGACCTCGGAGGGAATGGAGAACAAACGAGAGTAGAACCGAGAAGAAGAGTAAAAAGCAGCCCTATAAAAATAGCTCGGTGAATAAACTCTGCTGACTAACATGTTAGTGGTTAACCTGCCAGCGCCAGTAGTTCACCAACTAGTCCTTTACCAATGATGTTGCAAAGAGGTTTGTGTTGTATGTAGTGGAGAGGCTGGCGCTATTAGACATACAATATGTAATCAGTTTAGTTTTCATTCCAAATGTATAACCCTAACCCTAACAAACTGTTAAACAAAACAAAAAAACGAAAAAAAAAAGCTGTATTCAAGACTGTAAAACTTTATATTTAACAAATGTGTTAGTCACAAGCTATAGAGAATCCCTGCAGTGTACATCACACCAGTCTCCAGCTGTTAATGTGACTTCTCTCATGTGAAACCACGCTGCACTTCCCTTACAAATGCGGGCTCCTGAACTCTGCGTACCCTTGACAGTGCAAACCATAAATCCCTAAACAGTCACACTGCAAAAAGCATTAAACATGAGTGCACAAACAAATGAGTAAACAGAGACTGGCCCTTAGTGCTCCTCCTAAGCACCTAATAATGATAGCACTGATTAGTAGTAGGTAATAAAAGATATACAGCACGAGGCCATTACTGGATTTATGTCCCTGAGGATCTCAGCGGGGAAAGAGATCGGAGATCACTTCCTGTCTGACACAAACTATGGAGGGATTATTATCCGTGAATAAAGAGACCTGCGCAGAGAGATGAGCCTGCTGGGAAAGAAATAACCAGAGAAAGTGGAGGGCAGGGAGAGCAGCGAGAAACAGAGGGAACGAGAGTGGATTCCAGAGGGCATGTGATGAGTATTGTGCAGTTATAGCAGTAATCGATATCCAGCGGAAACTGATCAGCAAGAGCAAGAGATGAGGAATATAAATGAGGAGTTGGAAGGAATGGAGGGCGGGAGGAGGGAGCGAAGCCGAGGAGGAAGCTTCAGAGCGAATTTCTCTTCTCCCTCTGTCATTGTTATTCCATTAAATTCACTTCACTTCATTGTGTCCCGTCTCTCCCTCTTTGCCCTCCATTTTGTCGTATTCTTCCTCCAGACTGTGATTTCTTCTCTCTCCCTCTATTCACCCAGAGTGTGATAGCTTTCATTGTTGCTAACGGTGAGATGCTATATTGCATTGGCGGGTAAATGGGCGCCCTCCAGCACCGAGTTGTACAACAGAGTGGTTCCAAATGGTAGACACTGAAGCTCAGTGTGTTTTTGTCCCGAGGCTGCTCTTATGCACTGCTCTAACTACTGCCACTTAAACTGAGAGGCACATACTGTAGATGCTGCAGTGGAACATGCTAACACACACACACACACACACACATACACACACACAAGCACGGATGCAGAACCTCACACATAAACCCTAGCATAATTATGTGTTCATACAGGCAGTCGAAAGAACTTAAATACCTGCCGCGACAATGCTGATCTTTGAGAGACATTCTGTGTTTGCACTCATGTCCTTTTAAACCGCTTGTGTCTGCAAGCAAGTGTATGTGAGTGAAAGTCCCCGGTGCACTTCCGTCAGCTATCGCCCGTAAGTGCTGCGCTGGTAAGGTCTCGTCTACAGCGTAGACACGAGTGCAAAAAGATAAAATTGGAACACAAACCCGTATATTTTAATAGCTACATCATTATAATGAGACATTAAATGTATGAGAGAGCGAGGCTGCGAGGGCAGCTTTGAATATTAGACTTGGATATTAAAAGACTCAAACTTTTATAGGTGCACTATGTAGTTTTGGGTAAGAAACTTCAATCAGAAGAGAAATATCTTCACAGACTGATTTTTTTTCATGCCTAAACAAACTAAATAAACAGTCTCTCTGTTTTCATGACCGAATAAACTGAATAAACAAGCTGACCTTAAACACAATTTCATACTGTTTCCTTTTTTTATATATATATGTGGCAGACTCTGCCACGTTTTTAGCATCAATCAATGTTCTGGGGACCTTATTATCCCCTGAGAAAAGCTTGTTTATGGATCAAATATAAATGTTTCTGCGTTTGTATTATCACCTTTCGATTTCCTCTCCAAAACCACACAGAGCCAAATCATTCGTTCTAATGCTCATTTTAACCCCAGCATTTACCCTAAAACAACCCCTTTTGCATATGATGTGTGCATGCGGGCCATTGGTTAATCAAATACAGATTCCAGTCAAGCGCAAACAGGACTGGTTGGAGCAAAATCAAGCTAGAACAGCTATATAAACACACTATCTTGCACAAGAACCAAAAGAGCTCAAATCATGCAGAAACAAACACACACGCAGGAGCTCAAATTAAAGCCGTGTCTTTCCTTCAGCCGAGGAAGTTACCCACGTTGCATGCTGAGTAGGGTCATTAAAGCATGTGTGAGTTCAAGTGTTAGAAGCGTGCAAGAGGTGATGGTGATGTGCTCTGTGTGTGTGTGTGTGTTGCGCAGTTTGAGACTGCGGCTGCCAATGGCGCCGAGTCATGAGTTATTTCTAGGTTCTGACAGCCAATAGATTACTTTGGTTTCTCGCGCTGCTCTGAGATGAAACGACTGTGAATATCTGAACACGAAGAAAAAAACCCTCAGATGATCGTTTTGAAGCCCTTTTTATTCATGTCATTCCCCTTTTCTCCCTTTGTTCCTCCCGCTTGCACAAAAACCAAGATTACACAGCGCTTCTAATAACCTATTACACTCCCGTTCATTGCAATGTCACAGCTTCTGCCTCAGAGTACAGCGCTAATTAGCCACTGTTTACGCATTGAACGTTTTACAAAACTGCCCAAATAACCTTAAGTTTGATTAAAGGTAAATTAGTGTGTTATCCGGTTTATCACTTCTTCCTTGATTCACTTGAGGTTTGAGTCAGTGGAGCAGTGGAGCAGAGCGGAGCGGGGAGAGCGGGAATGGAATTGTTTCTTTTTCATTTTGAAGTTCTACAATAGCGTCTTATCGATTAAGAGCCTTTTTTATCGAAGGCCATGCAAACCCCCAACTCACCCTTTTCACTTCCCTCTTTCGTGCCATTATAACTATGGAACCAGTTATCTTCTTTATCCCCAAACAGGCTGTCATTGGAAACAGGACATTGTTTGCTTGGCAGATTCCCAGCTCTGGCTGCACCTTGCTCAGACGTATTCCTTTTCCATTTTAAGCCTTGTTACACACAGTACGACAATGTGAACACCAGGTAATCATACACATTTTGTCACATACAGCTTGTTGCTCTGCTGTAATTATTTGCCTAATTAGAACGATTTGTCCTTCTTTGATCACATCTTTATCATTACCGGACATGATTAGAGATCCTGCCTTTATCTGAGATGTGACACTTTATAAGGTGGAAATAAGAGCTGGACATTTGTAGGGCAATAGGTTAACCATTCATTAAAACATAGCATATTTTCTGGCAATGAATGTACTGAAGTGTCAAAAAAACAGTTAGAAGTTAGTGATGCATATTGAATTACAATATGTTTACAGTGTATACTATGGGTCAACTGATCTAAAATGTAGCATTTTTAGGGCCCGAGCAGGTCTTGACCTGCGAGGTCCCTATTGTTTTTGTAGTGATGACTTTTTGTCCCAAATTATCGCATTTTTCACCGCCTGAACCACTAGATGGCGCTCTTTAGATTGAAGTATTCTATATCTCCACATCGGCAGGTGGGATTAAGACGAAACTTGGTAGAATCATTGCCAATGCCCTCCTGACGATAGCTGACCAAAGGTGTTACCAGGGGACTCTATAGCCCTGGAATATTAAAAAGCCAAGCCCCAACTCCTACATGCATATACATGAATGACATTCGGTATGCATATGTATCATGACCAGACACACAAAAAAATATCAGGGGTACCAAACTGTCACTCCAACAGGAAGTCATTTCGATTCAAAGTTCCCATTTCACCCCCCATTTTCATCCATTTCCATGCCTCGTACTTTAACAAACTCCTGCTACAGATTGAACACCACAGTCTTCTAATTTGCTCATCCTCAAATCTTGAAGATCAAAACTTATCAAAAGCTTTCGATTTCGTCAAACATGGTGGTGTCTCGGTACGGTCCATTTTCATGCTTCGCCATAAAGCATCAAGTCCTTATAACTTCAACATACTATTTCCCGTGTACACCAAATTCATCACACATGTAAACAATGTCGCCCTGAATACCTCCATGCATCAATACTCTGTCATATCCATAGCGCCACCTACTGGACAGGAATTCAGACAAACATCACCCTATTTACATGAAGTTTACAGCTTTTTTACTCCATATCATACGCTACAAGATGACAAGCAACTAAAAGTTCAGCACGCCCTCCGAACACCGTCGCCACCAATCAATAATCAAACACAACTGACCACAAATTTGTTTGAGGGATTTTTCAGCTGTAGTCCATTTTGTTTTTATGTAGATTGCAGAGAGTTCTTCTGACTTCAGCATACATTATTTAATACCGGCAGGTGCAGGCCACCAAATTATGAGGGACTAACTTCCTCTTTCCTATCTCGACCAAACTTCACATGTTTGATAAGAGTCCAGCCCTGAACACATAGGCAAATATACAGTCATGGTCACAGCGCCACATGTTGGACACAATGACGTTTAACCCCTTCCTGCACTGTCCCAAACACGGACAGTTACCTGATGCGTACACAATAATCAGGCAATGGGGCTGGGTACATGGCACGCCCCGTGGCACGTGGACTGTGAGGGCCCTTTCATCGCTGCTTGCAGCTTTAATTCTTTATTATGATCTGTTTTATTTGTATCTGTTTGCTAAAATTAATTTAAAAATAACTAATTTGACTCTGTAAACTATAAAGTAACTACAACTAAAGTATTCAATTCATGTAGTGGAGTATGAAGTGCAATTTTGCCTACAAATGTGGACGTATAAGGTAGTGAACATGTAAATGCTCAAGTAAAGTACAAGTTTGTCAAAATTAAAAAAGTAAAAAAAAGTATGGTCCATTATCTTGAGTTGGTTCTCCGTTTGTCTATCATCAGATATTTAAAGGACGTGTCCACAAATCAAAAAGTCTGACTTAAAAACAAAAGCAAGATGCCCTCATCACCCGTAAAGCAGTTTTTTGTAGGTTTTGTGTCTCTCTATACTGGCTATAAAGATGCCTTTTTAATGTATTTTCAATTAAAGTGATGGGGGACACAATCCCCTGCACTCATTCTGTTGAAAACGTTACCTAAAGTAGCTGTGGGACTTCAGCAGCCGGGTTGAATCAAATCAAGTGGGTATCCTAAGTCTTTTGTACGAAATTCATTCTTTTTGTTACTTTCCTGAAATACTGCCCAGGGAAACACAAAGAGGGGAATTTATACTAAAAAGACTGTAACTTTTACAATATATCCACTTTATTTGATTAACTCAGACAGCTGAAGCCTCACAGTAGCTTCAGCTAAACCTTTGAACATATCTTTGCACAAAACGACGATTTGTGTGGATTTCTCCCCGACTGCTTCCAAAGGCAGGGAGGGATGATTATATCAAGAAAAAAAAAACTGTTCAAGTGCTCTTATGGGAACCTGACAATTGTTCGAGACAGGCATTAAAACATTCTAAACCGATCTTTTACTCTCTCTGAGTAGTTTATACCATTGTGGGGTATTTTGCATATCTATGAGCAGGACTTCTTTATGGAAATAATGGACTTTCATGTGATTTCTGTTTCTATGTTGTGATATACTCTTCAGTTTGTCAGGTATTCAATTTGCTGGTGGCATAAAAAAACACAATCCCTAGCTGCTTATTTCATCTTCAGACAGTTTCTCCTTTGATTTTCCTGCATAATGCAAAAATAATGGGTGTCATCCATAACACCCATCCAGAGTACACAAAGGTCGCCGCACACTGCCTTCTTATGTTGGTCCTCATGCCTTCTTATCTTCATCATTATTGTCACTTATACTAACATTTTATAGCCTTGGGATGTTTGCATCAGTCAGCACATTGGACACTCACCTTTGTTTTTTGCTGTCTCTGCAATGCAACATTTGCCGGACTGGGATTTTACTGAGCTTGCGGGGCGGCGGCCATATTGCTCGCAGCGAAACACTTTCCTGCTGCAGATTCTTCGATGAGAAACGTCGTCGTAAAGTATTCACTTTCGTTCCTCTCTTTGCCGTATGTGTCTTAAGAGCTCAAAAACAGCTTTGCCGGCACATTTTGACTTCCCAGTGGGAAAGGGACAGGAGCTTAGAGTCAGGTGGCAGCGTGTATTGCAGTAGAAATGAAGAGAGATAACTTCCTATAGCCTGACGGAGCAGTGGGGGGAGGCCTTGGACCAAGATTGGAATGATCTTAGTGTAACGAGAGAAGAATTGTTTGTCAATAAGTAATTTTCTTTTCAGTTGACGAAGATTAAACTGATATTACTTCACATTCCTCACTCTGGGATGGGATGGCCTAAAGTAGAGGTGAGGAAAGGAGAGGCAGAGGACAGAGGAGAGAGAGAGAGAGAGAGAGAGAGAGAGAGAGAGAAGCCAGAGAGCAGGAGGGAGGGGAAACATCTTAGTATTCACGCGTTGTTTATTCTATGACTCACTATAAACTAGACATACTTAGCGTGTCAGCATAATCCCGAGGGATGTGTCAAAGGACAATGGCAAACCCCCCTTTTGACATATTTTTTCTTGGCAACAAATCAATTACTTGGGGAGTAATATTTAAATGGAGCAATTCCTGGAAGAGAAACACTTCTAACTGGTGGAGCCCATTAAATGGCAGCCACAGACGGAGCCGAAGATAAAAATGTGTACATTACAGATCAGGCGAGTACCATTAGAAGGAGGATTGATCTCTTATTTTTCCCTGTAAAGCTGTTGGGAACACAGCAAGCACATCAGCTCCGCCTTCGTATATAGGAACTTCAACGAGCTCAGTTTTTGACTCCTATTACCTGAATGAGTTCTTAGAACGCGGGCGAGGGGCTTTGCATAGACAAATTATACATATTACATGCACAGCAGTCTGTGTGCATCACTGTGGCAGAGTGTATGTGTGGGGGCTGTTATCTGGAATATATCATGCAAAGCCCATCTATTATTTAAGTAGTGTAGTGATGGTGTGTGTTTTCTGAGCAGAGTGGAAGATGAAGCCACTCCGGCAAAAGCTGCTTCATCTCATACATGCAGCTGCATTCGCTCTCTCAACACACACACACACACACACACACACACACACACACACACACACACACACACACACACACACACACACACACACAGGCATAGCTGTTGAGGCTCAGCAGGAGTGCTGACAGTTCGACTGTCTGACTAATGATTTTTCTCCCGCTCCCTATCCTATCACCCTCCTCCCTCTCCCTCGCTCTCTGTAACTCTCAGCCAGCAGTGGCCTACACCGACCACGTTGCTCCGAGTAAATCAGCTGTTTGTCCATGCTCAGGTTAAAGCTGATCCTGTTAAGCTGTTTGCATGCACCTTTAAAACCTGACAACTGAGTATTGCTATGACTAAATCTGTGAACATCTGCAGAAATCCGCGCAGCCACGATGACCCATCCACAGGTCACTAGAATGATACGGTTGGCGTTTCACGACTTTAACTCTTTGAGAAAAAAAGGAAAATATCTGATTATGCAAACAACAGTATTCACAGTAAGTACCTCAGGATGCTACAGGAAAATCAGTTACATTTCTTTCTCATGTATTTACAATGTGATTTGAGAGGTACAAGATAAAAGTAAATTATGAGCTGTAAGAGGATTGCTTATATCTACCAAAAGTTGAATTTTCATGAGAACCATGAGAAGATGAAATGTTAAATAAGGGTTGGATAAAATCGCCTTAAATTTGCAATATTTTAGTCTAAGTCGGGATACGCAGTTCACGTCCCTCTATTTTGAAATCAAAAATGCTAGCACAGGGTGACGAAGTCAAATGTCACAATATTCTTGACGGAAAACTTCAATGTCAGTATTGAAGCAATATTGTAAGGATGACTATTGGCTCTTCCGCGATATACTAACACCAGGAGATTGCTGATATGTAATCATCAGTAATGGGGATGCTTTCAGAGGCAACAGATCTCAAGAGGATGCCATATACACTGCCCTCCACTCAGTCTTCACGCACATGGAGAAGAACAGCTGCATCAGGATGCTGTTTGTTGATATCAGATCAGCATTCATTACAATTTGACACATGACGATGTTTGTAAAACTTCAAACTTAAAACGCAACTAGAAATTTGACTTCCTTACAGCCGTATTAGTAATATCCGAAATCTATAATGTGATGTGAGATATGGTTAATATATGCAGTATAATGGCAGCAAAACTACCACTAATGCTGAAGTTTTTAATGCTCTGTACTCTTATGCTTAATCACGTGTAATATAGTCCTAGGTGGGGTCCCAATCTGTCATTAATCTTCCTAATCACAGCTTTCTTGTGAATACGATGATCTTTAAATTCAAACTGATACTGCCATTGCAGTCATTGTTGCTCTGGATAAGAGGTACTCTAAGATAAATCCTTAATATGTGCCTGTCATGTTTTAATGAAAAATGGGTCCTGTGCTCTAGAGTGGAACCTGATGAGTGACAAAAAGCTAAGATAGAAAAGACCTTTAAGTCCTACTGGAGTCAGATTTTGGAGGGCATGAGACATTTCCATCCAACTAAGAAATATTGACCTCATGGTGGTGCAAGAAGGAACGACAATGCATCGCCAAAGTCAGTGGAGTTCAGAATAGACCTATTTCCCGGCAGACATTTTGACTTGTCAAGGCAGGGAAAGCTCAGGTGGAATTTATAACATTAATTATGGCTGCATTCCATTTAGGTGAGCATTCACTCATTCATTCACACGGCTTACTGGAACACTTCATAGAATACATTATTAATGTTATTGGTCGCACCTGTGCTTTTCCTGCTTCGACAAATCAGAATGGGGCACCAAATTTCATCCATTCAGTAGTTGGTGAGAAGTCTGGTGGCGGAGGGACCAAACTACATTACCAGCCATGCCGCTAAAGATGAAGCAAACACATGTTTAATTCTGAGGCAGTTGGCACAAGTGGCATCTGTTTCCAATAATGCATTTCACTAAACCCATCTTAAGTAGAAGTATTGATTGTGGGATTGGTTGGTCTGAGGTCAGCTGATTATACGAGGGATTAGATTATCTATTAGCTGATCTGATTGGCGTATTGATGCTGCAAGGATCTTATTAGTGTAGTTTGATTTAATTACTTTGGATAAGAGTGTCAGATAACCCCAAAACAAATCATTTGGTTTAATTTGACGACAGGGGTCATGATTCATTGTGTTGTGACATTTGATCACCGCGCAAATGTAACCACTGGGTGATGAGACTTGAAATGAGATCAAGGAAGAACATAAGCAATGATGCGATGGTGTTAATCAAGCGACTAATTATTGGCACGCATCCAACAACATCAGTTACGTATGCACTGATGTCTGAAACATCTTCCAACTTCAGTGCGCCACTGTTATCCATTGCTCTGGTGTCTCTTTATTAAAAATGGCTCCTGTGGGCCAATTTTCGACAGCACCAATTATTTTTACTTATTTTTTTATATATATTTTTGTCTCTCTGGGTCAAGTTTCAAAGTTATTAATGAGGAGAGAAAATGTTCCCCAAAATACCCTGGAGGAAAAAATGTGGCTTCGACTGCTACCAGTTGTTGTACGTTTTCAAAGCCTTGCCAATTTCACATTGACTTCAGTATTTTTACATGTAAAAGCGAGGTAATCTTTGTCGAACGAACCACTTGAGAACTTAGTTGCACGAGTTGCAGTTCTTGTTTTTTTGTGAGGATCTTAGGGATACGAGTGTAGTTTTTTTTGTTTTGTATCTCTCTGATGATATTCTCTATTATGGGTAAATAACAGAGAAAAGAATATGTCATATGGGTCCCTGTGTGCTCGCTGTTTTAAAGCGAATTCAGATTGGTTGGAGAGGTGCATGGGATCACTTCATTAGGACAGCTTGCTTCACCACAGGCCAACTGGCATCCAGTCAAAACGCACACACACACAGACACACACACACACACACACACACACACACATATTCTCTCTCTCTCTCTCTCTCTCTCTCTCTCACTCTCTACGTGTGTCTCTGGCTCTCTGATACATACTTTTTGAGGCTGCCAACACTGTGTGGCCACTGGTTGCGAGATTACAGTGTCACCGTGCACAAACAATGGAGAGAAAAGGCAGGGAAAGAAACAGAGAATGAGAGTTAAAAAACCTCAAAAAACAAAATCGAGAAATCGAAAAAANAAAAAAAAAACAAGGAGTGAGAA
>CAEMYA010000018.1:6464370-6502189 GCA_903131615.1 Diplodus sargus | reverse complement strand
ACACACACACACACACACATATGTGTGTGTGTGTGTGTGTGTGTGTTTCTATTGTATTACATCATAATAATATATATGATATTATATCACTGATTTTCCAAGGAAGTCTGGGGAATTTCCCTCCCTCTGTATCTCTTTGCTGTTGTTGACCCTCGTTGATGTGGCTGCTGTGACCACGAGTATGCTGGTGTTGAAGTAAGCTGTCTGCATTCTCAAACTGTTGTAAATGGTTGTTCATATGCATTAGACATAAGTTACCCTGACCGTTCAAATTGATACAAAAAAACACGAATGCCGAGCACCATTCACAATGACTTCATGATATAGACTGACCCCTCGGCACCCCTGACAGTGTCCGACGTCCCGCATCTATGTGTGAAACTATGGGTTTCCTTGTTTTGTTACTTATTTTTTGTTTTATTGAAAAGAAAAAACTAATCACGTACCCCGCTTAAACTTCAATGATCTCATTAAGGAGATTAAGATTTTCTAATAGAATTTTGTCTTGATAAACATCCAGTGCTGTAGGTGTAATGAGGTCATTTTGAATGCAGACGTCCATTTCGCGGGAGGAAGGCAGGTCCAACTATTGTTGATTGATCGGATTGAATTAGTAAAGTAGTGGTAGCCACGGCAACAGCTTCTCCTCATGTGTCACATCCTACTTTTGTCCTTTCAGGGACCTCTCTCGAGAATCATCATGTTGCTATCTTGCCTTTATCACCTGTGAGAAAAAGCCATCAACACTCACACGCTCAGCCAGATGCTGGACACACATCGACACACACCACGCTGTAACATCAGCCTTTATTTACCCATGTCTCTGCAGCAACACTGGAAAAGATGAGTCTTTATGTTGACAATTACTCAGTCTGAATGTCACTGAGTGTCAACAAGCAGTATTCCACAATAAATATGCCTCGTTTCCCACATATTTTATTCAGGTTCATATCGGCATGTGGTTGTAACTGAATGCTAAGTATAGTATATAAGTATATATAGTATGAAAGTATAAAAGTGAGGCCATTCGAGATGTCATTGAAAAAAAAGAGAGTAATTTCACCCCAGTTGCAGCAAGACCACAGAGAAAGGAGGTGCTCAACGTTTTTTTTTTTTTTTTCATTCCTCTGTGGATCTCGGTAGATTAGTCCAACGTATTTACCTCACTCTCAACATAATTACCCCACGCCAGTTACTCTGATGTGTTCAGTCACTCAAGTGGCTCCAGCGATGAGACAGTGAAGGGACAGTGCGAGAGAAAGAGAAGAGACACGTGTGCGTGTGTGTGTGTGTGTGTGTGTGTGTGTGTGCGTGTGCGTGCGTGTGTGTGTGCTTCAGCATCCGTATGGCTGTGTGTTTATGTCGTGTTGGTAGCAGAGCAGAGCAGATGGGTTTATAATGAGGAAACAGAATTATTCTGATAATGATGACCAGATAATTATACTCCATCTGAAGGAGGGAGGAAGGCGCTGGGAGGGTGGCAGTGGTGTGGTGGATTAAAAAGAGCGTTAAATGGAGGAGAGGCAGAGGAGTGTGTGCACAAAAAGTTAAGAAGAGCTGGATTCAGTGCGTCAGGAGAAATAGGGAGGGAAGAGGATGGGATGAGAGCGGGATGCTCGCAGACCATTAAAAAAATAAAAAATAAAAAATCTTTAAATATCTTGTGCTGAAATAGTCTCAAGGCCTCTGAAGGTCTTACTTGAAGTTACGTAACCATAAATACATTTCTCATTTTCGTGCTGACCTATTCTGCACTTGGTATAGACTTTAAGAACATCACTAGAACTATTTTGGGACATGGTTGGTTGGGAATCTCAGAATGGATACGCTCTCTTTTATTAATGATGTCTACAGATAGTTCACACAGACTCCTCCTGCTTCATGTTTTTACACTCAACAGTAATGTCTGCTCAAAGGCCTGACGAGCAAATGATGAGCAAGAGTGAGCGCAAAGACGAAAGCACATAGGCAAGTCATTCGCACGGATAAGCGCCCTGAAAATACCAATACTTTAATGTAGGAAAAGAAGGGTGGAAGGCAGCGGCCAATCTGTAGCTGGAAATACTCAACACCAGAGAGGCACGTTACGTGACACGGATGCTGGGGTTAAATTCTAAATTGAGAAAGTTCATTAATGGCCCGTTCCTCACAGCGGGAAGATAGCACTAATGTGGATTAACAGCGCCGGAGTCCCACAGAGTCAATTACATCTCTAACATAGTGGCATTCTGAAGTTCAACTCATTTTTGAGTGTGTAATATCGTCACAGAAAGAAATACTGTGTGTATGAGAATCCTAAATGTTGTATATATGGAGTCTATCATCTTCATATTTAAAAGCTGTAAATGTCAAACAATACGATATTTGAACAGTCGTGTCGCAGATCTTGTGAAAATGTCAAAAAATGTGAATGATTGGAAAAATGCTAAATGTAATTTTTATCCAAAATGACATTTTTTTTTTACAATAATATTCCTGCATTAGTCTTCTACATCATTTTACTTCTAAAAGGATGTTTCTCCTAATATGAGGGTCTTAATATCTCTGTGCCTTCAGGTTTTAACTGCTTTCGCATTTATTGTGTAATCTAATTCTGCTAATTCTACCTCTCATTGTACCTGCCATCAGGTTTAACAAAGAAGCATATTTAATGGACCTCGGAGCGCTGCTCGACTGTACTGAGTATTACACTATTAGTCATCTCATTTTGTCAAAGTTTCAGAGTGTTGTTTAGGTAGAATTTACACCGGCTGGTGCTTAATGCTAATCAAACAGCCTCTCCCTGCAATGCCGTATGGTGGTGTTTACTTTTAGTGTGACACAGAGTGAATGGGAGGTGGTGGTGGTGGTGGTGCATCGCTGAGCAGATGGTTTGAATCAGTTTGGTATTTGTATATCGGGTACCTGAGCAGAATGTAATAAGGAGTCATACAATTCACCAAAATCATCCTGTTTGGAGATGAAGGGATTGTGTTCGTTGGAATGTAGAGGCCTTTTATAGTCATTGAAAACGGATACAGGAAGTAGGGGGGTTTGTGTCAGAAATTTGCAGAAACAGAATAATGAATCGTGCAAATGGGAGCAGATCAGAAAACCAGGAAGCTTCATTCTGTAGTAAAACAGATGTACTGACTAAATATTACAAGGTTTAGGGTTAAAGGTCACGGCGTTCTAGTGCTGTTGTATACCAGAGAAGAAAAAAAAGTCAAGAAATCAAAACATATTTTAAGGCGGAGTAGATCTGAGATCCGGGGAAAAGATGGGAAGACAAAAGGCAGGAGTTCCCTGCCGTCCTCACAAGAAACTGAGAACATCAGGTCAAAACTGCATTCTCACTGGGAGGTGTGTGTGTGTGTGCGTGCGTGCGTGCTTTCCTGTAGGTGTTTCTGCCCTGTTTATTTTAATCATTTAGACCTCTGAGGTTGCCTTCACACATTACTCCTTTGTTTCTTCTTTTACTTTCATGTTCAAAGCGAGGGTGTCAGCGAGATTGTCAGTAAGAAGATATAGATAGATAGAGTGCACGCACACACACACACACATACACACACACACACACGGACACGGACGCCCTGTCTTTCTGCTTTGTACTCATGCACTCACTTTCTCCCTCATTCTTTTGTATTCATGCACACAAACACACACACACACACACACACTGAGCTCACTGACAGGTCATTTCACCACAATCTACCATAGCGGAGTGGAGAGAGCAGATGCTAAATATAGAGGGGGTCTGAGCAGAATACCAACGACTTTCAAGATCATACGACACTCGAGAGCTGTGCAGCGGTTCACATGGGGCGTAAAAGGCAGTGTTTTAAGGCATGAAGGTGGTTAACGGCAGGCTTGAAATAGGTTTAAATAACTTTTTGAAGAGCTTTGAATAATCTGGGTTTTTGCTATGAATTGTTAAAGTCGGAACCCCTAACAAAACGTAACCTTTTTCTGACCAACAATGGCGATCGTCAGCGTTGCCGATGAGTGTTTACAAAGTGAATAAATAGCAGCACAGCCTTGTATTACCGTAGGTGTATGACAAGCACAGTTAATCGTGATTGGGTTGACAAGCTAAGTCATACGGTGCAGAGAACAAACTCCTCCTGCTCATGTGTCGTCTCACATCTCAGTCATTAACTGCTCACCCCCCCCCCATGCCGATGGAAAGTCGGTGAAGTGGAGATAACACGATAACATCTTTTGAGATCAACTTGGGATGTCTGGGTTTTTGGAGACTTGGATTACGCTGAATGAGCTGGATCGAGTTTATGTATTATTTTTTAATGTTACGTTTTCATGTGCTTCAGGTGTTTAGAGGAATGTTGCAACACTGTTTTGCTGCGAAGCTCCAGAAAGGTTTTGCGCACTACGAAACTTCACCTGACTTTCTATTGGCGTGGGGGTAACAGCTCTTTCTTATAATCTTCGGTGAAGTCTTCTTTAAAGTAAGCAAAACTCTTGTTTTGTTTTTTTTACAGAAGAGCAATAGTAAGCATCCTGACTGGAAACATTCAGAACTGGCATGGTTCGTGCACGGCTCAGGAGAGGAAGGCCCTACAGCGGGTGATTAAAACCGCTCAGAACACGACTGGTATCTTCTCAGTGTCTGTGATGCTGTGATGCAGCCTGTTCACCCTGCTGCCATCTGGCAAATGATACAGAAATATCCTGTGCTGTACCGCCAGACTACAGAACAGCTTCTTTCCTCAGCGTGTGAAACGTCACAGCCCGTCCTCTCCTCTTGCGCAGCGTTGCTGGTAATTCGCTCTAACTCTTGAGGACTGCATCAACTTTAGAAGGTATTAAAAAGTAGTCGGTTAGGGAGGAGCGTCTGGTTATAGCATCGGGGTGGATTCATTCCCTGAACTGATGTTATGACCTTCGTTCCATTTGATCTGGTCCCTTTCCAAACATTTTAGGCGCCGTGTTCAGTGTTTGTTTCATCATTTCTTTGTTTACTGCGGCAGTTTAGCTCGAGGCTCAGGCCGCCTTCCTCCACAAAGTAATTCTGTGCAAAATAAACACTGTAATTTGATAAGTTGGGGGAATCTAAACTGGACTGCAGTGGCTTTCATAAGCGAGGCAAACGCGGCTGTGTGTTGGGTGGGGAAGATGCGCTCTTGATCAAAAGAGAAAAGAGGGAGGCGAGTGAATTAACTGAAGTGTATAATTTAGCAATTCAATGGGCACACAATTCTCCTGATAATTAAGCCGAGGAGATGAATTAAGTAATTCCAGGTTGGAAATTATTAATACAAAGTGCAAATTATTATTACTACAAATTATATTTTTTCATCCCCTAAGAATTTTGGGGCTTAATAGATTGTTCAATTACAGATGGGATTATTTTGCCCATTAAAAAAAGGGGCATGTAGTATTTTACAATGGATGGAACCCTGGTGGGGCGTAAAAAGCCACTCTGTGAAAGTTTACTCCAATTTTTAAGTACCTCATCGAAGCCAGCAGGGTTTGTCGCAGGGGACTTAAACATAGCTGCAGCACCGCCGTATTATACCGCGCTGTATCCTCTCGTGTATTATTGTTTTGATAGTAGGCTGCAGAACAAAGTGTTTAGCTAAAAAGGCCCTTATAAAGAGAGGGAAAGACAATTAAAGGAAAAAAAAAATATATAGTTACCATGGTGATGTCACTGCTGCTGTGTGTGTGTGTGTGTGTGATGTAAAATTTTGAAGGGAGAGTCGGGGTCCCTCTCGAGAAGATAATTAAAACTTTTAATGCCAAATCAGCCCGCGTGTGTGTGTGTGTGTGTGTGTATACTACAGCAGCCTTGTGCACGCTTTGACTGCCAGCCCAAACAAGCATGTGAACAGAGCTGCCATACTTTTTCCGCTGTCATCGCTCGCTGAGACGTGTTGTCAGGGTGTGTGTGTCTTTATTATTGTCATTAATAGCTCTTGGGGGATCCGTGTTCATTTACCTATGTGCAAAATCCCACGTCGGGCTGATCAGCTGTCCCGCTGTCCAGTCGCATCGCCGTTACATGTCTTAGTGGTGCGATGCCTTTGGGGCCTCTGATGTGCGTAATGATTTTCTAACAACCTGCAGCTCGTCAGCTCAGCAGGCTCGGAGAAACCGACTGCCGGAGTGTCTGCATCCTACCTGATGCGCGCGTGCCTGTGCGCCTGCGCCGATGTGTACTCTTTTGCAACAAAACCCCACAAAAGTACAGACTGTCAGCTTCAATTTGATCGCACTTTGATCCACGTTGGATGAATTGTTAAAGAAACTGACATAATTTTTGCATCAGCGCCCACATTTTTGTGGTGTCAAGACTATTTTCAGTGTCGGCATTGGAAATGTTTTATTTTGTTCTGACTTCTAGGTTTCTGCCAGCCACGAACATTGCTCCGGTCTTGATGTCTTATTTTAGAGAGCTTTCAGCAAATATTTCCTTCAAGGTGAGTAAAACAAGATGGAGTCAAAAATACAGAGTAACAATGAGAGGTTAGGTCTAATTTAGCCCTATGAAATGGTTCATTACTGATATAGCGTAAGATTGGCGTACTCGGGTTTGGACTCTGTGTAGGAGAACTGTGGGAGGGTTGAAAGCAGCACATCCCCACATTAGAGGAGAGTAGGTTTAGATGTTGAGCATCACTCTAATCCTTCCTCATTTGTGCAGCTAAGTGAGACAAAGTAATCTACTTTTTGGATTCTGTATACCTGTGGTGAGGAGTGGCAGTCTTTAACTATTGTGGCAGGAGGGATTGGACATAGATTGGACAGCCTTCCTTAATAGCATCAACAAAATACAGACATTTTAGTGCAGCTTTGAGCTGATGGAGTCCATGCCTTCGGTCCAAACTGAAATATCTCTACGACTATTGGATGACTTTGTCACAATATTCAAAGGACTGGATGTGCAAGCTTTACTGTATATGCTCATTTAAACAAAGACATATTCCTATAGGCAATGATGCACTAACCCTTGTCTTTTCTCTCTGCTCTCTTCCTCAGGTCTTTGGATCCATCTCCCCGGGCCATCTCTCTCTCTTTTCAGTCCGTCTGACCATCACCGAAATGTACCTTCATGTCGAGTCTAAATAAATCCAAGCACACCAGCTAGAGGTAGGCATAGTTTCATGTACAGAATTAGCCTTGCTATTTTTTGCCCTATATGAATTAATACTGTGCTAACTGGGGGTTGCAGTATACACTCTGCAGGGAACCTCGAGCTTGTGTTGTTCTTCTTTTTAATTACATCTGACACATATAAATACAGTTATTGCCAATTGAGTTTAATAAAACTTTAATGAACCCCTTTGGGAAATTAGTATAGAATATGGCATTATGTTGTGATTCATATGATTAGAAAACACTCAAACATAACATTCTTTACTTACACTCAACAAATAAATTCTCAGGGACAACTGAACCCCTGCAGTTTTTTAAGATTTTCTGTCTGTTACCGATTCGATTTAGTCAAGCATGTGCATGCACCTGCATGTGAGAGACATGAGAGACGTGGGTAGGTAAAAATGTATGCATGCGCCCACCTACCTCATATACCATAATAATAAGAGGTTGGATGCACTTACTCATATGCGAATGTAAATGTGCTCCTGTTTGTGTGTGTGTGCACCATGCGGCTGAGTGTGTGTGTCTGATGAGAGCAGGGCTGTGGTCAGAGGCGCTCTGCCTTCATTACAGACGTATTAGCTGGTCTGTAGGAGTGCAGGGGGCAGACAGGTGTGCAGGCAGGCAGCGAAGCAGAGCAGAAATACTGCTTTTAATAAGGGTAGATGGAAAATAGATAGACGGATGTGCATAAAAAAGGATAAGCTGTTAATGTGTGGCACTCACGAATCATCAGTTGTCACTCTTCTCTGCTGTTGTCTGTGCAGGAACATTTTCTGATATAACAGCAGAGTGTACTTACTATAGAGGTGGGATCTCAGCACTGCCTGGAACAATAATAATCTACACAGCTCTCTCTCTATACAGGCAGGTTAAGAATCATACTTTACATTACACGTCTATTCATTCTGTTAGTGCCTGTCTCTTTAAGGCCTGTTACCAAAAGGCAAGTCTGCTCTGATTGGTCAGCTCTTACAGGCCTGAGCAGGCACCACACCCTCAGCTGTGCCAGTGTTGTTGCATCTATAGCCATGCTGCAGACATGGCCGAGGACCGTAACAAAATAGTTGAGACATCACAACCTTGTGAAAGTGACGATGGTTCGTTTGAAGGCACAGTTTGAGCACAGTTGATGGACATTTGGGATAGTTTATTGTACCAATTAAAGTGATTTTTTCCCCTCAGATTAAACTAATTTGAAAATGTGATACTTTGGCTCTAATGCAACATCGTTTCACAAAATTTCCTGTCCACAACTATATCGGATTGGTAGCACATCACAATTAATAATAAAAAAGAAATGCATATAGATCTGCCAATTAACTAGTGACTAAATGTATCAAATAAATGTAGTTGAGGGGAAGTAGAGTCGCAGAGAAAGGAAAATACTTAACTAAAGTACCTCAAAATGGTACAGGGACAGTGTTCGAGTAAACTGTATGTAGGTTAATTCCAAGATTTATGAACACACATGAATATCGGCTCCAAATATCAGTTATCAGTCTCGGCTATTCCAGATAGTGAGACCAGCGAGTTTGAAAGATAAATGGCTGCCCAGAAATGTGAAAATTGTTTCCTTCACAACTGTCCTCTGTCAGAATTTGTGCAAAGAGTTGGGTGCACTACCTTTGCATTCACCTGAATACCTCATCCCCAGATGCTTGGTTACCTTTTAAGTTTCTGCTGCTGTTGAATTCTTGCAGGAGCACAGAGAGTGAGGAGCTTTTTTTTTATTTATTTTTTTTATCAGGTTTTCTTTCTGTTGGGAGCGCCATCAGTATGTGACTGTTGGCAGCTACCCAAAGAGCAGTCATGAAGACAAGTCAGGCAATCAGTTAGAGCTGTAACACTCATACAAACGCTGTCTGGCACTGTAGCCGAGCAATTTTCCCCAACATTTTGAGCAAAAGTATTTCCCCGCTATTGCTTCACATCGCCTTTTGCAAGGGTTGTATAAGATGCATTTGTGCCATATGAGGCCCTCACCTGTGTGTCAGAGCATTCTGTGATTTCTCTGCAGCCAAATGCATGTGCTGTATGTGGGAATAAGGTGATACAGATTGAAGGAATGTATTAACAGTTACACAAGTGCAGAAACTTCAAAAGTTTTTAACACCTTGCAGAAAAAGCAAAACGCCTTTTGTCCAAGACCTTTCACTATCTGACCTTTAACAAAGTGCTGGTTCTCTGTTACATTATTCTCTGTCTTACTGTACATGGTCAGCTATCTGGCATTTTGTGCCATAAATAACAACTGTCGGCGGTTTCCTTGTTAGAAGAATTGGTGTGTGAATGCAGCGCTCCTATAATGGTTCTTTAGGTCATTACTGTTAAATTGTTTAACAGGGTGCAGTGAGGACAGTATATAGATTGAAGCTTGTTTCTTCTGCCTTCTTCCCGTGCTTCCATGCTCATGTAAATCCATATTACACTGTTCGAAATGAAACTTCAGCCTTTATCTGTGTGTAGCTGCGCTGAGGATGAGCTGTGTCGTGCTGAATTAGAGTGGAGTCAGACGAGGTTATGTGAGGTGTAATCCAGCAACAAAAGCTTCCTCCAGCCAATGTTAGAGTGTATTAACTCCATTTTAGGTGTGGTTTGAAAAAAAATAATTTCATTGCGGAAGTTGCAGGAAAAAGATTAAACTACTGGTCTCCTTTCCTCCTGCTTGTTGACTCCCCCTGACTTCCTCATGCTGTCTTATTCCCTGCCAGCACCCAGGAGAAACATCTGCTACGAGCGGTTCACTACAGCGAACTAAACAGCTAAAACATCCAAGACATTTTACATTTTTGTGCATCTTGTTTTATCCGAGCGGGAGAGCGAAAAATAGCTGCCCATGTAACACTGATAGTCTGAGGCATTTGTGACATTAAAATAACTTTTTTCCAAGAGTTTACAATGAGGCATCAAGTCAGACAACCAACTTCTTATCTGCCTAATGGTTTCTTAGGATTACTTGAGATGTTTCTACTTTGAACTGTGTGATATCTGTTACAATACGGTCTATTTTTATTGCCTTATCCCCTTGTGAAATCTCCATAGATTACACATCTGAATCGAAGAAAGTACGCAGTGTGGTATCTGGGAAGCTTCAGCTTATCTAAGATTGCTTATCTCGTAAATTGAAGGAGATTGATGTGAAAGAGTCGTATATTTGAAGTCTACGTCTCTCTGAGCTAAAGATGCGCAAGTTCACAAACCCTACAAAGACTTGAATAGGTCACGCTGATTCCTTTGTGTGTGTGTGTGTGGGCAGATGTGTCTGTGAAGCTAGCGCTGTGGGAGGTCCTTTTACATCGAATTCGATTGTCAACCACGTCCCCAGATACTTTTTTCTGTTGTGTAGAAGTTGCACAGATCTGTTGTGTTCTGTCTCTGCACTTTGATGCATTCATTTAAAAATCTGTGAATATGTCCATATTTGCGATTGGTTTGCAAAGGTTTTATTTAATAGTTATTTCTGGTCTTGCACCTTTCTGCACATACACAAGCATACACATAATGCATAAAAACACTGAGGACTGTAATTGTGAAGCACTCGACTCCCTGCTGAAGTAGCTGATTCATTGCTATTTATCTTGGGATCCTGTACACCTGCTTCTAATTACCGACTGTGGGTTTAGCAGTGTGTTGTATTTTCTCTTGTTCCAATATCCACACGTACACCCTGTGAGGATTCATGTAATGGCCTGGTCATTTTTAAATGTATCGAGAGGGTTGCGGTTGGATTAGATTCCCAGAGCCCAGTTGTCAGGACAAAATGTTGGCAGTTGACATTTCTGCAGACCACTTATATCTTCATATTTGTAGGTGTCATACAATATGGACCATATTGGTATATTTTTGACGAAGGACTACATTGCATTTTTACAAGGACCACAGCATTTCCACATTTGTAAACCTGATGTAACTGGATCTTTACAAGGGGCCCTCGGGACAATTTCAAGTCATGTATGTAGCAACCAAAACAGATATTTTAAACTGAAATGTTATCTTTTCCAAAGCCTAACCAAGTAGTTTTTGTGTCCAAGCATAACCAGACCATAAGCACTGAGTTGTGATGGATACAATGGAAAAGTAAATGTACGCAACCATAAAGTTGCGAGATAAAGACAGGTAAAAGTTTCAAGGTTTTGCAGAAATGTTACATTGCCAAGATTTATTCTGGCAATTGGCTTGATTCTCAACAAAAGTTGGCCTTGCGTTTCTTCCAGCTGTACTAACTTCCTAGTCTTGGCATCATAGTATACACAATATACATCAAAACTATGATGAACACAGTAGCTTTGGAAGAGTTGGAAGAGCTTGGCAAGTGAGATAGGACAACTTCACTGTCTTCAAACTCTGAGTTGACCAAAACTTGTGTAACTGTGTTGATGTTAACTGTAGATACAAAATCCATGGTGTGGGCTTTTCCACTAGTTGTAGGCGGTGCACAGTGTATTGACAAGCAGTGAGATGAGACATTTGTGCGTTTCTCATGTGATGCTTTTTCTGCTCACAAAAAACAGTCATTTTGCTCTTTTGACTCAGTTCTGTTTGGAGTGTACGGCTGGTCGTGCACAATGGTGTCCATTCATGTAACTCTGACACCTCTGAACACCACCACCACTGTGGGACGCACCTAACTCAGACAGGTCAAACGTTACGATCACTGCACCAGTCAGTCACTCCCCTGTGTTTTCATCACAATAATACATACAATATAATAATGATATGACAGATAAATGCCGATAAAAAGTTATCTACATAGGTAGCATTCCTTATAACAGTAGCATCACTGTAGCATACTCGTCTTGGGTTTGACATTGCTCACCTGTAGTGTCTTTTGGATTCACTCCAAGTCTTCTCCAGACATGAACAGATATTGACCCTTATACACGCACGCATCAGTAGATGGTACTGCTCATTTATCATTGTTATCTCGTTGCTATTGCTAATAGTATCGAACACCAAGACGCATTTGGGGGTGCAGGGCAAATATCACGATTGTAACCCTAACCCTAACCCTAACCCTCATGTAGGAAGAGAGACGTGTGTCTTTAGTTTTAGTCATTTAACCGTGTTATATGAAAAACTTCAAACCCATCCGAGTATTATAATTATCCAAACTCTTCGCCAAAGACTGTACCACACAATCTTGACCATACGGTAGATATCAAGTGCTGGATTTTAAACTGGATAAAGTTCATGTGTGGCGACAGGGTTTGGGAGAGGCTATCACAGTAGCAGAAAGAATAGCATGATAAAAAATGGATGGAGGAAAATGGCAGACAAGACAGTTCCAACATGAAAAGAACATTTTGATGAAGTGGTAGTGCAGTGGGCTCCATAAAAGATGCTTTCTGAAGAAAGTGGGACATAGCTGAATGACGTGAAACAACAGTGAGTCACTGAGAATATGTGTCACGTTGTAAGCTTAAATAATATAATGGCTCTGCGCCGAGACAAAAATGAGCTTGTTCAGTGAACGGGAATGTCCTTTATTAACCATGAGGCTATGATTCTAGCTGCGCTGCTGAAAATGGCTTTATTAGGCCGCTAATTCCCCTAAAGCAGACTGCATCTGCAGCTGGATACTTCGGATCACAGCTGGTTCAAGGGGCAACATCATAAAGACGAGATATCCCTGCAATGATGAGGGGAACTTCGTATTTAATGAAGTGGAAGCAAAGGGGGGCATTTCATTGGTGTAATGTCACTTAACTGCACATGGGTTGGTGCAGAGAGCGCACCACACACACACGCACACACACACACACACACATTTCTGACTTATCTTATGCCAGAAAAGGGAAATAAACTCTACTACTCACAAATGCACTGAACTAATTTGACAACGCTCATATTGAGGACGTATGAGCTAGAGTAGAGGGAGCTTGGCTGTAACACAACTGGTCGGCGGGGAGGGCAAGTGATTTCCCTGATCAGCAGTGGTGGAAAACAAGTCTATTTACTCGAGGACTTGCAATTAAGTAGAGTATTTGCTAAATTAGTCGTAGATTAAAAAGATTATCAAGTAATGGAAAATGGTGTTGTAATATTGAGGATTACTTTAAACTACTCACTCATGAAAGTAAGCAAAATGTGTTCTTTCACAACATGCAACACCATTTATAATCCAATAATATGATATATGTTATTCTGCAATAAGCCATTTAGAATAAATAGGAGTCAAAATACAATTTATTTTGTGCTTTGATGCTGATACTGAAGCAGTTTTGTCAGTGCTATAAATATTATATATTGATTATTACTTGTAACCAAGTATTATTACAGTTCTAGTTGCTACTTTTACTGAACATGGACACTTTTCAGCTTCCCTCCTCCTAGCATTTCCCTGAGGTCTATTTGTTGGAGCTGCTGTCACAAAGATGGCATTGGCAACATGGCCACCGCTAACAGCCTGGCTACTGTCCAAATCTAAAAAACCAAAACAGCAGTAAGGCTGATTTGACCTAGAAACCCCAATTTCAGGCAGAGTAAAAATCCAGTTGTATTCACACTTCATTCGAGGCCATTATTTAATTTAACCTTCATCCAGTCCGGTAGCAGAAAGAATAGCGTAGTGACAGAGAGGCTTACAGTGTGGGGTACCCATATTTCCATATTTTCACATTTTGCAAACAGTTACAGTTACTTCAGAATGATAAGTTAAAGTGAAAGCAGATCTTGCTTAATCTTCCGACTCTGCTCATCAGTCAAAACAACCTATTAACCACGAGTGCAAACTGGCCGAGTTGTCTTCTGAGGTCCACTGGAGTGAATGTCGGGGAAACACCCAGGACAGCCCCCGATTCATCACCGTGGACAGCAGCTGTGATGATTGGAGCTCCAGGGTGAAGGATAAAACAGTTTAGTGAGATCGTGATCAAAGAGAATGTACTCAACATGCTTACGAACACAAGAAATGATTCATAGGTAGGGAGAGGGAAAATGAGCATGACGTCTCGGTAACCAGATTCTGCTCCGCTCATGTTCGATACAGGCTCCGGGCTAAACTATCCTGCATGTGAGCAGGAGCGTCTGAGTTTACCTGCTCCTTTGTCAGCCCGCAGTTTGTTTACTCTGCTGTTTCATGCCACAGACTGTCTTACACAATCCTTTCCAACCAGATGTGTGCCAGGCCGCCCCGCTGTGCGGTGACCTTCACTCAATGGCACCTTGATGCGTGTCTTCTGTTTTGCCTTTGTACATTTTCACAGGTTTGAATATACAACATGCCGGCACATATCGCGGCAAAGGTAAATAACTTAATAGATTTCCCACCCAGAGACCCCGGATAAATAGAGAATCTAAATATTCTATTGAAGCTGAGGAGCATGACAGCCATGTAATTCCCTAAGCCGCCTCTGAAAGCCATAATATTCATATTTCTTCATAGCAATAAAACCATATTACCATATGAAGGCCATAGGATAATATTATTATCAGCCAGCTCTCTCCAGTGGCAGGGATCAGTTCAAAGCACAGCCCAAAGCATGAGCGCATGTGTGTGTGAGCGAGAAAGATAGTTTGTGCTCGTGTGTTACGCACGTGTGTGTGAGTGAGAAAGACAGTGTGTGCTCGTGTGTAACGCATGCGTGCGTGTGTGTGTGTGTGTGTGTGTTTGTATCTGTGACTGCGTGTGTGATCACTTCCCTGCAGCGACAGCTGCACACCGAGTTCCTGAATGGAGAAAGCTTCTGTGTGATGACTACCAAGTGGATCACACGTCTCTCCACCTCTTTTCTCCTCTCCTTTCTCCTCCGTTCCCTTATCTTTTGTGTTCCACTTTATTTCCCCCTCGTCGGTGATTGTACGCTGAACGGCTTCTTGTGTCCCCGTGTTTCTGTTGTCCTCTGCCCCTTTTTTTTTTACGCCTCCTCTTCTCTACTTATTTCTGTCCCATCAGCTCTGCTCATCCCGTCCCTCTTTCTTTCGTATTAGTACACCCAAATCAACAAGATCAGAAAAGGCTCGCTGCTGCTCTCTTCAAAATGAGATGCATCTGTCACAGCTAAACCTGCACAACGCCCTGAATAAAAAGCAGAAGAAGGAGGGGAAGTTCGGCAGGAAAGAGGTGGAGGAATGAAAACAAGGAATCAAGGAAGAGAAACAAAGCGAAGATGGGAGAAGGAATAAGAAGTGGCTAATGAAGAGACCATTAAGGAGAGGCGCAGAGAGTCAGAATGTCAGGAAACCAACTGAATAAAGGGAAATCTATATTTGGTGTGTTTCAGATCGGGAAGCTTTTGATGTCAAAACCCCATTAGTTACAGCAGTGATTATTTAAGAGAAATCTCTCCACGTGGGATTAGATAGATGGAGAGAATCTAGAGAGAATTCAAACACACAAAAAAATACACAAATGGGGGTGAAAACAAAAGCACCCCTTTGGACCAGTGAGTTATTGTATCTGTTGAGCCTTGATTGGATTATACTATACTAATATTATGCATGCTAACGTCTTGCTGTCATCTTTTTTTATAGTTTATCATCTGTTCCAAGGTCGACTTGACGGTGCTTGTTCCAGCGTATCAAACAGCTCACGATCAAACAGCTTCTAGATCTTCATATTCCCTCGGCTGCCCGGCTGACATTACAGTGCATTCATGTCGATGTTGTTACAGTCCGTGTCACTGGTTTGCAGATCCTCTATGTCTGGGTTTTTTTCCGAAATCTGCTACTCCGGTCCAGTCAATCTGGACCCACCCCATACCTCTCTATATGAAGACCGCGATACATTGCACACTATACCCAGTTTTTTTTAATCGAATCAGATTTTCTCTTGATCAATACATTTTTATTGATGTCGATTACACAGAAATCTTAAATTGAAAACATAATTATAAAAAAAAAAGAAATTAATAAGATGATTTTAAAAAGAGAGTCTCCGGTGTCAGTTGTCAATTCAAAAATTTTAATTCTTCTAAATTCTAAATTATCATCAGCAAACTCATCCATTATTTAATATTTTCATCTTTATCATATCTTTTTAATATTGATTCCACCCAAGCAGAATTTCAGAATATTGCTGTAGTTCACTGAGAGTTCTCACCTAAAAGATAATTTTTGTAATCAAACAAACAGCTCTGTCTCAAAAATAAAGACACTGAGAATCAAGTTGTAATAATATATGTACATCATGTATGTATATATGTATGTATGTATGGTATATTCTAATGAAAATGATCCAATAGTATAATAGTTCAATAATATATGACATAATTATTTTCTATTTCCTGAGTCTTAAAACAAAACAGATCCTTCATTGTATGAATTATTAGTCCATTAAAGACGAAAGATGTGACATTGATTAATTGATTAAATGTTTATCAATTCAATTCTTCCAGTCCCCTGAACTTGAATAACAATCAGATGCTTCCCTTTAAGTAAAAAAAGTTTCAGAACCCCCGCTGTATGCTATGATTACATCTCTGCTTCCTGTCCTGGCATCAGAAGCGACCGCAGTCCTGTTTGACAGTGAAATTGTAGGTTGAAGTAACAGAAATTGTACGGACAAGCGCACAAGAGAGACAGCTGTTAAATTAGGTCTCACATTTTCAACTTGCGCATAACATGTTTAGAGAGGAAAAAGTGACGGCTGGTAAAAAAAGATATTTGATTTCACACAGCAACGTGCCGTGCTGTTGTTTACTGGTACTTGCCTCCACTCGAATCAGTAAAGAGAGAAGGTTGTCATGGTCGTATGTAACCACAGCCGTCCCGGTTTGAGTTAAAAAAAGGGGCCTTTGCTGCTTGTCAACCTGCCCTCACCATCACCACGGCATATAACAAAAGATGTTGCCTTAAATATGCAAAACACGAGAATGATGACAGAAAGAAGGAGGGATAGATGTATTATATATTCTGCTGGACGACTGAAAGAGATTGGACGCAGCGGCGGGGATGTGTGTCGGCGTGCGCCTGTGGTTAGCATTACAGTAAACCAGAGGCCGCGGTTAGTATTACAAGAGGAGTGCAGCGCGACAAGCAGCGATGCACTGTGCTAGCCGCCGCAATCACCTCATTATCTACTGTACCGACAGATAGGGCAGGGTGTTCGAAAGAAGATACAGAGAGGGACGGACAGAAAGAACACAGACAAGGAAAAAAAGAAATAGGATGACAGTGACACAAAAGGAGAGTGAGATTAATAGATTGAAAGGAAAAGAATTGGAGATGGAGCATGAAACAGTGAGAAAGAGAAGCAAACAGAAAGAGAGACACAGAGAGAGAGCAGAGCGAAGGAGTCATGTAACAGAAGAGCCATTAGCAGATGTCTGTTTCCTATCCCCACTCAGATCTCTGAAAGACAGGATCTGTGTGCGTGTGTGTGTGTCAGTGTGTGTTGGTGTGTGTCGGTGTTTGTGTGGCTCAGATCCCAGAGGTGTATCAAGTCCACATTGGAGATGAGGTTTTGTCTGGGCAACTGTGTCTATCAGCACCTGTGTACCTTTGTGTATGTGTGTATTTGTTTGTGCCTCTGTGTGTGTGTGTGTGTGTGTTTGCAGGGCAGTCAACTTTGCTTGCCTAGTTGGAGAGAGATTTGGCTGATGGGGAGGAAATGCACAGAGATGGACTAAAACGGTGACCTTCTAATCAACTGTGGAACACTGATGTTGATATGATTATGCACCAATTTGAACAACAGTATCACAGAATCGCAGTGAAACCCACAAGAGCAGTGATGCATTGTCACTCGTGTTTTTATTTAAGTGGATCACTTCAGAATGAAGTAACTGTAACACCACAATATTTTAGAAATATAAATATAGATATATTCTAACCTTTGTGTGACCTCTCTGTGGTCACTCTCGGGGAGAGAAGCTCAGATGCTAGGCTAATGCGACGCCGCTGTGTTACATGAATCTGACAAAACTTTATCATTTTCAGCACTTCCTGATTGATCAGCAACTGAAAAGGAATGGATAGGGAAAATCTGCAGGCATTCAGGATAAAACAACATATTTCATAATCCATTAGCGTCCATAAGCATTCAACTATTTCTCACCTAACACTAACGTTTGATTACATCCAGTGCATTTCATTTCCATGTTTAAATGGATGCTAATTTATGGTTTTCCTACTGTGTTGTGTAACACAGATTCCCAACATGTATAGGACTTCCAACTGGAACGCAGCAGTGCAACAGTTGAGCTTCCCACCCTGACCCTGATGTCAGAGGAATAAGTGTGAAGATGGTCCATGGGGTTGCCTTAACTTTCCAATTTTCATAGGAAGTCAGTGGCAATTAGAAATTTTAGAAAGGTGCTCGTGTGAAAAAAGGGGATGATCTAATGCAAGGTGTTAATCTACTTTGCTTGCCAGTATCCTTTTCTTTCTGGCTGACAGCAGAACTCACTAGTGCAAGCCTTCACTCAAATTTGACTTGAAAAGACTGCCAAGAAAGGGTGCATTCGGCTGTGAAATTATCAACTTCTTGGGAGCCAGCTTTCTTATGTTTGCATTACTTTCCTGCTACGTGCAAAGTCTTTTTCTTTTGGAGCTCTTCGTTAGCACCTTCTCCGTCTTCTCCTTAAGGCTCACATTAATTGGCTTTCTCCTGCGTGTGCGCTGTGTGCCCAGATATGTCAACCTTATAGGATTTCTGTATTTAGGCACCTTCTGAAATGTTAATGCAACAACTTGCATTATGCAGTTGTGCTGAATTTTCCGTGCTATTGCAGGAAGCAGAAGGTACGGTTTAGTGGGGCAAGGATTCACTCAGAGTCTGTCATGTCAGCTCTATTGAAACTATGAGGGCATTATATCAAAGTGTGGGAATCTATATTTAACCTTTCATGCAAAAGCAGAGAGGTTTCAGAGCTGTATTAATGGCCACAAGCGTAGGCTAGGCCCGCTGACCCAATCACATCAACCTGAAACAAGGAAACTGTGTTGGCTAATGTGTTTATTCAACAATGAAACAAAGTCATCGTGGTCGTGCATGGATAGAAAAAGTTGAATAAAATAGTTAATGGTAGAAAGGGGTGATTTATCCTCAGATTAAAGCCTCACATTTTGATCCCTAACCTTTAAGATCAAGACATTCAAGACATTTAAGAAAAAAAAAAACATTACTTAGAATAAGGAGCTCTTAACCCAGCAGTAGCAGGTATACTATTACCCCTTTTTCCTGGGGTAATAGCTGAGGCTGCTGCTGCCCTCACAACGAGATAGATCTACCACACGTTTTTCCAATTCATTTCAAAAGGTGAGTGGCACACCTCATACAATAATAACACTGATCCCCGCAGAGAAAGTGTCTGCTTTCTCGCCCTCCTCCGCAGGAAGGTCAGGGTCAACTACAGGACAGCACCTTTGGAGCCAACAGGGATTTGGTTTCCTGTTTGAGGACAATTTGGCGGGGCGGATCTCTGCTGGCAAAGGGGTTTGTACCCCTGTCCTCCAGCCGACGTCTGGTCTATGTGTGTGGCGATTGAAGGTGAAATTATAGATGTAAATCAAAGATTTATGGGTAGGTTCTCTGGGAGCACAGAGAAACTTAGTTTGATCTCACTCAGTGCCTGGATCTTCGGAATATGGTACTACACCAAAACGTTTGTCAGACGGCAATGTCAATAATAGACGTAAGACTCTCTCTTCCAATCCAGGATATGTTGATCGTGTTATTGCTATGATAGAAAGAAAATGTATGTGTCATTGTGTTTTTTTGATACAATGAGATTTTAGAGAGTATATTGGTTATAAAATGGTGATGATTAAATGGCCAAAATGTTGTCCAATCCATGTACAAAGGTGGTGCCCTTTACATTAATGCACGTGAGCCTGAGGCATTATGTGTTGAGGTTTGCCATCTGTCCGTCAGTCCAACCCATTCTTGTGAACGCGATATCTCAAGAATGCCTTGAGGGAATATCTTTAAATTTTAAACAGATGTTCACATTGACTAATGGATGAACTGATTTGATTTTGGACGCCAAAGGTCAAAGGTCAATGTCACTGTAACCTCACAAACACATTTTTTGCCATAGCTCAAGAATTCACACAGCAGTGTTTTCTAATGGGATAAAATGATGAAGTTATGCCCTTTGATATTTAAAAGGTCAGAGGTTAAATGCACTGTGACAGCATAACATTCTGCAAACACTGATCTGGCCATTTTCTAATGGGAAAGCTCTGGAACAGCAACTTGACTGGTGCGTGGAGGCATTACATGACGATGTGGTAATTTTAGATTTAAGTGCGTTTATTTAAATTATGTGTGTGTACATCTAAATTAGTACATACCTATGACTTTGTGAGTCAAACATAACTATCCAATTAGTTTTCTGTAGCACATAAAAAAAAAGACAGTTCAGGTAGCACTGAGCTACGACCAGTGATGCCAGTAACGTGTTACTTTGTAACGCATTACTCTGATCTGACTACTTTTTTTAGTAACAAGTAATCTAATGAGTTAATATTTCCAAACCAAGTTACTTATTCAAGTCACTGTGCGTTACTGTTATTTTTGTCATTTTCCTAGACATATTTTTGTTTTCTTCTTGCGTCTCGGGGATTGATGTCACGTGCTGTCCTTCAATACGGTTGACTCGCCTTCGTTTGGTGCCATAATAAACAAGATCCCTGCTACTATCAATGCCGTGCTTGCTGTTACTGTTAAAAATGCACTTCCAATTAAAGCTGCAAGCAGCGATGAATGGGCTATTGCAGTCCACACGGGTCAGGGGTGACGTAGGTAAAAGCTTGTGATACTTTTAGTCCGCAGATGCTACTTGCAAAGTTTGTTGCAAATCGGTCAAATGGCCTAGGAGGAGTTCAAAAAAGTAAGTTTATCATTTTTTCACAGAGCCTTATGGCTCATGGGTAAGGGTTATTTTTGGGGCATGTTCAGGCAGTGAAAAATGTGATCATTTGCGACCAAAAAAAATCGTCATTCGAAAAACAATAGGGACCTCACAGGTCGGTAATAACGCGAGTATTGGCAAAACCGATTGTCATTTTTTTGTTGAGGCGGCGGGGGTGTTGTTGGCAGCTGCTGAATGTAACTAATGAAGTAACTTGTAATCTAACCTTGTTACTTTTGAAAAACAAGTAATCAGTAAAGTAATTAGTTACTTTTTAAATGAGTAATCAGTAATCAGATTACTTGTTCAAGGTAACTGTGGCAACACTGGTTACGACGATGTACAAAATCCACTGTGGATAGCTTGTGGTGGGTGACTTGGATTTTCAGATGTACAAAGATGGTAAGCGCACACTGTGTACATACATTGAAGCAAAATAGCACTTGTGGTAATGTCATATTTTGACACTGCTAGGATGTTCGCTAAGGACCTCCACCTGCAGCCAGGTGACATCCAGATGACGGCACAGGTTCCACTTTGGATCTTTTTTTGAACAATAACCTGACGTTTATTGATTTGGCATTCAACCAACTGCCATACAACATCTCAAAGGTTGTTGCATTAAATCACTAGAAGTTACTCAGAGCCCATTTAAGTCACTAGAAAAGGCTTCAAGGCTGCTAGCTCATTTAAACCATATTTGGATTTTTTAAAATTATTTCCGTAATGCAGCACTCTCCTTGAGAGCTGTAAAATGGTCTGCTGCACAACTCCCACAGATATGAGTTTTGGCATGATGAGAAAGCAAAAAATGCTTTCACCCATGTGATGAGGGACTCTTGATGCACTTTGGGGGTTTCCCAAAACCATTGGGAAAGTTAAAATTTAACAAATGGTCATATTTATGTCACTGAAATGTGGTATAATGGGTCCATGGTAAAACGTTTCCCCCACGCTTGTGAATAAAAGCAGTGCATGTTGTTGTTTTTATGATATAACTCAGTTTGATGCAATGTGTATCTCGGACCAAATTATCTGTGGACCACTACACTGTTGCACTCTTTATGCAACTCCAGCGCAGTCCCCATCTCTCTCTCTCTCTCTCTCTCTCTCTCTCTCTCTCTCTCTCTCTCTCTCTCTCTCTCTCTCTCCCGCTCTCCCCCGATCTCTCTCTCTCTCCCCCCCACACTCACCCTCTGTGGTGGCAACACTCAGATTCATTACTTGCGAGATCTCCAGACCATTCTAGCACTTTCTCACAGCCCCCATACACACACTCTCACTACACCCCCACAACACACACGCGCACGCACACACACACACGCACACACACACACACACACACACACACACACACACACACACACACACACACACACAAAGTATTCACACAAACACTCTTCCCACCTCCTCACTGTTACCATCCATGTGTCATTGGCTGTTGCTAAGTTACAGGCCCCCACCAAGTTTTTTGCGGCCAATGAAAGCTTTTTGCTTTCACCACTGGTTTTGACAGATACCCCATTTTGTTGGAACACTTTGTTTTTGCTTTGGCTTCATCTCTTTCCAGGGCTTCGCCTTGGCCTGCTCTTCAGCCATCCGTTCACTTTTTTTCATGCCTTTCCATGCTTTGATTTCATGTCTGTGTGTTCCTAAGCTCACTCGCTCTTTACCTTTACCTTTCCTTGCGTTGAACTGAGAAGTGGAACACAAAGAGGGATACTTTTTGAGGAGTTCTTGTGAAGATCAGGTGTTGGTTCAGTGAGCAGCTTAGTTTCACTATTAATCACCACAGTATTATACAAAAATTAAGTTGTGGCGCAGCTTTGTACACACGGGCACACAGTCACACAGACACACACTTAAACTAATGCACTCATACCACGTCTAATTCAAGTGACTGTGTGTGTTTGCGAGTGACTGTGTTTGTGCAGTACAGTGTGTTTGTGTGTATACCCAGCAGATGGATGACGCTGCTTTTGAGGTCGTTAATAACCCAGTGTTCTCGCTAGGGTAGACTCTGCAGAAATAGACAGAGCACACGCACACACACACTTACCAATGCAATACATGCACTATTGCTATTCTCTTGCGCACTCAAAAACATTGACATACAAGCACTTATGTACGCCAGCAAGCACTTATAGGCGAACCCCTTCTATATCATAAAGATAGAAGCACATGTTCAAACATCCATACGAAGATTTATGCATACGCACGCGCAAATGAATGCATTGTCAAATCACAAACAAGTATCGGGGGCATGAACCCAGCTGCATGTGCGCCTTTTCAAAGATTCACGGAGGCAAAGATGATAAGCTCTCAGTAAACACATGTGCGCGCGAACACATGCATACGCTCATGCCTTTGCACAGATACACTGAATCATATAGTAGCTCTGCAGAAAGAGCTGACAGGGTGATCCATCTACATCGTGAGGTGCAGTGTGCTCTGGGTAAGCAGGCTGGATGCAGCGTAAGTGAGGGCCCAGAAACACACACACACACACACACACACACAAACGTGCATAAACGTAAAACACACCAGGGCACATACACGCTCCCATGCACACACACACACACACACACACACACACACACACACACACACATGCCGACATGGATGAATTGCTTGTACTCAGTGCAAAGATCACATCACTGGATTATTTCCAATTATAATCTAATGAATGATGGCGCACAAAAACAGGTTGAAGGCAATCTAGCAGCAGTCTCTTAGCCGAGAAGGGCACTTCATCTTTGTTTATGGCCACGACATCAAATTCAGATGTGTTAAATGCAGATTTTAAGAGCATTTATACTGCATTGTGAGCTATTGTTGGCTTTAAAAGCATTTACATTATTGTCAGATTCCAGCAGTGTTTGTATGGCAAAATGCTGCTGGGTCTAAAAATCAAACATCTGCAAAGTAATTATCGCTCACAGTTTGATCTGATTTCATATGCAAATACAAATATTTTCTCTGAGAGACACATCCTTTCACAGCAAAGGGTGCATGCGGAGGCTCATCACTGTTGTCAATTGTTATTTTGTCCATTGAGTGAGTAAAACAGCATATATTGTCAACATAATACTGTAGTTTCAGATTTTATTGTCCAGGCTGAGTATACTGTACGTAATTGTGTGCTGGTTCAAGTTAAAAATGCACGTTCAACCACTGCCTTACATATATGAGTTGATTAAACCCGGGCTGAATGTTTAGTTCATAGTCTGTCGTAGTTCATAGTCATAGTCGAATCAACTCCTGATACTGCCACACTGCAAACAAATTAGATTTTCTCTCATACTTTTTTTTTTTTAGGTTTTAGAGTGACTTCTTCATTGCAAACAAGGAACAGCAGCTGCTGCCATTGGAGCTACTTTGTTTTGTTGATGGCACAAAGACAATATGTGAAACTGCTCCTGTATTTTTTTAGGCATTTTAAGTGTGGGGTGGAGGGTCGGAATTCAATTAGAACCCTTATCATGGATTGCAACGATTTCATCATAGCGACAGCATACGATGTATTTTGATGATGTAACAAAGACACACAGCAAGTTTCCGTCTCCAATTTCTTTAAACTGTGAAAAAGAAGGGTATCAGGAGAGTTTGCGTTCGTATTTTAATGAGTTGACTGAACTCTAGGAAGGATTTAAGTTGGTTTGAGTAAGAGGAACTCGTGTTTTTATGATTGGGAGTGGTGTGAAAATAAAGAGTAGAGATGTTAAGTTTAAATGGGCACTACCTAACAATTCGTAGCAATTTGACATGCATTATTCGCTTTTTTATAGGCCAAATGTAAATGAATCGTACTGTGATTTGGAAAATCAGACTTTCTTCTGCCTTTTCCTCTGTCTCTCTTGTAGGCTTATTCATGTGTGTTTGTTGTGATTTGTGTTGCTAATTGCTTCAGACGGGACTTTAATACTGCTGCTTGTTTTGAGTTCTCTTACTTTTAGTTGTTAGAACAGCTAATCTGTTTGAGTGTGTTTGACCACTGCTCAATTTGGCTTTTTTGATCTCGCCGTCTTTTCATGTGAACACTGTAGACGTTGCTGCCGTCTGTTTGTTTCCCGTTGTCCTGTAAATTCATTATGTATGCAATGAAATGAAGGAGCTTCAGCTGGCTTTTCAGTACTTTGATCACATGTTGTTCTCTCTGACTGAAGAGCTAATCAGAGGCGTGTCCGCTTCAGTCAAGAGGTGACTCAAGCTCATTGCCTCTTGTCATCTTCAGACGGACTAAAGGCGGTGGCACTGCAGTCTGCTGTATTAACGATAAACACATTAGTAAAGATAAGTCATTGTTTCCATTGATTGGATGTGAAACAGAAAAGAAAAGTAGGCAGAGAGAGCAGCACGACGGGCTGTCTTTAATCTTCACAGGTAGAGTCGATATGAACTGTGAAGGAGAGTGTTTTCTTTTAAAGACGTGGACGCGTTGATGTTTTGGCAGTTTCTGTTGCTAATAGCTGCTATTTCAAGAACTGCATTAATTCACAGCATAGCAATGCTACCTGTAGCTGTGCTTGAAGTGTACCTATTGCATGCCCTTCCCATAAATAATGACTATTCTCTTCATATGAGCCTTTTTTCAACACACATAAGGATGTAGCGTTGCCGTCTGCTACAATATCTGGCCTAAACACATTGGGAAATACTGTGCCTGGGAGAAGCTGATTGATTTACAAATGCAAAGCGGAGATCATACTGTCAGGCAAAACAAAGAGACTGTCAGTGTGTGTTTGTGTCGTACTTTGCACAAACATAAAAACATAAACATTTGTCACCGCTGGAGACATCCCCAATGTTGTTCTGACAGCTTTTACAGTCACTCGTAGAGAATGAATATCAATGCCGAGCTCTCCAGTGTAATTACTGCGAAACGACGCTGGATGCGTCACGTCTGGTACCTATGACTTTCAGACACGAAATAACATACTTGGTTTTAATTTCTAAACATTTTGCACAATGTGTCTCAAAATGTGCTAAAATATATATTTTGGTCACTTCTGTTGTTCCTGGATTCTAGTGGTCTGGCAAGGGGTGGGCAGACGGTCTGAATTCTGCTCTGTTTTCCTCTCTCCTGCAAACTTTAGAGCTAGGTCACGTCTGAGAATGTTCTTAGATTCCAACCCCCGGAGTTAGTTTTGCATGCGATTGGAATGACATGTTCTGTCAGGCATCGGCACGGTTTAACATAGTTTAGCTAACTGCAACGATATGTTAATTAAGCTAAAAGCGCCAAAGTGGCAGAGCCTGCTTATCCTTAAACATGCAGCCACCATCTCAGCTTTCCAGCACCACAATATCCCCACTAGTAAAGTCCTTTATATCCACTCAGAGGTGGGCAGTTTTTCATGTGGGCACCAACTAGATTAAAAGTGCTGCTGATTTATGGGCTGTAACTAAGTTTCCCAGTGGAAGGTCTTACTTGTGTTAACCCATAAGGACACTTGAGTGGGTTCTATTTGTTTATCTATTGAGTTTAAGATGGGTTTAAAGCTTGAGTGTGTTGGATTTAGTGGCATCTACAAAAAAAAAAAAAAAAAAAAAAAAAAAAAAAAAAAACATTTGACAGAGGTGATTGAAACATTGTCTTTTGGCTTAAGTTACCTATTTTAGTCACCATCAACACATCTTGATAACAAAAAAACATTAAACATTAAAAATCAATTGGTTTAGCGCACACAAATGTTGAAACACATAATCAAACTGCAGTCACCAGCCTGGCAGCCACATCGCCTGCAGCTGCACCTCCCGACATAATAGTCAGGTAAAAAACATATAATATGAACGTGACATGACGGGTTTTGTGGGATTGTTGATATGGTTTGCAGTTTATAAAACATACAAATTCAAATGTAACGGTGGTTTGCAGAAACGTTAACTGCCAACATTTTGATCCTGAGTCCATTTCTAACAACAGTCTCCTTAATCCTGAACACTGGACCTTAAGCAGTGCACTGAGCTTTGTAATGGGCTTGTGTTTGCTACTGTTTGAGTTACAATGATACCTAATGTCACTTTTTGTTTTACCTATACTCTATGTCACCAACACATGCAGTAGAAAGAGACCCTGGACATGCTGATTCTGAGCCAAAAACACAATGTCACGGTGTTTACTAATTAGGGCTCAGGACCACCAGTGTTCAGAGTTCAAGACCAATTCCCTCCAGAGCAGACCACCAATGCTCAAGTCCTCTCATGCACAAACTTGTATTTAATCAGCAACCCTCTGACATGAATCCAACTCAAATCAAGGCAATCATCAAAATGTTCATCATCAGAACTTGAAATGTTCTAAAGTTGTATACATACAAATAGGTAATTCAGCTAATTTAAAGCAAATCCTGGTACATTTTCAAATCCAAGTGAGCATAAGGCACAAACCTGTTTTTTAGATGACTAAACCACTGGCAAATACAGCAACCAATAAACATCAAAGGCTAACTTCACAGCCGTTCCATCTTCCTCTGTAGTTGTTCCGAGAATCTCTTGGAATGTTATTCCGCCGGGTTTGAAGGAAAGTTAGATGCAGGATTTTTTGATTTGCATTGTGGCCAACAGTCTAATGATAGATGAAGTCTGGAGGGATTCCAAGATGTCTGCCGCATGATTAATCTTTTTTGCGTCATGTTTTTAAAGCAGAACAGCATTCAGACTATCGTGTCGTGTGAGACTGGCAACTGATTTTAAACCAGGTGGAGTTTTATTAAATTGGGACTGAACTGTCGAGCTCTACCCTGCACCAAAGATGTCTTAACAAGCAACGTTTGCGGTACATTAGATTGTCATTCAGTTCATCGCCAACAACTATAATAGCCCAATCTCATTGGTAACAAGGGCAGGCAGCTTGGATCTGTTTTCTCTTTTATTAACTCCCCGTAGCTGAACAAGCACGGCAGTGAGTAATGGTGGGTGACTGATCGCCATCATCCTCACTGAATTACACAGAAAAACCCATATGTCCATAATTGAATAGCCTTAAAAACACACATAGTCTGGATGTGTGGGAGGACCAACTGAGGTGTGTCTAAATGTTTAAAATAGAGCAGCTACCATACCGGAAACTCAAGCTGCACACATGCGAGCTGGAGCGAGAATGGGTGAACAGAGTGAAAGATGTGTGTGTTTGGAATCACCATTGATGCCAATTTCTGCAACATAAACGCATTAACGATACATTACAATTAAGTCATCACAAAACCGAGCGAGATCGGGTGAGTGATGGAGAATGGAGGGAAAAAATAGAGTGAGCATTGAGACCTGCAAGATAGATGATCATGAGAAAAGCAAGGGAGTGCAAAGGAAAGAAAAGAGGAAGGGGAGGGGTAGAAACGAGAATCACATCCTCTGTAGGAAAAATGCTGTATATATAAAGCTTTAAGAGTGGATGGACAGAGAAGAAGAGCTGAGAGGGAATACATTTGGAAGCGAAATGACTCGGGTTGAAAGAAAAATCCATTAGTTACAGAGAGTAATGGACAGCTTTAAACTAAGTCATAAAAAGTGAAGTAAAGGAGGCCAGGGGAGGAGTGACCAGCAGCTCTGAGAATCTGATCAGAAGACCGCGACACTGCAGGGAAATAACATGTTTGTGTAACATTTGATGTGTTCACATGGGTATAAGAGCAGGGATAATGGAGTGAGCAGAGAGTGAGGAGAGAAAGCACAGAGTACAGGTGAATAATGTGTCGTATGAGGGGAATAGGATGGGGAGCGATGGTGGGGAGGGAGTAATCAAGAGTAATGGGGAGAAATATATTCAATGACATGGGAAGTGAAATGGAAAGGCTGATATGAGAACATCATAGCCTGTGTGCATGTAAGATATAGCTAATCGTTGTTTCTGCTTTGTGTTTTACATTGTGGGAGGACCGAGAACATGAAGTATCGAATAACAGCATACCTATTTTTAGCAGGCTCATAAGAGATTGCACTTTCATTTGTTTGTATATATTTGGCAGATTCGCTTCACTGGATGATACACAGGGAAATCTAAGAAAAAGCGTGTAGCAACGCTGGTTATCTATCCTCTTGTGATGCTGTAGTACATTGTCATCCCCGGATAAGAACTGTTCTGTTGGCAGCCTTGGGAATATCCATGGAGGAGCAGAATAGAGAAGAAGTACTGTACACAGGCCTCCTATTGAAAACCAGTCTGATTAGCTGGGTAGTCCAGCTGTGCAGGCTAATATACTGTTGTACGCCGGTACACACACTTATCTCACCACGAGATTTGAGTTGTGTCTGTAGGGCTCAAAAGTGGAGATGGTTCCATAGCTGACAAGTCAAACTATGACAAGTAGCATTTGATCCTCAGTGACATGTGTGACGCTTACAGCAGATGGCATAAAGACAGCACAAACTGCATTTGCGTAGCCCAGGCAAAGTCGCACTCACATTTTGAAGACGCCAAAGAAATACCTTCTTAAAAAAATTCTTAAAAACGTGACAGTTGCTTAGATAAGATGGCCAGAGACGCAATTGGAAGTGTCTATTCTTGTCTCATGTAGATTGTGCTTTGCAACAGGTGTTGACTGCATTGCAGAGCGGAGAACCATGACAGTTTAATGGGTTCAACACTGACTTGATTACCTCGTCTTATGCACTTGTATAAAATGTGCATTACAAGAAATAGGAGAGATTTTTAAATATTCTTCTGAGGCATGGAAGTCACTTGAAAGCGGCAGGTTGAATTAAATATTGAACAGAGTAAAGATGTTGTATATTACGTATTGGTGCTTACTTACCGCATAGCCGTACGCATGCGAAAGTGGCGCAAGAGAGGTTGGTCGTGCACCATAATTTGAGGTATAAACTTTGACAAACTGGACGTGAGATGAGACGTGTCTGTCAGTGATGATTACAGTTATGCACTCAATGATCACATTTGACATTTTAGATTTTACCACAATCAATTCAGCAAAAGTATCAATAAGAATAGCATTTTGCAGGCTACCGCGACACAACTTGAAATACATTTTATTAGTACAGCTAAATTTTATTAGATGTGTCTAAATATAAAAACTACAGCCACACTGGAAGTAAAACATCTTTTTAAGCGTTAACAGGGAGGCATAAAGAGTCTATAATTAGCCATATTTCCATGATCACCACAAAGGAAATTCCGTCACAGTCAAGTTTCTCGTTATTCTGTTCTACCCCGTAATGTCCTCACAGATAGAGATCAACATCTATTGCAATTATAAATGTGATGCTTCAGGTGCTGCTTTTTATGACAGCTGTTGGAAAGAAGTAGACAGGTGTTGTCAGAAAACAGAAGGGATCATCCTGAGGGGGTTCAAGTGTTGCAAACCGGAAAGGGAAGTATTGTCTGACAATTTTTCAGGGAAGCGCGTTAAACTGAGAGTGTCAACATGCTCAGCACGAGCGTTAACTTGCATTGAATGTACTTTAAGAAAAAAAAAGGTTTGTCTAGACTACTGGAAAATAACATAGGCAGAGCACAAGTGTGCTTATTTTGCCAGCTCAGTGTATAACTGGGTTTGACAAAGTTCATCACTTATATATTAGACCTTTAAGAACAAAGGCAAACCCGCTGCCTTGTGTGAGCTGAATAGGGGGTTATCTGAACTTGTAGAAGCCTTGAGTACAGCTCTACTTTGCTGGCATTATTTCCGTAATCAGAACAAAAAAATACAGTGCACCATTCCCAAAAGGTGAATGCCCTTGCCCCCATGCAATCTTGACACCAACATTACAGTCTGGACTAAGACTCCACACCTACATTACATCTTGCCAAAATATCAAACAGGTGTGGGCAAGGGAAAATCCCCAGTGTGCCTCGGGAAAATTGCCAGCTCACCGTGCACCTGCACAACCATAGAGCCGATTATGAGCACACAGTATTGTGTAATTTAGTTCAGCTCCTCAGGAGTGCCATGATACACTTCTCCTAACTGGATAGTGAAGTTGCAGTACAAATGGAGGTATTTGTAAACGAACTTTTGTGCTCAATACCACTTTGGCTGTAGAAGGCAGTAAACATGGCTTACTACATTACAGAGCTTGTAAAACTGTGTGTACAAGCACCACAGCTTCACATCAGCTCACATTACTTTTTAATATGTATTTAATGTCTTTGTATCAAGGCTGAAGTCAGACCGTTGTGGAGCATTGCCAGTTGTTGTCCCCTTAACTACAGAGCTTAGTTAAACAAGCTAGGAGTGCTGCTGTTAGCACTCTGGCCAATGTACCATGCTCCCAAAGATGTTTGTTTTCCCATTCCTCTGTAATGCTTTTTTTTTCTTCTTCTTTTTTACATTTAATGCTGAATATGTACCTCTAAATCGCCTGATGTCATGATCTGTGCCCCTTGAGACATCAGTGTTGCTCCTGTTCGACACATGCATACAAATGAGAACCTCTCATTTGTCAAGTCTTCAGAGGCCTTAATGCATATACTGTATGTTCAAGCAGCTTGTCAGTCTGGTTTACATGCCTGTCCCCATATCTTGAGTGGCATTACCTTTTTTTTAATCGACCCCAATTAATTTCTCATTCTTTCTGTCTTCTAGTTGCCCTGTGCCCAGTGGAGGATAATGGAACGGCTGTGGTTCTCTTTGCTGTTGCTGGCAGCAGCGTGCAGGGGACAGCCGTGTCCGAAACGCTGTATGTGCCAAAGCCTTTCTCCGTCGCTTGCTATCCTCTGCTCCAAGACAGGCTTGCTCTTTGTTCCTGCTGCCATCGACCGTCGCACCGTGGAGCTACGTCTTCAAGAGAACTTTATTACAGGTAATATACCTGCCAGTCTGTCCTGTAATCCATTTTACCTTTATCCAAGGACACATAGTACAACATTTTGCATGGCCCAGTCTGTCATCAACCATCGTCTTAAGTGATATCCCTAAGGGAGAACTTATATTCAGTGCCAACAGGTGGACGCCAAAGTCTGGCTTAGTGCTGATTATTTTGAGCCGCTTTAGCAGTGGTGTTTGGATAATAAACAGTGAAATAGCAGCATAATCACAGCAAAAGAATGGCTGATGAACTGTGAGGTTAAATATACTACTGGAATTCAAAGGACACATGCAATGAGTTGAGTCACACGTGAATGTATGAACACGTATATGCTAGCACTGAAAACTATTGTTCATCAAGTCATAATTCTTTTCTCTTGGTCTCTTTGTGACGATAAGTTCTCAGTCTGGGTATTTCTTTAGAACTTTCACACTTTGAAACTTTTTTTTGTTTTGTGGTTCACTCTAACAAATCTCATTCATAATTCATCTCCTCCTTATGTCAAAGAGTTCTCTCGGATACTTTGAAATGTACTTATTTTTAAGAAGTGGAGTGTTGCTTTATCCTTTTATTTTAATCTGGATTCCCATTAGCCCCCACCAAGGCAGCCACCTAATCTTCCCCAGCTTCACTTAAAAGAATTTCTCTTCAGTACTTCACCAAAACAAAAGACACACAAGCTAAAAGCTTTCACAGGGTCCAGAAAGATACTTTGATGCGCCATTAACAATATCGCACAGCGGTTAACGTCCAAATCAGTTTCAGTGTAGCACTACCCTGGGCAAAACATGATTTATTTGGGGGGAACTGGTGTCAACTGAGTCTATGTTACCAAAAGTTAACTTTTACATGAATTAATCAAAGCGTACTTAATATCATAAGATTCGGGCTCTGAACACTAGAAGCTAATCAGGCATGGACTGTCTTCTCATGGGAAAGCAATCCAATGGTTTCCTTGTCAAATGGGATCATAGCAATGTATTCAGCAGGTAAAAGCAGATCACATACTTGTTCTCCTTATCTAACTCAGGAAATGTTTTTTTATAAAAACTACACATTCTAAATCTGAGTCATCCACTCTTGTAAATACACCTCTTTCTGTGATCACGCAAAGATCTGGGCTTTAAAACCTATTTTGGGCATGTGTGTCTCCTGACTTCTATTTTTTCCTCAATACCCATGTTGTATCTGTCCACTTAGGACGTAGTTGATGGAGTCTTTTATGTGTTTTTCTCCGGCTTATTCCCAGCTGTCCGAAAAAAGGACTTTGCAAACATGACCAGCCTGCTACATCTGACCCTGTCCAGAAACACCATCAGTCAGATTCTCCCCTCAGCTTTCAGTGACCTGCGGCGACTGCGAGCACTCCACCTAGACTCTAACAGATTAACTGTGATCAAGGTAAGACTGATGGATGGACGGTTGAATGGATTAATTACACAACTGAGCAACGGAGCTGCAATGATAGAAATACATAGATAACACTGCAGTAGATGGATACAGTATCTTTGCAATTATATTACTGTAATGTTCACAGCATTTTCACTTTTTCACCAACCAGGATGAACATTTCAAAGGCCTGACCAACCTTCGCCATTTGATCCTGGCCAACAACCAGTTGCACTCCATATCTCCTCATGCCTTTGATGACTTCCTGTCAACACTAGAGGATCTCGACCTCAGTTACAACAACCTTGACCAAGCGCCCTGGGACACAATTGGGCGCCTCACCAATGTCAACACCCTAAACATGGATCATAACCTCATAGAAAATGTTCCCCAAGGGGTATTCACCAACCTGCACAAACTTGCAAGGTAAATTGATAGAGAAAGGTCTGAGGTGTGTGTTGACAGGTTTGAGGATCAACTCTGTGTTATAATATCTGCATCTTTCTTTCTCTCCCTCTAATCCATCCCAATTTTTTTTTCCCAGGCTAGACATGACATCCAACAAACTGAAGAAAATTCCCCCGGACCCGTTGTTCCTGAGAATCCCAGTTTATGCCAAGTCGAAAGGCTCCCCGCTCTCCTCCCTGGTGTTGAGTTTTGGTGGCAACCCCCTTCACTGTAACTGTGAACTTCTGTGGTTGAGAAGACTGACCAGAGAAGACGACCTTGAGACATGCGCCTCTCCCCCCGACCTCAGTGCCAAGTACTTCTGGACAATACCTGAAGAGGTGACATTTTGAGCTTTTCATTTGTTATGTCATGTTAAAAGTTATCCCATAACCTGAAACCACAAAAGACCTTTAATCCCAGTTGTAAAATAGTTGATTGTTGAATCTCAATTTGTCCAATAGTGAGTATTAAATGAGTTGGCTAAGCAAGTCTCAACAATCAACTATCTAACAAATTGGACCTTTAATAATTTAAAAATTGCAGACAAACAATTACGAAAAAAATTGTGAAGTATGATCTGAATTGTTTTTGTCCTTTAGGAGTTTATCTGTGACCCACCAGTTCTGACCCGCAAGTCACCTCATACAGTGGCTATGGAGGGCCAGTCCGCCAGCCTGAAGTGCAAAGCAAATGGTGACCCAGAGCCTGAAGTCCACTGGATCAGCCCTGAAGGACGGCTTATATCTAATGGCTCCAGGTACTAAAACTTTTTGTATAGTCTTATATATATATTTGATCTAAACAACTAAAGATAAAGGAGTTAATTAAGGGGATGTGACCAGTGTACTTACAGCACCATTCCACTTTTAATGATGTCATAAACCTGGCGCCCCAGTTGGCAGGTGGAGGAGAGGGGTTGCTTGAATAGTTTACCCTGTTTACCCTCCTCCTATGTGCCAATGTGCAACCAAGTCAAGAAGATAGTGTGTCTGACATAATCTTTGTCTTGGCTGTGGTGGTACGGTATAGGAACTTGTGTGGGCCAACTCTGAATCAGGTTTAGAGGGCATTTGTTGAGGTCACACCTTTCTCATAGTTCAATCTGGTAACCTAGAAGGCAAACGTGTCAAATAGCATCAGCTGTAAAATCAGTGATAATATTTTCAAAGTTAATGACAGACAGGCATTAGTGGGTTTTTGGCTAATGTCTATAATTATGGGGATGAAGCCCACAGCCAGTTAGCAACATAACCACCTCAGCCTGGCAGTCATTGCATTGAGTCTGGATGGATGCTGGTGGTGGGACTTGGCATCAGAATCAGGTGCTGGGGGCAGCAAAGTACAGATGCAACCAAAATGGGTTGATAAGTAGCACGCTGATTAGCAATTGGCTCTTTTGTGGGTGACACGTGATTGGATGGATAAATGAGAAAGGAGTGACTTCATAAATTTGAACTGACAAAATAATGGTGGATCATTTCTCAAACCGAGGTTAATGGGTCTTGCTACTTTCTTCATTAAAATGAATGGGTGCTTAATGGCCTGGCCCTGTTTTAGTATGAAGTGATAACTATGCTGATCTAAATGGCAGTCAGAACTAGTGAGGATCGCAATCGGATCCTGTAGTCCTCCCGGGAGCCACGATATATGTTTGTTATAGATTTATTGTACAATCATATTGTATATCCTGATTTGTTCCAGAACGTTGGTTTTCCCTAATGGAAGTCTGGAGATCAATGTAACCTCCCTGAAGGATTCAGGAAACTTCACCTGCATCGCCTCCAATGCAGCAGGTGAATCCACAGGAAGGGTAGAACTAGTCGTCACGGCAATGCCCCATCTGGCGAACAGCACAAGCCGCAGCCGAGATCCGTCATCTGACCCTGCCCCCTCTGACATCCTGACCTCCTCGAAAGTTGCTCTGCCTAACAATGAAACAAGAGGGGCAGACCGGAGGGTCTCATTGGTGGAACTGACAGGAAACTCTGCCCTCATCAGATGGAGCAGTCAGACTCCAACATCTGGAGTCAGGATGTTCCAGGTCCAGTACAACAGCTCTGGGGATGATGCACTGGTTTACAGGTCAGTCTCTCCGCACTGTCGATTTACGATCTGTCTGTCTGTGTGATTTAATTGTAGATGGTGGCTTCTGCAAGTCTTTTAAGGCCGTGTGTGTGCACAGTTGTGTGTGAGTTAATCAGGAGACATCAACCTCTGCTGTGAGGATGAGAGCAGATGACAGATGATATAAGTGGAGATTAGCCAGTCATCCAGTCGTAAAAGTCTAATCAACTGAAATGATAAAGACATCTGTAGCGGTGCAGAGCCATCGTCGGGTTCGCTGAATGCAGTTAAGTCGCAGCCAAATGTGACTATTGTAGCTGTTGAGCAGGTTTTAACGCTTGTCCGTCAGTTTGGCTTGGTGCTGAATTGATGTGCTGATGCTGTTTCTACATTGATTCATTGCTTGCATTTATGTTACGGCTCTATAAATGTAATGTCACCCTGTGTTTTGTTGGGTTTGACTTGACAAGGACATTTTTTGACTCTTTGTCATTACTTTGCTGGATATGACTGGTACTGTTCAAACTGCTATAACATTTGGTAGTTTTGCCGGATGGCTACATGATGAACAGACTGTGGGTGGGTCTCGTGTTGTCTTTTAGTATCCTTTGTGATCCGTGCCGACATCTCACCTCACACCACCAGTGTCACCAGTGCTCTGTGGATGGGTACCATTGATGTTCTGGGTGGTTTTAATGCCCCTCTGTAGAGCCTTCTTATCCCGGGCCGTGGAAGAACCATGCCAGTTTGTGATGTTTCGAGTCAGGCTGCTTTCTATCGCTACTTCGTAAGAATTGATCAGAATCTTTTTTTAGCCATGGTGGTGATGTGTTTGAAGGCTCAATGGAACCTTCAATGGGGTACAAAGGAATGTCTAAATTGTCAACATGTACAACTCCCTGGAACAAACAGTCTGCCACAGTACATATGACGCGCTTTCATCTTAACTGTTAATACAATTTGAATGACCACACATAGAATTTCAGTGGATAAGATGATCAGTTTGAGGTGTTATGGTAATTTTTCTCGGATAATGATATCATTGTCATGAGCCCCATTATATGCATGGCATTTGAATAGGTATAAAGGTCATTTTGTGGTAAATCACAAACTACAGTCAGGTCATGTTAGACTTTAGTTGACCTGTGCATGAGACTGCTTAAAAAAAGCACTGGCAACATTATTACCTTAATCCCCGGGAAAGCCTGGTAAAACCCTGTTTATTTTCATAAGTTTTCATATGTTGTGGAGTTGCTATGGCAACAGGTTAGGAAAACCTCGATCCTGTTATGAGTGACAGGCGGCTTTAATACTATCACAGACAAGCACTGTGGACTATTTATTTATTTCATTATGTCAGAGGTGCAAATGAAACGGCCAAATATATCCCTCCGTCTTCTGTGATTACAGGAGTAAATCACACATCTTGTCAAATCAAAACTGCCCGGAAGAGTGTTCTGATAACCAATTTCGTTCCTCTTGGCCTTTTTTTTGCTCTTGATCCGCAGCTGAAATTGTCCTTTGGGGAGAATTAATTCTTGTGATGGAGTATGTCAAATCCGTCCATGTTGACAGGCGACTCAGACAGTTCCTCTTAATTTGTGAGAAGTCGGCACTTGTGAGATATGGAAATGGCGGTCTACTGAAAAGTGATTATGATGTTATTTCTGAGCCAGAGAGGGCACTTATTTATTCAGACATGTTAAACTAACTGTGGGAGACAGGCAGCTTCTTACAATTCTGAGCATGGAGGCCGTTCTCCTGCACCTGCCCGACCAAGGTTGGAAGCAGTTAGAGGGCTCAGTGTTTCGGCAGGTACAAAATACACTTCACACCAGTCAGGCGTAAGTGTGTGCAGATTTGTATTTTGCAAAGTAGTGTCTGGTGGTTCACAATACTAATTAAACTGCAGAAAGCTGGAAAGTGTGCAAAGCTATTCGCACCATGTGGAGCATGAAATCAGATGTCAGTTGTCGTCTTTGTTAAAACGAAGTGAGTTGGTTTGCTTTCACTGTAAACAGATAAACCAGATGCTTTGCTTCGTATTCATTTGCAGCATGAACAGAATTACATCAGCTCTTTAGTACTGTTTACTGTTCCGAAGGGAACATATTCATGTCATTATTGGGTCTAATCTTACTTAATCACATAAGATGGCGGCTGAATCCTGACTGAGATACCATACATGAAATCCATGGCATTGAGAGCACCATTAGAAGGGATCATCATGCGCCAGCTCTGTGCTGAGTAAAAAA